>ML675617.1:15288694-15318097 GCA_007922155.1 Mesoclemmys tuberculata | reverse complement strand
AAAGACTGCTTGCCCGCCCGCCCGGCCAGAGGGCCGGGGCGAAAGACCGCTTGCGTGACTAATTCCTCATTTATTTTAGGAAGGTGCAGGGACCTTCCCCAGTGGCTGGGCCCCTGGAAGGGCCGCTGCAACCGGCGGGAAAGAACCGCCGGCCTACAGCAAGCTAGCAGTCACTTTTATTTTCAAAGCAGCAACAGCCCATAGCGTGATAGACAAAGAGCTGGGTCCTCAGTAAATCAGCGAAGCTGGAGTAAATCACAGATTTACACCCACTGAGGATCTGGATCCAGATCTTCATATGGCATGTAAGAATTACATGGGACTGTCTATTACTTTTAGCTCCGTAGCGCCAAGCCAGCACCATCACTGAGGTTGTAGCATTCTGTATTACCATGGAGATCCGGGATTGGGAGGGAACCTGGGCACTCTGTCCCCTGGGTAGGACTGAGTACTGAGTTGTTCTTGGAGGAACCGGAAGAAAGGGCACAACTTATATTGCTCTCATGCATGCCAGTAGGTTGTCATACAGTACCCTGGAGGAAGGTGAGTGACGTTCAGATTCTGCTCTTCCTCATATACCAGCATAAATCCAGAGTAACTTCACCAACTCCATTCAGTGGAGTTCCTCTCGACTTGCACTACCAGACATGAGGTCAGACTCTGTCCGAGTGTCTGCAAAGTGCCCCGGCACAGATCTGGTTTGTGTACTTAATTTTATTTTAGATGAGAAGACACTTTTTGCACCATGCATAGAACAAACACACAGACAGAAAGTACAGCAAAAATACTCCAGAACTTAGCTCCAACACAACAGAGCTTCTATACAATCGTTCTTGGCCTCCAGCAGGGTCTCTGTCATGGCCTCATTCATAATGTGTCACCCATTCCAGGAAAAGCCTGAGAAAATAGGTGAGCCTTGCAGGATGTCTTGAAGATTTAAAGGTTTTATTGGAAGCTAATGTTTCAAAGGAACAATACAGGGTTCACAATATGAGAGCAAGAGGCATCCAGGCGGGGGTACGGGCTATTGGTGGGTACAGAGTCATTGGGGGTTGGGAAGCAGAACGAGATCATAGCCCAAGGTGTCCTGGATGGGGTGAAAAGCAGGGGTTTACAGTGCAGGAGGCATAACGGTGATGGGGGAAACATTACGCGTTACAACGATCGCATGGGGTGCAGAAGAGGGTGAGAAGCTGTGCCAGTTTCTGCTTTCATTTTTGTCACACTCGCAGAGCCACAGTAAGAATAACTGTGGGGGCCACATCTGATCCACCAAAGACCTTTGCTCCATCACATGGATGGTTTGGACGGCATGGGTGGCTGGATTGCACTTCAAAGAGACGCAACCTCTCTGCCTCCCTTCAGCACAAGGGAATGGAAAGCAGCCAAGGATTCCTTTGGCATGGAGAGCCAATGGCAGGCATAGCGCCAAAGTAGCTGGCTTCTTCACCACTTCCCCATCCCTGCAGCCCTGGCAGCGTGGGCTGGGAGCTAAGAGGACAGGGTGTGGCTGGAGAGTTGGCAGACAGCCATGTGGGGGCCCTAGTGGCATAGTTTAGAGCAGTCCTCCCTCTCAGCTGCACCCAGAGAAATCCAATGGGCAACACTAGGGCCCAGGAGGTGCCCCAACATATGCAGATATTAGGCACCATTCCCCAGTGCCCTCCCCTGGTGTGGCCGCTTACACCTGTACAAGGTAGATGTTAAAAATCCTGCCATTCTGAGCCGGTAGCATTTTACATCCACTTTGCATGGATGGAAATGATTCACCAGGGACAGGTCTGGAGAGAATCAGGCCGACTGGCCCCATTACTTTAGCGTTGTTGTGTTGCTCATAAATGACTGAATTGCTGTGCCATTTGATTATGAGCCAGATTCTCTGCTGACTTCCCTTAATTTGACACCGGTGTAACTCCACAGGGCCAGACCGTCAGATGGTGTAAACCAGCATTACTCCACTGAAATCATTGGTGCTACCCCAGTTTACACCAGCTGAGGATCTAGCCCATGGTTATAATGGGGCTACCCCTGAATTACACTTCTTTATGTGAGAGGAGCCACTAGCCCTATTTGTCGAGTAGATGTATGGGTTCAGAGCTTTTTATGCTATTTCATGGCAATGCCACAAAATTCCCTTTTTGGGGAGGGGTTAATTGTTAGGACACTAAAAAGGCATGCAGCCAGGCAGCGTCCCATGGGCTAAACAGCTGATGATGATCAAAGGTGTCAATTATTCCATCCCCAACCGGTCCTATAGTAGCAGTAGATAAGATAGGCACGTTTTGTTTCCACCCTCCTGCCTTGCCTGTTTGCCGTCCTCTGTACTATTCCCCTTACGTGTCACTGCTGTGAGCAGAATGTGTCCCACATTTTGCAACTGTTTTGACGCAAAGGCTGAGATCTGTTACACTGATTTGAGAAGCATATTCCAACGTTACCTTTCTTCTATGATGTGGAAGATAATTTTACTATGGTTTGGGACAATAGCAGGAAGCTGGGATAGCATCAGGTTTCATAAGCTATGCAGGTAGTAGGGGGCTCCCTTGCCAGGAAAATCCAGGTGCTGCAGGAAGCGATTCTGGTGATTCAATACATGGCACTCTTCCCTCTGAATTGGCATGGAACCAGTTCCCCGATGTAACGCTGGAGGCGTCGTCCCTCAAGTGAGGTGTGCATCCATCATGCGCAACGAAGAACAATCGCTATTGAAGACTATTACCAACACCGATATTTTATTTCAGATCTTTGCATTATTGCTGGTGGAAGACGGATGGACAGCCCAGGCATCCTCTGTTTAAACACAAACCCGCAATGGAATGAGCAACGGCAGTGCAAATTTCCCAGTGCCCTGACGATGTGACCTGCAGGACCCAATCTGGGCATGAGAGCGGAAGTTGGTTTCTAACACCGTTTAATTTTTGTCTTCTCAGCTGAGACTGTCCACAAGCGACCGAGGACTGACAACTGCTGGTGTTTTTTGTGCTGCCACATTTTGCTCACACATTTGACACAGGCCATCAGGCAACAATAACGTCCACTTCCTGCCAGCCCGAGGCAGCTCAGCAGTGAAAGGGTATCTATGTCACAGCCACATCACCGGTCCCTTGTGCCTCACAGTGACTATTATACAACCTGATGCTGTGGGGATATCTGACACAGGACTCAGGCTTACATGTTGTTTCCCCAGTAGCAATGGCTTCCATTAAGAGCTGTTGCTGCTGCTATGCCAGTCCATTGAGAAGGTTCCTTCCAGTCCTGCAGTAACATTGTGGCAAATCAGGCCATCTGTCTCCCTACTTCATGCAGTGAGTTGGAGCATCTGAGATCAGGGACCACAGGCCAAAATCCAAAGGCCATCAATGAAAGAGGGGACTAATTACGCAAACCTTATGCAGGGAAAATTCCCAGTGACCCCAATGACAGTTTCATCTCAGTAAGAATATGGTGAGCACTTCAGGTTTTGGCCCTATAGATTTGCAGGGTGGGATTCTCTAAAACACCATCTAAACCCATCACCTGCCACAGAAAAATTCCCAGGGACTTCAATGGAAGCCAAATTAGGGCAGTGCTGAGAGCTTTTGAAGATCCCACCCTAATTGTCTTGTATTAGCTATCTGTGAAGGGTGGCTACACTGGGGACACATCAAGTTCAGGTGTAGTTTCTCTGAGTTGAATTCTTCCCCGAGCACAAAACCCCCAAGATCTATATTCCTGAGTCAGGCCTGGGTTCTGCATACCTGAGGAGGTCCACAAGGCCAGATCCTCAGCTGAGGTAAACCAGTATAGCTCCACTGGAGTGGTGTCAATTTTCCCAGGTGAGTATCCGGACTTTAGGTTTCAATGGGACTAATAATGTGCTTAAAGTTAAGCACGTGCTAGGGCTCATGGATCAAGGCCACAGTGCTCAGCTCCATGCAGAATCCAGTCTTGAATTGCAAATGTTTTCCTCTACTTGTTCCTTCTTTAAATACCGTCAGGGCTGGCAGCTCCTCGCCTCCTTCACACCAATAGTCTCACTGAACTAAACTGAATTACTCTCATGAGATAGGCCTCCTGGCACTAATCTCAAACTAAGATGCTACTTGGGGTGAGTAAGGATGGCAGAGCTGGGCCCGTAGTAACAGAAACTAATTGAAATGTGCATTCATTTGTGGGGCATGTGTTTATTATATTTCCAAAAAGCGTCTCGGGAACTCTCAGGAGGCTTTCAGCACTCTCACTGACTGGGGATAGGAGACTGTAATTCATTAATCAATATTTGGCCAGATAATCATCTTCCAGAGAAATGACTGGAGAAAGCTTTGCATACACCTTCCTGGGATGTAATTCAGGACCACCAATGAGCACAATCATGTGCACATCAATGGCCTTATTTCCACGAGTAAGGTGACCAAGATGTGACTCTGAAAGCACATACAGAAAGAACAAGTATAGGAAAATATTTGAGATTAATTGCGCATGTGTCCAGATTCAAAACTACCTGGAAGCTAACAAGAGAGACCGGTAAGGCAAGCTAGGTGCCTCCAAAAGACGCAAAGTAGTAAGCTGTGGCATTGCTGCTTTTTAAAAACGGGCAACTTCTGAAGCGTGTGAATGAGGCAAATAGCCCATTTGGCCAAGTTATAAGCCTTTGAAAAACTTCAGTTCACACACACACTCAGGGGAGACTTGTTAAGAGTTTGGCAACTAAATTTTCTGAAGATGCCGTCTAGACTGAGTATGGTTTCAGCCAAGGGGGGCATAGGCTAATCAGGACTTTCTCTGCAATTACTGCTCCTGGCTGTGTGGAGCAGGGCACTGGAACCGATAGTACAGAGGCCGTGGAATAAACAGTATGTGATCATGTAATTAAAGACTTTATCAAACTGCCACACACTTGCACATCCAAGCATCTCAGTGCTTGATTTTGCAACCTTAATGTTCTTTTAATGCAGTGTTGGAGGTAATTTCCTTGTTTGTTAAAAAATTCCAGCCGGTGTAATCATTAACACCCACATGGGTCATCAACTGGGTTCGATTCCCTCTTTTATTAAACTCGTGTTTTGTGGGTGACAGCAATTAGCAGACGTTGGTTGATTCTTTGGCTCATTATCGTGGGGTCGCAGACTGACCTGGATCTAAATACGGAGCTAATCTGAGTTGGATGCCTAAGAGCCGTCTATTGCCCTTCACAGTGTGTAACACAGGGGAAAAGGCTGAATGAACGAATAACGTGGAACGCCAGCAAGTTAAACAGAATAGTCTATCAGCTTACTGAACTATAAATAAAATACCAACTATGCAGGTTAGTGGAAAAGGGCCAGTGCAAAACATCTTTTATAGTACATAGCCCTCCAGTTCCCTTTAAGCATCTCCAGTGAATCATGTCCTTGCTTGAGATCTGAATCTTTAGAGGGCAAAAATCTCTCTCCCAACAAGTTAATCAAAAGGAATCCAAGATATTATGTCACCTCCCATCATGAAAAACCTTGGGGTCAAATTCCCAGGGCCAGAAGGTGCCTGACCCTCACACGGAAGTGTGCTTGTGTGGTGGAGGGACTCAACAAGCCGTCCCTTGCCCCCTTGTGTGGCCTGGGCACTCTAGCGACCTGAGCCTATGCCTGATGGAGTCCAGGGAGCTGTGCTCTTCTTTTCAGTGGTCACTGGAAGCACAGGGCCTGCACCTTCCCTACTACAGGGGAGCACAGTGAGAAGGTGGGGCTATAGCTCCCTTACACTGTGGCCCAGCACATAAGGCTGGCCATGCAGTAGGTCCACCATCTGTGCGTCCAGGAGCTCTAGAGGGAGCATTGTGCATCTCCAGGTATGAATACCTCCCTCCCCCGCTGTGCCTAGGTGACACAACACAGCTGTTACTCATGCCTTACTCAGGCAAACACTCACTGACTGAGTAAGGCGCTCAGCATCTGCTCCTTTCGCTGCTTTTTTGCAGTTGAAAAATAGCATTCACTATCATATCCAGCCTGCTTCCACCCACAGGGGGGGCAGGGTGACCTGGCAGGGCTGTCCCTGCACTAAACTCCTCATTCCTCTGCATATGACATGGGATCCGTCCCTATGGCAACTCTGGGGCGCCACAATATTTTCACTTTATTGTGCGTGAGTCATAGTGAAAACCTTGGGGCTGGGGGGGGGGAATGGCTGACACTTGTACAGAGAATTTGTCAGTGGATTTTGTAACGTTTTATGGTGTCTGCATGTTGCGGTTGTATTAATAATACGGGCCCTGATTCAGCACGTGCTTTGATCCCACTGAAGTTAAAGGGATGTAAGCACAGGAAGCAGGTGGCGAAGTCCTTTGCCGAATCGGGGCCTTTGTAGGGGTGCAGACTGACTTTATTTTCGTTCGGGTTTCTAGTCAATGACCAAGACGTGGCACTGCTCTTTCAATCACAAAGCCTGGCCAGGCTCCCAGGTGAGGCAGAACCGCAGTGGGGAACACAGGGAGCCGGCGTGTTCTCTTCCTGCCACCTTCAGGAAGCCCCAAAGGGGCAGGGAAGGAGTGCTGGCTTCACCCATGCCAGCCAGCCACATGAGGACTAAGCTGCTGGGAATGGGGGTCACCAAAGCTGCGCAGCCTGGCGTGCCCAGAAGTATTGTTCCCCCAAGGCAGAGTGTCTCCGGGTGCTGCCCTGGCCGCAGACTCCAAAGATGGCACCCGGTGTAAATGGCACAGAGGCAGAAAGGAATGCTTGCTCTCTGGGGAGCTGATCAGCCTTTGCTCACAATCGACTCCTTCCCAGTTGACATGTCATGAAAAGCCAGTCCCTGCACTAAACACCTTACCACCACAGGTCCAGATCTTGCAAACCCTTATGCACCTGCTTAGCTGTACTGTGCATAGCCAGGCCACCCCCCTGACATCAAGTGAAGTTTGCACACAGGGGTTTGTAAGACAGGACTGGGGGCCATGGCAGAGGCAGCAAACCAGCCTTTGGAGGCAACAGGTGCTAGCAAGGGCCACTGGCCTTATGCACTCCCGTGCCCGCTCTCCCGCAGAAGCCGGTCAGGGCATTGCACGCCCAGAAGAGATGGGGACGAGGAGATCCTTGCATTGGCACCGCGGACGGGCTCTCCCTGGAGGAGCTGCCTGAGATGCCGCACAGCCCGTTCGGGCGGGTTTTGTTTCCTTGCCAAAGCAAGAAGAAAAGTCTGCCAAAGAGGTGCACGGCTGCCATCCCCGAGCCGCTGTGAGCGGAGGGGCCAGCCCCGCAGGGGACCATTGCCCGGCCGGGGAGACAGAGGCCACCATCCTGGGCACGTGGGCGAAGGCTGGGGCAGGCGCGGGCTGGGCCAGGGCCCATCGGAGCGTGGAGGGGGAAGCCCTGGCGACTCTCCCTCGCTGCCCGGCTCTGCCCTCCCCCCGGCCCCGGGCCACGCATTCTGCCCCGCTCGGCGGCCGCGCTGCGCCCCCGGGTGCGGCTCCCGCTCCGCCTCCCGCCGGCGCGGCTCCACCCGCCTGACGCGGGCCTCCCACGTCCGGCGCCCCGCCCTGCCGACACCCCGGGCCGCCTATATAGAGCGGCGGGGCGGCGGCGGCCGGGAGCTCAGCGCGCCCTGGGACCGAGCCGACGCGCCCGCAGTGAGGCTGGCCGGGAGGCCAGGACGCCGCCGGCCCCAATGCGAGCCCTGCTGCTGCTCTCCGCGCTGGCCTGGCTCCCAGGTGAGTGCGGGCGCACGGACCCCGCGCCGCGCCGCCCCGGGCCGGGGGAGGGATGCTCGCAGGGCGCGTGGCTCCTCGCCGGCCGCGCTGCGGCGGGGCGCTCGGGCTCCGAGGTGCTCCAGCGGCTGGCCGGGCCGGGCCGGGGAGAGGAGGAGGCAGGCTGGAAGCTCTCCCGCGGGCTGGGGAGCCGGCTATGGCGAGCTCTCCTTTGCGGGGCGCGAGGAGCATCTCCCTGGAGTTCAGGGCTGCGGTAGCTCGGAGGAGAAGCCAGAAGCGAGCCTTCCTGTCGAAATACCCGGCATGGCGTGAGAGAGTCTGCCTTTGGAAAGCTGAGCCGCCTCTGAACGATGGCGTGTGTTCAGTAGCCGCTCGACAGAACCCCTTGGCCGGGTTTGATTTGACTGCTCGGACTGACGTCCCGCTTCACTGTAACATCTCTTCCTTCTGTTCTGTAGTGTGCCAGTGTGCTGCTGAATTAGGACTAAATGCGACGGAGCAGGAGGAAAATGTGCCTTTGGCCTGGGACCACAGAGTGGATGGGAACACGATGTCCTCGAGCACTGAGCATGAAGATATGGAAGAAGATGAAGATGAAGAGGATGAGGAGTACCCAACCATACCTATGTACATTGTAGATGATTCGATTCGAGGTGAGTTAAAGCGACATCTCTGCCTGTAAATTAGGCCTGTAAGTCCCAATCATGCTTGACCATGGTAATGTATCACATGGACACAGGTCACTTAGAAGATGGATAAGTCTCTTTGGTTGAGCTTGCTCAGTGCTTGGCTACCAATTGTTACATACAAGAATAATCTTACATTTCTAAAGGTGACTATTTTGACAAGGCTGGATCTTGCCATCTATTGAATCCTACATCCTCACATTGTGCTGTTCAGTTTGCTAAATATACTGACAGCCAGTGGCGGGCAGAATTTTGAAATACGTTAGCATTCCCCCAAAGCCTTAAACTTCCTGGCCAATGTTCTCTGCTGGTGTCATTTCAACAAGGTCAAACAAATGATGTGGCCAGACTTTCAAATGTGCCACACGCTTCCTCTTCTCCGTAGGTGCTCTTTGATGTGGAGAACTTGCAAAAATCTGGCTTAGACATTTTTGACTTGCAATAAAATCGATGCAAGTTCTCTTTTGGGAAGTGGATACAGGATGAATAGCAAGCACCAGTTTATTGTGCAATGATTGGGGTATGTCTAGACGAGGATAAAAGCTGGGTTTTTAAATGTTAGCTTCATGTCTTGTCCAACATGTTCTTAAAGAGTGGGTAAGCTGTAGGTGGGGCAAGCTTGTATTTTAAGGTATTAGCTAGTTGAGATGAACCCTAAATACAACTTGTCCACACCAAAGCTTTTAAAATGTTTGCTAATGTGATTTTTAAGTTCTTTCAGTTCAGATGAGGCTGCAAAGTTGCCCTGACTGTCTTGTATGCGTGTTATCCAGGAAAGCACTTAGATGTCTTAAACAGTGGTGATTAATGGTACAGGAGCTTCTCCTGGTTCCTGTTTGGCCCATGCCCTTGTATGTAAGGGAGGCTTTATAGGGGATGTCAATGGAAAAACTCAGAGGCTACTTTTAGGACTTGAGGTGAGATCTGCAATCTGTCAGCTTTTTTGTTAAAAGGAAAATATTGCTACATGGTTGTCCTTGTATTCAACATCCAAGAGTCTGCAAGTTCCAGAACACTGGCGAGCATGATCTGGTTACTGTTAGCCAGTGGAAAGATGCCCATGGCTCCAGTGGTAGTTCAAAGGCTCAACCTCTTGGAGAGAAGCCTGAACTACAACACCCTAAGTGTTGTTGAACTTCCTCCTTGTTCAAGTTGGGTTTGGTTTGGGCCCATCTCTGATACTTTATGTTGAATGGTCCAGGCTTCCATGAGAAAATGAATCTATCATAAGTTTGGGCCTTAAACTTATTGATTCAGAGGCTCATGGACTAGACAATGGTTGCACTCAAAGCTGGGCTGTTATCCAGGGGCTGCTGTTTTGTTGATGGGCTGTGGATTTTCTGCACTGTGTTTGATAAATTTAAAGCCACAGAATTCAGCAACAGATTGCTTCCCATCCCAAGATGCCTAGGCAGCATGCATCTGTGAAGGCAGAATGTGGCCTCACACCTGAGTGAAGTTCTCCCAAATGGCTATTTGGGACATATGGTGATAGAAAATAAACTTTGTGCAATATGGTAGATTGTGTAGAACTACTTCTACTTTAAAGCCCTTCACATCTTATACTGGAGAGAACTGGAAAGGAAATTCACACCAGAGTTGATGTCACTTCAATTCTACCACTTCTGCTGTTCCTGTTGCCATCCCTGCTCATGGATGCAATGTAGGGGCCTACGTCAGTGGCTGCTGAACTTCGCTCATAGTGGGCCAAAGCCTGTTTGTCTGGCAATCATTGAGAGTAGTCCATTTGTGTCAAATCTTCATCTTTGCTTCAGTATGCACCTGTAAGCTAATACAGTGAGTGTACCTTAATTTGAGCACATAATCAGTGTTTTACCTGAATTAAAGACCATGTGCAACAATGCTGAAGCTTTCCCATCATTCTTCTGTTTGTTGCCAAGCGAAATAATCTTGTCCACGGAATGCCTACTTATAAATATTCATTTGCATACAAACATTTGCTTTTTTTTTTTCATGATTTACTTCCTCTCCCTTCTGCTGTAGTGTTAAAGCCTAAAATATAATTCTATGCTGGAAGGGATTAGCTGTTCCAAATTCTGGACTGAACGTGATTTTCTCTTTCCCAGTTGAACCTGTGATTAAACCCAAGCAAACAAAAACAGAGAGGGAAAAGAATCCTGACAAAAAAAAAAGAAGGAGAAACAAAGAAAAGAAAAATAAAAAGAAGAAAAGAACTCCCTGTGAAGCAGAGTACAAAAATTATTGCATTCATGGAGAATGCAAATACCTAGAAAATCTCAAAGAAGTAACATGCACGTAAGTTTAACACTCAGATGTTCTATAGATTATAAAAGAGTGTATCTGAATCTATGGCAAGGTACTCATTGCAAATAATGGCTTAGTTAGAGGGAATTCAACTTAGTTCAACCTCACATTGTTTCGCATGAGAAACTTTCTGCCATGTAAATGAAATGCTGGGGAAATTCTTAAGATGCATGGTCATCCGTTGGTCATAAAATAGAAAGCAGAAAGAATGAAAAGGTGTGACTTCCTGAAACATCACACAGCCAAACTAATCTCAACTTGTTTTAATACTGGCAAACCTTGGGTTAGAATGATGACTGTACTTCCTGCAAATTGTCTAACACTCGCTCTCGACACCTGCGTGTCAATTGACTGAAATGTAGCCCACTTATGGCTAAATTTGCATGTTTGCTTGGCTTCAGACAGGACACTCAGTGTTCCTGGAACTAACATTGATATTAATGTGGCTTATTTTCAGCTGTCATCAGGATTATTTTGGTGAACGCTGTGGTGAGCAGTCCATGAAGAGTCAAAAGAGCAATGGCATCAGCAACTATCCAACAATGATATTGGTGGTAGCTGTTCTACTGTTCTTCAGCCTCAGCTTCATTGCGGTTGTCATCGTTGTTATAGTGCAGTAAGTATAGCACTTCAAAGTCTATCTGTCTAGCTTAATTAAATAGTAGCTTGCACAGCATGGTACCATTTCAGGAAAATAATCTGGGGTTAAATCACTCTAGCAGTATAAGTGTGCATAAAATAAAACTGGTGCCAACCTGGAAGCATTTACAATCCAACACGGGTTAAGAAAGGAAACCAAGCCCTCAATGGAGATGGGTTGGTAAAGTGACCAAAAAGGTGGTGGGGTGTTTACGACGCACGGGCAGTCTGGTTCAGTCACCCATGTTATGTTGGATAGTTTTTCCCAATCTCTGCTGTAGTTGGGAGCAGAAATGGCATTAGAGGACATGGAAGTGGAGTCTAGTGGTGAAAAATGCTAGTGTTAACTTCTTTAGTTGAAGAGGCTCCATTATAAACTGATAATGCCCTCTAACAGAACGTGGAGCTCCCATTGATGTTGGTGAGGGAAGTGGAGGTGGATATGAATGTATAGACCTCTAAATGTACTCTTAACTTCATAGCACTTGGCCATCTAGTTTACACTAATACCAGATAGAAAAACTGTGTTGTAATACACATACTTAATGTAATCTGTGTGGATAAGAGGTTGATTTGCAAGTAACTCAGGCAAAACTATACCTCTACTATGACCAAACATCAATATATTGGACACACAACAGGAGTGAACAAAAGTTATTCTAGAGCAAACGACATCAGTTTACAAACACAAAACTGAATTGCATAAGTAGCAATCTCACTGGTTTCGCCAGCATTTTGGTTCAAATGGTGATCAAATTGTTTAGCTTGGATAGACATGTGCAAAAAAGTAAACAGGAGCTGCTGACTTCCCCCAGGCCTTGTATACCAAGTCATGTCTTCAAGGCTACGTGCCCAGAAAGCACAGTGAACTTGCGCTCTAGTATATTGCCTTGATTCTTTTCTCAGTGATGTTATTCATGCCACTGAGTGAACATAAATGAAATGATTCCATTGTTCCACTAAGATGCACTAGAGCCCTGTCTTCAGTGAAGCAGTTCTTATGTGGGCATGTGTCAGTCAGATATCTGTCCCTTCCTCTGTTCCCTAAAAATGTATAGAAACACCATGTCCAGATAAAGGCTGCTCATTGTAGGGCATTGACCGTAGCAAAAATCTGGAGCTCTGTCAGGAATAAACCATTTGAAAGCTGTTCTTACCACCCTCTGTGAAACTAGCCAGTTACGTTAGCTGATAATGTGTGAAATGCATTGATGGCCCTCTGGCTTGTGCTTATGTCCCTCGTTTAAAAACTGTCATGTCTGTTAGGGCACTCTGCATATGATATGTAGTGAACAAGTGTATAACGTCGGGGACCTGAGACCAGTTTCTTCCCTGAAGAGAAAAGCCACTGTGGGACTTAAACAGGCTATGCAATAAATTATACTGCACTGCAGCCTGGGATAATGTAAAGCAAACCCAAAAGTCATGATCTAAAATTAGACTAGAAAGATTATGCTATAATAATTGAATCAGATACATGCTGTACCCATTCCTGAAATTCAGGAAACAAAGGTGTGCACTTTTGTCAGTTTATTATTGCTTCATACTTAAAACTCACTTAAGAAATGCTGATGAGGACACTTCTTTTATACTCACACGGGTACTGTAAAGAGTAACTAGTTCATGTTAGTAAAACACTGAGTATGATTTAAATGGAGATTATTAAATTGAATTCTATTTTTATCACACACTTGAAAACATCCTATTGAAGAAGGACCTTCCATAGGCTTGAACTTTATGCATATGGAAGCTGTTTATTTTTCTGAAATATAATGATTTGTTTACAATCTCCTGCTGAACTGTGGTTTGGGTACTAAGTCATCGAAATTTTAAGAACAGTAACGAGATGGTGGTTAAAGCAGGGGGCTGGAGAGCTGAATTCCTGGCTTCTATTCCGGAACAGTTGCGTGATCTTGGACAAGTTATTTAGGATAGAATTTATCAAAAGCACCCAGCCTTGGCCTGGTCCCATTGAAGTCAATGGTAAAACTGACCAAAATGAGGATCATGATAGTTGTAAAGCCCATGGATGAAAAGTCCCATGGAAGTGTCCAATATTCTAGAACTAGAATTTTCTTTTGCTGGATCCACCCCTGGAGCTGTGCATGGATTACAGCAGTGTTTGTACAGAGCCAGAGGATGCTTAGCAAAAATAAAAAGTGCTCCTACTTTCAAGAAGCTGGTTCCTTAGAGCTGCCATCTGAATATTAGGACAAAGGATACACTTGAGGGAGAGGGGGCCAAACATACTCATTCAGAATGAGCCCTAAACCCTAATGCTTTGTGACTGCACGGGGTTAGGAAAACATATCCTCAACATGAAGAAAAGGAGGAAAGAAAAAGGCTCAGACAAGAAAATGGAAATGGCCATGTTGGCGTGTAAAGGACGGAGCAGTACGGAACCGACTTTCGGACTTAGCTCAATGATATTCGAAGCTTGTACCATCCACACAACACTCACACGCTTGGTAATTCTGCATGACCGGGAGTTTCCTACTCTTGCTGTGTGCACAGCGGTTGGAAACCGGACACCCAACTCCTGGTGTGGATAATAGCCTCATGGGCACATGCAGAACCTGTTTCCCATCTTATGCAGAGGCCAGGGACGGGAAGACCCTGAAATGCCTGGGCACAGGCGAATGACCTGGTAGCCTCTTGACTACTCCAAATCCTGAAGAGGGTGGAATGGTGCTCCTTTAATTCGTGCTCCTTTAACGGCATCAGTGCTCCCTTCTGTGCCTGCTTCCCCCTGGCTCAAAGCAGGGGTTGGAGCTCAGGCAAACCCTCCTAACAGGAACCATTGGCTATATGCGAGCAGTACAGAGCGTCCCTCCCCATGGGCTCTCTGCCGTTCGGAGAAGCATGCTCTCTCTGAGGCCACAAACCACTTCTGAGACATGCCAGGTGAAGAAACAGTGCATGGACTGCCGGGGGGGGGGAGCAGGGTGCAAAGCACTCTTTCCCCATCAGGGGCTTTTCTGTTTGTTCTGTTACCTAGGGAGACTGGGTGGGATCTAAACAACCAAAGTCCGCACTTAGTTCCATGAAACAATCATTCAGTCTTGGCATTGGAGACCAAAATTCCTTAATACAAGAGCAGCACAAGCTTTCTAACTTCTTGGATGGAAGGAGCCATATTTAAACATGAGGAAAGGGAAGGTGTCTAGTCAGTCCATACAGACCCGGTCCTCTTGAGTGTCCACAGAGGTGCTTGCCTGCTGTGATGTGGGCCTCTGTCCTGTTAGAGGACTGAAACAATCAGCCTGCATTTGCATGGGGTGGGGCCGTGAGAGGAGAAGGCAGCATATGGCATAACTAAGTGCTGTAAAACAAACTCTTGCATGTCACACATTGGCTAAAACCTTTTGCCATGTCCCAGCTGCATCTAGATATGAACAAGTGACCTTCGTGTAGCTTGGTATCCTGTCAGTTCTCTGAGCCATCCAGTTCTGCTTTCTCTTCCAGGCCCACCTAAAATCTCTTTAAAATCTAGCTATCCCCTTCTTATGCAAAATTCAGGTTGCTTTTTGAATGGAGTAAGATCTCCCTTCCCCCTCTCTTGGCTAAAGGATTATGTCTAATCTCAGAGCCAAAGACTCCTGGATATCAAGCTCATTTACTGTTAGGAGATGACACAACTGGCTGAGCAATAACTGGAAAGAATAATCTTGAGTACAAACCATGCAGCTAGATCTCAAACTGTGGTAAGCTGTAGTTGATGGAATTATACAGATTTACACCAGCTGGGAATCTTGCCCCATAGCTTTAGATTTATACCTAGACCTGTTGGTGCTTACTCCTTTTTCAATGAAATAGCCAGGCCGTAAAGCGTCTTTGATAAATACTTATGCAAAGGCAGTAAGAAACCCCAACTCTTTGACCTGTAGTCTTTGCAGATGTTGAATCTGCTGCGGCTTGGTCTTCAGCTTGGGTCATAACTTGTATTGCCCTTCAAATTGCATGATTCAGTCTGTTTCTCTTGCAGAACATCAAGCGAAAATGGCCTTTGCCGAAGTGGCAGAATGACTCTTTCACGAAGAGGCGTGTAGGAGATGACCAGTGCTGGAGCCACTAGGAGCTGTTGCCATGAAGCCCCACTCAGTCAACATGGATGCTGTCAGGAGGCATGTAAAGCACAACTTGCTGCTGAGAAGCTAGCTGGGGTGGGCTGCTGCCATCACACACAGGCTACCTGATGTGGAGGATGCTGCAACTACAGGGTTCAAAGCACCACTGTTAGGAGCTACATGGGAACTGCTGCCACTAGGCCCCATCCAGTCAATGTTGGAGGACTACCAACTTTCTGCTGCTACCTGGAGAGTTTTCCTTTTTCTTCTTGCTGTTCACTGCACGTGTCCTGCAGTGAGGCTTGCTGTAGAAAGTCAGTCTCTTTCCATTTAAGGAAGATCATGGCTTTCCGGGGAATGGAGGCTTGTTCCCCAGACCCTTGTGACTGGAGGTGGACTACTGTTGTGGTGAAGAGCTTTGTTCTGCCCTATATAGGTGATCCTATATACTGTATCTGCTTTATTAGCAGCAGACCAGGAATTGGAAGGCTTCTCTATACAGTGCATTAGTCTGCACCAGAGGGGTGTGAATTTTAGTCTGCACTAGTGTGTTGTGCATGACCCAGCTGGTGCATGCCACGAGTTCCCTAGTGCAGATTAACATAGTCCTGTTTCAAGCAGTCATGTGCACTAGGGAATTTGTAATGTGCATCAGCAAGGTCTACATAGTGCAGGTAGCACATAAACTGCTAGTGCCTACTAACGTATGGTGTAGACAATATACCTGATGTTAATTCTCCCCCTCAACCTCACTGAAGATCCCTTCTGTAACAAACCTGGGCTCCGACCCTGCAAACACTTGAACATGAGTAGTTCCACTGATGTCAATGGGACTATTCATGTGAGTAAGGTTATGCACATGTTTGCTGGACTGAGTGACTGCTTTGAAGTCAAAATTAAATTGTCTCCAGGTTTGTCTTCTAGTACACTAGAAAATGAGAACAAAGTTTTCCATTGAAGTTCATAAGATCAAGAACTAGTTGTTGTTACCCCCACTGGGATAATCATTAAAGACAACATGAGCACTCTGAACTTCCAGAAAATGTTAAAACCAACCCTTAGTTTTCAGGCATTCCTTGGGTCTCTTGTTACAGAATCTGTTATTGTCCATGTCTTCCTCTCTGGACTTCCAGATCTTGGCCCTTCCAACTAAACCTCCAGTAATAAAAGATGAAGTCCTAGAAGTCTAAGATATGCAATGTTTTCTAGCCTCAGTAATAGAGAACCCCTCTTCTGGAGAAGAACTAGAGTCAGACGTCACTGCTTGCTGAATATCAACAATATCTGTTAGATATTGTGATTCATTTCCTTGAAATGCAAATTGCTTAAACCAATATGTCTTAAAATCACATTTTTCTGACATAAGTGTCCTTATGATCTCATTTGAGAACTTTCCTTAACAGATTCAAACTAAATCTTGTGCATGAAGTATTACTTAGCTTCTGAAAAGAATACATGTTTATAATTTATTTCAAAGGCTTACTAGAAAAATCTCTTCTGATGGTTAAGCAAAACTTTAAAATGAAATGTTACTTCTGTAAATATGTAAGTAAGAGTTTTATACTATTGTAAATATTTATTATGGTATTTAATATTTAATGTCTGTGCACAACATAAAAGAAATCTATTTATTTTATAATTAAACACCTTTTTACAGAAATGGTCTAGTTATCCTAATCAAGGGGTGTTAAGGTGAGGGGGAAAAAAATGATGACCCAAAACTTGAGTTCTCAACTAGTGGTTGCAAAAAGGGAGAGAGGCTGTAAACATCCCCTCCACTTCTCTATAACATAATGGAGAAGGATACATTCTCAATTTTCTGTTGTGATCTCTTGTTTCCATGTGAAAGGCTGCAAACCTGTGACCTAAGGAACTCTAGCTTACTCTTAGTCATTTAGTTATACAGGCACAGATCTTCAAAGGTATTTAGCAATCTGACTCCCATTGATTTCAATGTGGGTTAGGTGTCCAAAGACATTGGAGGCTCTGAGCCTCACCCACATGCTGCTCTAATCATAGGGAAAGGGGAGACACTGATTTCCTAAAATAGGAGCACTTTGATCAGTAACTAATCTTCCAAGCCTTGCATTAAGGAATGGCACAATTGGACCAAATATCAGCTGTTATGGAAGACAAGGGGGTCTAAACTCTAGTTAGTTGTCAGACCATCAGCCCTCCAGTATGGAATGGGAAGAAAGCTATGCATAATAAAAGTAAAGAGACTAATACTATTTAGTCACTAATATCATCCTGCACCTCGTTAATGAGTTTAGTGGCACACTCTACAGTGGTTCATCATCATCTCACTTGAAATAGTAGGTATAACAGGAAAAACAGAATGTTTGAAGCCTATTAGTCTGTCAACAGTATTGCCTTAAAGCAAGTAGCTTTGAATTAAAAGTCGCTTGCCAGCTTTGTTCTGCCTGTGTTCACCGTCTCTTTCACCACATGCTGCCAGCCTCGGCTGCCTCATTTCTTTGGCCTTTATTGATGAGTTTTCAGAGATGAACAACTGCAAGTGCTTGTGTGGTGACACCAAGGGCAAGGAGAAGAGCTCTTTCTGGAAGATGTCACTCTGAATAGACTGTTTTTCTTGACTTTTCTAGCTTAACGGCTGGATGTTTTAAAAAAAAATCCTCCTTTACAAACAACTTCCCTCTGAATAATATCTCAGTAGGGGACTGTGGCTGAGAGTCTGGAAGTACTGTCTAGTACAGCCCTTGAGATGGCTACTTGATCTGTTATTGCCGCAGTGGCCTTTACCATATGAGCATCAAACAAATTCCTATTTTTCTTCACATAATCATGAGGCCCTAATTACCTTAGCTGAAACCTATTATCAGGAAACACTCCATGTGCCTCATTTCTTGTGTCCTACTTGCAAGTGTGAAATTGGATTGAGCATCAAGGGACAGCCTCCACCTGACCAGTACGTATTGCAACATTTGACGGCTAAGATTGCAGCACTTTGTTCCGTGTAACCTGCCTCTTACTAAAGTAAACAGCATTTTTTCCAAGTGGCTTTTCTGCTGTGACTTGCTACTAAAACTGGCATGAAATGCTGCCCTCCACTCTTATGGTTTACATGAGCACTGACCATTTTGGACTGAATAGCTTAGGCAGCAATAAGCAGTTAAAAGAATCTATGCGGTGAGAACACAGGCACCACTTTGTAGAATCAAAGTGACCAACAGTTTCCCTATAAGCTCCAGTGCCCTCACAAACTTTAATTCACATGGCTGTTGCCTAGCTGCAGAATAATTCCTATAACTTCCTATTTGTATTACTGTACAGCCTAGGAGCCCTACTCATGGACCAAGCTCGCTTGGTGCTGTACAAACACAGAACAAAAAGATGGTTCCTTCCCCCAGGGGCCTTCAATGTGTTAAAGTGTAAGACAAGAGCCAAGAGTTGGATATAGACAGATGGGGGAGTATAAGGCAACAATGAGACAAAACACAGCGTGATAGATCGTGAGCTTTGCATATTACCAACCTAACCATTGTCAAGATTTGGCGTAATCATTGCAGCAGAGGAAGGATTGGAAGGTAGATACAGCAGTGGCTTTGTGGATATTTACAGGGAGTGGCTCCCACACATGGGAGAAAGCAGAAAGGTGGCTGTTTGTCCACTTATTCAATTGTTAACAGAGACTGGAACTGATTTCCTATACAGCTGCTGTGGTCCAACAATTTGGCAACAAAAGTGTTAAGCACTTTCCCCCTCCATGTTGAGAACTGAGGGTAATGCAATGAAAACGTCCACAGTGTAATCAAGATGGTCACTGCCCAAGAACTGAATATCCCAGGGTATTTTTGAACCACGTGAATTTGTTCAGCACCCATGACTCATGCAGAATACCTCTTCAGTAAGTCAAGTTTATTATATCCCCTCATTGTCTAGAATTATGTTACCTTCCTAGTTCATGAACGAGTAAAGTGACCTGTACATAAGCTCCCAAAAGCATGTGGCCAAGATTTGCTAAAATGACTATTGATTCTGAGACACCAAAAAGAAGTCTGATTTTCCACGGTGGGTGGTTAGCATTTCCAAAAAATTAAGGTGTCTTTACTTGGACATCCACAACTACCGGCAGTATGTTTCCATAGTCAACAGAAGATCTGGAAGCACTAGTGGTCTCCACATCCATTTAGGCCTATACAGAAAGGGGTAGATTTTCAAATATAGCTAAGCACCCAGCAGTTCTCATTGTGAGACTCTTAATGGCAAACATTTTCAGTATGGCTCAGATTTATTTTAGTGCCTAAAATGGGAGCTAAACTCTTTGGAGGATCTGGTCCCCAGATTTCATAGCCTCTGAAAAGCCGCCTCAGCATCAATAACTGGTTGCCCATCTCTCTCGCCTTCCGTGCTGTAAAATTTATTTATACTAAGAGATGACCTCTGTGAATTAACCTGAAATCATGTTCTTCACTTGCCAAAAAATGTCCTTTAAGGTAGATTAAATAAATAAAAACCAAAACATTTACAAGGTGCAGCATCAGGCAGGATGCACTAGATTCCATTTACATGCTAGTGCGATGCACTTGACACACTTACGTGTTCTGAACTGATGTAAAGATTATACTTTAAAAGTCCTCATGGGTCATATTAAATATGAATTATGTCCTCCAGCCAATACCCATGGATACAATTGTTTTTCCCCCAGACAGCCTTTACCACTGAATGATTACTGCCCGTTACCAGCTTTTACTGTGAATCACATGCAAGTGATGTCAAGAGCTAGTGAGTGAAAAAGTGTATTTGTTACGTTACAACAGGCCAACCACAAATCAAAGCTGCGAGGAAGAGCTTTTAGCATAGAAATCTGTCTCTTTAGTGATGGTACCCCATGAGCAAAGTAGAGGATCCCACATTTTACACAGGGCAGCAGACCCCAGACTTTTTGATGCCATGACCCCCTTTGGGCTTACTGCTAGTAAGACAGCCTTCAGGGGCCTGAGATAGCGCATGGAACCTGATGGGCCCTAACTACAAGTGTTGGAATTGGGTTGGGTCAAAAAACAACCCAACCTCCTCAGCCTCAGATTGGGCCAGGCTGGGGTCCCTCCCCTTGTCTGTGGCGTTGGTACTGCAGCAGCTGCCATCTCCCTACATTGTGTGGACTGTGGAGTGAGTGAGCCAATGTGTCACAGCACAGCCAGCAGGGACAGGGCCCGCAGCCATGTCTCACTGCACAGCACATGTCCCACAATGCCCTGAACCTGAAGTTTGGGAAATGCTGACACAGAGGAAAAGTGAGGTGTAGAAAGGGTAGTTATTTGCCCAACGTCCACAAGAGTTTATGGTATAGGTATGGAATATTGCCCAGACTATTTCACCTGGTTTCTAATCGTATGCCATAACCAAAAAACTACCCTGCCTCCAGTAAGCCTACTTGTGTTTAAGAAAACCACAAAACCAGATTAGCTTTCAGCAAACCACGGGGATGGGGTTTTCAGAAGTGCTCAGACAGGGGCTCAAAAAGAACAGAGATAGACCTGCGCTGAGCACCTTTGAAAAATCCTCAGTTGAATATATATCTCTCTGATGACAAAGCACTTGTAGATCCTTCCTTTGGAATATCACCAATTGACTTTACACTTTGTTTACATAAGGAGCCTCATTTCACTTCTTTTTTACGTCGGGTTTTTTTAGAACACTAGAAAGGCCAATTTATTTCCAACACAACTAAAAGATTCAGGTTGAACAATTGTTGGGCTGGCCCCCTTTTCCTGCAATGCACATCAGGTACAAATGATTTAGCTGAGTTAGTCCTGCTTTGAGCAGGGGGTTGGACTAGATGACCTCCTGAGGTCTCTTCCCACTTTCATCTTCTACGATTCTGTGAAATGGGAGCTAGCAAAGGTGTTTGTTTTGACAGCTTCTACATATAAATGTAACACAGTGAGTTGTCTTTCTGGTATCCTTGATGCCATTTCCAGTAATTTCTTAAAATAACTCCAGGCAGTTTTTAAATCAATATGCTATCACCACTGAATAACAGGACAAATCTTTTGGTAAACGATGCACAGCCGAAAGCTATATTATTGCCAGGGAGAAATCCATGCCCATCTGTCTTTATCAGTAAAGACTCTAAGCATCTGGTCCTTCTAAACAGCACAAGATATAAATGCTACAAAGAGCTAATATAAAAGAGCATCAGCAGCATATTGGGCTATTGATAATCTGCCTTGGGGAGACCTACAGCTTTGAGCTTTAGAGTAGTTTAATGAAGAGTCTATCATTTGTGAACATAGAACATTGGTAGATCCCATGATACCAAGCTCAAATATTTTCTTGCCAATATACGATCATTGCAACCTTTGCCGCTCCAAATTTGGTGCAATTTCATGCTTTGTGAGCAGTTTAACATAAGAAATGAGTGAAGCGAGAACTAGTTACAGAGCATATATACACATACATATACACATCTGCTCTCTGTGACTATATATATATATATATATATATATATATATATAAAATCACCTGTCCATCTGCACATTCACACACAGTCATGTGCGCTCAATCAGTGGACAGAAGTGTCAGCCAACCATTAAGAAGCAAACCTACATCACTCCTACTTTTCTGGATAAAGCCATACATGCCTATCATTCTTTCACTTACTACAATGCCCTTAAGCAGGCTAGCGTCCTTGACTGCTTCGCCTATGCTGCTAAAGGCTGCTTGTTTTAGAGAATTATATCTGAGTGGTGAAGGGACATGGCGCGATATCAGCCACTGTTCACTTGCTGTAGCTTTATAGCCTGATCTAAGCGTGAAAGATGTGGGATCCCAGTACCAATGTAGCATGAGTGTTTCAAACCCGTTTTCCATTTTTTAAAATGAAATCCAGAAAAGGGCATGATTATTTCCCCTGAAAAAAACAAATTTCAGCAATGTCAGCAACATTTAGGCTATGTCCGCATGGCAGAGTAAGTCAGTATAAGTTATGTCGCTCAAGGGTGTGAATAAGCTACCTCCCCGAGCAACGTAAGTTACACCAACCTAAATGCTACTGTGGACAGCGCTATGCCACCTGCCGACAGAGCTACCACCGCTCTCCCATTGGCTTAGAGCAGTGCTTCCCAAACTTTTCTCTGCCATGGCACACCTTGATACCTTTTACTTATTTTGAGGCACACCACCATATAGTCTCCAAATGAACTCATGGATATTCATGAGCCAACTCAACTCTTCAAGTAGTTTTTCAAGAAATTCCGTGGCACACCTGCTCAGGCCTGATGGCACACCAGTGTGCCATGGCACACTGGTTGGGAAACACTGGCTTAGAGCATCACCACTGTAAGCTCTGCAGTGTAGCCATAGCCTTCGTTTGAAAAATTTCCATCTGCTTTACTGGCTGCTGTTGGGGACAGGCTGCTAAACTAAATGGCCCATTGGTTTGATCCACTCCTGCCATTCCTCTACTCCTATCTATATCATCTTCTCTTTATGCATAATTCAGATGCCCTGGACACAGCTAACACCAATATAGCTTCCATCTCCTTGTGGCTTCCAGGCTAGAGAGACTTTGGGCCAGCTTTTCAGCAACAGTATCCTTTTTGTGTGCGCAATTTCCTAATCACAGTTAACCGAGAGTGCAAAGATCACAATGAAGGACCAGATTGAAACCACAAATCAGGTCATTCCAGTGGCGAGCCTTCAAACTTTGCAAATTTTACTGAAGATAAAGAAATAAGCTAGCCTGAACCTCAGGAGTATTCCCTATACTTATTAGAGGAAATCCCTTGACTACTGCCACTAGCTAATTCCAAATACATATCAAGTTTTTAAGGGCCTCGACTGTTTAGTCTATCAAGTGCTTAGAGTTCGATGTATGAACAGCATTATTTACGAGCTGGATAATGCTATTATAAGGCTTCCATCACTGTACTGAGCACCTCAGAAACATTCATGACTTCCCCCTCCCAACATCCCCATGAAGTTGCGAGATATTATCATCCCTGTTGCACCAATGGAGCCAGGGCCACAGAGAGATTACATGAGTTGCCCAAGATAACAGAGTCTGGGTTATTATAATGTTCCTAATCTTGAAGGTGGATTGATGTAAATGAAGTATGTCAAAATCAAACAGCCAGGAATCAAACATAACTCCGAGATGTTACATCTTGGTAACACAAGAAATGGCACTGCCATGAAAAACGATAAAGGATTTTTCAATCTTCAAATACAGACAAGGGGTCATTTGAATTAGTTCTGCCATCAGGCTTAAAGAGACACTTTAAATGTTGAATGCCCAAAATCTGACCTCGGTTTTTTTTTTCCTGATATCTATTTGCCAAGCCCAGCAGATGTTAACAAAAGAATGCCATCACTAATCCACATCCTATTTTTCAAAGAAAACCAACAAAGCATCCTTAACAATGCCAGCATTTCGGGACATACAGTCAACCCTACTTTAAAGACCTTTGAACCTCTGTGCAATAGCAGAATGGCATTATGGGAATGTGGGAAGTTAGTGCATATTATGACACAAAAGAAAACAGATTTAACTTTTAAACTTCCAAGATGTTTTTATAAACATCGGTGAGAATAAAAAATTATTTGAAAAAAGCTGAAAAGCGCATTGGAGTATGCTCTCTTTTCAGCTTTCCCAATTGCCAGATATGTATGAGGAGTTTTTGCTCTGCCATTTTTATAGTTAACATAAGAACATAAGAATGGCCATACTGTGGCGGACCAATGGTCCAGCTAGCCCAGTAGCCTGTCTTCTGACAGTGGCCGGTAACAAATGCTTCAGAGATAATGAACAGGGCAATTATCGAGTGATCCATCCATGTCGTCCACTCCCAGCTTCTGGCAGTCAGAGGCGTAGGGACACCCAGCGCATAGGGTTACTCTGAAACTTCTAAGGATCTACAAAGATGGAAAATTAAATTTAATGGTCAACCACACAACCATACCTTTCAAATATAAGGTCAATATTTAAATCAGGTTTGAGGTCAATCTGCACAAAGGTTGCATGTCCAATTACTGCAGTTGCACATTCAAATTAGGTGTCTACATGCACAGATGGGTAGTTAGGCAACTGTCCAGTTTGCACATCCAGCTGTAATTCTGCTGGAGGTTTGCAATTCAATGCTTATTTTGTACCTTGGGTTTTCCTCTTTAAAAATTGGACCCTAATGGTGTTTCTACAAGGCAATAAAACACCTGCAGCTGGCCTATGTCAGCTGGAACAGGCTCATAGAGCTTGGGCTGTGCAGCTGTAAAATTGCAGCATAGACGTTTGGGTTTTGGGTGGTGCCCGAGCTCTGTGACCTCATGAAGGTGGAAGGTCCCAGAGCCCGGTCTCCAGCCTGAGCCCAAAAGTCTACACCACTATTATACAGCCCCATAGCCTGAGCCCGGAGAGCCCAAGTCAGCTGACATGAGCTAGCTGCGGGTGTTTAAATGCCAGGCAGACATATGCTCAATGTCTGCATGACCGGGTTGCCCGCTTTTTTCTTGGTTTCATCAAACTACACGTAGGGAGTTTTCCATTGTGGCCGTGCAAACTGGAACTAATTTAGTTACACTGTGGCTGTTGTGATTTACACGAGCTTTCCCATAATGCAGTAGCCTTATGCAAACAGTACAAGACCTGACAATGTGCCTCTGTTACCAAGCCTATCATTAGGAAAGCGAGGATGGGATTTTCACAACCTGTCAGCATTAGTGTAACTCTGCTCATACTGAAATCGACAGGAGTTTTACCATTTATTTCAACAGGACTAACACTGAATGCTTTTGAAAATCTAGGCTGGACTGTTTCTGTTTTATGACACTGTCTTTTTTAGGATTTGATTAAAGCACTTCACAATTCTTACTTCTGGAGATTATGCTGCTTGTGCTACACGGATACTGTCTCTCAGGAAACACACATGGCTGGAGAAGATCTTTCTGTTGCATTCAAATATAATTTAAACACATTGTTTTAAGTTGCACTCCTAATTGTCTGTGAAAACCTTGTTTCTTGATTTACTTTATTTTGTGTACAAACTTATTGAATAGACTTGTACCATGCCCGGTTCAGCTGTTACCTGCAATCTTCAGTTTGCATTTAAATCCAAATTCTGATGCAGGGAATATTTTGTTAAATTACTGTACACTAAATCCAGAGTGAGAATGGGATTTATACTGGCATTACACCAGACCAGAACTTTATCTGACACATGGGGATATTGCATAACAACAATCACACACACTACAGGAGATCCATATTTGCATTATGTGTGATTGCAATAAATCTCCTCCACATATGTATGGTTATTCTTAATCATGTTTATTATGGAAGTCATAAATGAGGCCATGTTGTGCTAAGCACTTCACAAGCACATAGTAATGGGCAGTCCCTGCCCTGAAGAGCTTACAATTCAAATAGACTGGACGGATACAAGGTGGGGGAAGGAGTATAACACAAACGCAGAGTGAGCTACATGATGGCGGAAAATGTCATGTCAGTTCTGTTATTTTTTTTCAGGTGGGTTTAAATTAGGAGCTGATCTGGTGGTCCTTTCTGGCCTTAAATTCTATGACTCTACAAAGACAGGCTCGGCTAAATGGAAAGAAAAGGGAAGGGAGAGGGGACATTGAAGCGAAGGGGGTTAGGTCAAGGGAGAAGTGGCTTTGGGGCATGTGTGGAGTGAAACTGAGGTGACGAGAATGGGAAGGAAGGAGGAGGGTTGGAGGAAACAGCCGATCAGCACAGGGCAGAAAAAGTTGGGACAAAACTGTAAAGCTCTCTGAATGTGCAGAGGTCCTTCCTTGGGTTGCTTCTGTTCCTACCAGCCAGAGTCACGTGTTGGCTCCTCTGCAATTGTCCCAAGACTACAGAGTGTGAGGGAGAGGAAGAACTGCCTGGGTCCTAGTTTTCCTAGGATGCGTATGGGGGGAGGTCTTCCCTGCATAGTTATGGGTCCTGAGCCAGCTGGCAGGGAAGGGTGGCCCTAATGGGCCCCATTTTATTCCCTCCCCAGTACAGCAGTCTCTGCTTTGGCTGTTTCTGCAGGTGGAGTGTAAGACTAGAGGCCAGGCTGTGTTGGAGATACGACCAATGAAACAGTCAGCGTGTAGGAAAACAATACATCCAGTTTGGTATTTGTGAGGAGCAGCTGATCCATAACACCAGTTATCGCCATCAGCAACTTGATGCATTTTCATTTTTATGGTGCTTCAAACCACAAACCTTTTGTGAGGCCTGAGGTAACAGCCACTAATTCTAAATAATTCCCTCAAATTGCAATAGGCAACACTAAGTTTGGAGCAAGAATCCGAGCCATTCCAGCGGGAAATGGTTGGAAAAGAGCTCGTTGGTTTGTTAGGAGATTAAATTCAATTGCTCGAGCACTGCGATGGAATGCTCACAGAGCTGGCGAGACCAGTTCTGACCATTTTCATGAGACTCCACCCACCAATGTTCCAGCATGGCATTTCAATTGTAAGCATGACATCACCAGGGCAGCCTCTCACTGTGAGCCTGAAAGCAGAACAGGGTTGGAGGGGGAACAAAGAGAAGATTAACCCTTTCATGGGTGTCAGATATACCGCAGGCAACACGGTGAAATAACGAATGGCACCCTCCAAGAAATGCTGCCGTCCTGTGCAATGACCAACCATCCCCAAAATGAAAGCTGCATCGCCACAAAAAAGATGGAGCAGATCCTCAACTGGTATAATTTGAAATCAACAGAGCTACCCTCATTTACACCACCCAAGGGTCTGGTCCCAACCAGGAAACCCACTTCAGCTTTTCCAGGAAGGATGTCTCTGAATTACTACGTCATACTCTCATGATTTGACCATGATTCTCACACATTTTTTTCTGTTTCCTAAAGCCCCGACACCAGTTATCATGAGTGTCTTGCTTTCATTAAAAATAATACATTGCTAGCCCTCACAGCTGTTCAGGAAAGCTTGAAAATATGCAGCAAGTGCATCCTAACGGCTAGGAAGTTAGAAGGTGAATAAAAAGAACCATAGATAGATAGATAGATAGATAGATAGATAGATAGATAGATAGATAGATAGATAGATAGAGAGAGAGAGAGAATATGGTTTTCAAACCAATCTCATGATTTTGAGGGGCATTTCATGATTTTTGAATGCTTGGCAATGCTGCCCTAAACCCCAAGGGAAAGAACTATGGACCTGCAAAGGAAAAATTTCCATGTCCTGTCTAGTCAGCATTAGACCATGAGATAGCCAGAGGCTCCAACCTGCTGATCTCACATGCAGTGGTGAGAAGTAGGGCAGTCAGTAGCAGACAAAGCCTCCGGCCCGGTCATGACACATGCATGTACAGTACTTCCAGTTACAAAGTGTACCAAAGCCCACCACTGTGGTGGGTATTTTACGAATTCTGTCCTTACCAATGCAAGGAGGAGTCTGGCTTGCACTTCTTCCCCCTCCCCCCTCCTTACTCCTGGAAGAGCTATCTTGAAAATGGTGCATCAGGAATGACGTTGCAGCATGGAGAACATGGAATAAACAGGCACTAGCAGCAGGTGGGGACACAGAGAGGCCACAGATACAGCTCAGCTGTCTTTGCAAAACAGGGTACACAACCCATCATTCACAGTTAGAGGGCACAGCCACACAATTCAGTGCTGCAGAGCCAAGCGATTGAATGGCCTGTCACGGCTGTGCAATCTCACCCACAGATATGCTGTCTCTACTAATAGAGATTTTGGACCCCCATGTGTCACAGGCACACAGACGATGGCCACAAAGAGTCCAGCTATGTATGTCAGCAAAACTGATTATAACCACAGGAAGCATAAAGTGCAGCCTGCCCTGAAGATTTGGGATTTTATGCCACTATGTCATGGGAGCAGTCCTCACTCCATGAGCATTGCTTGAGTACCACATGCTTTTCTCCATGGTACAGTCCTGTCCCTTATGTGGTGCAGAAAGTCCTTGTTGCAGCTACCAACATACTACTGAGTAACTGTTTCTGTCTTATGTATGCTCTCCTATGCATTCCAGTGTATTCAACTATCTCTCACAGAGGTGCCTACCCAACAGAATTCTGCAGCCCTAAGTTTGTTCTACACCTAAGTGTTACAGGATGTGGTGCTGGTGTTCCATGGGTAGTGGAGGCATTGCATCTTGTGTAGTCAGTCACAGCTGTGCAAAAGGGGTGTATAGCCCTAGCAAGTCAGAATGAGGCAGTCTTGGCATTCCCTTTTCAGTAGGCAAGCAACTGTACTTCCTCACAATAGTACAGGAAGGGCTGCCTTTTGGATGTGCAATGACACATGTCCTGTTGTAAAGGACAATCCGACATTTGCAGGGAGATGGACTGGAAGGTCTAATAGGCCCTTCCCATCTCTCACTTCTATGACTCACTTGTGGTCATTAAAGATCCAATTATACTTTTCACAAGAAGAGGGGTAATTAGAGCATCTCTGCCTGCTTTCACCCTGAAAGCTTTAATTGGTGAAGACATTCTTCGCTTGCAGTCCTAAACTTCAGAGTTGTTGTGTGTTTTTGATGCTTTCTGATAACAGATGACATGATCCCTGTGCAATAACTGGTTACGTTTGCAAAGTATTTGGAGATCCTTCACGAGGAGCAACGCAACACATACAAGATTCTTACCGCATGTAGCCTAACTTGAAGATTAAGCAGTCTGATCCTCCTTGACATGAAGGCCCCGCTCCTCCACTCTGGCAGCAGCATGCGATGACTTCCACTACCCTCTTAAGACATCTTTAGACTGCCAGAGAGGTGCAAAGGGGTATCACTGCACAAGAGACCCAAGCCTATCTTGTTTAGCCCACAGGACACTACTGATAAGGTGTGTGGCGTCATCTCAAGCACTAGGCAAGAATATGATACTTGGTTCTAAATGGTCCCTTGTTTCAGCACTATTAGAAAACAATATCTCAGTGCCTCAGTTTTGAAATACAAATTTTAACTTTGGGTAAAGGAGACAGGGTTGATTTGCACGCTATGTTGACCTGTGCCCTGTACATACCATAGATATAGATAGATAGATAGATAGATAGATAGATAGATAGATAGATAGATAGATAGATAGATAGATAGATAGATAGAT
>ML675617.1:15160904-15288684 GCA_007922155.1 Mesoclemmys tuberculata | reverse complement strand
GATAGATAGATAGATAGATAGATAGATAGATAGATAGATAGATAGATGTTTCACTTATTTATCACTTTTTAAGGTTATGTTCTATCAAAATAAAAGTATTGCATGAAAGGCAGATAGTGCATAAATTATAGCTCTTGCATGACAGCATCCCAAAAGGAATGGCAACTTGCTAGAGATGCACTCCAGGAAGAATATCTCCATAGATAAAACCCCCATGGATCTGTTTCTTGTCAACTCCCACCCAATTGCGGGACAGACTTAGCCTCACAAAGATACTAAAGAGCAGATCTTTAAAAACCATCCTCCCTCTTTGCACTGTCTATAAATACTTAGAGTTTTACATCTGTAATTATGTGCTGGAGCAACTGATGTTTAACTAGCTGTCACGCAGGCACAATCACATAGATGTCTAAATTACACCAACTGCACCCATAATTATTTCCAGCTGCAAAAGTTTAGGCCCAAAAAGCAAGTCTGGGTTGAGGTTCCATTCAAAATCAGGGCCTTTCTTAATATGCATTTCTGCTGGTGGCCTCCGGGACTTTCTAGTAAGATGCAAAAGGCAATAAATAAAACATTACAAAAGAATATTTCCTCGTATCTAGGAGGAACGCTATATAGCCATTTCCAGTCTTTGTTTTTTCTGTGCCACCAGGACAATGCATACAGTTTCTGTGACAAGTTCTCACCAGTCCACTCTTTCAGGATCTAGGTGTATCTACTTACTAGCAAAAATTTATATATGTTAATTCCCACACTCCCAAGTAGTGAATCATTAAAGGAACAAAGAAAGGTGCCTCCTTTTAAGCATCATTGCCACCTGGGTTATGAACATACGCCCAAGTATACTTGCTGCTTATTTAACCCTTTGTCAAAGCAAATATACTATAGTCAGCGCTGGGATCGCCGTAACCTTCTGACACATACAGCAAGAGGAAATATCTTCTTGCATCTAAAAAATGCTAATGCAAGGGAGAAAAAAATCCCATAGTCTACTGGCCTAGCTATTAATCTCATGATCCTCAGAAGTGCTAGCCCCGTCAACTCCCACTAACTTGGATGGGTGTCTAAGGCTGGTCAGCATCTCACAGGCATACACAGCACATAGCAAGATCAAGCCCCTAATGAGCTCTTCAGGCTGAGCAAGCTTACAACTCGCTATTCACATTGCTAGTAATTGATCTCTACTTCAAATTAAGGTTTTGACATTGTCATAGCCAGGCAAGAGGCATATCTTCCAGATACAACTAGCCATTTCTTCCATTGCTTACAGTCACCCATACTGCCAGTTTAGGGTGTCGTCTTAAGAATCTCAAACACAAATGAAAATAGGGGTAGGGTCATAACCTTTGTGGCTACATTTGCCACTTAACGCAGGCTTGGTTGGTTTCTGTGTGAAATGTTGCAAATAGGCGTGCCACAAATAAATGAAATGAGATAAGCTCTGTGCACCGTATTTGCACATGAAAGAAAAAGCAGCAGACGCTCCAAAGGATTGCCACATCTTGTTCACATTTCAAAATACGTTGGTAGCAGAGACCTGTGCTTCTGGGTGATTACTCCTGCTCACTTCCCCAGCCTGAGGAACCCTTTGTACCCTCATTCAGTTTCACGGTACTGCGGACAACCCAAGTGTTAGGTGAGAAAGTTGCAGCTGACTGATTAGCGCCACAGCTCAGGAGCTGTCAATGTTCTCATTAGGCAGTAGACTCCTATTGTTGGTAAGGATGGGCCTGACTCCGAGTGGGAATCCTGAGGACTGATCCTCAGCTGATGTAAACTGGCATAAATCCATAGAAATCAATGAAGCTATTTAGACCAGCTGCAGGTCTTCCTCCACTCTTAATGTCATGGCTGGGCTAAACTGGAACTCCAGCTTCGAACGCTCCTGAACTTTGGGAAAGTTCACGTCCAGAGCTGAACATGAGCTTTGAGACTCAAGCATCACTAATCTTCAGGATTTATAACCGGGTTACAAAGCTTTGTCCCATTTTAAAACTTGTCGTCTGGCTGACACCCGGTTCTAGCCCAAGAACAAACGTTCATTAACTCCTCTTTGTAAAAACTAGGGACGGACCCTTAGCTAGTCCAAAGCACTATTAATGTCAATGGCATTTGCAGCAATGTATTGACTCTTTCTAAGAAATGATTATGAGAATTGGGTCTCCCCACTCCCTTGTGCAATCCTGTATACTAGTGCAAAATACGGCTGATTCACTGGTGTCGCAGGCTACTTGGTGCCTCTCTAGCAGTGCAAAATACCTGTAGAACCAGCCAGTCAAAATGAGTTCATAGCTGCATTGAATTGCCAGAGCACTGTAAATCAACAGTGCTCTTACTTTTGGCTCAGGATGTTTTTGACTAGTTCCTTCATGTCTTTGGAATCCTCCTTTCTAAAGTTTAGTGTCACTGTACTAGTTTCTGGTATGGTCCTTCCTCCAAGAAGGTTAAATTTAATTATATTATCACTTTTATTTAATGGCTCAACTATAATCTCACCCAACACAAACACATAAAGCAGTAAAGCTAGGTTTAACATGCCACTTGTCTGCTGTGGCTTATGCATTTCAGCAGGGATTTACATGGTAGAGTTTGTTTGATTTATTGGGCCATCCCTCAGGACCCATCTGCACTAATTATTTGAGTGGGGAGGTCATCAGAATCTTGGTCTCTTAAAACCGATTGAAGCTGATGATCAAAATGACATTTTACAAAAGCAAAGGACCTGAAAATCTGGATTTAGTTCTTGAATCAGACCCAATTTAAGTAGAAATAAGGTAGAAGCTTAAAACGATTAAACCAAGTGGGATTAAGAATTGTGGTGGTTAAAGTATCTGGCAGCCGGGTCTGATTACACACAATAATTTGTACATATATAGCATTTTCCGCTGAGTATCCCAATGTGCATTGCAAACATTCATTAACCCAATATGCACTAAGTCACTCATTACTTGTCTACAGATGGGTAAACTGAGGCATAAAATTTGCCTCGTCTACGTCATCCGTGACCTTGCTTAGTCAATAAGGGAGACGTTTCCTCCCTTTGCATTCAGAGTGGCTGTAAAAGAAAAAGGATCTGAAGTCCCCTCTTCTGTTTTTCCCAAACTGCATGTTAAACATCAAGGAAAAATAGTGGTTTGGAATAAAATTTTCAAACGTGCCTATAGCCTAGGAAGCTGAAACCTGTACTCACATTTCCCACATAAGTGCCCTAACCACTTGGCCATTGGTATCCTGTCTCAAACACTGCATCCCCAGCCTGACTTTTGTGTGAGGCCCAATCTTCTAGGTGTGCTCTCAGAATGCCTGGGGGGGGTCAGGCCATGAAGGTGGACAGGCAGGGAATTGCTTAGTTTGGAAATGCTGCGTGGGCTAAGACTCCGAGCTAAGGGTGGCATCAGAACTTAGTCGATTTTGCACTTGCCTGCTGGTGGGAACTTTGGGGACTTTAGGCTGCAGCTGAACAGCGGTTTTGATAATGTTATTGGCATCTAAATGTTGGACGTAGGTGCCCAAATGCCTTCGTGGCTCTGGTCCCAAGAGACTAGGAATCACTGGGGTGCTTTTGAAATGTTTCCCATTAAGACTTGTCTTTGCATAACTAGCCCTTGAATTTTGCCTCTGCACACACAGTAGCTGTTTTTGAAAGTTCCTTTGGAGGCTTTACTCCTCGGCCTTACTCCAGTTTTACGCAGATGTCACTACACTGAAATCCCAGGAGCAAGGCAGTGGTGAATCTGGCTCCCGTTTTCCTTTCTAGTGCATGAAAATCAGTCCTGTGAGCTAGTCAGTTGTTAGAAATGAAAGTTGCTTTGCTTGTTTAATGTGGGGGGGAGGTAGGGGAGGGGAGAGACTATGCAATATCTCATGAGTGGAAGGAAATACTCTATGTGGCTGGCAGATCTACACAACCCCCTGATACACTGTGCGGCAACCAAACCAGTGATTCAGTAACTGTGTTTGGCTAATTACATACAGGCCTGGCATCTGGCTCCCCTGTACAGCCAGATCAAGCAGTTGCCTGGGACATGCAAATACCAGGGGCAGCAAAATAGTTGGTGGCCATTTATTGCGTGTGTGGCTGCGATATATGAGGGGCATAAACATTCCAGTTTGCCTAGTGAGTGAAGAGGCAAGTGGTGAAAAGGTTTCTCTCTGTGTGACCGGATATTTGCTTTGTGAGAGCTTTTATATATTGTGTTTACTCTGGATGAACGTGGGGAGGGCGTAGCTCTGGCTTTATTGATCCAGAAGTAGCTACAGCAGAAGCTATATACTTCTGATTATTATGCAATACTGTACACACAGAAAGGAATTTCAATCACATGCTGTGCCAAAGTGAGGTGCCTTTAGTGCCCTTTGTCTTTGATACAATGGGGACACACTTTTATTGTTCTAAAGTATGCTGCCAGTTTGAAAGAGATTCCCCTATATATCATACCATATAGGGACAGAATAGTGTCCCTTTAATAGTCAGTGTGCCCCCCAATGGTATGCCCTCTGTTCTATGTTTTAGAAGAAACCGAGCTGCATCCTCTGTGTGGCCAAGCCGTGCATGTTTGTGGATAGTTAATAAACATGGTTATTTAGGACCAACTCTGTACATGTAGGTCTTCATCTTGTTTTCATGGTGTAGAAAATGCCAGCACATAGGGGCACTACCGCAAATAAAATAAATAAATACCACCAGTCATAAAATGACCTAAATAATACTAATAAAATAACCATCGTGACTGCTCAGGCAGACAGACTGGTTTTGAACCGATTCAGTGTTTTGATTCAGGTCAGCCTGAGACCAAATAAAATATTTCGTTTCAATTTTCCATTTGGACAAAATTAAAATTTTCCTTGAGAAAATTGTCCGATTCTCCTCCCCACCACCTGTACAGACTGGACCTGATGCAAAAGACTGGTTGCAAAAGATGCTGTTGCAAGTTATCGTTTGTTGGCATAAAGTACATTCCACACAAAGGAACAATGCAGACATCTGGGGCTCCTCCATCAAGTGAGTTAATTAGCTAGATGCCTCTTGAAAGAATAGCACAGGCTAACGCTCATGGCCTGGACTGGACAAAAGCCTGGCGTCCCAAACCCCGTGCTCCCTTCTCTGTGATTGAGTGAAATCTGGACATTTTGGGATACCTATGAAAAATGCCATGGAGTGGCAACTATTCAGCACATAGACCGCATGTCAGCCAGTCCACTTAACCCAGTTTTAATCCATCGCTGAAGCTAGGAAATACAGTGGTCACTCCAAGATGTTGGCTTAACTGAAACTTTATCACCTGCCTCTAGGACACCATCTCGGAAGGATGAACTAAACATTACACAAGCGACGATCAGCATTTAGTGCTGCTGCACTGTGTGGTGACTATCTTCCACCCCAGAAATAAGTGCATTTGAGTACTGGTGCCTTTCTGAATCTAAAATTTATCTGCAGTGAAAATTAGCAGGATCTAGACTGCCTGAGGTTGTATATGCACATGTGCACCCCCTACAGGCGACTCATCCCAGTACCAACTAAACCCAGTTGTCTTACGTAAAGAAGAGGTCCTTCTGGGTACAGACAATCTGAACAGGTTCTGCTGCAGCCTGTAATAATAGGAGTATTGCCAAGTCATCCTGAACTAAAGCCTCCTTATACAAGGGCTAAATAGAGGGAAACGCTACGCCCCAGGAATGATTGTCTCAATAGGTCTTCCAGACTTCTCAGGCTAGACTCTTCTCTGACACCTTTGTAAATCTGGAGTAACTCCATTGAAGTGAATGGAGCTGCTGTTAAAGAGACAGTACTAAGATCAGAAGCAGGCCCCTAGTTCCTTTGATCTTGAGCTACTGAAATATTTCAGGCATGCAGGGGTATAATGACTGCTGCAGCATGCAGGTGTGGTCTAGAATCTGGTCAAATATGCTGTCTGAGCTGTTCTGTGGACTCTAAGCAAGGACAAGCTGTGGGCGATAGGTGTACAGCTTAGCACTCTTGGCACACGAAAGAACAGAGCACTCATTTCAGCCTGGATAAACCACATTTTTCATCTTGATCTAGTTTCTCCATGGGTTAAGACAATTGCTGTTCCTACATTTATATCATTGAATGGTATTCAAGCACCTTTCCAGCCAGTTTATATTAGTTATTATTTGTATTATGGTTGTGCTCAGGGGCCCCAGCAGGATCGGGCACCTGCTGGGCCAGGTAGTTTGCTTCTGATTTTTGGTTTTAACTGATAAATGCTGATAAAACACAATGCCACAAAAAATGGTATTTATCCAATAAACACTGGGTAGCCATCAGGAATGGTTCCTTGTATCTAAGGGCTCGTCTACATGGAGCAGTAATCCAGAGTAGGGGGGTAGGTGGGGGGGGGTTCTAAAGTATACTAAAGTGTTGTGTGTTAATTTATTGAAGCACACTAAAAGTTCCCTAGTATGGTTGAACCTAGTGCTGTTTGAACCAGTTAAAGTACACTAAGGAACAGTACAAAGAGATGTGCATTACAGTATATGCTACTGTAATAAGTAATGGTGATAATGTACATTACTCATTACAGCAGATACAAAGAGAAAACTCCAGCAGACCTGCCCCAATTTTGGACATCTACATAAAACTAAAAAATTGCTAAAAATAAACTCCAAACAATGAAATGAATAAACCCTGAATACCAGAAGCCCCACTTAAAAGATACATAGCATTTTATGAACATCAGTCCTATTTCACTTGCCATGCTTCTCCAGCAGACACCTTGAAGTCCAGCTCCTGCAAACCTGAAATGCTATGGCAGACCTCTGTGGCTGCATGGAGCCCTCTTATCTGCAATGGGATTCCATGCAGTTGTATAGGCCTGAATGGAGCCAGCCGCAGGACCAAGACCTAAATATGGGGCTGAGAGGGAGCCAGGGATTTGGAGATTAGAGGCACAATACAAATGATGAATACAAAGAGATAAATGATCTGTAAATGTATTTTTCAATGACTCTGTTGGACCAATGTCTTTAGAGCAAGCAGCGCTGCTTCTTGTACTATTTGATAAGCACTCTGGTGTCAGGAGAGATGGTGTAGCAACCTTTGTGAACCCACAAACACCCAGCTCCGTCTGCATGAACTCAGGCTTCTGGAGACACGGGGCAAATTGTAAACGGGTGTAAAATGGCCTAGCTGTGCTGATTTGCACCCTCTGAAGAACTGGCCAATTGAGTGCACCATGGGCATGCTCAGAATTTGAACACTGGTGTTCAAAGAGGCACTCCCCTACCAGCTACTTGAGAACTATTGGAGAGGAGCAAAATTCAGCATTTCCAGATGGCAGGAAATTCAACATTTTCTTTCTCTCGGAGCATCATGGCTTCTCCTTGTGAGGGAGGGGAGGTGAATGTATCATGCAAGTCCCTGTCCATGGTGCATCATGGGAGATGTGGTCTGGCTGGGAAGCCCAGCCTATAGAGGAGCATGGGGGCCTGGAGAAACTGAACTATAATTCCCAGGTGGCACTGCGATGGTATTTGATTTGTTTTTTGGGAGCTTGGTTTTTGATGAAAAAAATCAAAATGTTCCATGGAGAGCAGACGCATTTTATGAAAAATTCCATTTGGCTGAAAACCCAGTTTGCCATTGAAAAACAATTTTGGTGGAAAAAATTTAACCAGTCTTTTTCTCTACACTTCATATATGCAAAGCACACACCAGACCTGTTTATTACCTAGGCCCTAGTTTGAGGGTTTTAGTTCGATTTAAGTGGTGCACATGGGGTTTGGCTGGCCCTCTCCAGGAGGGTGCATTTCACTCAGAAGGAATGCAATGGTTGTGTTAATTAGCTGCAAACAATCATGGCCACGATTTGAATGCATGTTGAGTTGTTGCCTGTAACAGTGCAGAAGCATCTAGTAGGGAGACATCTTGAGGAGGAAGAATGAACACAGGGCAGGAAGCTCCGAAGCTCTGAGTGTTAATCTTTGTTCTGACACTGATTTGCTCTGTAGCCTTGAGCAAGTCGCTTCCCTTCAACCACAGTACTGCCATCTCTACAATAGGGATGATAAAGGATATTAAGATACCTCAAAAGGGTATTGGGAAGGTTATTTGGATAATGTTAATGATGTGCTCTGAACACGTAAAGCTCTATTGAAGTTTTACATGTTGTTATTGATAAAGAATTTTCTTTTGGCTTACAGAAGCCATGTGACTTTCTCATGTGACTTCCTAGATTTCCTGGTCCTGCTGCCAGCGACCACTGAGGTTTAGCTCTTTTTCTCTGGCCTTTCTGGCAATACCATCAGGTAGAAACAAATGGGAAGGGAAGCTTCTATAAACTGATTGCTTTTAAATCTTACACTTTATTTCACTTTAAGAACCTCTGAAAGCATAGTGAGATGTGTGCATAAGGGAGAGAGAAAAGTGTAATCAGCCAGAGATCCTTGGGTTGGGATCAGTTTGCTATTTGAGTTGTTTTTTGTTTTAACTTTGCAAGTCCCAATACCTATAAATCCAATATCACAAGATCTGCTTTATTAATAGATTATTTGACCTTTAGAGCCATTATGATAATCTAGTCTGATCTCCTGCATAATATGGCCAGAGAATTTCAGCAGTGAAGGGAATTATTCTTCCTTGCTGTGAAAAGTGCTGATGCAGTCCATATGTATTCATCAAACCACCAAAGCAGGTGCTTAAAGTTAAGCACGTGCTCAAATGCTTTGCTGACCTGGGCTCTGAGTGAACACTATTGAGCCCAATAATGAGTGGGTGAAGTAGAAAGACATCTGACCTTCATTTAAAGACTCCAAGTGATACTGAACTTACCACTTCCTTCAGTACTCTGTTCAAATCCTCACAGTTCAAAAGTTGCATGGGGGGCAGCGTATGCAGCGTTGCCAGCTCGCATGATTTTTACAATATTGGGGGGAAAGGAGGTTCTTAAAGTCCCAGCTCCTGGAGTCAAGTGAGAATCACAGCTTTCATTTAAAAAAAAAAAGACCCCCCATCGTTGCAAAAGAAGTGTGAAAACATGTCTCATGTGCACCCTAAAGGCTCAGAAACCAGAAGGCAAACTAAAAGAATTCAAATGTACTATTTTAAAGCCATTCCTGTAATTTTTAAGCCCATCCCCGTCATTTTTAAGCCCATCTCATGATTTTTGAAATGTTGGGGTACTACTGGTGGAACCTAATCAGCCGTGATTCCGCAGGCAGTAGCAGAAGCTGAAAGTCTCAGCTCGCTTAATGGAAAAATGAGCCCCCGGTTCGGCCTCAGGAACCCCTGAGATCTAATCCCAGCTCTGTCACCAACTCATGGTGTGGCTTTCTGCAAGGCCTGCCTGAGTTATCCCCATCTGTACAACAGAGATAATATTATTTACCTACTTAATGGAGGTCAGTGCAGTGCACATGTAAATTTGCTCTGTATTATCCTGTTCTGTGTACAGATCCCACATGTCTCCTGATCCTGGTCTTCTCTTCTGAAAAAGAATAGGCTTAGTTATTTGTGTCTGTCTTCTCCCCTTGTGTACTGTGTATATACCACTGCCCTCTACTGGCTGAAAAGTGTGTGTGCCTTCTGGGGAATTAAAACAGTAGTGAGGAGCAGCCGTATAGAAATTACATAGTTGTGCTGCGGGTATGCGAAGTGGTAGGGGTAAAATCAGAACAATCCCAAGGTTTTTTTGGTTCATTACTGTAGCAAAGCCTCTCTTAGAAAAAGTAAATAGCTGTCTTAGGATCTTTCTGATCATGTATTCTGTGTTCCAGCACCACTTTTTACTGGAAGAAGTACAGCCAAGTATCTCACTGGGCTCAAAAGAAGTGTTCCATACCCTTGTTTATCATTTGCATGCTCTGAAATATACAGTCTGTAAAGCTGCTAGGGAAACAAGCTGCAATCGTGCAGGTCTAAGACCATTGATCCTGCTTAACGAGATTCACTGTCCTGGAAAAAAAAAAAAACCTTTTGAAACAAGGAGGACAATAATACAGTTACCATCTCATTTTAGAGCAGATTCCATGGATTTTAGCTGAAAGGCAGTGTAAAATATTTTCCTGAATGCCCCACCCCCTTTCTGTCCACATTGCCTCTTTAATGACCCTTTTTTGTGTCCTGAATTGTCTCTGTACTTATGGTGAGAAATGAAGAGGGGAAAAAACACGATGTTTTATGATGACTAAAGGTATATCTTAATGAAGCAACTCATTATGGAAATTGCCTACTGTTGAATAGCTGGAAAAGTCCTCCTCCCCCGCCCAACACTTTCTGTTGGGGGTAGGGGAGGAAGGATGGCTGTGTGGTTAAGGCCCTAGCTTGTGACTAAGGAGATCAGAGTTTCATTTCAATTCCCTGCTCTCTGTGACCTTGGGTAAGTTACTTAATCTCTCTGTGCCTCAGTTCTCCATTTATCAAATGAGAAAAATAATACTTTTATGTGTTGCATATTTAAACAGTAAATTCTTTGGGGCAGGGACTGGCTCTCACTATGTGTACACATGGCACTTAACACAATGGAGCCCCTAGGCACTCCTTTAGTACAAATAACAAACAACAGTATTTGGTATTCCAAAGAGCATTAAAAAATGCTTTTCATGGCATCCTTAGATCTACGTACATGCAGCAAGGAGAGAAGGTAACTCAATGAGTTGTATTTTTTGTCTTTGATGTACTTCTCCACTGAGGATCAAAGGTAATGACAAAAGAAGCAGATTATGCACACTTCTACACTTGGGTTTCTTTTTTTAATCTTTGCTTTAATTTGAACTTCTCAGATCCACATATTTTTGTTCTTCGACTGTACTAATGTGGTTTTCCTCCTTAAATATACATTAGTACATGTTAGTATGTGCCAGGATCACCTGCATTCTTCAGCTTCAATCAGTTTATTTGCGTTCCTTCTTTTGCTAAATCTTAACCTTTCTTTTTCTTCATTCTGTAAAATGTTAGGAACTCTTTCCATTGAACCATTGTGAACAGGCTGTTCTTGTAAATAGTACCTTTGTTCTTGCATTCCTTTATTAAACAACCCAAAAATTGATTGTCAAAATGTTGTTTGTAAATGTCAAGTACAGTACTTAAACTAACAAAGGATTATTTTAAAAGGACAAGCATCCAACTTCTATTAATTCTGAATGCAGACAGCCAAGGTTATTTTTAGCCATTAGTATTAGGTATTCAGAATCAACTTTCATTTCCATTATATTCCGTGTGTAAAGAACGTATCAAACCTGACTCAAAGCCCATAACAGTCATTGGGACCACTCCCATTGTGACCAATAGGCTTTGGATCAGATCTGTTGATTAATGCTTGATTAGACTACATGGCAGGGGTTAGAGAGGACCAGAAACAATGCCGAGAGTTCCATGCGCAATGCCAGGATTGTCTACACTCATACGTGGGCAGCTGTTTCTGCTAATGTGAACAGACATGAAATGGGTAGCAGCCTTGATAGATAGGGCCATGTTTGTTAAAATAATAAAATAAAAAAAACCACCAGGGCCCTACTTCCATGTGTAAAACACAGAGATAGAAGTGTATAGTTATCACAACAGCATGAGCACATGGCTAACTAGGTTTCTAAATAACACAATAACATAATTAATAATTAGCTAGCTCTTATATAGCGCTTTTTCATCCATAGATCCAAAGATCTATCCATAGATTTCATCCCTAGATCCAAAGCATTTTACAAAGGCGGTATCATTAAATGCTTCTCATCATATGGGTGTATATAGCTTTCTTTGGAATCATGAGGGCTAGAAACTTAAGCCAAAACTCTCAAATTGTAGCAACACACGTCAATGAGAGATTTGCTTAAAGCATTGGGTCATATACATTTATCTGTTGCTATTACTTATTCCTTTCATGAAGTCATATTTTTCTGTTTGTGACTTACAGAAACTTATGGCTTCAGGTTAAGAATAAGTCACATGAACATGTGAACTCTTAGCAAACAGCATGCAAAAAAACCAAACCAACCCCCAGTCAAGAAAACACAAAAATATGACCCTGCCCAGAATGATCTCTTAAGAGAATGTTTTCCCTGAGTCATTAGCAGGTATTCAAACATATTCAAAAGATGATTTTTTAGAGATCATATTGGGCCTGATTATTGAAGTTATCACGCCTGTGTATGTGGCCAAAGGAAATTCCCAGTCTGAGCATGGGAGAAGAAGTATTTATTTAAGGCATGTGCAAAGGTATGTACTCAATTCCATGTGCCTAATTTTGAAAATTATGCCACTCACTTCTTATTTGTCCATAAGCTCTTTCAGTGATCTGTGATAATCAACAGAGACCTTAGCAGTAAGAAAAACTATTTAAATTAGCCATGGAATTCTTATACACTCAGCAAAGTAAACAATGTTTGCATATGGAATGCTAACATAAAATTTGCCTATAAATGAACTTTATTATTTGTTTATATTTTGTTGCTATTTGCTCTTAGCTATGATCATCAGGCTGGCTAGAAGCTAAAAATTTTACTTTTTCAGCTATATGGGGCATTTTTCACTATCCATTTTGTATTTTATTTGCTGATTTATTTCACAAGTAGAGCTGGATGAAAACTTTCTGATGGAACTTTTTTCCATTGGAAAATGCTCTTTAATCCATACTGAAATTTTCCTTGGGAACATGTCAATTTGGACCACATTTTGTTTCAAAATGAAAAATCAAAAAACAGTTTCATTTAAACCTTATCAGAACAGAACACTTTGATTATTTCATTTCAAAATGACTTTTTGTTTAGAAATGTATTTTATTTTATATTATAAACTATAATATATATTTGTTAAAAAAGGCAAACTCAGAACAAAATGTTTCAATTTCATTTTGTGGGCAGTTTTGAGATTTGTCTTTTCTTTCTGATTTGGACCCAAAAGAACAAATTTCAGAACTGCAGAATTTCCTGCAAAACAGAAATTATGGTTCCTGCACAGTTCAGAAGTTTTGTGTATGTGAAATAAAAATAAAAAGGATAAAAGTCAGCCACCATTTCTCAGAACAGCTTCCCACTGCAGTTAACTGGAGGCCTGCCTGATGTACTATGGTGTAGAACATTTTCTAAAGGTTCATCACCACAATTGATAGAAACTGTGGGACCTTAATTTACAAATGGCCTGACTCAATAACAAGAGAGAGCTTGTAAAGGTCCCCTCTAAAAAGAGCTCATTAAATCTTTTTCTTAGGATTGGCAGAAGCTGTGGAGTCGAGGATGCTATTAATAATCAATAACTTAAAAGCAATTAATGTTAAACACACAGAATCATATGCAAAGCACATCTAGTTTAACCTTCTGCCAAAATGCAGGATCTGTTGTGTCTAACCATCCAAGATAGATGGCTATCCAGCTGCTCAATCCATACTTATCCCTCATAGCGTTTAAGCATATGCTTAAGTGCTTTACTGAAATGGAGCTTTATTGAAGTTAATAGTAAAATTCCCATTGACTTCAGTGGGAGCAAGATCCGGCCTATAAGCAGTGACCCAGTATTATTTATAGCACCATGTGGCTAATTTTAGTATCGGCTCTATCTGGGGGCTGCTAACATGGAACACATCAGTGTAAAGTCCATCAATGAAATGTTTTAAGATCATTTAAGTCAATGGTACCATTTTTGGATAAAAAGTTCCAGAGCCATCAGCCACACCATCAGGAGCTCATTCACCTGCACATCTACTAATATAATATATGCCATCATGTGCCAGCAATGCCCCCCTGCCATGTACATTGGCCAAATTGGACTGTCACTACACAAAAGAATAAATGGACACAAATCAGACATAAAAAAGGGCAACATCCATAAACCAGTAGGAGAGCACTTCAATCTCCCAAGACGCTCTGTAGCGAACTTGAAAGTTGCCATACTTCCACAAAAAACCTTCAAAAACAGACTTCAGCGAGAAACTGCAGAGCTGGAACTCATCTGCAAACTTGACACTATCAGACTGGGTCTGAATAGGGACTTGGAATGGTTCTCTCATTACAAGAAGTAATTGTCACTGTTCACACATTTTCACCTTCTAATCAACAGTTGCGAGTAGGCCTCATCTACCCTAACTGAACTGACTTTGTTAACACTTGCCCTCTCCATTGTTGTTTCCTCCCTTGGGTGTATATATACACCTCCTATCTGTGATTTCCATTCCATGCATCTGACAAAGTGGGTTGCAGCCCACGAAAGCTTATGCCCACAGAAATTTGTTAGTCTTTAAGGTGCTACAGAAATCTCGTTATTTTTGGATACAGTACTCTTGAACAGAAGTAAAGATGTCAGAATTGGACCCATCTAGAATAATAAAGACAAGCTCTATGGAGACCTCTATTAATCAGAATTCTGAAAACTTCAGAAAAACTTAAGGAATGTTTAATATTGACTATCATTTTCTCATCTTAGTCCACAAAGTGCGTTAGCGTCTCAGACTAAGCAGCATGACCACAGTTATTCAGGTCTCACAAACCATCCATCATCTATCTGCATTCCTTGGGCTAATCATGAGTAACGCCACAGTGAAAAGTAGTTACATAGACGAAAATGAAGATAAATCCTGAGTAAACATGCTTTTTTCCTTGAAGATTTGAACACTCCCAACAATAACCTATGAGATGTTTCCATCGCTGACTTCTAGGATTCCTCTTTCTCTGATAGTCTGTATCTTTGGATATATTTTAAATGAATGGGCAATGTGTTTAAAATCATAGCAAGTATTTGAGAAAAGGAATTTTTAAAAAATCTATATGTGGGGCAACTGCTTTGGATGCCTGAATTCCAGATCTGAAGTGATTTGACCTGGAATTTTTTATGCTGACCTCTGCAAAGCCTCACTATTACTAAAACATAAGGTCTTGAGCCTACGAAGACCTCCATATATGCAAATTTATGCCCAGTGAGTAGTAACTAAAAGTTTTCCCATAATCAAAATAGTTATATTGGGAAAAATTTTAAATGTAGGCCAGGACTGAGGTCCAGTATGTTTGTTAGATGATCCATTAAAAACAATTTCACTAAATATTCTGAAGTTGTTTCATTCGGCAGGATTTGAAATGGACCCATTTTTCATTTTTACAAAACTTTTAAGGATTTTTTTTAGCCATCCCCTTCCAATTCAATGAAAAATGTTGATTTTTCATACTACTCCTATATGTCAAGAGGTCATTGTGTAGCACAAGAGAGGTCATTCTGATACAGTTATCACATGGCACTCTCTTTACCGCTACTTCACCAAGCTGGAACTCAGCAAGTTGTACCCAACCCTTTGCTCCAGAGATATGCCCATTCAGAATTTGCCATTTTTTGTCATTCCAGTGGAATACGTCTTAGCTACATGACAGCGATGATCAGCAGCAGAAAGTAAAAATGCATTGCCCTTTGATGGTACAGTGATCAGCAATTAAATGGTTAATAAAATTTGCATTTAAGTGGTTTTATTAGGCTTCAAAGTTAACATAACTCCGTTATGTTGAAAGTGGGAATCTCACCCTCATTTCAGTGCTTTTATTTCAGGCTACCTGCACAACCAGAAGTGCTACAAACTTCATTCAAGTTTATTCCAGAGACTACAGCAATATATGTGGAAAGGCTCCAGCTCCCTGTGAATTAGCTGCTGGGTCTTTTTTTCATGCCTGTGGATTTTTGTTTGCACAGTGCATAACTCTTTTACAAATATTTGACCAGAAATGTGAATGATAATGGCAAGCTATAATATGATTGTGCAAATCTAGTGCTAACACTGCTGATGATGAAAGCACGTCTATTAAGATCTATTTGGTCACCTGGGAGATATTTTTCAGTTAAACAGATAGTGTAGTAAATACACACAATGTGGCAATTACTGAGAAATTGTCTGTGTCTTGTGGATTGTATTTACATATTTGTCCAGTGTAAATTTGGTTTGAATATATGAACTAAAGGCAATTACTTCTTTATTGGTTGTTCCTCTCTCTCCTCCCAAACTTAGGCAAACTTGAAAAAGATCACATCCACTTCCAATACTGTGTGATTGCAATGTCCAGGATACACCATTTAAAGATTAATCACCCTTCAGCTTCAAGACCTCCCTGTTCCTGGGGGAGGCAGGATTCCACAATACACCATCTCATAGTTCTTCAGCTCTATCCTGAATGGACAAAATTACCTGTTCAGAATCCTTCCTGTAGCACATTCTCTTATTGCTATTCTCCTTGTAACATTACTGCCATACAACATCCCTCCTACTCCTGAAATAGCATTCTTAGATCCATCTTCCCACCTCCCTTGCTAGTTGTCATCACTATCAGCCTAGACAAGCTGGCCATGGGATAAGAATCTCATCACCAAATAGGTTCTTACTATTATAGTAAGAGAAGTAATAGTATAGTATAGTATAGTATAGTAATAGTAAGAGAAGTTCTTACTATTTGGTTTTATGTAAATTTGTCATCTCTAGAGCTGGGATGCAGCTAAGTCTTCTGGGAAGTCACATGAACTAAGAAGAGGAACTCTCAGAAACTCACATTTCCAAACATGAGACACCTAAAAAACAAACAAACAAACCACACACCACACACAACACTGGGTGAAATCTTGGCCTTACTGACGCCCACAGGATTATTGCACTTTATCTCAGAGGGGCTGGGATATTACTCACTCTCTTCTCCCTGCTCAAGGAGTCATCTTCGACAGATATTTAGAAGTACATACATGAGCTTGCTAATCAGGTGCACTAAAGCTTACGTTTACTATATCACCTGATTAAATATTTTTAATATTATGGAATTGTTATATTTTACTGGGTAATCTTCATCACTGCACCACTCCACTTTACCCCAGGAGAAGTCTGTTGAAAGTGATGATGTTACAGCGGCTAAAGCTGAAGCAATAGTGACAAACTAGGTCCATCATTTAAATAAAATGCCCCCATTTGTGTTAGATCCATCATCTGGGTCCATATCCTCAAAGGTATTCAGCATCTAAATACTTTTGAGGATCTGGGCTCTGGTGCATTAAAATCCTATCCCAGCAAAGCACACACTTAACTGTGCATGTAGTTAAAGTTAAGTATGTGTTTTTAAGGCCCTGAACCGAAAACCAGTTAAGTCAATTGGAGTTCTTCCATTCATTTCAGTGGGCTTTGGATTAGACCCTAAAGTGCTTTGCTGGATCACGGTGTAGGTTTCGGAACTGCAATGTTCATCTATGAAGGCCCAAATGTGCAAGCTTGGGTGCCTACACAAGGTTCCTACAATCCGTAGTTAGTCACCTAATTCAATTTGGCCTGATCTTCAGGTATGTCCAGCCTCTGAAAATCAGGTCACTTCTTTATCAATCCGTAAATGTGGATTTAGGAGCCTTAAGTGCAGCTCCATTTTGAAGACTAGCTTCATGACAACAGCCATTTCTTCATCAAAACTACTCCCACTGGTGCAGTTAGCCCACTGGCTCAAGAAACAGCAGTTCAATTCTCTAGCGCCCTCTTTCTCAGCTGGTGGGTTATGATGCTCAGGAAGGTCATGAAAGACAATCAGGAGGGCCATCAGATTTTATTACACTCTAAAAGAAAGAAAATCTTCTTACTCTACATACCTTAACCCTTCAAGGTCAAGTATCCTCATAACGTCTTGAAACACAGACAAAAATAAATTATATAGGCTTCTCGTAGTTATCACTGATGTTTTTTTAATGCTTATAGTAAATGCAAGGGGTTTGCAAAACATTATTTTGAAACCAAAGTAGGGGTTGCCAACCTGAAACGGTTGTGAAACACTGCACTAGGACAGATAAGAACTCTGTGTACTCTGTCACAGAGCAATTTTCTTTAGTGACATGATTTTTTTACAACTCTTTCAGTGTTATTAGCCCATTAGAACCAATACAACTATGATTCTGGATTCTGTTGTAATTTATGCATCATCAATGGACTTGTTAACTCTGTATCAAGTACAGGGCCAAATTTTGTTCTTAGTTACACCTATATAGACCTAGCAATGACTTGAGCGGGCTAAAATTTGTTGCATTTTTCAAAACGTAAAGAAAAAAATAATCAGGCAAAATTTCAGTGAAATGTTTTACTTTTTGCAATTTAAGATTTTAAAACTAAGGACATTTCCATGAAATTTTCTACTTTTTTTGCTAGCTCTAGAGAACACAATTGGAAATTGAGTTGAGTGTGTTAGCTGAAGATGACGGGAATTAGACATGGTTGATTATAGTTTTTTTTATTAATTTTGTTAATTTTAAGGTTTAAAAAAATTAGGGATTTTTTTATTTGCAAAGTATCCCCCTCATTTTTTTGTTTTAAATCAGCTACCATAGGAACATGGAGAAGCAATCAGAGCGTAGCCTGAAGATAGGGGCTTTGCACAAGTGTACATGGAAGCAGTTTTCCCGAGTGGAACTACAACAGTCACATCCCAGAAGCTCAAACCAGCATTTGGACACATCCCTGCCCATCTCACCCAACTAATTGACTGAAGCTGCCAGCTCTGGGATCTTGTTTGAAAAGGGTCTAATGTTTGAAAACTGAGGGTCAGCACCTCAGCTGCAGCTCCTTGGTGAGATGCAGATGGGATTCCTGTTACGTATTTCCTACCCCCGAGAGGGTTTTGACTTTTTCCTAATGTCTGGTTGATTCATCCATGTGATGATGTGGTTTCATGTGCTGCTTGCAGAATAAGGCACATGAGTGACATTTGCTTGCATTTGTTAGAAATAATCAAACAGGTTGTCCTGGGGCTGGACTGGGGAGACGGAGCCCTTTATTGCCTACTCGTTCCACCTCCACACCAGCAGTGAGCAATGAGGGGCTTACTTTACAATTCTTTTATATGTAACAGTATGCAAATGCAAATCCCCATAGACCCTTATTTGGTTACATTGACATCTATAAAATGAATATTAACAACTATATAATGAATATAATTATACCCGCCCGTTTGTTGTTTACAGGATTACCATACAGAGATCAGGCATATCACCTTAAAACCTACACATTTTACACTAACATTCTTTGAAGTAGGGGCATACCAGGGGGAGAAGGAAAACAAAGTTTTCTTCCCACCAAGGCCTTACGCAGTAATGGTGATAATTTTATTAGTCTTATTCCGAGCACAGATGGCCAGGAAGAGAGGAAAGAAGAGCCATAACAGACTCTAACTAAGATTTGCACCAATTAGCAAAAACAAGGTTTGCCTCTCCTTGTAGTTTAGGCCTGACTACTTGTCCAGCTTTTAACTCTTTACTCTCCTATACTTTATCCCCTGCAGTGTTTCCTGCAGTTCCGCTTTGCTTTAAGCGCCATTGGCAGGCTTTCTGGAATCTGTTGCATTTTCAGGTAGTTACTCATTGCTGTTGAACTGTTTTATGATTGTAAAAGTTTAATTTTCTATTGTATTTTGGGTCAGCAGGTGAGAAGAAGCAATCTGGCTCCGTATAAATCTAAATATCTAACATCTAAATCATTTGCATGCTAGCTAACTGTCCAGACATACCAAAGAGCAATGTTTCACTAATACACAGAAGAGCTTTCTTGCCTTTTAATAGATCTGTGGCACCAGGAAAATTTTGTATCACTTTATGAATATTGCAAAAAGAAAACGAATACAGCTGTAGCTAAATAACTAAGCAAGACACTCCCTCCTTCAGCTATGGCAGCAGTTTAAATTAGAAATGGCTCTGGCAGTTGCTTGTTTCATCAAATGCCCCTTAGACCTTCTATATAAAATTGTTACTCCTCCTAGATGCCACAAAATTCATGGATTAGCATATCAGGTGAAACAACAGTTATGTTGTATTTAGATTCCCTAGGAACTAGCTGTTTCTATAAAGAGACAATAAGAGATGGTCCCTTTTAGATAAAATCCTATAAAATGTAAGAGAGAGAAATCCAGTAAGGGTCATTCAACAGAGTCCTGTACATTCAAAGTTTAATGGAGAGAAATACGCTTTCTATCAAATTTTTAAGTCATCCTGTAGAATTTAATAATGAAATTCCCCTGCTACAGAATTCAATGGGTGGTTAAACAAAATAATAAAAATATTATTCTCTTTTAAATTATAAGAGACTGTTGTATATGTGGAACATGTTTAGCAGTGGCTACCACAGCCTAGTCCAGTTTTCTGTTTTTCCTTCTACAACTAACTTTTCTTATTTGCTTTCATAGTCTGGGTCTCTCAGTGAGACCCATAACTATTCTGGTAATAATCGACAACTGGAAAACGTCTTACTCCTTCCCATCTTTGATCTAGAAAGACTGTGATTCTGCAGGTAAAACTGGAGACAGAAATAGATTGGGACCTTCTTCTGAGCCAAAATAAATTCCCAGCATTATACATGTACACCCTCTATGCCAATATTTAGACGCAAGAGCATATCAAAAAGTTTGAGATTGGGATTTTTGAAGGTGCCTAAAGAAGTTAGGCACTCAAGCCCTTCAGAAACATAAGCACTGCCAGACTGGATCGGACTCATGGTCTCTGTAGTCCAATAGCTTGTTTCCAAGAACAGCCAGAATGAGAGCGAATAAGAGGAAGCCGCAATTTGTCACAATAGGCAGATGTAGAGGGCAGATTATCCCACATGAGATCTCCTTCTAATCCCCAGCAGTAGAGATTTAAACCCTGAACCATGAACTCTAGTATGTCCGCCATAAGTTACAGTAGCGTTATCTGTTCTAGTTAAGGTTGGCAGAAATAATGAGTATGTAATTTTGACAGATATCAGTTTATTTTAAAACATTTTAATGTTTTTATTGATTTACATTTTCACAGTTGCACAAAGTTCTGATGGTTTAGCACTATTTTTCTTGTTTTAAATTTTCAGAGTTGCAGAAAATTTTGGGGGGGGGAGTGTCAGACAATTATTTACTGAGCACAGACATTGAGAATCAAGAAGTTAAAACTTTATAAACTGTTAAAACACAAATTGTCAACTTCACGTCAGAATAGCTTTCGTAAAGATCCTTAAAAAAAAAAAAAAAAACCAACAAACCATACCTTTTTATTATTTATTTCCTAGTCCATTTGTAACAAGACTAACTGAAAAGTCGAAATCGCTAGATTTTGATGCTAAGAAGTTCTCAAGCAGCATTTTTCTTAGTTTTCCTAGCTATACATTTTTATAGTTATCAGTGGAAATATATTTGTCGGTTTGTGTGTGTCCAGTGAAATCAACAATTTACTGGTAACAATCTAAGCCTTCCAAGGCTAGTTCTAATTCTGGGTAGCCTTGCTAGCCAGCTACATGGCCAATCCCTTTTTTAATCTTGCCAAGTATCTGGCCTTAGGTGCCTTTGAAAATCCCATCCTAGGTACTTTAAAGCCTACAGAGAATCTCATCTCCTTCCTTCCTGTTTTCTCTCATCCTACATTTTTGTAAGATGACAAAAAAAATTGCTGAATGATGATGCTTCCAGGTCAGGATATTCCTGCTACATGGCAGCAAACAAGGAGGGGCCACTGTCAGAAGGGACCACTGTGATCAACTAGTTGATCTTCTGCAAGAAATCACTTGGTCCCTTTCTATTTGTTACTAATACACAGGCTGACTGGTAAGTTCTGAGAACATCTCTCCCTTTGCTCTTCGCTCCAGCTGTGAGCTACATGGATAGTGAAGTTGACAGTCCCCAGGCTTGGGGGATGCAGACAGGGCATTCTCCATGAAAGGGCGCACAGCTGTGGAACATACTACCTCCAGAAATTAGTACGAGACTGAATCATTCCATTTTCGGGACTCAGCAACATTTCTTGTGGAAGACAATGGAAAGCAATTCACTGGGGATTGTGCCTTGCAGTGGGTCATTGGGACACCCTGACTGAGGACTCTAGATCCTAAATATTAAAGAAAACAACAACAGAAGGGGAATCACAGGTCAGAACTGAGGTGCCTCGGCACAGTTGTTTGGGGAAAGCATATGTGACTGAAATTGTTCCTCTTAGTTTGCTTCACGACCACCATATTTACTATCACTAGCTGAAGAGAGTGATAGAACACCATGGATTAAATCCACTCACCATCACACATTCTCTTCAGAGTGCTTCTGGTCCCCCACACAGGGGGAAAAAGACTCATCTTTCCACTTGTCATTTACAACTTCATTTAGACTGTTTAATAGGACGCTAGAAAGACAGAGTGGGTGAAGTAATACCTTTTATTGGCCCAACTACTGCAGTGTTGGCCCTGGAGTCTGTTGGGAAGCTAATTAGCATTTCACTAATTTGTGGATTCCTCCTCTGTGAAATTTTGGCATTGTTCTCCCAGCCAACTGAGCCAGGGACCACAAAAAAAAAAAAAAAAGAATGGCTTGTCAGTGCTCTGTCATCTCCTCTCAAGTCCCTCATGTATTGTTTGTTGCTGCAAAATTTCTCATTTATACTAGATTAGGAGTGTCAAACTCAATTCGTATGGCGGGCCACATTTAGATTACATTCATTTCGGGGGGGCCACGCATACCACACCCTACTCTACTTTTGATAGTCTACTCTCCGCCGAAAAATCTCCCCGCAGGGTGAAATTCGGCAGCAGAGTAGGACAGCGAAAATGAGAACACGCACTCACAGGGACTCGCAGACTCCACTCTCCGCCGTTAAATCTCCCTGCAGGGTAACATTCAGCGGCAGAGTGCGAGGCTCCGACGGCCATTTCCTTTTTAAGAGGAGATCTCACGGTGCCCTGAGCTCACGCGAGATCTCCCACGCTTTTCCTGAGCTCAGCTCAGAAAACACTGCCGGCATGGGTAACACAAGCTGGCGGGCTGGATTCGTCCTGTGGGCCGGATAACACAAGCCGGTGGGCCGGATTCGGCCCGCGGGCCTTGTGTTTGACACCTGTGTATTAGATGGTCAAGAATGAAGAAGAACCCCAGGAACTTAAAAGTTAGGCTTCTAAAGCCCTCTTTTGGTGCCAACTGGCATCAAATGGGAGCTGAGGGATGAACGGCATTTTGAGAATCAGGGCGCTTATTTAGAATCATGGAAGATTAGGGTTGCAAGGGACCTCAGGAGGCCATCTAGTCCAACCTCCTGCTCAAAGCAGGACTGACCCCACTAAATCATCCCAGCCAGGGCTTTGTTAGGTCCCTAAATAGAGCAGCATGCTAAATCAATAGAGCAATGCATGCTTCTTAGCCTTGTAGTTTCTGTGAGCTGCACCTTCATGCTAAGAGGGGGTAAGTGTGCTGCATTGTGGAATGCGAAAGGCTACATGCTAGCAGCGGTACCCTAATTAATACTACTCAACAAAAGCTATATTAAGATGGAGTTAAGGCTGAGAGCACATCTTAGTAATTTAGGGTTAAAACAATTCTACCAAAACTGAGTGTTATCAACCCAAAACCCGAAAATTCAGAGCTATGGTTAAAATCAAAGGAAATCCAAACATATTAAGTGTGGAAATGTACATTTAGGGCACCCAAACAACCTTATCTCTGCCCTGTAGGGAAGTGATACAAAATACGTATGTTTAGAATGATGGAAGTTTAGTATTTGCGGACTCTGATTAGATTCAACTGATTAAAAAAAAAAATCATCGAATGTGATTGAACAATTTCCCCTTGTGGTATCACTACCAGGCAGAGGCAGGGTTGTTAAAATTCTTTAGGGAGCGCATATTCTGCACTCTTGTCCTGTGCAGACTTCCCATCACTGTCGCTGGGCTGAGCAGAGAGGAAGAGGGCAGATTGATGAAGCAACCCTGTTGCAGGAAGGGCTGTGAGAACTGGCTCCTAGCTGTCAGATAGGGCACCAAATGTACCACAAGTTTAGAGGCAAGGCGGAGGGATGTATCCCAAAGTCTAAGCTCTTCAGGTGCTAGCCTTTGGTGGGCTCCCGAAAACACTTGCACATGTCAAAGAGCAGGAGTCCTTTACTAGAGCTGCCAGAGATAAACGGGGCAAACACGCTAGGCACAACTGCTCTGAATTCCAGCAAAAATACTAAATACAACAGTTCCCAACCTAGCCTGGAGGGGCAATGCACTCTAGAGATATGAAAGCAAGAGTCCCAGGCCTACACACTTATCCTTGGGTCTGCTGATCACAGCCCTCTGTCCTCCTGCTGCAGCTACTGCTAGCCCCCTGCCACCATCTCTGTCCTGCTCTCACAGCTTCCAGCCCCACCACCACGGCTGCCTGCTCTCCAGCCATCCCTCCTCAGCTGGTTTCCATGGACCCTGCTATTGGCTAGGTGCTGGTCACAGTGCCCAGTAACAAGCCAGCAGTTTCAATACGCTGTGGCTTTCTGTCTGTGATACGGTCAAACTGCTGCATGCCCTCATCACAGCTGTGCTGTTAGCCATTTCCTTGCCATGCCTGGGGCAGAACCGACCACACTGCAGAGGAGGCTGTCTAATGCCCAGCATGCACCATTTCACTCATTGACTAGGCTTTAGGTGAGCTCTCTGCACAAGGGTGAATTTCTCCCTCCGTTCTCTTCCTAGGTGAGATCCACAACGGACAGTGTGCTAGGTCTTACCCTGTGAGCATTGACAGCTCTCCTCTCCTCTTCCCATCTACCGCCTCTCTTCCCCAGAGAGAGAAAGTCACCTGTGCCAGCAGGCGGACAAGAACGCTAGCATTTTTTCAAGGAATTCCATGTGTTTACTTATTTAACTACAAAAGAAATAAATGAACTTCAGTGTGAAAGTGTCAGGAAGCAAGAACTTGGCCTTTTTCCCAGCCAGCAGATTACAGGGGGGAGCTGGCCAGCACCATCCTGTCATTCTGGCTAAACAGGTTCAGAGTCAGTTCACAGGCATGAAAACAGGATAATGAAGGGTGCATCCCTTTGCTGGATTTATTTCCCATCAGTCCAGAAGGAAGGCAATGCAGCCTTTCCTGCTGGCTGCTTTAATTCAGGTACAAGGAAAAGAACGCCACAGCAGGCATAGGCTGCCATTCTGCATTTAAGTGTTTGTCTCAAAATCATGAAAGCCATTTAGAAACCAGGAGCATTCTTATCGCGGCTGACTAGGGACTGGATTTTGCTTAGAGCTTCAGGGCCTTCCATGTCATGTTTCATCATGGGATCTCATGGACGTAGCATTTGACAAAAGCTGTTTAATAATCGCTATATTGGGCAGGAGTGGGACAGGAAGTGCCAGAGCTTTTCCCTGGTGGCTGCCATTTTGTGCTCCAAGAGGTCAGGTCCTCCACCCCAGTTCCCGCTGCTTTATTCTAAATGGGCAGCTGAAGAGTCGTCCTTTGCAGAAGAAGGGGTGTTTTGGGGGCTAGCTGCTGCCTGATCCTCCACTGATACAGCAATTGCGGCTGCTGTATTTTAGAGCTGATTTATATGCCTCTAAAGGGGATTTTTTTTTCCTCCAAGCCTGTTCAGGATTTGAGGTGTGGAAAGCTGGTTTAGACCCACTTTCCTCATCACTCTCCTCAGCCCAGGCAATATGTGAACTCAGCCCAGCTGATATCTGGCCCTAAGCCTTCAGTCAATATGACTGTGACAGAAAACCCTTGCAAATGTTCACAATGCAGTGATGTCTGTCTGCATCTGCAGGCAACCTGGAAGAATAGCTCAGAGAGAAATGTGCACTTACTCCATTCATCGCACGTGGGTGTTGACTCTGCAGCCTTCGGGAGACAGTGTCACTGTAACAGATAGGCCACTGATCAAATCATGCAACCAGAATGACAAAGCCTATTATGAAGAACTGCACAATCTCCTGCTGGTGTCATTTTATGAGTGGGTGAGATTCAGTTGGGGGGTATTTCAGGAGAGTATCAGCACTTGCTTTGTTCCCCTAAAGTGACCCCAGTTCATATTAACAATGTATATGTAGCCTTCTGAGAAACCTCCTCACCAAAGTTACAAGGTGGAAAGAAACTGCTCCTAGGGTACTATTAACCCTTCTGAGTGTGTGGTCCTATGCATCCTGGCCTAGATCTTCCAAGGTGTTTGGATCTTTACTTCCATTGGTTTCAGTGGAAGTTAGTAGCCTAAACAGCTTGGAGGATCTAGGCCCCGGTACTTCCTCTGTCACAGGGCTGTCGTTCCAGAAAATGCTGGCAGTTGAATGAACCTGTCTTCACATGGATGCACAAGGAGTCACTCCTGTGAGGGAAGTGCGTAGAAGAGAGAGGTTCTGACTAAAGGCCTTGCCAGATGTTTATAGAGGATTGGCTTGTCATTTGTCACACACACAGACACACACTTAATATCCAACCCTCTTCACACAACACACTCCAGGAACAGACTGCATTTCAGTGAGTGTGGCCTCCTTCCTATGCATTGGGGTTAGACAATTCCCCCTCCAGCCCAATTACATCTGCCACATTGACACACAACGTTAGCTTCTCCCACTAGTATCTCTGCAGCCACTTGTGACTGTAGACACTCTCTTTTGGGACCAATGCCATCCCCTCATACTATGACACTGCCATGTCACCGCACTGAGATGGAGTGCGGTCACTGCTCTTCCGAAGGGTGGGGGCAACACATACCGTAAGAGGCTGCCTGGGTTTTTGTTGGGTTGCTTTGTTCTCCCTCTTCCCATAGAAGAGCTTAGCTCTGTGTCTCTGCCTGCCACTCCCCTTCAACTTGATAAGCATGTCCTTCCCCACGCCCAGACAATTCCTACCCATGCCAGTCTAATTTCCACCAGCCCAAGGAGGAGCAAATGCTAATGTCACTGGTATAAACGAGTTCTTCTCCCCAAGGCAGCGTAACTATAAAGCACAGCATTTATCTAGTGCTTTCCATCTTCAAAATGCTTTATGAACATTAATTAAACAGCCCTCCAGGGGCACTGGAAAAAGAGGCATACTGGGTGGAGATCAACCCCTTTGGGAACCTAGTTATTTTTTTAAATGGGTCCACAGAAGTATCTCTCCCCATCCCTAGGCCTTCTCTTCCATCTCCAGCACTAACAACCTCTCATGCTGTTGCTGTTTACTGAGCCACCTGTACATGGCCATACAAGTTACCAACTCTGGACAGATCAGCCCCTGTGTAACATGCCTTGTAGTTACTGAGCTCCTTGAGTATCTCTATTTAGCTTAACAAAGAGAAAAGTTAAGGGATGACTTGATCATAGTCTAGAAGTATCGACATGAGTGAGAAACTTATAATGGGCTCTTCAAGCTAGCAAACAAGATCCAATGGCTGGAAGTTGAAACTAGACAAATTTAGACTGGAAACAGAATATACATTTTTAACAGTGAGGCTAGTTAGCCACTGAACAATTTATTAAGAGTCAGGGTAGATCCTACATCAACTGCAATTTTAAAATCAAGATTCGATTTTTTTTTAGGAAGAGGTGCTCTAGTTGAAAAGATATTAGTTTGGAGAAACTCTATGGCCTCTGTTATACAAGAGGTCAGACTATTTGATAACAATGGTCCATTCTGGCCTTGGAACCAATTAATCTATAACTTGTTACCTTTGTTATATTTGTATGAGGCAGTAAGGCCGTGTCATTTTCTGCAATGGTGCTTCATATCCTGCATCTTGGCAAGGGGTTAGACTAGATGACCCTTGCGTTCCCTGCTAAGCCTATGGTTCTATGATTCAGTGGGAAGTTCCCCACAGACCAGGATGCACCAACTCAAAGTGGTACCAGACACCACCAGAACAAATGCAAAACCTGCAGACATATCTCTATGATATGAAAGGATTATCTGTATCTAGTTGAATCGGCCTCTGCGCGGTGGGAGCCATGTTTGCTTATGCCAATGAATTTTTATATAATAAGGGTTACTATCGTACATGCTTGTTTACTCCAAATATATAAATACTATCGTACATGTGGAAAGAACCTTCCCATCTGCTGATAAAGTAAGAATTTTTCTATCTGCTAACGAAGCCCTAAGAAGATAAGGAAAGGAGCATGCGGGGGTTGGGACGGGAGCCCTGGCCAGGCTCCCGTCACAGACTCCCTGCATGAGGGCCAGATGTTCCGCACATAGGCACGTAAACTTGTTTATTTCACCCTATAAAGGCTGGACCCGCTTGTGGCGAATTTGGAGACCTCACCTACGGGTGGACGCACCGCGTAGGACTTCCCAATTGCCGGGACAGACTCTCCAAATCCTCGCTGCAACCAGGGCTCCCCAGCGACTGTGGATCTGGATGATGGTAATGTATTATTAGGGCAATTGGTGATGTATCTTTCTTAATCACTAGTTAATTTTATGTAGTAATGATTAGGTGCATTACCCTGCTTATTCTTTCTATTGTTTAAAACTAGAGTGTAATAAGCTTATCCTGTCATTTAAATATATTACCTTGTCTTCTGTATTACCTAAATATAGATAGTAAAGTAACCTTGCTCTTTCTAATGGTGTCTGTGTTCTTTCTGTCGACCCCGTCAGCTGGCAAAACACTCTATTGCTACAATGATCCACACACCTGTCAAGATGCCTGGGTCCTCACACATGCCTATCACGACATGTGCTGCACCTTATGCAGTGCACTATATGCCCACAACTATGTGGGTGAAACCAGACAATTGCTACACTCTCAAATTAACTCACACAGGAAAATGATAAAGATGAAAAACACCCTATCACCTGTGGGTGAACACTTTTCACAAAGCGATCATTCCATATCTGACCTAGCTGTCCTCATACTGAAAGGAACCTGCACAAACACTTTCAGAAGATGAGCCTGGGAGCTTAAATTCATAGATTTGCAAGTCACTAAAAACCATGCTTTTAATAAAGATGCCGGATCTATGGCTATGACAATGATTTGCCACCCACCAATCCCCCTTTCTGTCCTCTGACTAACAGGGTGTTAACAGGTCACTTCACCATGAATGGTCCCTTAGGTTAGCATAAGTAGTTATTCTATCTGTTCTACCTTGTACTTAGCTGTGACACGTTGAGGACCTTTCCCAGACCTGAGGAAGGGCACTGTGTAGCTTGAAAACTTGTCTCTCATTAACAGAAGTTAGTCCACTGAGAGATATTATCTCACCCTCCTTGTCGCTTTAATGCAAGGGCTATTGGAGAAATAATTTAACATGTGGTTTTAAACATTTGTTTATTAGAATTACTATCTCTGATACTGGAACCAACTATGTCATGGTGAGATGGTGAAATGCCTCCCTGCTTCCTGTAACATCCCAAATCGGTGTTACATTGACACGTGAAGAGGGAAAGAGGCGGAAATGTTCTGGATGAGCATATGCAAATAGCAGACACCAAGCAATTGCGGTCTGAACATGTCTTTACTGGAACAGTACATCAGATCTACCTGCCGACAATGCAATGCGCAGCCACTCCCTTCGACTGGATGAAACTTACTTTCTGGAGGAAAACAATCACATCATTGCTGGCTCTGAACCGTTATGAATATAGCAGTGTATCTGAGAGTCAGTCCAGACGGAAGAAACTGGCTGACTCTTCAGATCCCAGAGCAACGTTCTGGGGTACTGCCATCTTATGGTAGCTTGCAGCTATATCAAGGAATTAGAAAGAGAGAGGAAAGGAGGAAGAAGAGTAATTAAGTAGTGACTGTACATGTGTGTCTCCAAGAACTACAGCCTCTCTCCTCAGTGTTGTGCTGTCTTTATGCCATTGAGTTCTCTGGATGTGCTGGGACTACACACAGACACCTTTATCAAGCTTTCTTTGGCAAGTTGGACAATGCTGGCGTGACAGGCATCCTATGTGCTCAGATGCAATCTGCACAGACTCATTCACATGCCATTCTTTTCTCAACCCACCTGAAGAGGGAGGAACTCTGTGCCCTGGCTGGCTTGCTGGAGTGGGAGGCAGATGCTTTAAACAAAGAGTTTTTATTGAGATGCCAGCAGAGAATACAGGTAGCTGACCTGCAAGTCTAGCCAACATTTTTGCTGCTCCTCTAAAGTTCCTGGGAACTCACAGCAATATCATATTTGTGACGGTAACCATATCAACAGATGTGAAAGCCACAACATGGCACCACATCAAGAATCCTCATATTTACATAATACAGCCCTCCGCATCTCTTTGGAAATGTGTAAACAATGCCTCTTCTCACACGTTCCCCCCAGCTGGAAGCCTGGGATAAACCTCATTTGTGGGATAAATGCAAAGACATTTTTCAAGCACTTAACAGAAGGGGTTACTTCTATTGCTTATTAGATATCTTGACTATATTATGGTACAGATATAAGACCATGATGGGGAGGGGACTGGTAGCTCGAGTCCATCAAGGGCTGGGATTTTGGAATGCTCTCCTTCTTAAAGAGTGGCTTTCCTTGGAGACTAACCATGGGTGAATAGCAACTTCTTGCTAAGTTCCCTGTGTGCATTCAGACTCAGATCAGCTCTTTTTATAACAAGATGTTTTTTCCTTCTTTTTTTTAAACTACTTTTCACTTCTGTTATCCTGTAAATCCCACTCAAATAAGAGAAAGTGAACTAGATTCCACCCCTTCTTGTGCATCACCAGCAGGATTGTTTACATTTCAACCAGAGAGCAAATCAGCCGTGCCTGTGCAGATGCCTCACTGAAGGCATCATTTGAAGATGCAAGTGTTGTACAGATGTAAGTGAAGACAGAACTTAGTCTGCAAAACCTATAATATTGGTGCACAAGAAGGAAAGAATGTGGCTTGATCTTCAAATTGCAGGTTTTGATTTGCAAGGCTGGGAGTTAAAACAATCCAACATACAAACTACCATTATTTTACCTGTAAACGGAGCATTTTTGGCATTGAATCACCAAGGGACAATGAACATGGAGCCAAACTGTTTTTACAGTTACAGTATGCCCACACTCAAGTGTTCAAATATCATGAGATGGGCCCTCCCCCTCCCAAATCTTAAGATTCCCTATTTTAAAGACAGATTTTCAAAATAATACATGTTGGATTGCTTTTAATTTGTCTTCTGGCCTATAGGGGGCCACCTTTTCTAAATTTTCTCTGCAATCATGAGAGCCAGAATTTTTTTTTCCAATGAAAGCTGAGATCTCATATATTCACTTGACTCCAGGAGCTGGTTTTCAGGGGGAAAAGGAAACTAAATATTGCAAGACTAATGATAAAAATCACGATGGTTGGTAATACTGAGTCACTTTCAAAGCAGCACCAAACTTTAAAGGGGCATGAAGCCTATCAATGGTCTTGGGAAACTCAAACCTTTTGGTATCATTAGCTTTGTTTTTTTCCTAGGATGTTTTAATTGCTTAGGGCCTAATCCTGCTCCTATTGAAATCAATGGCAAAACTAATGACTTCAGTAGGAGCGGACCCAAGATTATTGCTGGTCAATAAGGCCTTTTTACTCTATCCTTTCTGAGGATTGTGTATTTATCAAGCCCAGTTGCCCTGCAGAGCTCATTTTCTGCAGAGCTCACAGGCCTTTGAGTTTCAAAATTTACAATATTTTAAAATAAATTCTTCTTCTTATGGCTGATGTAAATGTAGAGCAACAACTATAAATTTTACATTCAGATGGTTAAGCCAATCAATCGCATCTGGAGTAGCAGTGTGTATTGATGTACTGCCTCCCTTGTATTTGTGAATTGGGCAATGAGTTGTTACATGTTCCATGGTCTGTTCTAGGAGACCACAGCTGTACTCTGGAGAGTCTTTCATTTTCCATTTGTCCAGCAAGTATCCACATCTGCCATGGTTTGTGCAAATATGGTTTAGAGTTGCCCATAAGCTTCATGGGAGATTGAAGCCAGGTATCTTCTGTGTTGGGTCTTTTATGGAGGTGTTTATTTGTAACTCCTCGTCAACACCATTTCCAAGCTTCATCAGGGTTGAAGTTGTATTGTTAAAGGTTAAATATGTGAGTCCAAAAGGGCTTATGTGACTTGAAGTGGTGGTGAGGGATGATGTTAAGGTCCTGGTGGATGGAAGATTCCTGGAGGATTCCACAATCCTCTGGAATTCCCAAAGAGTTGCAGCACCACGGCAAATGGATGGGGGAGCAATGTGCAACAGCACCAGCAACCAAAGTGTTGGGGTTGACATGAGGGTTCCAGTGAGACACCCTATTGCAGTGTTCGTTTGGAAATCACAATTTGGGCGTGGCTACTTCTGGTCCATGCCAATGCACAGTACTCGGCTATGGAGCACACAAGGGCCATTGCGGACATCCATAGCACTGATGCTGATGCCCCCCAGCTTGTGCTGGCTAGTTTCTGGACCAGATTGACCCTTGTCTTCCTCTTGGCAGTTACCTTCTTCAGATGGTCGTGGAAGGTTAGTATGTGATCCAGCTTCACTCCGAGATAGGTCAAAGGGGGTCATGTTGCACAGTGTCACCACAGAAGTCACTTTCAGTGTGTGCTTAATGTTCCTGTTATCAAGACGGATGTCATGTTATCAAGAGGCATGTCACTTGTGTAAACACTGAGAAATGTCAGCACGAATACGGAGCAATGTTTCAATCAATGTAACTCTTCTGCCAGGGGCCAGTGGCAGACCCAAGGGCCAGGTTCAATGTGTATGGGTACTTTCTCAAAGACAAACAACACTACAGCTCAAGACCCGAACCAAAGCCATACTCTCACTTCTGATTCTGGGAAGTTAAAATAAAACTGCCTTGGTCATCCTTGCAGGCAGATTGTCTCCACTCATCGGCATTCAGAAATGTGTGAGGAAGATGAAATACCAGTACCTTTTTATTTGGGAAGGGGGGAGGGGGAAGAAAAACAGACAAAGGGAGAATGAAAAACCCAGTATTTATGTGTATATATATTTGCCTGTAAGAAGCTGATCAATCCAAATCAACACATCAGGCGTTCGATCAACTCCCCAATCACAAATAATAAATATCCAGCTTATGGAGGTCCAGAACTTTGTCTCACCACAGTCCCCACCTACCTAAACCCCACTCACCAGTTGAATCATACTCAGTGGTCGCCAAGAGATTCAGGAGGAGGCTCTGCTCTGCCATGCTGCTGCAGTCCTGATAAAGAACTGCTCAGCCAGTGCAGCTATGTGACCCAGTTCAGCAATTTCAGCTCTGCTTTCCTCAGCTAGGTGATGTCATTTCACTTTGTCATCATTGGTCCAGTCAGGCCTCACCATGGAGCCAGCTCTGCTGCCACCAACATTGTCCCACAGAAGCCTTTACACAAGGCATAGGATCTCCAGTTAGGGACCCAGAACAAATCGGAACCCCTGGACAGAATCTCTGCTCCTTAGATTGGACCTCATGGTCTGTATGACAACGCTTTCCTCCTCTGCAGAGCCCAGCTTTGTTACCTAGTCAAAGTCCATTTCCTGTTCAGAAAGAGTGACCAAGACTTGCAAGGCCTATCTTGCACAATTTCCATGCCTTTTCATGAGGACAGTAATAACTATCTATTGTCTGTGTTTTGATATACCATAGTGACAATTTCCAATCCACAACACACAATTTAGGAGGTGGAATTATGGGTAAACATTATAATTTATGTAAATGAAGCTAGCTTTTCTCCTTCTCCCCACCAGAGAAAGCAGAGAGCTCTCTCTCTCTCTCTCTATATCTAGCCAAGGGGCTTACAATTAATAATTATGGTATAGAGGGACTATCCAAACAGAGGATAATTCTGCAGTGAATTTACCATGGGCTGATAGCACAGCTGACAAAGCTTCACTGTCTGCAGATGCCTGAGCGTATTTCAGAGTGCTCTTTGGAGGTAGTGTTGCTCAATGGATAGGGCACTGGGCTGGGAGCCAGGAGAACTGGGCTCTATACCTTAATATGTTATTGCAGACAAGGTACTTCAGTTCCCTGTATTTTTGTTTTCCCTTCCTTCCCTTTGTCTATTTAAATAATAAGATCCTCAGGCCAGGAAGTCTCTCTTATTATGCACCTTGCACAATGGGGCTTCAATCCCAGGTTGCTGGGCCCTACTGTAGCACAAATAATGATGATCATATTGGTCCCTTCTGCCCTTAGAGTCCAATAAAAATATCTATGAGGAATTTCTCACCAGAAAAAGCCCCCCACCTATTCTTATTTCCGTTACCAAATTCAGAGAATGTGATGAACTCAGAAGCTTCTAGCAAAACTTGATTGAATAGCTCTTACATGGCTCCTGCAATGGGCATAGCCTGTTCCTTGAAGTCGATGAGAGTTTTGGGTGTGGTGGGAATTCAAGATGAGGCCCGTAAATAAGATGATAAAGAGCAGTGATTCAGTGGGAAATGCTTTTGGGGAATAATTTATTCCTTTCCCATATACTGAAGCACAAGGAGTACCTTCCTTCCTTTTGTTACCCAGGCACGGTCCTGCACTTCAAACAGCATGATGCCCTAGTAATATTCTGTAATAGATACAATGAATGCAACACACTCTCCCTGAACACAATGTCCTTGCCATCTAAAAATATCAGCTTCGCGGGAAGGAAATACTAGTGCAAATGTGAGTGATTGCTTAAAAAGCCATTTTCAGAATTCTTGGACAGTGCAGATGTTTCATGTAGCAGAGTTCAGTCCCCAGCAAACTGGGACACCAGGGTCTACGACTAAAAGGAGACAGATGTGGCTATTGAGGGGATGGTGCATGCCCTCTTTAACAACATTTCTCTAGCAGAAATATCTACATTTCCCATGATGATCATATTTAATAGCTAAGACAACAGTAGGTCATTCATATATACACCATACCTACAGCAAAAAGCAACAAGCTATCTAAAATATACACATTGGATGACATTTTCAAAAGTGCTCTGTTAGCCCAACTCTGCTCCTACTGATAAATGGTAAAACTCCCTATGTGAATGGAGTTAGGGACACTCACCTTTTGAGCACCTCCAAGTGGCGAGGTGTGGTAGTGCAATTCTTTTCTTGCACCTGGTGCCCCCTGCAAGCTGCCAGCCAACCATGGTGAGTCTTCAGTGGTTTGGCCCTGCAAATGAACCCCTTCCAGGGTAGCAAAGAGTCCAACAAATAAAACAGTCTCTTTATCCTTGCTAGGATCTTCAGCCAGGCTCTGGGCCCTTTAAATTCAATCCTTTGTCTAGGCTTCCAGCTAAACCCCGTCCCTTTTTGGGGTTTATGCTACTTTGCTGGTGGAGGAACCTAGGACTATTCCATGTTCAAACCAAGGGACCTTGAACACAGCTGCCACATTCAGTGCAATTGCAATCCTTGGCTGCTATTTCCCTGGGCTTCTTCCTACAGGGCCTCTTATCCCCAGCCCTATCCCTGAGGCTGCATCCTCAAGTCCTTCCCACTCAGCAGTCTTCATGTAAGTTCAGCCATCTATAAACTCTGGTTACTTGTTAGGCTCCTTTAGCCAGAGCAGAACCCCCTCTTTTCCCCCCTCTACTCCCAGCTGGGAACTGACTTATTGAGCCCCTACAGCTCCTTTTATCTGAAACTGGTGGGCTCTGATTGGTTGTCCCTTTCCCTTCTAGCCCTTGGAGGACCACAGCTCTGTAGTTTCCAAGATAGCTGCTCCCATCGGGCTTCTCTGGGAAAGTGTGGAAGAACTGCCTTGCTGCTCTTTTCCTTCCATCTTGCTGCTTCCTAAATTGGGTGTAGTAGAACAGCAGGGTCTCCACTAGGGGCCATAAAGAGCTGGTCACAGGGGAGCTCAGAAAATCCCAGCTGTAATGTCTAGGGAAATGTATCCATTTTGCCCAAAGAAAATGCAAGAATTATTTAACAAGATGTTGCTATCTATGCATATGAGGGTGATTACCAGAGACGTTCAGAAGTGATGTAATCCTCCTATGCTGCACCACCTAATTGAATTAGGATGTGGGATTGACGAATGAAAGCTAACTGGTAACTGTGAATAATACACAGATTGGGACCTCACAGAACCTAGCATTAAAGCAGTTGTACTCTCTGAGGGCATGAGACAGAAATCCACTCTGCCAGGCCTGCATTCAGTGCCAGTTTGGCAAAAACATTGTTACCAGTACAACTGGAAGCCCCTGTTATGAGACAGGTAAAACAGCTCAACTCGTGCATTTACTGGGCATTACTGACAAGGATATGATGGCACTGACAGACAGTTGAAAGCTTTAGGTCTGGCCAGTGTTATGCGTCTATTTCCTTATAACATATGACCATCCACCAAACTTCAAATGCTTTGGTTACTTAAGGGGAAGATTTTTAAAGACAGCTGGGGGTTGGGCACCCAGCTCCCACTGGCTTTCAATGGGACTTGGGTGCCTAACCTTCCTTTGTGTCATTGAAAACCTCACCTTTTATTAATGTCAAGTTAAAGCAATACAGGGCAGCTGGAAAAGGCTCTCCAGCAGAGCTGGGAGAAGTTTTTTCAAATATCAAAATTTTGCTGAATAATTTTATTGAAATTTTTGAAATCCAACAGAGAAAAAAAAAACAGGATGTTCATGATTTTCTTTTCCTCTCCATTTTCAACCAGTGTCAAACTGGTCAAAAATGTTCAAATTTCAAAATTTCCACAAAAAGAACAAAAAACCTCTATTTACAACAATTTCACAAAGTTTCGCTTTGTTTCAAAACCAGCTGTAGGGTGGGGATTTTCAGACATGCCTAAACCTCTAAGGTGCTTTAGAAAACCTCCCTTGCTCTCTAGCTGTTCCTGAAATATTTATAGCATATGATCCCACACTTTGCATGTTGCTTTCCTCAAGGTTCAGACTTAATTTCCTTTCCTCTACTATTTTTTTTCTTTTCTCCAAGAGCTTTTTCCTCCTCTTATTCATCATCCCTCTCCTGTCTTCTCACTAGTCTGTGTTACAGAGGATCAGGTTCCTCAGACACCTTTATTCGATATTTTCTGTAATGCTCATGATGCAATATTTGTGGACCGGATTATCTTTTTATGGCATTTCATCATGTTTCTTGGATCATGAGCAACAACAAAGCTAATAAAGGAACCTTTGCATTTTCTACAGTTGGAAGATGTCATGCCAGGCAAGTCAACCTTCAGATATTTTTCTTTAATGGAATCTAGCTGCAGGCAGATTGCTTTATATAAAGCGGTATCTATTCACTCAATTTACTTCCTATCCAAAATGGTCTACCATAGAACAAATCTTCACAAAAGTATACACATACGTTGGTTTGATTTCTATTTGTGCTGTTTTAGGATGGTTCCCTCACTATGTGCCAGATTCTACCACCCTTACATTAAGGTCACATCTACATGGTAAAGTTTTGCCAGCACAAGTTGCATTGGCACACAGACACCACAGTTAGCGCATTGCTTGTGCATGTGCACATTTGACTCCTTGTGTTGGCGGTGCATCTACTCATCTGAAGTGGTTGTACCAATGCAAAGTGCAGTGTACTATGAGCAACTATCCCACTGTGCAACCTACCACACTCCAGAGCAGTGTGTTTTGGCAATGGATGGTAGGGAAGAAATAATTCACAAAAGGCTGACGGGGAGCAAAATATCCAGTTTCCAACAGAAGCATGGAGCCGGCACAGCTCTACACTGTTGTCATGAATGTTGCAAGCACAGTATGCACGATCCTCTGGTATCTGCAGTCCAGGAAGAACCGAATCAGTGGGGAACACAACAATTTCGCTGAGGACAGATTGCTGTTGGACATCGTGAGAACCAGTTCAAGGTTGTTGGTGGCATTCACGGAGCATTCACGGAGTGCTGCTTCTGGGCTTGAGAAACAAGCACTGACTGGTAGGATGGTATTGTAATGTAGGCTTGGGATGACGAACAGGGGCTGCAGAGCTTTCTGATGCAGAGGGTCAGACTCCTGGATCTGTGTGCCACGCTCACCCCAGCCCTCCAGTGCAGGGGCACCAAAATGAGAGCGGCACTGACAGTACAGAACGGATATTGCAGTATGGAAGCTTGCAATGCCAGATTGCTAGCAGTTGGTTGACAATCAATTTGGCTCGGGATAATTCACTGCAGGGGCTGTTGTGATGCAAGTGTTCAGGCCCATTAATTGCTTCCTGCTATGCGAGACTGTAACACTTGGTAAGATGCATGGATCTGCAGCAATGGGTTTCGCAATTGTGGTGGACTGATAGATGGCACGCATATTCTTAGTTTGGCACCAGATCACCTAGCTATAGAGTACATCAACAGAAAGGGCTACTTTTTTATGATTCTGCAAGCATTGGTGGGTCACTGGGGATACTTTACTGACATGAGGGAAGTTGCATGGTGCTTGTATCTTTAAGAACACAACTGTTCAGAAAGCTACACGCAGGGACTGATGAAATGCCAGTAGTGAACCTGAGGGACCCAGCCTACCCCTTGCTCACTGGCTACCTTGAAAGCAGCAAGGAGAGATTCAACTACTGGCACAGCAGGTGCAGAAGGACTATTCAATGTGCTGAAGGGACACTGGTGCCATTTACTCACAAGATTGGACCTCAGTGAGAAAAAATTCCAATGGTTATAGCTGCCTGCTGTATCTGTGAAGCAAAAGAGGAAAAATTCACACTGAGGGTGGAGGTGGAGCAGCTGTCTGCTGAGTTTGAACAGCCAAAGACAAGGGCTATTAACAGAGCTCAACGCGGAGCTATGAAACTCAGGGTGGCTTTGAAAGACCATTTTAACAGTGAGCCATAGTAATGCATTTTGTTCTATGGTGTTCTACCTGGCTCTGCTGTTTTGTGGCCTGTTAGGAATTTTGTGGTGATTAATATACGTGTCTCAATATAACATTGTCAATGCACCAATTAATTTTGTTTGTGACTGATCCTATGAGTTGCGAGACACTGAGCAGTAACAAGTGATTGGTTGCTTTCAAAACTGCCAAGCACTTGGAAGCATATGTTGTGAACTAATAAAGACTGTAATTTTAAAACAAATAATTTTAAAACTTAATAAATTAATAGACTAGAACTTATGAAGGGGAAAGAACGCTCATGTCCATTTCAGGTACACATACACCAACTGTGGCTTTCACAGGTCAGTGTATGTGAAGCTGTCGTTGTTTTAATGTCTCCTGTTGTGGCATGATAAGCACAGTGCAGTGACCCCAGACACCATGTGGAATGTTGACATGGGATTTAGGAGGTCCCACAATGGAGTTCCTATAGACTCCAACTTTAAGGTCAGAAAGGACCATTATGATCATCTAGTCCGACCTCCTTCACAACGCAGGCCACAGAACCTCCCCCACCCACTCCTGTAATAGACTCCTAACCTATGACTGAGTTACTGAAATCCTCACATAATGGTTTCAAGACTTCAGGGTACAAAGAATCCACCAGCAAGTGATCCATGCTGCAGAGGAAGGTGAAAAATCCCCTGGGTTGTAGTAGTAACTAGAAATCTCAACCTAGGCACTGGCTGTGCTAGGCACTGTGCAGAAAGAATATGCAGTAAGTCCTTGGCAATTTGTTACCTGAATTCCTAACAAGGAGTTGCACTCTGTAGCAGTTGTAATGATACAGAAGAGATGTCTTAGGTTAAACAGCTCTTCAAAAAAATCTATAGTTCACATGTGGACCTTGTATTGCAAAGATTCCAAATTTACACAGGAGAAGGTGCACTGTACACAGTGAAACATTGCACTGATCACTGTAACACAGTAGCAGTTTGTGGCCTGCTCCCATTTAAGTCAATGGGAGCTTTGTGATTGATTTCAGTTGAAGCAAGATCAGGCCTCAGAGCTGGAAAAGAACATAATCCAAAGTCTCAAATGATGCAACGGCTTTGACAGTGAAGACATTTGTTGCAGTGTTATTGAGCAATGATTGCCTCACATGAATGTTGCAGCAGGAGCACACGATATTTGCATTTATGGAAAAGATGACTTTTCTGCTCCGAGAAGGAGAGTCTAACCCACCACTGAAGAGCCAGCTGCATGGTCCTGTGGTATTCACCTGAGATGAGGAAGACCCCAGCTCTAAATGAAAAAGAGAAGGAAGTTGAATTCGAGTCTGACACACGGTAGACAAGTGCCCACACCACTAGGCTACTGGCTATTCTGGGGTGAGTTGTTCCTGTTGAAAAACTTCAAAAGGTCTCAGGAACCACCTGATGCAGAAAGGAAAAAACTTGAAATTTTGACAGTTTTGCAGGTTGTGGCAGACTTTGCCAGAAGCTAGCACTGGTGTAACAGCAACAGCAGGAAAGGGAAGAAAAGACACAGTGGGGCAGATTCCCTCATTTTTACCAGTGTAAATCCAGTGTCATTCCACTGCAGTCATGGAATGGCTCTGGATCAATACTGGTATAATTTAGAACAGAATCTGAACCTCTTATATAACCAAAAACAACTCAGCCTTTTCTGTAATTAAGGACAGGCCAGACATTACTCATTACCTATTGTTGGCTCATATGTAAAACCTACATTGTGAAAATGAATTCCCCAGAGACTGCTGTGTGTGGCTCAGTAAGAATAAGTTCTTGATCCGTGAATTTATAGTTCCAGGAAGTTGCCCACAGCCCAAGATAATATTTGTGTATTCAGTATGGTGGCTGTATGATGATGAGAGCTCGCCATGTGTTACAGTTAGTGATGGACAAGGCCCTGAAGGTTCCAGGGGTCTGAAGAAGTCAATGTAGCTGCCACTGAGCAACCATACTGATTTTAAAGTGTATCCTCCCACTCACTGAGTTTATCTTGTGCTGCACTGCACTCAGGTTTCTGTGTGGGTAACGTCTGTAAATCATCTGGAAGAAGCAGTGCCAAGCACACTCCTGGAAAAAGTGAATGAGATGAGAAAACAGGAATCCACATGGACATGTTTTCAGGATTCATTTATAGAGCTACTCAAAAAAGGTGGTGGAGGGGAGAATTCTGTAAACATTTTCCCCCCAGTTTCATATTTTTAAAGGTTTTTTAACAGTTAGGTGTTAAAAGGGGAGCTTCAGAGAGGTGCCCAAATTTTGAGGCTTCTCTAAACAATTTAAGTCTGCAGAATTGTTCTGGAACTCTCATGAGAACATGAGACACAGCCCAGGAAAAGATCTTGTGATGTTGCAACTGTTCTTTATTGATCTATGTCTACAATAGCTTCTAGAAGCCCCAAGCCAGATTGAGACTCCACCATGCTAAACACTGGCTGTACACACAATGAAAAAATCTGTGCCCTGAATAGCTTACAAGCTCAATAGCCAAGAGATATAAAGAATGGGAGCTTGATATATTTCAAGGAGCTCAATCTAGTTTAAAGAGAAGATTAACGGATGACTTTGATTACAGTCTATAAGTACCTACATGAGGAACAAATATTTGATAATAGCCTTTGCGCTCTAGCAAAGACAGATCTAACACAATCCAATGGTTAGCAGCTGAAGCTGGACAAATTCAGTCTGGCACTAAGGGGCAAAATTAACAGTGAGGGTAATTAAACGTTGGAAGAATTTATCATGGATCATGGTGGATTCTCCATCACTGGCAATTTTTAAATCAAGACTAGATGTTTTTCTAAAAGATCTGCTCTGTGAATTAGTTTGGGGAAGTTCTATGGCCTGTGTTATAGAGGAGGTCAGACTGGATGATCATAATTGTCCCTTCTGGCTTTAAAATCTGTGACATCCAACATGGCTGAGACAGAAATAGAAACCAACTCTAGTTCCCTATTCATTGGACCACACTGACTCCCTTATTCACTCTCTCCTATTATACTGGATGTTGTGGAAGAACAAAGATGTAGAGAGTCCAGAGGTAAACTTCTTGTGTAGAAGGAAGGAAGAAAATTGAGGCAGTCCCTCAACACATGCTTAGAGGATGAGTGTTTTTATCATTGATTTCTATCTCTTTGCAGGAAAACAAGCAGAAAATTATTTAATTTGATCATACCTGTTTGGCAAATTGAATGAAAATTCAATGACAGTTAACCACAGAGTGGAATTTTGTCAATATAAACTCCTGGATTTACTGTAAAATGAGAAAAGTTGGGCATAACTTTCACACATTGGCCTTGTATAACTCACTGAGATTGTAATAAAGCCCTCTTCCCCTTTAAAGCTTTTATGAGCCTATAACTGATGCAGGAATTTCTTCCCAGAAACAAGTACATCAGCTTCTATTTTCTGACAGCTGTAAATATTAAGCAACCATCTAATCTAATCTAATCTGACCCAATCAATGTTTTCCAGGTTTTATCATTGTACCAGATACCAAATTTCACAACAAAGCCATTAAGTTCAAGGGAAAACAGTCCCCGAGGAAACACATGAAAGAAGTGCAAGATCTAATTCAGGGGTTTCCAAATTTCCTGTGCTATATTTTATTATAAAATTTGTCTCTAGATCACCTTTCCTTCTGTGCATGCTTCTGTGAATGACCTACCTTTCCATTTAAGCAAATCACTGTAGCTGCCAGAGAGATGTTTTGTGATGATGGCTGGGAAGGGTAACATCAGGAAACTGTCTATGTAGTCTGATTGCCTTCAGCATACCAAGGGATTCTGTCCTTTTTGAAAACAAGTTACCCACAATGCCTCCTTTTTTCTTCATTTTACTTCCCTTCCTGTTCTGTTTCTCTCATATCCCTTGCTCTACTGATCTATGATCCCCAGCTCCTCCACCAGTATCTTCTTGAGGCATATTCCCCATCCAGAGATCCCTCTAGGGTGGTGTGACCCTGAACTACCCCCTCACTATACCCAAGGATCCATCCCTGAAAAATCCCATAAGGTATTTCACAAGAGTAGGACAGTTAACCTAAGGGTGGTAAGCCGAATTCCACCTGGAGTCCTTGCATTCCACCGTCTCCAAACTCCACTGTATTTATTATTATTTGTGCCAAAGAGTAACACCTAGAGGTTTTGACTGAGAACAAGACGCCATTGTGCTGGCACTTGCCAGATACCTTGTAGGAGGCAGGGCCTGCCCTAAAGAGCTTAAGGTTTAAATAGTCAAGACAAAGGATAGGAGAAAGGAAGAATTATTATTCTCATTGTACAGAAGGGGAATGAAGGTATAGAGGCCCAGGTACTCAAAGGCAGCTGGGTGCCTAACTCCCATGGAAATCAAGTGGAGGGGGCACCTAAATATCTTTAAGAAACTGGCCAGAGAAATTAAGTGATTTACTCAAGGTCACTCAGGACGTCAATGGCAGCGAGAGGAAATGGCCCCAGCTCTCCTGAGTCCCAACTCAGTGCCTTAACCACAAGGCAATTCCTTGTCTCAAGTGGTGCCATCTCTTGTGCTTTTATCACAAGCCTCATAGCATGTGGGGTTTCACTTAACGCCTCAGCTTTGGAGAGCAGTGATCTGGCTCGGATCCCAGCTTTCATTTGAAAACACAAGTAAGTTTTCAGCCCTCAGGCTTGCAAAGAAAAGCTTGAAAAGGTGACCCAAGAGAGACTGAAAGGCTCCAAAGACAGAAGGCAAACCAGAAAGACCCCAAACTCTTATCTTTTTATTTTTTTTTAAATAATTTTTAATTGCTCATGATTGGTGAGCGTTTCAGGTTGGCAATGCTGAGTGAGCATCACATCCAAGTTTGGAAAGCACTGTGGCACACTAGGAAGGAAATATACTTATACAAATGTGGTCTCACTCTTTATTATTATTATTGTATATGAGTAAACTATTTTTAATGACTATAGGTGTGACAGGGTTCGACGTGCAATCAGACCAGTGGGGGGTTGTGCCTCCTCTTTCCCTGTAACCCTGGTGCCTCACGATGCCTTGCTACTGTAAGTGTCTGCCAGGGATGCTCACAGACAGCAACAAGCATGTAGGTCACAACCTGAGTGTCTGTGTGTAACTGCAGCCCTGGTCCAGCAACTCTGATCCCAGCAGCCGGCCAGCACCATATCAACCACACTCCCTGGTCTCTCCCAGCATCAGTTATATCTGTCGGGTGATCCCAACACATGCCAGTCCCGAATTTTCCCCAAACCATGTGCTCTGTAACGTCCAGTCCAGCACTAGTTCAGAGAAATAATAAGGTTTGCTTGTTCCTCTAAAGACCCAAAAGCACATCACAGCTTATTCACTTAAATGAGGTAAATCCACCCTTCTCTTTAAACACAGCACCGGTTTATAGTTGGTTTGTATATGGCTTATAGTAAAAATAAAACCTGTTTATTAACAATAGGACATAGGCTAGTGATGCCAAGTAAAAGTTAGAAAGGGTTAAAGCAAATAAAAGTGAAAACAAACACCTAAAAGTCTCAAATTTGTAGATGTCTCATCTATATTCAGTTTCCAGAGACTTTAAATCACCCTTGGCTGAAGGGCCCACCTTCCTCTGCCTGCAAGAGCTCTGCCTCTGCCATGGCAGAGATGGCGTCTGTCTTTGTTTCAAGAGGCAGGATGACCTCAGGCTGTTCTTCTCTTCCTGGGGGCTTCCCATCACGCTATATGTAAATAAACCTTTCATTCTTTTGATTCTACCATGATTAATTTACATAGGAGACCAGTAAATAGCTGCCTTCTCTCTTCCTGCTTGGCCACAGACTTTAAAGCATAATTTCAAGTATCCACATTTCCTCATGTAGCATTAATATAGACATGTCACAATCATATGAATCACCAGAGTGTCATTAGCTTTCCAAAAACCCTCACTCCACAAGCTTTTATCACACACTAATATTGTATACGGCCAGTTGATTCAATTGCTTATCACCTGAGGTTCAGCCCTCTGGCTTTACAGCCCCGTGAACCTTTGAAATGGGCCCTGCTGTGGGTTACCCCTCAAAGTAGCTATGAGGAAGACTACATGGAGTCAGGTGGTGAAGGAAGCTCCCTTCTTTCTTCCCGTTTGTGTTTGCTGAAATGCAAATTGTTTTGTTTCCTGCCATCTCCTTCCACTGCTGTCTTGATGGTCCTGTTTACTGCGTATACTTTAACTAAAGTAAAGACATTTTCCTTTGTTTAGGCTAGAGCTGTTTATCAACACCCCTGACACACTTGATTTACACAAACTTTAGTCGTAATTCCAGCATATATCCATGGCTCTTCGGACCCATCGCATACATCCCATGAAAATATTAATAATCAGTGAGTTATTCGTTTTCAAAATGATACCTCAGTAGGTATGTTTTGTACAAATATTATTACAACAGTGGGTAGGGTGTGAATACAGGGGTGCTTAATGTAACAAGAGAACACCGACAAAGTACATGCTCTCTCTAAAGCAGCAGAGGTGTTAATTTTTGCATAACATTAGAAGATTCTACTGGAAGGGATATCACCAATACAATGGGAAAGATAAGAATTTCCTCATTGCTTCCTTGTGATTCCCATCTTAGTCCATGCCCACCTCGTCTCTTGCCTTATGTTTAGATTGTAAACTCTTTGGGACAAAGCACCTAGCACGATGGCACCTTGGTCCATGACAAATAAATAACACATAATAACAAAGGGTCGGTGGCAGTGGGGGGAGAAGGGATTCTATAGAGAAGTTCCCTTTCGAGCAGAAAGAGTCGATGAGGAGAAACTATATTCTCTCCATCTCCTATATAGGAATTCACCAGTTTTCCCTGAATCGTTTGATCTCTATATTGTGCTGGAGGCCCAGAAAATTTGAGTTGCTTGACCACTGTCCTACAGGCCTAACACAGCTTCAGTTGCTCGCTTGGCTAGTCTGACCCCTGTAGCATGACCTCTTACAGTTGGCAAGACTGAATAACCTTATAGCTGTCTCAGTTTCTGCATAGCACGGCACATTATAAGACAAAATACAGATACTGTATTGCTTGCAGCTGCACAGAGATAGCGGTCATAGGAACAAGTTATCCTTGAATGTCTGGGGGTACACTGTTTTATTGCCAAGAGGCATACTTTTACTCCGCCCCTCCTATCACCAGATGTTGTTTTGATGACCCCAGTTATGATGAGAATGGAATATAGTTAAGGGTGAAACCCAATGTAGGTAATTAGCATATATGATAATGAGAAAGAGATAATTAGGTGAAGGTTGTTTATGGCAGGGTATAAGTAGCCATGACTTAGACAAAGGGGGGCGCTTCATCAACACCTGACTCCGCGGGAGGTGCTGCCGGTTGGACCAGAGGATCCACTGACTCCCTGGCGGGGTCCCTAAAGAAAGCCGTTCCTGTATACAGCCTTCTGAGTAACTGCTTAGCTCTCCAGGCTTAGTGAGTATGATATATTGTAGTTAATTTTAGGCTTTGTATCTAACTAGTATATTTATAGAAAACCTTGCACATTAAACCATATTGATCTGCAAATCGGGTATACCATATCTCTCTGGTATCCACACTGATCACAAAGTGTCCAGAATCAACATATTGTTTCAACTGTTCATTTTTCTGAGACTGCAAGAAAGTCATTTTTCTTCAGCCCTAGCAATAAATGGCAGACAAGAGATAGTGAGTGTGGAGGATCTGTGTGCTCCAGTTACTATTTATAGCTTTTGTTGAACTTTCATCTATTTCAAATGCTATTTAGCTCAACAAACATTCCATCACTCAGGGTAACGTATAAGCAGCATAGGTGAGCGGAACTAGGAAGAACGTCTGCCTTAAACTCAAATATTTAATGAGCTAAGGAAAATATTAACTCTGAAAGTAGCCAAATAAGCAAACGAGAGGGAAATTTCCTCATGGAAAATAAGACTAATCTTGCTGACAATTGGAAAGATGCAGCTTTGTCAAACCCACATGATCACATTTTTACTGATTTTAACCCCCACTCCCAGATGCGCCTTTTAAAAGTTTCCCCATAAACTAACAGGTACATTTCTCCAGTGAAATGAATCATCACCACCACCACCGACTCACACAGCCCCCTTGCAGATCGAGAACCACCTGGCACGATCTCTAGCTAGGTCCATATTGTGCATGTCTAGTGCACTCCTCGATCCAGGGTAGCAAACCGGTTAGGAAACGTGAAAGGCCAGGGCTAGGATTTTTATATATACCTAAGGGAATTCCTTAGACCACCTGGAATTGGTCATCTAACTTCCACAAGCAACTCTGAAATGTCTCCACCCCAGAGTTTGAATTCTGCACTCCTACTGGTGAGTTATTTGTACAAAGGCTCCCATTTACTTCAATGGAAGTCGTTGGGTAAATAATTGCTCACCAATGGGAGCAAAGGGTTCAAAATCTGGCCCTAAATAACTCAAACTCACAACAGCCTTATAAGGGTTTTGGCTGATTTTTCAAGGGACTAAATGGAGGAGTAGAAAGGTGAATTCTCCAATTATGTGTTAAAAGGCAGTGGCAGAACGGGGAATTGGCACCCTAGAGTTCAGAGTCACAGTCTCCTTTCTTAAGGCCTGGTCTTCAAGGCCTTCCTAACTATCTGCTCTTCCTTTAGGGGAACTGAAACACGAATCCAGTCATTCATGCAGCCTGTACTTTGTTAATAAAATGAAAGAGCAGCCCTAAAAGCAGTGTGGGTGGTACTGTTACAGAAAGCCCGTTAGTGATGCCAATGAGACTGGCGATCTAACACTGTAAAGAGAGAGCTACCTGGCAGTGGAAATCACTACAGAGAGTAGGTTGTAGAGATAAGCATTTCTCTTCCCTTACATATTTGTCAGGTAACTATCCCTTTCTGTAGACAATAGAAAAACGTGATAAATGTTCTATTAACTATTACTAGCAGCAGGGAAAAGACTTTCATTAGAATTCTTGATAAAATGGATTTCGTTTTAGTAGGGAGTGCTAGCCTGACAGCTCCAGGAACCGAAGTCCTTTTTATCCATGCTGCGTACTGCAGGTGTTGAAATGATGTAAAGAGAGAGCTTGTATGTCTTCATTGTTGATTTCTTATGTGAACGTAAGAACAGCCATACTGGGTCAGACCAATGGTCCATCTAGCCCACCATCCTACCTTCCAACAGTGGCCAATGCCAGGTGCTTCAAAAGGAATAAATAGAACAGGTAATCATCAAGTGATCCATCCCCTATCACCCATTCCCAGCCTCTGGCAAAACACTGACATTGAGCAAATCCCTTTCTTTGTGTGTCAGCTTCCTTGTATGTAAAATGGGGAAGGTACTTCCCTATCTCATAGTGATGTATTGAGACTGACATAGGGCTTGTCTACATGAGGCCACAGTGAGGTTTACAGGAGGTATGAACTGTAGAGTGCTCTAACCCCCTGCTGGAGTGAAGTAAAAGGTATCTCGTTCACAATGAAGTCCCATTTCAAACAGCACTATGTTAATGAGCAGTCAGAGTGCAACATGTTAGAGCGCTTTACAGTTCATGCTCCTGTAGCCTGCACTGTGACGCCATGTAGACAAACCCTAAGTTAACATTTGCAAAGCACTGAGATCCTCAGATGGATGGGGCTGTGTAAGTGGAAAAATACTATTTCCTCCAAATGGATCTGCCAGTATTCCTCTAATCTGAGTTGTACAGACCACTCCGATGGCTTAAATCCTGGCCTCACTGAAGTCTATCGGAGTTTTGCCATGAACTTCAATGGGTTCACAGTTTCACCCTCTGGTGTTTAAGCAGGCAGGTCAATCCTTAGCTTTTCTTAGCCAGAAAGAATGCCATATAGTATCCATTGTGACAGTTATGTTTGTGATGTGAACACGGAGCATTACTTAACAGAGCACTGGCCTTTTTCCTTTTGTTAATTTATTTTATTTATCTTTTAAACTGTATAAAGTTTACTGTTGTGAAAGCCTCATAGCAAGTAACTGAGCACCATGAAAAACCTACTAGTAGGAAAATAGAGCCAGCTTCCAAGAACAGAAATGAAATAAAATCACAGGCAGTCTTCATGTCCTGGCTTGTCTACAGATATTAGTGCTCCCCCCACAATAAGAGGTTTGCATTAGGTGACCCGGTCTGGTTTCCTTCCAGCCCTAACATTCTGTGGATGGTCCAGACCATCAGCTGCTGTAAATCAGCTTAGCTTCAGTGAAGCTATATCCATTTACACTAGCTGAGATCTGGCCTCAGGAGTTTTCAATGCCAGAAATTGGTTTAAGTCTTAGTTAATTTTTCACAAAGTGAAAACTGATAATTGCTCACAGTTAAAGGGCCGTGTTCACGACTGGCATATAGCGGAACAGCACCAATATCGCAACTTTGCTATGCCGAATTACAGCAGTTGAAGAGCTGGCCTCGTGGCATTAGGGTTAATGATGTAGTTGAACAGATTGGCACCACTGAAGGTATCTTAATGCTTTAGGGCTTTTAGTAATGAGTTGCGTTAATATCTCCTGAACGCATCACAACCGTGCAGTGACCACAAATATACGGTTGCTCCAAATTAACAGCATTCTGCCACCAAATTTGGAATCCCTTCATTTCTCAGATCACCAATTTTTTCTTGTCATCTTGGCCAACTACTACAAAACACCAGGCAAGAAAGCAAGCCTAGAGGGACCCCAAGTGGTAATATCTCCTTCTCCCTTTGCACGCATTCACTTACGGCTGTACATCCCAGCATACTGAAATGCATTCTCTCTGTATACAGTGACCTTTACAGGACAAAAGCAGACCCACTTAAGTACTTGAAACTGCTCCCTTCTAATGGCTGACCTCCTGTGATCTAGTACAGTGGTTTTCAACCTGTAGTCTGGGGATCCCTGGCGGTTCACAGACTGTCTAAGATTTCCAAATGGGTCCACACCTCCATTCAAAATTTTTTAGGGGTCTGTAAATGAAAAAGATTGACACCCACTGGTCTGGGGGATAGACTAACAACAGCTAATGAGCCAGAGGCCATCTGGAAAAATAGGATATGACCATGTAATGCATGCAGAAGAGGGGGCTGAATTCTGACATCTTCTAACTTTTGAGTGCTTGATTTTGCAACCTTGACATTCTTTTAATGTAGCTGTTTTGTAAGAAATATTACTAGTACTTGGGGCATGTGTTACTGGAATAGAAGATCCCAAGAGCTGTTTCCCATGTTGGATGGGCTCAATCCAAAGCCAAATGAAGTCAATGGGACTCTTTCACTTGATTTAGTGTGTGCTGAATCAGGCTAAATGGGGGTAGTTTACCTAGTGGTAATAATTTCTATAGATGTACATTAGCTGCTATTGCTGGGACTTTCAAAAGGCCTGAGGGAGCTGGGCACCCCACTCTCATTGGCTTTGAGCATCCCAGACAGTGTTTCTAATACCACCTATTGTTTCAGTACAGAAGATCCTCTCATTTGAATAACATTTGTATAAGGACTCCTTGAGCACAGCACGAAAAGAGTTTCACATCAATAAAATGTCAGCTTTACTATAAAAAACACAGGGTAACTTCCTTTGTTCAGGAAAAAAAGTGTCACTAGGAAATTCTGTGTCTTGGGAATTTTCTGCGATGGACATAAAGTGTGTGATTCATCCACCCATAAATGACAGAAAATCCCAAGACGCCAGCCAATCCTGCAGCCGAGATCCTCCCTAATATCTGTGGAATGGTGCCATCTGTGGCAAGCATCTTTCTCTGCTCTTTGTGGGGGACTGTTTGCTGCCATTTTCTCTTGTCACATTCTGATACTGCCTAGTCATGTTTCTTTGTTTAGTCAAGCTGAATCGATAGAGTTATTTTAATTACTACCGAGAACATTTTAGCTAGGGTAGGTACTTAATCCCAATGGTACGTAGTGCTACATACAGCTATTCCATGTCCCCAGGTATGTCTACAATGCACAGTTCCTATGGTGGCGTGTAGGGTACATACACTGCATGCCCTCCTTAGCATGGGTATAAATAGCAGTATAGACAGTGAGGCACTGCTTAGGTGAGTAAAGACATGTCTAAATCCTGTGAGTATATACCCTACACAGCAGTGTAGTGTCTCACTGCTTACTTGCTGCCAGAGCCTTTCCCAGTCTGGAGACTGCCTCCTTCCCCCAAAGCCTTTCACTGCTGCATGTAGCTACACATGGCTGTATGGAAACAGCCTGCTTTTCCCTGCAGCGTGTAGCTATACACACCCTACATGCCCCCACAAGTGGTGTGTAGTGCAGACATAGTCTCCTTCTAGCTGAGGTGAAAATCGGTTTGAAATGGGAAGGTAAAATACCCCAAAGTGTAACCACCACCCTAAACATGCAATTGTGGTTTTTATTAGGGTAAGTGTTCTTCTCATCTACCCTCTCTTCCGGCACTAATTAATTGGGGGTGGCACGTACACCTAATACAGGCTTTGGACTAATTACAGAATACAATACCCTACCTGCTTTAAGCTTTCCACCGAACTTAAGGCCCAGCAGGCCTTTTCACCCCAGTGTTGAATTCCAACCCAATATGAATACGTTGTCATTAGTTTCCTCTCACCTTACACCAGCTAATTTGTCTGTACTGCAGCATTTGAACTAGGACAATTATGAACAAACAGTAGCAAACTTTTTCCCTCTCTGGTCCAAGAGTTTTGGATTGGACAACCCCATTCTCCAAACCAGTTAAGTCTCTGTTAGCCCTTTCTGTTGCCCTGGACAACACTAAAAATATTTTCCCCTGAGCCAACTCTGATCATGGATCAGAAAACAAATATCTTGCCCTCCCCTGTAGGCTGTTTAGGGGATTGGTACCAAAGTATTGTCAAGTTTCTTGCTATTTAGAAAAAGGACTTTCATTGGTTCATAGATTTTAACGCTAGAAGGGACCATTAACCTGTTACACGGGCCCTAGAATTTCATCCAGTGTCCCTTGTATTGAGTGCAATAATGTGTCTGATTAAGGCAAATCTTCCAGAAAAGCATCCAATCTTTGAAGACATCGAAGGAATCCACCACTTCTTTTTAACTGTAATTGGAGCATACCTGCTTTGGAAGAGGGACAGTAAATAGGTACAGAGACACCTAGATTGCCTTGTGATTGGTATATACTAGACAGGTAGAAAGTTGGACCCCAACTCAACCATTTCTGCAGTCATTTTTCAGAGGAGAATGATTTTTCAAGTGTTTTGCTCCATACACATTGTAACAATCCCTGCTTCAGGACTACAGTTGAAGGGGGAAAGCAAACATTAAGGAGAGCGCTATCCTGTGTCTAGAACTGAAGATGTGCATACATATCCCAGCTTCAATAAAGGATTAAGCAATAGTGGATAGCGAGTGGGGGTCACTCACACTTCTATAGCCTGGCCAGGGAGTTGGATTCTCACACCCTTATCTATTATACCTGCAAAAGGCGTCACCGTGTTTTCTCTTCTGCCTGCATAACCAGGCATTGAGCAACCAGATTGTCAGTACAGAAATTCTGACTGGCCTGGGTGTGTGCTTCTCGCAGGAATTACTTCTGGGAATCCTTCAAAAGGGCTCAATAACAAGGTTTCCAAATATTTGTTACCATACAGGGAGCATTTAAGCAAATTGCATAATGTGTTCAAATACAACAGATCTATTGTAGAGCAGCAGGCTCATCCTCATGCTATTTTAATGCATGTTCTAACTCTTTTGAACCATGAGCTATTTGCACATCTATCATTTATATTTATAGTGTGTGTGACATGCACTATACACAGAGCCAGGGGTCATTTAATGTCTTCTTTTATTCTAGTGTTATAGCATATGATATACCGACCATGTTGAGGTGATGCTTCCCCACCCTCTTGGGTATAACATGTATCTTAGCAAGGTTTTTCAGCCTACTATATTCAGGGACCAGTCCAAGGTAGGGGATTACACTGTGGCAGGATCCTATCTTGAGAGAGTAAGGCTCATCCAACCCCTGAATGGCTGGGATCTGTGTGGATCTTGGGTTCAAGCTGTGGGGGACTGGGAAAGAGGATGATTAGCATGCGCCATGACTCTGCTCTCCATCTCCCCCCCCTGTGCACTGGCCGGGGAGCTGTCTGGACATAAGTGGGGGATACAGATTCATTTGATAATGAGTTGGCACAGTTCCTTCCCAGGGCTTACGCACAGATGTCATGGCTACATGCCAGTCCTTATTCAGGTTGGCTCTGTCTAGCCCTGGATATACGGGGCTTTAGTTGACTTATGAGGTTAGCCTTCTTGTCCCACCTGGTGTTATACTGTAAACATGGTACAACCCCCTTTATCCAGAGAGGATCAGGGACATATACCTTTGGATAAATGGAGGGATGAACAAAGAGGGAGTCGATGCGCCAATCAGAGGAGCCAGTCCATGACTGGGTCATAGTTAGCATTCTGGAGTGATGCATTTGCACGGACCCATGAAACTGTCCAGATTTACAGGATATTAACTATATTGTTGTATATTCACAACCACGTTGTGTGTGTGTGTTAGTTAAATACATCAGATTCAAGGCTCTTCTGGAAAAGCCTAAGAATCTCATTGGCTGGATTTGCTCATGCCTGTGCTTAGGACATTGACCAAACCAAATGAATGACTGTGCAACCATATAACCACAATTAGGTGTTTTTCCTCTACCCATGATACCCAGTGGTGTTGTCTGAATAATGAACCTTTATGTTTGACATGGGCTGTTGTCCTAGATCTTCCTTGGGATCTCTTCTGCTTTGATTTCATTCAGAATTCAGCTTTCTTCCGTGGGTAAAACAGCAATGGGCTGCAGTCAGTGACTGAGCTGTCCAGGCAGATATGCAGGAAACGACCAAGGTTTATTTAATGCAACGTCGCATTTTAACCAATGGTCCAATTAAAAGTCACTAATATTTTCTTCAGGGAACAATGTCAAGACAGAGGCTTATGTCCCCATCCAATTCCAACGGAAGTCAATGGAAAGACTCTCATTCATTACAATGGGAGATCGATGGGTCTCTCGTTGAAGATCCTGGTTTTACCATGGCCTTGTGGATAAGGCAGATAGGAAAGACTTGACAAGCATTCCCTTCCTTCTTCCATCATAATAATCTTCCTCTCAGTGCTAAATCTCCTGAGACACCTCATTGGGAAGGTGACAACATCCACAATCTCTGCACCACTACCTGGTTAACGTACTCACTAACCAGGGTGAACATAGTAGGAGTGCAGGAGAACACCAAATGTGTCTTTCCTCCTCTACAGATCAGCCCTTGTTATTGTACAGAGGCAACCTCAGAAACAATGCTCTGGAGATCTGCCCTAAGTGTAAACTCCTCTCTGTGTGAGCGTGAATGTATGTATAGGATCAAACTCCAGCTAAAACATAGCTAAGCAGTTGTGTTGAATGAGGAGGATAGCTTGAAACCTGCCCCCTCCTTCAGAGTCCATGATCAAAGCTACATTTATAATAATAAAAAATGCAACTTGTTTAAAAGCCTTGACTGGGAAAGCCTTGCTTGCCCAATGATGAGACAGTCTTAAGTCAATACACAGCATTGCTTGGGTTGTGAATTGTTCAACTGCTATTAGTGTTACAGAGTTACAGGATTACACAGACTAAGGTCTTGTCTACATGGCATCACAATGCAAACTATAGCGGGATGAATTGTAGAGACCCTGCTGATGCACTCTAAAAGGCAGCTAGTTCACACTGATATAGTCTCATTTCAAAACAGGAACAAATTAACATGCCTTTTAGGATGTGCCAGCAAGGTCTACGCAAAGCAGTTAGAGCGCAACATGTTAGAGAGCTCTAGAAATCCCACCCCTCTAGTTCACACAGTGACACCATGTAGACAAGCCCTCAGGTGAGTGTACAACTGCTGGAAATAAAGCCTGCCCATGGAATGCCAGGGTGCCATTTCAATACATTCAGAAGATTATGCCAAACCAGAGCTCTGAATTCAAACTCCTCCATGCTTTGTGGGGGTTCCTAATCCAAACCCAGCTCTGGATCTGGATTTCACAAATGGCTCCTTTCACTAAACTGCACCCAAACAAAACTCCAGATCTGAATACTACCTCCCAAAAAGGCAGAAGTATTGAAATCCATCCAGGGATGGTTCCAGGGTCCAAAGTTAGAAGCTGGAGGAGTCTCTATCAATAATTTATAGTTCATTTAGTCATATAATTTTAGGGTGAAATTCACCTTGTGCAGCTGGCATCACTTAAGTCCCACTTAAGCCCTATTTGAAAACTTAAATTGTACTTAAATTGTGCTTAGACCTCTGCAAAGGAGTGGTTTCTCCTTCAAAACATTATACTATGGTATCTGTATACAATGGCAACTTATATGGTACAGAAACTGGACTCTTTGAAATTAGACTGTTATTCTGAGACCAGCTAACAGATGCTATGGGAACATAACCAAGCTTGTCAACAAAAAAATATCAGCAACATACTAAATCCATTGAATGAGAAAAACCAAGGACTCATTAACGAAGCTTTGATACGTGTATATAATATACACATTCTTGTAATTGCTTTTAAAAAAAAAGTATAAATTTAAAGTCAAAGTATTCTAATAATGTGTAGTATATGGGGAATACATGCTATATAAAGTAAAAGCAGCCTTAAGTAATTAGGAACAACCCCACCCCCCCAAAAGAAACACCAAAACAAAAACAAAAAACATACCCCCTTCTATCAACACAGAATATTTAAAAATTTAGTACAAAAAAGTACCACCAGTTAGTACAGAGTAAGCAAGTTATCAAAGGTTCCACACCATGAAGTTACATGTGAAAACAGTGCAACACTGTGATTAAAAAATTGTTTTCCCTCCTCAGATATGGTTGCAAGACAATGCCAGGTCTGGGAAGCCCCAAACTTGCACTGCTGCTGGCACCTAGAGGACATGAACACGTTCAGGTGTCATGTCTTACAGGCAAAGTTGCCAGCCTGTGGATTCATTCTGGGAGAACAGTATCCAAATCTGATTATATGGTCAAATTGCTAAGACATTGATAAAATAAAAACTACCTATACTGGGAAAGGCAAGTATTGTGTGATAGCTAAAGGGGACCACTTCCCGTATGAACCCCAAAATGGTATTTTAATTGGCCTATGCACTGGTTCATGTCTATATTTCCTGTGGTGATAAATTAAAAACATGATATCCCTATCAGTTTTTTGTATAGTGTTATTAAAATAAAGGCAAAGTTAAAATTGTGTTTAAAAAGGGGGGGGGCTTTAAAAGCAGTATCCAAGTTTGGGCTTCCTATTCCTCACTTAAGCCTGTATCTTAATGGCCAAAATCTCTGAACATTTTATTAGTAAGAACGTGTTCAAGCCTATTGGTTTTAAAAAAAACAAAACAAAACACACCCTAAAGAGTTAGTAAAAAGCACTTTAAAACAGTTAGTACCCATCAACCAGCTCACATCCAAACAAACTAATAAAGTCGACAGCATCATTGCAAAAATACTTAACACACAGGAAGTAAGCCTCCATCCTATAGTTCAGGGATTGTTTGCTTTTAATAATTATAAAATTAGTAACTGCCATTTGCAGCCCTAAAAACATACTACTGATGGGTAATAAGCTTTAAAAAACAGGCAAACAAGAGTCTAAAATAAAAAAAACTCTGCTGTACTAAAAACCAAAAAACCGCAAAGCCCATGAAACTGTAGGCCTTACATGAACAGTGAAAAAAACCAAGAAGTAAAGAAACAGCGGTGAACAATGTACAAAGCATAAAGTCACAAGTGGTCTTGTAAATAACGTGCAGTTAGTAGATAACGAAATAGTAAGAGTAATGCGTGATAAGCTTGCAGCTGGAGCTTTGAGCACTAGCGTATATTACAGCTCATGGACAGGGATCGATAATAAAAATTAGTAGACCCATCATAAAATGTGATCCACTTAATAAGTGTGTATATAAACTGATTCAGGATTATGTCTGTTGGATGTATACCCACCCCCTACGCTTGAGCCTGATCAACTCTAGTGTATTTGATTGTACACCTATGAAAAAACCTCCGTGATGCATTCAGAGTTGAGCTGCGTTCCTGAGAGCCGAGTAGATAAGGTCTCAGAAGCCACCCTGGCCCCAACATGTACAAGAAACCACACTCATAAGAAACCTCCTGCTTTAGGAGTAGCTGCAAATGTGTATGTCCATTCTGAGTAACATTCTGCTCCCCTGCTGCTCGGAGATCATTGCTATTAGGAAAATAATTTTGGTTAGTGAGCTGCTTGAGACTCGTTTCCTTGCACTCCTTTTTGGACCAGCAGTTTTCAAAAGCTGATCAATGCTAAGCTGTGGTCTCAAAGCATTTGCACATGCAGAACAGACAAATGTTCAGCTTGTGTGCACACACAAGTACCCATTTGCATGTGCAAAATGTAGCTCCCTAGACACCCACAGAAAATCATGGTCGAAATTTGAGATTTCTGATGCTTTCGTATGTCAGACTTCAAAACTAGCTTCCAGGCAACTGTTAGGGCTTGAACTTGCATAAGGAAATGAGGGAAGAAGGTGGTGCTAATGGAAAAAAATCAAAAAGCACACAGCTCAGGAAGCTGCCAGATGCCCAGTAAGATTGGAATCCAAGGTGGAATACATGGGAGTGTTGGGTGACAGAAGTTCTGGCTTTGTGCAGCCATGGTGTGGGACGTATGACACTTAAAAAACTCAGGTGGGCACCCATATGGAATAGCTGCCTGGGACCAGCAAGAGGCAGCAGAAGATTCCTAGAGTCCTATTCAAACTGAATGCCTGATACAAAAAGAAGGGGGAAGGCAGACTAGGAAGCAGGAAGGGATTCAAGGCATAAAGGCGGAGATTCTTCTTCAAGTAAACAAGCGGAACACAGACTGGATACACATTCTCACAGATGGATGATGACGACACTTCTCAGGAAGTGTTTAAGTCATGCAAATCAGGATGGTAATTACTGCATGCAGGCTACAGGTTATTAACTGGTGAAGCTGCCCTTAGTGCAGGAGTGCAGGCCTGGCGCTAGCAGGAGGGGAGGCCAAAGGGGACACTTCCCCCAACCCCCAAACAATCTCTGAGGGACCCCAAATTATTGTCAGGAAGGCCAAAATATATACCAAGTTATCCAAGGGGAAGCAGTAGAACGGCAACAGGTTGGAAAGTCTTCATTCTTTTAGAAGAATCATAGCAAAATACTAACACAGAAATCCAATTTTATTTTTTAAACTCTTAAAATCCAAGATTTTCTGGAGGGTCTAATTAGCCCCTCGACTCCTGGAAAGCTGTTTTTTAAATAGCAACATCCAGGGGCCCCTAAAACCCTTCCTCCCATTCCCTCGCAATAATGGTACCCCTGAAGCTGGCCTCACATGCATGCCTTGCTGAGATTCAGCTTTCCCTCCCTGTGCCCAGAAGACATGCCGTTATTAAACCCCTCATCCTGAATGAGAAGTTAAGGACATTAACTGGAGAAGTTCTCACTCTCCTATACACTGTGTTGGCGTGTGCATATACTGCCCCCTGGTGCCTTTGTATTACAATAGTGGGCCTAATTCTGATCAGACTTCAGGTATGTCTACACTTAAAACGCTACAGCTGTGCCAATGTAGTGCATCAGTGTAGACGCTCACTATAGCAGTAGAAGAACCCTTTTCATCGCTATAGTTAATCCACTTTCCAAAAAGGCCATAGATAGGTCAGTGCAATGCTTCTGATGACCTAGCCCTGCCTATGCCGTTTAGGTGGCTGCATCTCTTAGCGGAGTGGATTTTTCACCCCTAGATCTCTGTACAGGAAAAAGAACCAGGTAGTTCAAAATTTTACAATCTTCTTAGGAGTTATGGTCAATAACAAACTAAGTTGCAAGGGTCATACAGATAATAACAAGACTAAATGTAGAGATAGGAGGAAGCTGCTTTAAAATACTGCTGGGAACCATTGGGGTGCAAATAAAAACAAACACACTGTTGATGCTGTGTGGAGCATTAATAAGACCAGATATAGACTATGGATGTCAAGCCTCTAATTCAGCTTCTGAAGCAACACCAAAAAATTAGATCTGATCCAAGCTGAAGCTCTGCAAAGCATGATTCATGCAGGTATTCTATTATGCTACAGGTAGCAACTGGAGAAATGGCTATACAGTTCTGGATGAAGTTGTTAGAATTAACCTTTTGGGCTAAGGTTAAATGCTCCAAGAGGAAGTGAGCAGTAGACCTATGGAGAGTATCTGGGTGAGGCTAAAAATGGAAAAGAACAGTAGTGATGTTATGGTGGGGGTCTATTATAGACCACCAAATCAAGAAGAGAAAGTGGATGTGGCATTCTTCAAGCAGGTAACAAGAACTAATGGGGGATTTTAACCTTCCTGATATCTACTGGAAGACTAATACAGCAAAGCATAGTATGTCCTGCAAGTTCTTAGCATGTGTAGGGGATAACTTTCTGACTCAAAGTTGAGGAAACCACTAAGGGAGTCATCCATTTTGGATGTGGTTTTAACCAACAGGGATGAATTAGTTGCAAATGCAAAGGTGGTCGGGAACTTCAGAGGAAGTGACCATGATCTAATCGAATTCAAGATCCTAAGGAAAGGAGGACATGGAACAGCAAAACGACACTGGACTTCAAAAAGGCATATTTCAACCATCTTTGAGAAGTAGCAGGCAAGGTCCCATGGAGAGATTAATGAGGAAGAAAAGGAGTCAAAGGGGACTGGCAATTCTTAAAAGATGTAATACTAGAGGCTCAACACCGAGGTATTCCAAAATGCAGAGGAAACATAAGAAGCTCCACAGGAGATCAATGTGACTGGACAAGGAGCTTTTTGGCTTTCTAAAAGCCAAAAGGGATACATAAAGGAAATGGAAGGAGGGTCATGTCACCAAGGAGCTATACAATGGGAATAGCATGAGCATGTAGGGACTAAATTAGGAAAGCCAAGGCAAAAAATGAATTAAAACTGACAAGAAATGTTAGAGACAACGGGAAGGGGTTCTGCAAATGTCAGACAAAAAAAGAAAGATCAAGGGCATCGTGAGTCTGCTGCTCAATGGAGAAGGTGAGCTGGTAACGGACAATAAGAAGGCAGAGCTGCTCAATGCCTACTTTGCTTCAGTTTTCACACAAAAAATACAATGTGACTGGATGACTAATGAAGTTATAGACAATAAAAGGGGAAAGGATGCAGTTCAGGATAAGTAAAGAACACATCACAGATCTTCTGACTAATGAATTTAAGTCAGTGGGGCCTGATCCTATGTGCCCCAGTGTGCTGAAGGAATTAGCTGAAGAAATCTTGGAGCTGCTGGCAATAATATTTGCCAACTCATTGATGAAAGGGGAGGTCCTGGAAGACTGGAGAAGGGCTCACATAGTGCCCATCTTTGAAAAGAAAGAGCCAGAGAACTATAGACCGGTCAACCTGACCTCGATATCTGGGAAGCCACGAGAGCAATGTATAAAACATTTAATTTGCAAATACCTGGAGGATAAAGGGGTGATCACCAGCAGCCATCTTCCATTTACTAAGAACAAATCAAGCCAAACCAGCTTGATTTTCTTCTTTGACAAGGTAACTAGTTTGGTGGATAGAGGGAATGTAGTCGACATAATATATCTGGATGTTAGCCTGGCTTTTGACACTGTCCCACATGATAGTCTCGTAAGTAAGCTGGAGAAATGTAAGCTTGGAAGAACTACCATTAACTGAACACGTAATTGTTTAAACAACCGCAAACAAAGAGTAACTATTAATGGAAAGACATCAGATTGGAAGTAGGTCTCAACTGGGGTTCTGTAGGTATCTGTTCTGGGTCTGCTGTTATTTACCATCTTTATTAATGACCTGGATGTAGGAATAGAGAGCGTACTGATCAAATTTGCAGATGACACAAAGCTGGGGAGGGAGGTGTTTCAAAAACTTCAGAGGAGAGAGCTAAAATTCAAAGGAATATTTAGAAATTGAAGAACTGGGCTATGGACAACAAAATGAAATTAAACAAAAGACAAATGTAAGATGCCACACTTTGGGACGAACAACCAATGCACAAACAGAGAATGGAGAATAACTGGCTTGGCAGCAGCGCTGCTGAGAAGGATCTGGGAGTTGTGGTGGATCACAACCTTCACATGAGTCAACAATACAATACTGTCGCAAAAAAATAAAGGCAAATGTTAGTGCAAGCCAAAATACCAGAGGCATAGCATGTGAGTCACAGGAGGTAATAGTAACGCTCTATTTGGTGCTAGTTAGGCCTCAGCTGAAGTACTGTGTCCAATTTTGGTCACCGCTGTATAGAAAGGATGTGGAGAAATTGGAAAGGATCCAGAGGTGAGTGATAAAGATGATCAAAGGGAGGGAATGCAAGCCATATAGGCAAAGGCTGAAGAAACTGGGTATGTTTAATTTGAAAAGGAGGAAGGCATGATAGCGGTCTTCAAATATCGAAAGGCTGCCATAAAAAAGATGGAGAAAAATTGTTCACTCTTGCCACAGAAGGCAGGACAGGGAACAGTGGGTTCAAACTACAGCATAGCAGATTTAATTTAATCTCAGAAAAAGCTTCCTAACAGTAAGAACAATGAACAGTGGAACAAACAGCCTAGGGAAGCTATGGAAGCTCCTTCACGGGAGGTTTTCAAAAAGAGGCTGGGTAGCCATCTGTCTTGGATGGTTTAGACACAACAAATCCTGGCATCTTGGCAGGGGTTAGATTAAATGACCGTTCTAACCCTAGGATTCTAAATAATGAAGATAAGAATACTAAACAAATAAATAAGCACTGTTGGGAATTGAAGTAGTAAACTTTAGAAGTAACTTGGAACCACAAGCTACCACACACTAACAGGGTCAAAAAGAGGGGTAAAAGAGTTGGGTGAAAAGGAAAGTCTGGAAGAAGTTAAAATCTTTATTCACAGGAAATCAAACAACAGCTGGATGATTGTCTCTCCAGCTGTTGATGTGGAATTAGATAATAAAACAAAGGGAAGAGCAGGACTGTCATATATGACAACTATGATTTATGGAGTTTATACATGGCAAATGGAGGCAGCATGGCAAATCTATACTAGTGGCTCCAGAGATGGCAGCACAACTGAAGTGGGAATGGCCTCCTGAATTTGAAATTAAGAGACCTATGAGACTATCCAATTTTGTGGCCATTATGACATCTGAATTGAGGGGCATATTTTTGGCCCTGACCTGGATAAGAGTTTATTCCCAAATGCAACTGTTCTCCTATGGGACTCTTTAATGAGTATAATGGCAATTAGAAAGGGAGCCTCAAAAAACAGGAATGACTTCATCGATGAAATATTGTTCTTAACTACAGAGATATTACAACTGGGTTACATATAATAAGAGTGTGGATTTTGGTGCATGTCAGGCTATCAGGCAATGAAATGGCAAATAAAGCAGTAAAAAATGCCTTAATATTAAAATGAAGAGGCTGATATAAAGATTCCTCTTGGTAAACAGGACTTCAGAAGTTTTGCTCAGAGAGAACTTAAGAAGGAATGGCCAGAACTATGAACCAAAGAGGAAAAAAGATGAAGGTTCTATGAAATATGTCCTAAACTTGAGGATAATGGTATACTTAATAGCTGTGATAGAAGAAGTAACTATATCTATAGGACTAACAGGACACCATGACCTGAATGGCAGTTTGTGTGTACTAAACAAGCACAAAGACAGGTTGTGCGAGACATGTGAAGTCCAAGAAACAGCTGAGCATCTGCTGTGGCAAGGTAGGGAGAATTACACAGAGGACTCATACACTGACGTGGCTAGAGAGAAGAGACATGAAGAGAGAGCACTATGAGTCCTATAGAGTAAAGAGGGAAACAATGTGAGAATCCGTCAGAAGGGGGGGGGGGAAGGCCTCAGACCTAAGCGGAGCAAATCACCCAGATCCAGCCACTAGGAGAGGCCCAACAGTGAGCGAACCCCATGACACAAAGGCAATCATTCAGGTCAATGGTTGCTTGACGCATGCTGGAGTCTGTATTTGCATTGGTGGAGGCAGCAGAAATGTAACCAACTGTTGCCTAGCTGGCAATAGAAAGGAATCATAGAAGATGAGGGTTGGAAGGGAACTCAGAAGGTCATCTTGTCCAACCCCTGCTCAAAGCAGGACCAACCTCAACTAAATCATCCCAGCCAGGGCTTTGTCAAGCTTGGCCTTAAAAGTCTCTATGGACGGAGATTCCACCACCTCCCTGACTGGAATGTTATTTTATGGCAGGTATTTAGAACCGGCACCTAATGCCTTGTCACCTACAGGCCTTACAGCCAGTTACATCAAATACAAGCCCAAATGCCGATCTCTTCACAATAAAGATATTCAAAAATGCACCTTCACACCCAGCTGCACTGCAAGACACCTAGCAAATCAAAGGCCTGACCAAACAAGTGAATCAAGCCCGGCACAAGGGAGCTTGCCAAAGTCAGGCTGATGTGCTGCAAGTGGCAGTAGAGGCCAGAGGCCTGGGTTCTGTGCTAGAAGTTGCCCTTGTGAACCTCAGAATTCAGAGCCAGCATCCAACATTCACGCCAGCCTGGCAGATTCCTACAACAGAGCATTGAGAAAGAGGCAATGTCTCATAGGTCATTATTAAAGGTTTGTTTACAGTGGAGCCACATCTCAACTATAAATAAGGGACACCTCGGTTTGGATGAGGTCACAATCTAATGAAAGACAAATTGGCAGACAGAGGTAACGGGAAGGGGAATAACAACAAGCAATTTATATGAGTCATCTTGAGTCGCTGTAAGCAGCATGGCCACTTACCTGCCTGATAGGATTTATCTATGGAGCCCTGAACTTAGTGTGCTACAGACCAATGAGCCCCTGTGCACTATTTTGAGTTCAGAAAGTTTGCCACACCAACCCATTCATTTAAAAGACCCACCCTTGAAAAAAATATATATGTCCTGCCAAGAATTACATTATTTCCTTGTACAGACTAGAACGTTCTTTCTATATGCAGAGACACCCTGAGACCAGCCCAAAGAGAGCAGGTAAGGTCATGGGAAAAAAATCTCTCTTTTCTACATCATACTGAGAGCTTGTGTGAATATCTAATTAAGGATGTGCCAAGTAATAGAGTATGGTCACACAATAAGGACACATCTCCTGGAACTCCAAATCATGAGTAAAGAGGGGAAAAGATAAATGAATTGGAAGAAAGTGATATGAGATAAAGCAAGTCCACATATATAAAAGGGAGAGATGTCAAGGTTGCTCAAGTGACAGCAGTCTTGATCCTGGGCCAGAATTTAGTGTATTCAAGCCATGCACTAGGACTGGAGCCTGTAGTCTTTCCCTAGGGTGTAGAGTTTTTTTTGCTAAGAGTGGGGTGAGATTTTTGTCCATACCTTTCTTTTAGTGGCAATCCTCTGTACATGAAGCAGATCTTATTCTCACACTCGCCAAAGACCTCACTGCTTGTACTATCTGACCTCTCTTTCCATGTTGCACAATGATACTCAGCATTATGTCTCCTTATTGAACAAATAGTAAATAAAGCCACTACAACAATATGTTGCACATTTGCAGAATACATAAGAAATAAGGAAAGTCAACATGTAAACATATTTAACAGCGACTACATGTGCCTAACTTACATCATGATTATGCATGCAAATCAAGTATTTGCACACGTGGATAGCCATTTATACACAACTAGCCATGCATAAAAACACCCAGTTTGCACAGACAGTTGTGGTGCTTGTGCATGCAACTTTGCCATGCCATTGTGAAAATCCATTTATGAAATTCAGGCCCTTAACATATCTGACAGAGAGGTCTTGAGACAGTAACATGGGGCCCATTGCAGACATTTATAAGTCCCTAAACCTGAATGCCATCCTTTCTGAGGTTCCTGACTTAGTAATTTTGTCTCTCTTTTTAATGTTGATGCTGTTTTTGTGTTTATTGTGTATATATTTATGCTGTATGTATTTTTGCAGTGCGCATGCATGTTTTGTGCATGCTCCTATACGCACTTTTCCAATATAAACATTACGCTTCATGCATGATTCTATAATGTGCATAGTGTTGCAGTGCTGAGATTGGATTTGTGCAATCTTTTTACACATAAGATTACATGGGTTGGCAGTTCTGCTCTTGGGCTTTGCATGTGCTCTTAAATAGTTTTCCCTATCCCAATATTGCCAACTCTTACAATTTTATCACAAGTCTTGTGATGCTTGGTGTGTTCTGTAAAGACCCAGTTCCTGGAGGCATGTGATTAGGTGGAAAACCTCAGCTTTCATTTTTAAAAAGTAAATTCTGGCCCTCATGGTTGCAGAGAAAAGCTTGAAAACATGCTCTGAGTGCACCCTAATGGCCGTAAACTAGAACAAAAAAATTTAAAATGTATTTATGTTGTTTTTTAAACGAGGAATTTTCAGCCAATTGTGTGATTTTGAGCAGCCTGACTCATGACTTTTAAATACTTGGGGTTGACAACACTGTCTTGGTGCCAGATGTTGCATGATGCAATTTTTTTTTTTTTTTTTTAACGTGATGATTCTAGGTTTTGCATGATTCCCCTGGCAAGCCTATAAGCAGGGAAAGAATTACTTCAAAGGGCAAACAAAATGATTATTCCAGTTTGCATCACACAAGTGAGCAGATGAAACTTGGAAAACGGAAAATACTCCATGTTACTCTAGAACAACTGGTTTCAGACCAAAATCAGACTTGAAGAGGCTTCAGCAAAACCACTCCTGGTTCTGCCCATCTCTAATGATAAGCCACTGGCATATTTTACTCTCATTCTTTCTGTAGGTTGATTATTGATGTGCTACTCTCTAATTAGACCTATCCCGTGTGTGGAGGTGGCAAGAGTGCGTGTATATTCATAACACTTCATTGCATCTGCTTCAGTGCTTGGATTGCTGTCCTGCAGGGGGGAGTGCATGGGAACTCTTGTTTTCTTTGGAGCAGCGAAAAGATGAAAGCAATTCTCTCTAGGAGATGATTGTAGGCAGAAACTATAATTTAAACATAATTAGCTGCAGGGACTGGTGACAGTGATATAGTAATAGCTGTAAACAGATAGGGTCAGCATTTCACCCTATTATGGTCAATAGGAATCTTACCATTGACTTAGTGGGGCCAGAATTAGAAAAAAAAAAAGTTTTTTTTGCTGGAAAATGCCAGTTCAACTTAACCAAAACCGTTTGAGGAAGAGGACTGATTTTAGTGATTCTCCCAGTTTGAAAAATGTTTGACAATTTCATAAAAAAATATTTCAAACACACCCCATTTCAAAAATTTTCTAAACAAAATGTTTTGCACTTTGGTTCAAACCAACTTTTTGTTTCAAAGTTCCATAGTTAATTTACACCAAAAAACATTTTTAAAAAAGATCAAAATTGAAATAAAGCATTTCAGTTGATGCAATCTCAAATTTTTTTTCAGATTATTGGTTTGTAAAAATGTTCAAGACTTTGACCTTTGGAGTCAATTCAGAATAGGGAAAATATTTGAAATCTCAAAAAAACTTCCGAATGCAAAGATTGTTACCCTCCCAGCTTCAGCCAGGAATTTAACCATACAATGATGATCAAGAGTGAGTGGCTGAATATTTTCCTATCATTTTAGTAGGATTGGGGAGATCTGTTTGAAAGGTTGACATTTGGTCTCTCCTTTTGTATGTGCAACTTGCACCCCTAAAATGACTGGAAGATGCAAATCAGAGTAGTCGGGATTTCCAACTACAGAGTTTGCATGCAGAGTCACTGGCCAGAAGTGCAAAACTAAAAGTGCAGTTTGCATCTACAAAAAAAAGCCAACACTTTTCAAAATGTGGCCCCAGATGAGAACTCACTGCAACTTTCACCTAGGGCTCAGATTGCACATGTTGGGTTTTTCCTGAGTTTAGAAAACGTTTGTCACTTTTTTGTTTCTATGTTTTTCTGCATCTCCGCAGTCCCTGATTTTGGCCAGAGGCAGAAAGACAAAGGCTATTTTCACAACAGTAGTTTATAGCCAATCCAGCAGGAAAAATAACTTTCTCACCATACTTTTGAGCAAGCACCCCTGACCAAAACCTCACATTTTCCCCTTGCATGATTCTGGGCATGAGACCTTCACAGAACAGAGATCCACATTGCTAAGAAAGGTGCATGACCCCTCAGTCTTTGCACTCACTCTTCTAGCAACCATGAGAGCTGAAGTTCCATTTCAGGAGTCCTTCCCAAGGAGAATTAGCTGCTTTTTTAAAAAAAAGTGGGAAATTTTGCCAATATTTTGCCTCCAAGGATTTTTGTCATTTTGTGACCAACTCTACTGCCCCAGACACTGACGAAAGGCGGGATTGGCCCCCATATTTTCACATTTATTAATGTTTGTTTAAAAAAAAAAAGTGCTTGGACTTCGTTGGATATCACTTTAACTGAGGAAACCACAGCCACGCTTAGATGCATCAGGCAAAAACTATAATTCCACACCCCATCGGCCATCCAAAATGCTCAGGTGTTTGCATGGCACAGAAAACATTTTCACAGCTCCGGTTCTTGACAATGTCACCAGTAATTACCACTGGGCTTTCCCACAATGAAACTTCATTCTCACACGTGCGTTGATAGCAGACTGCTTTATGCTGAAAGGCATTCCAATGCCTCACAGGGGCATTTAAATTCTGGTCTGGGAAGAGCTTTGAGGTGAGATGTGTTACTACAACTACAGAGCAGAGCAATTGTGCACACTACACGACTGAGCTGTGTCCTAACCTCCCAAGGCTGCAGGAACAAGCCCATGCCTTGCTGGAAGGATTGCCCAGTGGCTACAGCGCTAGCCTTGGATTCAGAAAATTGGAATTGGATGCTTTGGAAAATCTTTGTTTAAAGGGTCTGTCTACACAGCAAAGAAAAACCCACAACTGGCCCAGGCCAGCCAACCGGGGCTGGGGGCTGCAGGGCTGCTTCATTGCTGTGTAGACTTCTGGCTCTGGAGCACTCGGGCCAGCTACGCGTGTCTAGTTGCTGTGTAGACATACCCTTAGTCTCTCCGTGCCTCAGTTCCTCATCTGTACAATGGGCACACTAACTCTTCCCTACCTCACTGGGGTGCTGTGAGGGTAAATGCACTCAGGATTGAGCCGACAGTCATGGAGGCCAGATAAATACCTACAATACACAGATTACTGGAGTAATGCCTCCCCTTCAGACAAATCCACAGTCCCATTTGATTACTTGCCCTGCCATCAGTTCCTCATTGCCAGTGCAATTCTGTGTCTCACAAAAGGTTCATCAAGCAAAGCAGGAGCCTAGAGCTGTACAGAAGCCACCAGGTAGACTCTAAGCTGGCTGTGGCAAGAAGAGGCGCTCACAGACAGCAGCTTGTTGGCACAAGTTAAATTACCCACTTAAAAAAAAATGCTGACATGTTCTCTCTTCTAATGATGGTGTCCCATTATTATAAGGATCTGGAATGTTGACTTGGCCCTGACGGGGTGCCTAATCCTGACTCATCACTTACTATAATTCTCCTCATCTTAAACACAACTTAAAGTGATGCCAAGAATGGGAGGCTCTCAAATGATAGCATGTAGTGTATGCACTCTGTAGACACACTTACTGCATACGTCACTTCCCAGCACTTCTATGGAGGACTGTGAAGGGCTCCGCTCACTACAGTTGTGCATCCTTGTGGCTAGGTCCAGAAATTTGCTTTTGCTCACTGGCATCAGTTGGTCCTGTTGTGCTCCCTCTTTTCTCTTTGCAACTTGAAGTGCTCCCTCTTTGTGACTGCGTCCTCCAGCCAAGTCACTATACAGCCCCCCTTCCGGGGTGCCAAAGTCCCACCAGAGAAGCTGTCCAGCTGCTACCTCAGTCTTCCATTCCACCACTAGGTCCTGTGCAACTTCTCAGTGGCTTGTACAGGAACTTGGATCCATCCATAATTCCAGGTTCCAGCCCAGGGACCCTATGACTAGTTATCCAGGTTTGCTCCATCTCAGTCCCTGTTGCAGTTACCACTGATTGCAATTACCCACTTCTCTGCAACCTGGTCTATCTCTGGGTTTACCTCCATTGCTTCCTCTGCTCCCCATAGCTACTTCACCCATCTTGGTCTCTTGTTGGACTCCATAGCCCAGGACAGTACCCCAGGGCTTGCTGTTCTCCTGGACTTCCCCCTTGTCCCTGACCAACTCCTTTTCCTCCCAGAAAAGGACTGCAACCTACACCTGCTCTCACATCCTGGCTTTCTAATTCTACCTCCCTTCCTTTTCATTGCCATTAGGTCTTACCAGGACCTGGCTCCCCTCCAGGTGCAGCCTATAAGGCTAATTGGCCCCTTCTGGCCCATATTAACCTTCTCAGGGCTTGTGAAAGGGGGTGTGAATGTCCTATCACAAGGATGTGATTGCTCATGAGGAAAAGCTGAAACAGAACCAAAGTTGTTTGTTCTTTTTTTAAAAAAAAAAAAAAAAGATTGAATGATGTAAGTAAAAGATTGCTGTGGTATTGCTTTGCCTTTGTTTATCTGAGAAGGAGCATTTGTGTGGTCAGAGCAATCTTTAAAAGTTGGATTTGTTTCTATAACTTTTAAGCAGTCTTAAAATGTGTTGAATGTTAGTTTATATGACCCTTCTGAAGCAATACCAACACTAGGGTGATAGATGAGGGCAGAGTTTCTTGTACCTTCCCTGATGTTGATCTCCATTAGAGATAGGAAGCTGGACCAGATGACTCCCAGATCCAATCCTTCAGGCAATGCCTATGATCTTGATTTTGACGCATGATTTTTAGATGCCCAACCAGAGACACTCAAAGAGATCTGATTTTCAGAGTGTGGGTGCTGAGCCGTTTCTGGAACTCAGGCGTCTCAAGTTAGGCAACCAAAAATGTGACACTCAAAATGACAAACCACTTATGAAAATCTTGGCCCTTAGACCTAGCACTCTAAAAGAACCCTTTCCCCCAACACACAGAGGTCCTGCTTGCATGTGAGCAGGTATGGATGGGAGAACATGGCAGGACTGTGACATGAGGCTGACAAAACCCATCATAGGGACTTTCTGAAATATTTCCCTGCTCCCTCAAGAGAAGAAATCAAAACCGGTTAGTCCAAGCAGATAGATTAGGGTATATATTCATTACAGTATGAAAAATTAAACATCATATCGTTGAGCCCCTGGCTTGAATGATCTCCCAGGGCTGGCTGACTCACCTACAGACTTCTCTCTACTCTGAGGGCTTAGTTTCTCTCTTCCTTGCTGCAAGATCATATCTACTGTTTGAGGTGTTAGCCCTCTATCCCCTCTCCATCAGCTGCCAGGACCTTGCTAAGAAGCCCCAACAGAGAACAGGAATCCAATGTACAAGGTGCCATGTGTACCCCTAGTTTGAAACAGCCACTGTCTGAAGAGCTGACAGTCTAAACAGACAAAAAGGAAGCATTATTGTCCCTATTTTACAGACAGTAAAATCTGTCCAGGGAGATTTTCAAAGGTTAGTTAATTGCCAGTTATGTCTTTGAAAATCAACCCCCAAGTGACTACTCAAAATGATATGGAAAGTCTGTAGCACAGTCAGGAATTGTACTGAGCTACCCTGAGTCTCAAGCCAGGCTTAACCACAAGACCCTCCTTCACTCTAGCTAATCCTTTTCTCAATTATTTTTCCCCCTCTGCTGCTCACCCTTTCCATCTTTGAATCTAGAGTCTCAACAGCTCCCCCTCTCCACCTGGAAGTCAGAACCCCACCCATTCCCTCCTCTGCCACTGAATCCTTGAGCGACCTTTAGCAAATCATTGACCTCTCTTGGCCTCAGCCTCCCCACTGGGAAATGGGTGGGTTGATACTTATCTACATCAAGCGGCTGTGGTGACACTTCTTTAATTAAATGTTTGCCAAGCACTTTGCAAAACCATGGCTGGATCCAGCCAGGATTGCATGCTTACTGGTGAAGGTGAGAATAATTCCTTGGCTCCTCTATCAACATAGAATCACTGACGTTTCAAATGCTTCTCCTTTATCAACATTTGAAATGTCAGTGCTTTTGGGGATATTTCATAACTGGAAAAATTTCAACCTGCTCCACAGCTAATCAAAACTCCTTTCTTCTATGTAGTCCAAAAATTTTTATGAAACTTGAAATTTCAATTAAAATTCTCATCAAAAAGTTGAAATTTGAAAAATGTAGCCAGCCCTAACAACCTCCACTTTAGCTTGCTCTTCATTTTGGCTAGAAAAGTGGGTTTCCCTTGAAAATTGCCAGATTTACTCTGACAGCAAGAATTTTTTTGCCAAGAGGAACCGAAGTGCTGCTCTAATATAGCAGTATCAGAACCTAGAGGCGCTGATATTACATTTCACAGCACTTAAACAGAGTAGATAAAACCCTTGCTGGGAAGCTTGCAATATAACTCTACTTTATTTTTAAAGAATTTAGAACAAGAAACCCAAAACAGAGAGAAACAAAGTAAGCTGCTCCCGAAAGCAGAGAGGCACAACTCAATCCACTTGTTTTAAGTTGGCTATCTGTGACCCTTTGCTGCAGAGCCCTCTAGTCTGCAAGAAAGACCTGTGATAGCTTACAATTCCATCACAGTTCTAAATACACGACAGCCTGATTCTCTTTTACAGTAAGGTGTTTTTACACTGGACCTCCAACTGGATGTTAATTAAGGCTATAACTTACACCCACCTTATTGCCCCACTACACTGCCAGATGACCTTAGTGTAAATGAGAAGCAGAGCCTACATATTTAATAGCCAGTGCACAAATTCGTAAAAAATGAATGCATTAGTGAAATTTCACTGCACATTTGTGCTTTACTGACACTCCAATGCTTTTTTTAGTCCCTGGAAGTATCTCTTTTGTCAAATTCATATTTGCACACAGCCTAAGCTGAAAAAAGAAGCTCAGTCCTTGTGTTTGTGGATGTGTTTACTTTATAGTTCTGGTCTAAAAGTATCAAAGTCCACACAAAAATGTTCTATTAATTGTCTCTATGGAACATTTTTAGAAACACGTTGTTAAAGTTTATTGATGTGGGCAGGAGGAGATCTATGTCTTGCCCTAGTCTGTGTGTGAAAATGTAGGATGTAGTTATGGATAAGGTATTGACCATATGATCTTTTCTTCCCAAAGAAGTTTGCCGATCCAAAAGAAGAAAAGTTCTCATCTCTCCCAGATTGTTTGGTGCCAGCAGAAGTGGATATAGAAATAGCTATATATCTACCCACACAACCACCTGGCATAAGTGCAACATTATAGGAAATAAAACTCTCAAAAGTCACTTGTTACTCTTCCCTCTCAGGTTGTGCTGGCACTCAACACTCCGTGAACATCGACTTCACATTTTGCACAGATCCAGCTTTCCAGGGATGGAGGGCTTGTGCAACCATTGTAGCAGTAACTCAGTGAACGATTGGGTTCTTTGACTCCCTGCAAGATCTGCCTGAACATTGTCCACCACCTCTCTTCTGATGCCTTGTGTAACACCACGGCCCAGGATCTCTAGATATTAAAGTCCGAGCCTCTCCAGCTTTAGTTTTTAGTCAATGTTGTAGCAGCCTCGTCAATCTCTATCTTGAGGTCAGCCACTACATGAGGGGGACAAAGCACCACACTGACTGGGTGTGAATTACACTGGCACCTGCTTTTCAAAAGCCAGCAGAATCCTTTCTTGTTTTGAGATGCTTTGAATCAGTGCTGGTTTGCATCAGCTAAGGACTTGGTCCCTAATTCGCAATAATTCATATTATTTGTTTGACACAAGTACTTTTCTCACTGACATGAAAGGGGAAACTTATGCTGGATTGGCCCCTGCCATGCAAAGCAATCTTTGCAAATTAAGTCAACTCAGCTCGTTGCCATTTTAAACAGAAGGGGCCAGATTCCTCTCTGGATTAACCCTACTTAAATCAGTGGAGTTAGATAAGGGATGAATTTAAGTGAGTGCCTTTTCCAGGTAACATACAACAAATATTCTCAACAAATCTATCTAGCCAGCTCTGTAACATGATAGCGCATTAAACAATAATCAGCATGAATGTGTAGTCAGCTGGACAGCACTGCTGAGTAAACAGCTGCAAAGCTGTGTGCCGTGTGCTTGCCATATTCACAATGAAAAGCGCACGTGTGTGTGTGAGAGAGAGAGAGAAGTGTGTGTGCGGGGGGTACGTCTAGATACCACTGCCACCAGAACGATTTTGCAGGATTAATGAGCAGCACTGGAGACCCGCTCAATTGATCTGAAAGTTGACATGATAAATCCACCCCCACAAAAAGACCAACACTGTCAATGGGAGGGCATTTCCCATCAGCGCAGCATAGTGGGGACACCACGCTAATTAGAATTTAGGAAGTGGATGGGAGATACGCAAGCTACTCTTTGGAGCTGGTGTATCTCCCGTCGACTGCTGCTGAAATTCACTGTAAGGGTAGACCAGCTCAGAGAGAGAGAGAGCAACAGTTTCTTCACTGGACAGTGTCTGAGAGACAGGGCTGGAGAACTGACTGAATCTGCAGAAGAGCATTTTTAAGTGCTTTATTTCCTCCTGAGCAGAGTGGGAGCAAGAGGGCTTATTAGAGATGGAAAATACTTACTAGTTCATCTAAATCCCCACAAAGCAAGTCATTAGAATTCCCATACTAAAGCACAGCAATGGTCCACCGATCTTGGATTTTTCAAATGATGGTATAAAAACCACATAAAGCATCTAAGTCCCACATGAGGGCAGATATTTCCTCCTAGCTCCCTCAAATTTGAGGTTAGTTATGAATCCCAGGGATATAAAATAAAAATGAGATGCGCTCGCTAATGTAACTGAAGAATTGAAAACCTGTGTCTTTAATGCATTTATCCTCACAGCACTCCTGTGAGGCAGGGCAGTGCTTTATCCCCTTTGTACAGATGGGAAACTGAAGCAGAGAGACTAAAGTGACTTGCCCAAGGTCACACAGGAAGTCTGTGGCACAGCAGGGAAGTTCCCCAAGTCCTAGGTTAGCTCCCTAACCACGGGTCCCCAACCACAGGACCATCCGTCCTGTCTATTACCAGGCCTGATCTTGTGATGTGCTTTTGGGGCACATTGAGTATGCGCAATTCCACTCCCTCATTGCCTTTTGAGGGAGCACAGGAAGCACTCAGAAGTATTTGACCAACTGAGGGCACTAGGCAGTGCAGGGAGAGGCAGCCTCTGGCACTGGGAAGGAAGGTGTGGAGGGAATAACTTCGTGTTCATTGTCTAGTTTGCATTGGGCCGAACACAAATATTAGTGCCTTGGATGGGTTTCCGTGTGAAGCCAATATTGAGGTATGAAGCAACCCAGGAAATAAAGCTGATCCTCAGAAAGGGCAAGTCTTCACACATTCCAAAAATGTATTTATTTATTCATTGAAATGGGTTTGAATTTCAAAATTAGACATGTCAAAAACTTTTAAACTGGCTGGGGGGAAAGGGGAGGCGAGGAGAGAGAAATATAATGAGAATTTGATTTAAAATATTCCCGTTTTTGGTTTTGCATTTTGAAATTCATATTTTGTCCAAATTTCAAAACTTGCATAACGCCAGCTCCTCTTTCCTATGAACATGTGAATTGTCAGAAGGACAGATGGCACATCTACTCTTGGTCCAGACACTGATCTTTAGAGCATTTGTCCATTGGCCCTTCTATCTCTAACTGATCTGTATTTATGAATTTCCTACAGCTCTAGGAAGTGGAACAGAACTATTGGGAAACAGTGACATTCATCCAGAAGAGACTCTTCATTCTCTGACCTTCTCTTTCTGTGCGGTTCTAGTGATCTTTGAGGGCAGCAACTAGCTTTCTGTAGTCTTTTGGCAAGTGCCTTCAGTCTTACTGTGTGCTGATGATGAGGGCTGGTCTCCAACAGCTGGGAGATCATGCTGACTGAGGACACACAGAACTGCACGTTTTGGGCCATCTCATGGTTTCTCCGCGGGGGTTGTACATAGCAAATGTATGAGTGGCATCCAAATGGAGTCTGGTAGGAGTTACTGGAGAAGCAGATGCCCAGAAAGACTCACTGGAACCTGATGGGAAGGAATGACAGTGGTTCCATCCATTCCTGCCCAGAAGCGCTGGCGATTCAGCAAAACCTTGAGATCTACAGTCTAAAAAGCTGCTGAGAAGTGGAGGAATGCCAGTAATCTGTTTGGTCAGTTGCCACAAGGAGGTCATCCATCAACACCGTCAACACGTTTCTGAGCTTTACATCAGCTTCAGAGAGATCTGGGATAAATCCGCAGGTATCAGCTGTGGCTTGCTATGACATTCTCAATAATCCCACCCAGGAATGAAAGATCTGAGTCTAGGCAGAAGCTGGAGAGGTCAGAATAGTTTTCATGGCATTAAACACAGCTAGTTTTACCCAGAATTACTTACATTTAGAGGCCTGCTCTCTGACGGCCCCTGAAATTGGGGTGGGGGCAACAGATTTATCCCAGACCCTTTGTTTTAACTCACTGTATTATTATTGGTATTAAGGTAGCACCCAGAAGCGCCAGCTGAGATCAGGGCTTCATTGTGCTAGGTCTTGTACATACATATACAGTGAGAGCCAGCTGCAGCCCCAAGACACTTGCAGTCTAAACAGACAGGCGTAGGAGGGGAACCAGAGGCACAGAAAGATTATATGACTTGCCCAAGGTCACACAGCAGGTGAGTAGAAGAGACAGGATTAGAACCCAGGTCGCCTGACTCCAAGTTCACCAGCCAAGCCGCATTGCTTCGCCTGAAGAACTACAGAGTGTGTGCTTCTAGCACCCCCTGCTGTACAACCATGTATCAGAAGTGAACCACCTGAAGCAAAAGACATTCTGTGTGCAGACAGCACTCGGTTTGTCATGTTCTCCCAGCAGTTCTAAGAGCGAGATCTTCACATGACTGTAACTGGCCTGCGTTCCTGCTCACTATTGGCAGCTGCTGTTACTATAACAGTGCTGCGCCTCTTTCCTTTGGGTCTCACTCACTGCTTTTCGCTTTCCAAACCAGTTTTCCACTCATGCTCTGGCTGCCATAGCTCAGACCCTGACAGTAACTACCTGCCTGGCACTCTGTCAAAAACGCTTTCTGAGTCCCAGGGTGTCAGCTGATGTACAGTCGCTGTTCCTAGTGCTCAGAAGCAGTCCCCGTTTGGCTCTACACACTGAATCCAGTTGATTTCAGAGACCTCTCAAGGTGGGAGCCAGCAGGATTTCTGCGGCTGGTTTCTCACCTCAGTAGGTCTGTGTAAGGAAGATTTGGGAAGCAAAAGCACCCAAAGCCAATCTCTGCAGAACGTAGGTGAGTTACAAGCCAACCCTAGAGGGATAATATGCTGGCGCAAATGGGTAGCTCAGAGGACACCCCTTGAGGATGCTCCTTATGCCGGTCCCATCCTGGTCTATCACCACAATGGGCTGCAAGACACGTGTCCCTCTAACAATGCCAGTTCTTTCCATTAAAAGATAGGCAGAATGTGCCTTGCCCTTTTCTTCCACTGCTCAGCCCCCTTTCCTTCCCCTATGCTTTAGAACAGGCCAGCAGCAAAACAGCTGGACACGCAGGACAGCAGAGCGGGCTGGCGTTTCAAAAGGAGGCCGCTACTCTTGCTTCAAAGGCTGGGACAGCTTCCTCATGGCAGCAACTCCTTCCTCCAGCAATGAGCCACTCCTGCCTTCCTCCTGCAGCACTGGATTCCCCACTCCTTCCCCCCATCTCCAGGCCAACCCACCCACAGCAGGGACTCCACGCACTGCTTCTCCTCCCCACCCCTATCCTGGCACTGCGTCCTCTGCCTTACCCCCCCACTAACATGTCTCTTTTCAAGCTGCACCCAGCAACGGTTCCCACACCTGAATCCAGTGCAGCTCTCCTCCCTTGCCAGGATCAGCACCTAGACTCCAAAACCAGGTGTTTCTGCTTTGTTTGGGGATGGGGGGGGCCAGGGGTGAGGAAAATTGCAGAATTGGGATGGGGGTGTCAGATATGGGATGTGAGAGTTGCCTCAGGAAATGGGGCAAAAGGGATTGGATGTGATCTGTGCATCTGAGCCTTTGACCCAGCCAGTCCACCCCGACAGTAATTCATATGCCAGATCTTTAATTGCAGAGATCTACAGCTGAGTATAATATAAAGGTGCTAGCTGAGACCAATCAAAAATCCAGAGGTTGGTAGAATTGTGATGTCAGAAGTCAGCATCCCCCTGCATTTCTTCCTGTTTTGTCCTTTTCCTCCTTTTTCCTCTTTGCACCTGCCCTGTAAACAGCTCCTTCTTCAGTGACTAGTTTGGAAGGCAACCTTCCTTCTCATCTTCATTTCAAAGAAAGAGAGAGCATGGTCTAGTGAATGCAATTCATGCCTTCCTGATTTCTAATCCCAGCTCTGACATTGTCTCCCCTAGACAGGTCCCTTCACCTCTCTCTCTACCCTACTTCTAAACTGGGGATAATCCGAGCTGGTGGGGAATAAGTCAACTTAATTTTACTCAGTTTTTTCCAATTTACAAAATTTCAACCTCCTCTAGGAAGGCGCAAATTCATTCACTACAGTTCTCTTTTTGTTTGCAAGCTGTTCACAGAGCAGATCATGATTGTCTCTAATGGCAGCTCAATGGTTTTGGCAAGTAATTCTTGCTCTGCAGAGCCTCTTGAAGCTTGGGCAACTCACAGTGGAAATACAGAGTCATGCTGACTCACTGGCACTTCAGGCACTGCCCTTTGGAGGCCTTTTTCCACAAATTATCCAGGTACCGCACTGCTGCACTCACAATATCTAACAATATCACAGCATATAGTGATATAGGACATCAATGGAAGCCCTCACATCAGTGATTAGCCTTTGAGTCACCAAGTGCCCATAGCTACAAGGTTACAGTGAAGATTTTTAAAATCCTGTGGTGCTTATGACTAAACCATACGTCTTCTTGTTCATGGCCTTAAAATCTATCAGGCTGCTTTTGATCTCAGACCTGCTTGTGGCAAATTTCTTCGCCTTTTCTTTAATGGACATTCTTTATTTATAATAGCTAGGCAGGAAGGTTGGTTATTTGTTTGCTGTTTTAAAACAGTTGATGGGCTTGGGAGATAATTTCTATGCAATACATACTTAGCTATTCATTCATTCAGTTCTCCACATATTTGAACAAGAGGATTATAGCTTCAGAAAGGCATGAAAGAGCTCAGCCCCTTTATGTCACAGTACGTTCTCTTCAACGGCCAGCAGCTGATCAGTGCCAAACTGGATTTCATGCTGATAGCTGAAAGGTTATTGTGAATGTAGAATTACAATGCAAATGTAACTCTTCTTTGCAGGCAGGAGCAAAACTATGTTTGGAATTCCACGTGTGGTTAACACTATGTAAGCATACCAGTAGAGAGAGAGGTGGACAGACAGTACTCAATGCTCAGCACAGACACAGAAAATTGCAATGCTTAAGACTGGTTGCTAAGGGAAGGTGAATGGTTCCGCGTATCAGTAACAGTGGTTGTTCCTTTCTCCTTTAGGTCAGCTGCTCAAATTCAGCTTGGTAGAAACGATAAGCTGTTATCAGTTACCACCTGGTAGCCGTTAGGAAATGAGTTTGGTCATCTCAGTCCAGCGTCTAACAGCCAGCTGTGTGAATCACCCCAACCAGAAGGCACCCTTGTTAACAGTTACAGCAAGGATCGAATGAACGTGGAGACTAAACCATGCTGTGCGTGAGGGCTGACTTAGCTACTGCCTCCGTTTGCCCTGTTGTGGGCTCCCTGATAAATGCACGGAGGTCCACGTACTTCAGGTAACCTCCCCTTCCTGCATGTCTGGTTTATTAACAAAACAACAGCTGGATGCCATCTCAAATACAAATCCACCAACCCTCTCCTCACATTGTGCACTGTTTTCCCTGAAGCCCTTCTCAGTTCCAGCTTCTACTCCCTGGACTTCCCTTTGGCTGGTGCAGATCTTGAGCGTGGGCCTACAAAGCTTCTTTCTGTTAGGAAGTGCTGCCCTCTCCTGACCCTTGGCCACCTTTTTAATAGGCTGTCTCTAAGAAACAAAGCACACCAGCTCATGAAGCGGCCCCATTATAAACTGGCCTTTAGAAGTCGTCACCCCAGCTGAGGGGGGATGTGTAGTGGTGGACAACTTTGCATTGCCACGACTCCTGATTATTTTGGGGACAAATAATGGTCTTTATTCCCCCGAGCTGCTGATTCAGCGGCTTCCTCTAGAGCACTCAATCCAGGCAATTTGTTTTCCAAAGAAGAGAGTTTACTGATCAAATTGTTCTGATTATGGTGGAATCAGAGAGGTTGACAGTAAAACAACCAATGTGAATCCCTGTGAACTCATGGACCTCATGGCCCGGAAGGATAATAATGAATAAATCATTTGTGCTTTTACTATACCTTTTACCCAAGGATCTCAAAGCAGTATGTGAACATTAATTAAGTCTCACAACCCCTCCATCAAGTATTTGGGTGTTAATAGGTTTCGAAGGTGGATATTTTCTGACCTGTTCTGAAATATACCCGCCAAATGTTCTAGTTAAGTGATCAGTTTAGATCATCTGAGCAAACTGATTCAGTACAAATTCAAAGGACACAAGTACCGCCCCTACTGCGTCACCACTACTATGTTGACACCATATTTCCTTGAAAATTTCTGTTTAAGTCCATGGCTATGCACATAGCCTGATTTTCAAAGTTTCTTCTAAGCACCTTCAGCTCCCATTGACTTCAGTAGTAATGGTGGCCATTAGGGTAATCACAACCACGTACGTGGGATGTACATTTACACAACAGCCACAGCACATGATAAACTGCATTTGTTATGCCTGTTTCATCCCCTCCCCTACACTCTGGCAATTAAACAATACAGGCAAGGCTACAGGACCTCGAACGCTGCAAACCTCTGAGCAGCTTCAACCCAGTGATTTAAAAAGGAAAAAAAAAATGCCTGTAAAATGTTTTCTGTTTGTCCCAAAGTGAAAAAGCGCTGCACTAATTATTTAAAAGAGGAAATACGTAGGGGTTTCCTTCATTCTTGCACAACAAACCCACGCTGCCTCCCCCAAACGTGAAGGGACTTTGCTCAAATTTTGCAATATTAATTAATTAACCTTTGAACAAAATCAGTCTTGGAAAATGTCGATTCTTAGAAGTGAATTTTCTGGAAAGCTGCAGCCATGACAGGGCTGTAAATGTGATTTGTTTTTTCACCTTTACCTATAGTAGCTCTGCCATCCCTTGCCGCTCAGACTCTCCGTCGTTCCTCCTGCAAGGTTCGTCACTCCTGCTTCTTGTCCCAAATCTTGTGCTGCAGGGATGGAAGGGGAGCAGATTGACTGGTTTTTCACAATCGGGGAGGCGGGGGCTCAAAGCTGCCCTGAGCTGCTGGGCTCTTTCTGCTCCTTTCCCTCTCCCCCCTTGGGGTCAGCTGCTACTTCCCCCATCCCAGTTTCACTAGCCAAGAGTGTTGCTGAGTGCAGCTTCAGTTGACCAAGTAGAACTTGATTAAACCCTGTTCCCCACTCTGTCCCCACATTCCCTTTTTCACTGGCATCCCTTCAATAACAGTCCCTCCAGGTGCCATGGGCTCTCTAATGCCAGTTCCACTGATCATGATACATCTTCCCTACTTTACAAACCTTTGAATATCAGCATTAAAAGCAAGCAACTGACTCCCACCCCACGTCCCGTCAGCCAGAGGTTGCTAATATATAGCTGTGTCAGAGTCTCATCTTTACCACAGACTCAGCTGGTTACAAAGTCTTGGAGGTAGTTTCATTTCCTGACCAGAAAACCACAGCATTGGTTTGCCTCCCTGTCACCTGTCTCAGAATCTAGAAAACTCTCCGTGGAGTTTCCTCCCTCCATGGAGAGTTGGCCCCCAGATGATTCTCGATATCTCCGTTCTGTGAGGACTGCTGTATCTTTCTGAGTGTTGTCTCTGCTGGCTTACAAGTGCCTCTTGTTCCTTCGAATCACTTGTCCCTCTTCCGTAGTCACCTCATGTGGCCTGGATGCCACTGCATCCCTCACCTGTCGTTTAGTCCACGCCTTCCGGTGTCTCTAATGAAGCAGTTTCCCCAAATTTTTTCCTTCATTTTCAGATGTCTTGCTTCTCATGACCCCAGACACCATGGAGGATGCCATGTGTACTGCGTGAGATCATGCCACACAGCGGACACCATTGTGTGCTACAAAATGGCATCCTATACTCTTGGGATTGCTGCAATTTTGTTTACTGATTAAGAGACCCTACTTGGGGTCAACAGGCCCTTGGCTGCCCTGTCATGCTCTCATGCCTGCTTCTGATTGTTAGCCATCTCCTCTTTGTGGTGTCCTCATCCTTCTGGCTGCAACTGGTTTCCTCTCATTAGTACAGGGTTTTGGTTCTTTGTCTCATCCATGCCTACACTGGACTGTTTTGGTACTTCTACAATGGTGTATTCCTGTGTGCCAAAAATGCCAACAGGGGTCTAAACCAGAAGAAGAGCTTTGTGTAACAGTCTTTTAGCTATTTCACAGATGATTCCACTTTACCATTACTCTGTGGGTATGCCAGGGAGGAGGTGTAGTGGTGAAACCCCATTTGTGTGCAAATTCCTTGAATGCTTCCAAGCTGAATGCCAGTGCATGCGATGTCCGGAATGCCATTCGCTGACTTGCTTCTTGTCAGACAGGGCATCAACCTCCCAAAAGTTTGAATGGTCATCCACTGGAATCAAGTACTGCTTTTCCTTGAATGGAAATAAATCCATTCTCACCTTTTTTGATGCTTGGGTGGGCAGCTCATGTGGTAACAGAATCTCTTTCCGCTGGTGGTTATCACACGACCAGCAAGTGCCATTGTTTTTAGCAAGGAGCAGAGTTGTGTATTCGTTCCCAGCCAGTCAACACCCTTGAGCCTATTTAAGACAGCTGTCAATGCCCAGCCATGAATTTTTTGTATGACACCCTTAATGCAGCAGGGACGACAGCTTTCTGTCCTTGAAATATGATTCCGTCTAGTGCCCTCATTCTTCAATTCAAAAATATGGTTCCGCTCGTACCGGTAATTGGCTTTTGTCTTGTGGCCATCCGGCTAGTATCACTCTCTTGTCTGCCTGTAGCTGGGTTGCCTTTTCTGTAGCTTCTTTCATTTCCATCAGCTTTGCTGTTGACACTGGGAGATAGTGCAGCATATTAATGAATTCGGTGTCCTGATCCTCTTCCCCCAATTCCCTGATGCTGGGTGTCCTGCTCAGCATGTCAGCTAACACCAGTAATTGCCCTGGACAATGTCTGACCTCTACTTGAAAGCGCTAAAGATGCATCAACATGCACTGCAATCTCGTTGGACACTAACAAAGGGCTTTGTCATGACTGTCTCTAGGGCTTTGTGGTCGATTTGGACTATTACTGGGTGTCCATAGCTGTAGTGGTGGAATTGCTCCACTCCAAATGCCAGAGCCAAAAGCTCTCTTCTGTGTGGTCATACCCCTGTTCAGTCTCTGTCAGAGCTCTGCTGGCATAAGCAACCAGCTGCTCTGGCAAAAGAGCGACAGCAAGTCCTTTCTCTGTACATTAGTGTCAGTGGCTCACCTGGCTGGTAGTGCTTCAGGACAGGGGTCTCCACTACCATTTCAGTATGTCAGATGTTGGGATCTGCCCAGTCCCACTCAATATCCTGCCTTGTGAACTGATTTATAGGTTCCACTACTGTAGTCAGGTGTGAACAGAACTTGGACAGATAATTGACCAGTGCTATGTAGTGCTGTACCTCTTTCACATCCAGTGGAGCTGCCAAATCTCTGAGTTGATCTTGTTATGATTTGCTTTCAGTCCCTCTGCAGTGAGATGTCACTCAATGAATTTCACCCCATGCTGCCTGAATCACATTTTTTCTGGGTTGAGTTTTAGGTTCTTGTCCCTTCATGTCTATAAAAAACCTTGTAGTTTCTGTCATGGTCTTGTTCAATTTCTCTATCATTGCTCCCTTGACCTGCAATGAGGATGAAGATACCATCTGCAATTATTATCTCTCCAGGCCATCCTTCCAGTGCTTGGGTGAGTCTTCTCTGGTACACCTCTGGTGCTGGGCTTATGCCCATCGGCATGTACAACTGTCTGTAGGGACCAAATGGTATTGCATGCTGGACTCTTTATCCAGGAGTATGTGACAAAACCTGTTCCTCAAATCACTGACCATAAAGATTCTGGCTTTGGAGAGTTTTGGCAAGATGTCATCACTTGTTGGCAGTGGAAAGTAGCATCTTTTTAATGTCCAGTTAAGTGACTTTATGTCTATGCAAATATGTAATTTGTCAGATGGCTTCTTTACCACCACAATAGTGCTTAGCTAGATTGTCCTGGCCTCTATAGGTGCTATGACAGACTTTCGAACTCCTTGCATACTGAATTATATAGTGCCACTTTCCTTTGAAGCACCCGTCACCTTTGAAAATATCTCCATATGCTTATTGTTTCCTCTGTCCATGGGATTCTCTCTTTTACTTCTTGCACTGCAATTATAACTTTCTGATGATGCACCCTGGTCAGATCCATGGCTTGTATGGTGTATTCCCAAGAGGGGTGTGGGGTGCTTACCATCCACCACACACTTCCACTGGTACTCCGTCATTTTTCAGGTTAGTTACTAAGAGATCACATTTTCCTATAGGCTGCATTATGCTCTTATTGTACTTTATTAGATTGCACCCACTCTTTGTAATGGGTGTGTTCAACTGCAATTCTCCCTGAGAAATCACACTGCAGGAGGCCCTGCTACCCAGGTGAAATCACACAAGGTGTTTCCCTATTACCATTGTTGCATGCACAAAGGTTGCTATTATCCCTTGTTGCTTTCCTGTCCCGACAGCCTGAATGCGATATGCTGTTGGACTCAAGGCGATAGTAATGATGTCATCACCACTGTCTTACGTGCCATCCCCCTTTTGTACAAGCCTGACTGAATCTTTCTGAGACGGTCTTCTGCTCTCGCACGCACTGCTAAACTGCTTCAACTTGCCACGTGCCTTATAATGCTGTCGTAGTGCAGAGCAGTTCTCCTTTACCCACTCATGCTGTCTGTCACAGTAAATACATCTCATGATGGGTATGGGACCTTGGCCACTTGCTCTCCTTTGTTTTTGTCTCGCTGCCTGTACTTCTCAGGGTATTGTGCCTCCCAGAGCTTTCATCCTTTCTCTAGCAGCTTCTGTTGCCTGCTCCATGTCCAAGCATCTGTCTAATGCGAGGTTACCTTCCCAGAGCAGCTGTTCCCGTGCGTGGTCATCCCAAGTGCTGCAGGCAATCCTGTCCCAAATTAAGGAGTGTGCCAAGTCTCCAAAATGGCTTGTAGCAGTTGCTGAGCGTAAGGCAGTAACACAGGGGTCTGCCCCCTCCCCTTCAGACTGGTCTCCTGTGAAAAGCCTGTCACTTCACAAGTGTCATTCTGCTTTGAAGAGCAATAGGTGTCCAAGCTCCTAGGACTGATGTGGGGCTTGAGGCAGTGGTGAGCTTCAGAGCGCTGCAGACCTCTCTGCCTTGTTCCTCAATGAGGTACTGTAACAGTTTTACTTCTCTGCCGTTTTAATCCTCCTGCATGGCCAGGCCTGTATACAGCTTGACCTCCTCCTTCCATGGGTCCATCATGGGGGTAGGTCTGCAAAACCCAGGGATTTAAGGGGCTTCAGACCAAGTTACCAGGCTCATTCTGCCAGCCGCTGCACTGCAGAGAACTCACACTTAGATGCTGCCACCATGTTTCATTAGCAAAGCGAGATGCTGAAGGCAGGCGAAGTTGAACAAGTGGAACTTTATTAAACCCTGTGCACAGTTCTGTCCATGTGGTTGAGCTGCTTCCAGCCTAACTCCTCATGTTGCCTGTTTTCCTGGTGTCCCCTCAATAACAGCCCCTCAAGCAGACATGTGCTCTCTGACTGCAGTTCCACTAATTGTGATACATCCCTTGCCACAAAAGCTCATTTGGCTCCTGGGGGAGAGACCAGAGCCTCCCTCTTATAGCTCTCGCTTATAGCTCCTTCCTAAGGAGGCAGAGAAATGGGGATTTCTCCCTGGCAGGGCTGAAATTCATGAGATGAATGGAGTGTCTTGCATCGCCACACTGGCTTCTCACTGGAGTCAAAATCACCTTAGTTGTGATTAAAGCATGAGTGAAAAACAACTGAAGGCCATGGGTGACATAAGCACACAATTGCATTGCACGGGTCAGGAGGCACCTGCCTTCTTCTCCATTCATCAAAGATAAGTCAGAGTTTCAATGAGGGGACTACATCTCTGTGAAGCCAAAGCCATCTTCCCATGTGTAAACAGTCCCACAGTTTTAAAAATAGCAATGTTTGACTGGAATGCTGGGGAACCTCAAAAGGTTCAGAGTCCAGGTGTGATTCACCCAAAGCTCGCCCAAGCCAAGTAGACCTTCTGAGAGCCAGTCTACACTTGCCTTCCAGATTCGGTGGCAGTCGACAGGAGATACGCAAATGACTTAAATCACTTGCGTATCTCCCGTCAACTTTGCTGCGTCTGCTCCACACACCGTCCACACTGTGCTGCGTCGAAGGGAACAGCATTCCTGTCGATGCAGCGCTACGCCACTTACTGGGGTGGTTTTCCTGCGTCGATTGCTGGATCGACTGAGCGGGTCCTCACAGATTGCTCAGTCAATCCAGAGCAATTGATCTGACAGCGGCGAATTTGCCGCCATCAGTGTAGACCCAGACTTAGTCTGAAAGACTGGGCTGGGGGAACTCTCATGATCACAACCATTCCCACAATATTTTGGCACACCTAGCACTTGAAAGCCAACAGGAAAAATCTTCTCTAAGTTCAATTGTAGAAAGGCCTGGGTGGAAGTTAGCACAAATATGCAGGAATAAAGTTCCCTCCTTAAGAGGATATGGAGTTTGGGTGCTCATAGCAATATCTTATTAGGGTAAGATCGGGATATGGTCTTAAGAGTGCACTATGATCTGGAAGGCACTCTGGGCACACTTCAATGGCACGCAGTTGTGCAAATTAGATTACACGGGCTGTATTTCCAGCTTTGCTGTAGACCTGCTATGTGACCTTGCACAAATCACTTGACCTCTCTTCATTTCACAGGTTAAGTTTTAAGTTTACAGTAATTCATTAAGGGTAGACAGTTGGTTTTCAATGGTAATTCAGAGCCTAACCCTACTTGGTGCTATTGAAACCCTCCCTCGTGTTTTTTAAAGATCCTCAGATGGCAGGTGCTGTAATAGTGCATGGTATCAGTCTAGCCTTACGTTTTCAAGAGTGACTACTGAATTTAAGCACCTCATTTTTCAGGCTCCCAACTTCAGACACTTTAAAGGTCTGATTTGCAAAATGTGGTCATGCTCTCAAAATAGGCACCTCAAAACTGAGAAACCCCAAATCACTAATCGCTTTTGAAAATCAGGCCTGGAATAGCTATTTGGTTGCTCCTAAAGCACCCAGAAGAAAAGTGCAGAGACACAGAGTTGTAGATTGAGGAGAGACAAGCCAAAGATAATCTGGAACCTAAGTCCACATACAGTGAAATTTGTAGATTTCAAACTTCGGACCTAAGTCTAACTTACGGTAAGAAAACCTTACACCACTCTGGCAAATTATATTTATCCCCACTGTGGATATTTGTCCCGCATCATAGATCTGTGCACTTGAGCTGGTATGCCCAGACATAGTGCTTTGTAAACATACCCTGTAAGGCCCCTTTGCACAGCTAGAGTGGTGTAAAGTGGCCTTAGTATAAATAAGAATCAGGCCTTTTGTCTTCATCAGATAAAAACTTTTGCTGAAATGAATAGAAACTTCTCCACCTCTATGGGTAAGTCTGTTTAGAAGAAAGCAGTGCTTCAATGATGACATCTCTGGGGGGTTTTGCAGCAGGAAAGCAGGTTGGAGATAGACTGGTTTCATATACCCCATAAGAGTTAATTTTAGGCTTTGTCTAAACTAGCACTTTTGTTGGTCAAGGGTGTGAAAAAGCACACCCCTGACCAACATACGCATCACTGTGGACAGCGCTATGTCGGCAGGAGACGCTCTCCCGATGACATAGATACCACCACTCATTGGGGATGGTTTAATTATGCTGACGGAAAACACTCTCTCCCATCAACATAGAGTGGCGATCAGGGACACCTTGCAGTGGAGCTGCTGCAGTGGTACAGCTGTGGTGCTGTAAGGCTGTAGGGTAGATACCGCCTATTTCTCTAGCACAAGTAGCGCTAGAGGTTATGTCATTAAACTGATTCAGGTTAAGTTACATAAACAATTAAGGGGAGGTCAGGGTGGGCAGCCTGTGAGGCTGTGTGTTCCCCACCTCCACTTCAAATAGTTGAGTGCTGGAATTGCTTCATGTAAGCATCTGTCTGGAGTAAGTTTTGCTGTGCTGTTGCCAGGATGATTATAGAAAAGGAGGTCAGGTTGCATAATTAATTAATGGAAATTGTTTGAGAGCAGGGAGCACTGTCATGCAATAGGGTTCCCCACGCCTCCTGCAAGGTCCTTGTTATGTTGGGAAGAGTTGGATGGCTGCCATCAAGCAAGTCTTTCATCTACGGTATAGATAACCACAGACTTGGTTAAAGCCTGTGCATGTGCTAAGCACCCATCTTTCAGACTGAATGTAAGGAGCAATTAGGCCCCTTAATGTAGTAAGATGGGCGGAGACAACAGAAGCCACCACCCAAGGCAACAGACTAAAGGACAAAGCCTGATCTCAGACTAAGTTGTGTGGGCTGCAGGGGTTCTCTGATAGTAAATGCCATGGATAGTGTGAGAGAGAGGCAAAAAAATAGGTTGATGGCCAGCAGACAATGGGAGAATTGGAGGTGAGCATGGCCCTGAGGGGGAGCAGAGAGACAGAGCTCCTGGAGCACAAAACATGCTAGAAAGACAGATTTAGAAATGATGAGCAAGAGAACTTCCTGCTGTTTGTTCCTATTATGCCCACTGCTGTTTGTTCCTGCTATGCCCAGGGAAGCAAAACTCTGTGGACATTTTTTGTAAATTAACAGGATTGCACTGAGGAATTCACCTGACTCCTATCATCCATTTCTCTGCCTAATGGAAAGAACCCGGCAGGGCCCCAACCATCGGATAACTGCTAAGGCCAAACAAAGACAACAGTGCTCAGGAGGAGTATCTGACCTGTGTCAGCATCTAACTGAATGAAAACCAGTCCCCTCCTTGATCTTAAAACTCCTTCTTCTATTAGCTATGGGCCAGGTGGTGAGACTTACATACTTCCACTGATGAGCAGTAACAGGAGTCATCCTCTGAAGTCAATGAGACTATTTGTGTGAGTAACTGCTCACCAATATGATTATAGGGTTCACAACCTGGCCCTGGATATATAATAGTAATACAATTTGTATTTCTAAAGTGCCCGCCCCAGTAGTACCTGGGCTTCATTTCAATCTCTTTTGAAGGAGATTGAGGGGAAACTGCTTTTGGCTCTCCAAGCAGTGATCAGTGCATTTATTGCCAGAGAGGAATGGTCAATGGTCTGGAATATACTAAGTATGGCAGTGTATGACAGTGGTGTTGTTGTTTAAGGAGGAGATTTTCAAAGGCACAGAGGCCAGTTAAGTGTCCAATTCCCACTGAAAGTCAACGAGTTAATGCTCACTTCCCCTTTGTGCCTTCTAAAATCTTCCCTAACCTTTGAGTGCTTCTTTGTGGTGCTATATACACTCAATCTCAAAGCCTAACTTTAGTTTACCTAATAGCACCTACACAGTTTAACTCTCATCCTTCGCTAAAGTTCCTAAATGCCTGACCATAGTTCTGTTTAATGGCATTACTTAGGCACACATTTTCCAAAGTGCCCACTTGTTTTAGGTGCCTCCATTCTTTGAGTACCCAAACTGCCTCCTTTTTAGAGGTACTGAGCATTCAACTCCTGTTTGGAAGTGCTCAAAACCTCTGAAAATTAGATCTTTCATGGGTGTTTCCAGGAAGGCATACAAAAATAGAAGCTTCACTCTGTGGCAGTTATGTCCATTCAACCCCGGAAGAGTGGCCCATGTGATGCACAACAATAACAACAAATAATCAGTACTGAACATGAGGGGAAAGCATGTTTCTTGTGCAATCCACAGAGGGAAATTATTTTACAAGAAATACCCATTGATTGGTTTCAAATCATGAACACGTTTATGAATATGGAGCTCTGTTTGTCAACTTGCACTCTCAGCAAGTTTGCAGATGACACTAAGCTCGTGGGAGTGGTAGATACCCTGGAAGGGAAGGTAGGATACAGAAGGACCTAAACAAATTGGAGGATTGGGCCAAAAGAAATCTGATGAGGTTCAACAAGGACAAGTGCAGAGTCCTGCACTTAGGACGGAAGAATCCCATGCACAGCTACAGACTGGGGACCGACGAGCTAGGCAGCAGCTCTGCAGAAAAGGATCTGGGGGTTACAGTAGATAAGAAGCTGGATATGAGTCAGCAATGTGCCCTGGTTGCCAAGAAGGATAATGGCATATTGGGCTGCATTAGTAAGAGCATTGCCAGCAGATCGCAGAAAGTGATTATTCCCCTCTATTCGGCATTGGTGAGGCCGCATTTGGAGTATTGTGTCCAGTTTTGGGCCCCCCACTACAAAAAGGATGTGGACAAGTTGGAGAGAGTCCAGGGGAGGGCAACAAAAATTATTAGGGGGCTGGAGCACAAGACTTATGAGGAGAGGCTGAAAGAACTAGGCTTGTTTAGTCTGCAGAAGAGAAGAATGAGGGGGGATTTGATAGCAGCCTTTAACTACCTGAAAGGGGGTTCCAGGGAGGACGGAGCTAGGCTGTTTTCAGTGGTGGCAGATGACAGAACAAGGAGCAACGGTCTCAAGTTGCAGTGGGGGAGGTCTAGGCTGGACATTAGGAAAAAGTTTTTCATTAGGAGAGTGGTGAAGCACTGGAATGGGTTACCTAGGGAGGTGGTGGCATCTCCATCTTTAGAGGTTTTTAAGCTGAGGCTTGACAAAACCCTGGCTGGGATGATTTAGCTGAGGATAGTCCTGCTTTGAGTAGGGGGTTGGACTAGATGACCGCCTGAGGTCCCTTCCAACTCTAATATTCTATGATTCTAACTAGGACTACTTGAAACTGAAAATACAAACATCAAAATGTTTTGGCTGAAACCTGACAAATGTTCAATCAGCCACAATTTTGGCCAATCTTGTTGTTTGTCTTCAGCAACTTTGGACTGAAAACTGGTCTGCAGTAGCTAAAACATTGTGTGTGTGGAGGGAGTATGGGGGAGGGGGAGAGAAGGTTGAGAAAAAAATGTTTAAATTGTGAACTGAAAACTTTGACAAAAATGAAAAAGAATGCTTTCCTCAAAAATATGTTGAGGGAAAAAAAAACCCTTCATTTTCTTACCAGCTCTATCGTTAATATTTGCCAACTAAACTAACATAAAATCAAATGGTGGAATCAATTTAATAAACCTTTCACTGTTGATTGCTCCCTCCACTCTAATTTCGGCATACAGGGATTGCTTTGCACAGATAGATAGGTAGATGCTTAAGGCCAAAATGGATTTATGATGATCTAGTCTGACATCCTGTGTAACAGGCCAGAGAACTTTAAGTAACTTCTGCATCAAACCCATGAGAGACAGAGAGTGTTATGCAACATTTTAAAGGGTAAGAAAAGTAAAACACTGCCAAACACTTAGCAAATATGTTAAGATTTTCAACATAAACACAATCAGAGCATGATTCAAGGCATTGTTCTCCGAAGCAAGTTGCTACAGGCACAGGTTATCATGGGGAAACAGAGCACATTCCAATAACCACCTCTCTAATAAAAAGATTTCATTTCTCATTAGGTGTGGGTAAATATTACATCCTTGCTTGTTTGACTAGGTGGGGAAGGATTTTTTTCCTGTGGATATGGTGTGTTTGCCAGGGATCCTGTGTGTATTCTAGGCACCAGCACAACCCTCTAAAACAAACAGCAATCTCTGAAAATCTGTGGGTAGGAAGCAGGTGAGGGTGTGTGATGGAGCCGTCAGGAGGCTGAGCGCTGAAAGAGCTTGCGGAACCAGCACATCAAACACACGCTAACACAGGGCCAGACTCTGATATCAGCGAGAGTATTCTCACCGGGATCCATTAGGAATCGATGCAGGGGAGTAAGAGGGTGTAAAGAGCCCTTTTGTTCCTCTGTGTGGACTACTGCATTATGGCTCTTGGTGCCCCTCCTGTAGAAGTGGGCCGGGATTGGGTGGGTTGGGTCGGGATGTGGAGTGGCTCTGCCCCCAACACACTGATGCGTGCAGCTATGATGGCACAGAGAGAGGAGTAAGCTGTGCTGGGATAAAGTGCTCCTGCGGATTACTTCCCACAGAGCAAGGGGGACAAGCATATTTCAGCAGATGCTTACAGCTCGGCATGTGCTAAAGGGCTTTGCTGGACTGAGGCCTAAAATTGCTCCATGAAGTTTCTGCTCCTTTATAACATGATACATTTTAATCGTTGCACCAGTTAGTCACTGACTGATTAGTCATCGGTTCTTCAGAGAAGGGCAAACTCTTCACATGTGACTGCAGCAATAGCCGGGTAGAAAGTCAGTTGAACCCTTCCTTTCCTCCCGCTGTCTGATTCCCACCAGTGACCCACACTGCCCCCTAGCTACAAGGCTAATGCAGTTAGTCTGCCACACCACTGAATCCTGTCTGCACCAGCCACAACAGCACGTATCACCAGCTACCGGCAAGATGACTCATCTCATCAACACCAAGCATTTAAACATTGGGAGTCGTTGCCCCAAAATCATGAAATTTTAAAAAAATAATTTTTTTATTTGCCTTCCAGCTTCTGAGCTGCTTTGGTGCACTCAGGTCCCATTCACCTCAGCATCCGTAAGGGCTGGAAATGTGCTATTTTAAAAATGAAAGCAAAGAGTCTCACCTAATCACATGCCTCCAGGAGCTGGGGCTTTAAGAACCACACCACACATTGCAAGACTCATAAGAGTTGGCACAACAAGGTGACCCAATTAATGTCTAGGAGATGCTTTTGTGGAGGTCTAATTCTGCATTGCTTAGCGCACTGCCACTTACAGGCAAGCTGGGAATGTGAGGCGGTTACCGCATTTCTCAGCTGTCCATCCTGCTTCTCCCCTCAGGAGGGAGGTGTGTGGCATGGGAAGGCCGACACATCCTGTAGGTCCTAGGGCTCTGTCAGGGAAGGGATGCTCCTTCCTCACAGAGAGTAAACCCCCAGCAGCGATGGCTGACCACAAGCTCCGGGGAACCGTGCTGCAGCAGCCATTTCCACACCACTCCTGCACACACGCCTCCATATTTGGTGTGAAAGTTGATGCAGTATGGAGCCACGGTTATCTCCCCCACAGTTATCTGCTTGGCTAGAGAGGGGCTAGTCCCAGGCAGTGGCTGTTGCTCTGATCCAGCTCCTTTTTTCCCCACCGCGTGCCCATGCAACACACAAAGATGCAATCCTACAGAGCTCCTGTGGGCTCAGCATAGAAGAGAAGGGCGTGCCACAGAGTTCCTGCCACCTACTTACGTGCCTTCCTAACTTGGATCAGCAGGGTTATGCTCTCTTCCACTCACTATAGAAGAAGGGCGTATTATACCCCTAAAGAGGGAAATCGTAGAATCATAGGACTGGAAGGAACCTCGAAAGGTCATCTAGTCCAGTCCTCTTCACTCATGGCAGGACTAAGTAATATGTAGACCATCCCTGACAGGTGTTTGTCTAACCTGCTCTTAAAAATCTCCACTGATGGAGATTCCACAACCTCCTTAGGCAATTTATTCCAGTGATTAACCACCCTGACAGTTAGGAAGTTTTTCCTACTGTCCAGCCTAAACCTCTCTTGCTGCAGTTTAAGCCCATTGCTTCTTGCCCTGCCCTCAGAGGTTAAGTAGAACAATTTTTCTCCCTCCTCCTTGTAACAACCTTTTATGTACTTGAAAGCTGTTATGTCCCCTTTCAGTCTTCTCTTCTCCAGACTAAACAAACCTGGTTCTTTCAGTCTTGCCTCATAGGTCATGGTTTCTAGACCTTTAATCATTTTTGTTGCTCTTCTCTGGACTTTCTCCAATTTGTCCACACCTTTCCTGAAATGTGGCGCCCAGAACTGGATACAAGACTCCAGCTGAGGCCTAATCAGCCCGGAGTAGAGCGGAAGAATTACTACTCGTATCTTACTTACAACACTCCTGCTAATACATCCCAGAATCACGTTTGTTTTTCATAGCCTTATTCCTACTGGATAGAGACGTTACTCTGTGAGCAGGCCCATAGGAATCAAGGGAGTATGTACAATAGAACAGAGCCAAGTTAATACTTCCAGTCATCTTGCTGTCTGATTTCCCTCAGTGACCTGCACGCTACTGGGTGCAAGATTAATGCAGTTCAGATACTGTGCCACCATCTACCATCTCAGCATGAGTAAAGGGATTAGAAGCTAGCACATAGTAGCTGGGACTTTCATTCATTCATTCATTCATTCAGATATACAGTATAATAATACAAGCTAGCCAAACACTCTAGGGACCTTGCACAAATATTTAAAAATACATTTATGAACTCCGTGCCCACCCCCAGAACCTACTAAATAACCAGACAGCATAAAAATACACCAAATTCCCCATTTTTTTCCCACTAAAATTCTCTAGCTGCTGCTGCTACCTAATGAAGGACAAGATCAAGCAAAGGAGTAGTAAAAATCAGAACTTCATCACAGTGTGCAGGAAAAGTGCAATAAACCACAACCCTAGTCACCCTTATGGATCACTCACAATAGAAAATGGTGCTCCAATTGCTCAGAAAGCATTTCTAAAGTAGCATCTGGGTGGGTGGGAAGGGAATGAGTCATTATCCTAATGGAGAGTTATCCGGGCAAAAAATGTATGCGTAAGCATAAATGACAGTGAATCATTTGAATGAATGCCTGGGCAGAACCGGAGCAGGTACCGCTTCATTAGGGATGGGCACAGTTCAGAGTTGAAAGCTGGTTTAGAGAAACCCACAAAGTAGGATGTTTGTGCAAAACTTAACTGAAGTGCCCTGAATGGGTGCAGCCCAACCTCCAAGCGCCCTCAAGCCTCTGTTCCTGTCATTAACCCTGCCCCCCAAACGGGATCTGTCTTGCCCATTCCTAGCTGCACACCTTATTTGGGAGAGAGGCCCAAAAACCAGCTAGCTCTTCCAGATTTGTACCGGGGCCTTCTCTGGGGGATCAGGCAACGTGAGCATTTCTAAATAGCACCTGAGAAAGAGATGGGGAATATTTCAGATCCTCAAAGGTGAATGTTCAGCAGGATGGAGCTTATTTTTTGCAAACCTCCGAACCAATTCACCCATCCCTGCATCTGGATGAGATGATCTTGGACAACAAGTCAGGACTGGTCCTGTACAAGCCTGTAGGACACAAACTGTGGCCTCAGAGCTGTGTGTCCAGACAGTCGCAAATGGCATCCTACAGGTGTGTTCCTTGCCCTCTCCTTTAGCAAGCAGCATCTCTGCTGGGGTGTGTCAGTGTCCCAGCAGGCCTGAGGGAGGTGAGGGAGGAGCAATGCTGTCAATGATATGAAGAATGTGTTTGGGGAAGACGTCCATCAGTACTGATGGTGCCTCTGTAGGACATATGGTGACCATTAGGGGCAGGTGTATGGCCTCATGTCGCTCCCGACCCAGTCACTGACTCCTGATGATTCCACACTGTAGCAGCCTGGCCAGGGCAAATGTTCCGAACTGTGAGTCCATAGACAGCTAGGAAGCTGCTCCATCTGCTGTCTGCACTTCATCAGCGGAAGGAACCACCAGGCCCCCGTCACGCTTGCGGCACGCATGGCAAAAATCGGATGACAGCCTGTGTTGTGGTTTTGTTGTTGCCAATAGCCCATCGGCACTTTCAGGGTGTGTGGGTTTCCTGTTGCTGACAGTATCGAGGCGTGGCTGCGTATGATGGACATTGCACTTGGCATCATGGCTGCAGCCTGACGATACAATTGCTACTGAGGCTTTACCCAGAAGCCTTCAGTATGCCGATTGTGTACATGCACGTCCTGTGGCAGATGGTTATGTGCCATTGCCGTGCTCCCTTGGCTCCAGCGTGCGGGCGTACAGCAGGCCCGCACGCTCAGAAGTAAAACAATATTCACCCTCAGTGGTGACTAAGAGCCCGTTGCGTCATGGTGCCGTGAGCGGCTGGGCACGCTTGGGCACAGAGGCAGTCCTGAGGCTTTCTTCTCATGTGACTTGCAGAGACATGAGCCGACGGCTGTACCCAGAGGTCTAATGCATGTGGCAGTAGCCTTGTCCGTTGTGTTGGCTGAAGACCAGTGACTGACCCTAGACTGGGTGTCAACACCACACCGGGGCCCTGATTTTAAGAAATGACTAGCATGTTTGCAGGCCTTGTTTTGTGGGAGCTCTGTTTGAGATGCCTGAGCAAAGCCAGATTTTGAGGGTGGGGAAGTTGATCCCTTCAGAGATGTCTCAGGCTGAGCACCCAAAAAATGCAGGTGCCCCAAATCACTAATCCCTCTTTAAGAAGTGGGCCCAGAATTTCCTTGTGAGAAAGTGAAGGTAGCCTGTTGCTCTCGTGCACCATCCTGGTTTGTCAGGGTGTTACAGGACTTTGTAGGCACAGATACAGTTGCAGTTGCCACGCTAGCCACACCCCCACCCTAGGATATGGTGTATACCAGGGTGGCCAAACTGTTGCTCGTGAGCTGTGCAGCTCTTGTACAGTGGGGTAAATTAACTAAGGTCATTGGCCATTTTGGAAATTTACTAAGGCCGAAGGTCTATGGAAATTAACAAAGCCCAAAAGCCGTTTTGTGAAATAAGGCTTTGCTGTGTGGCAACAGCTTGCTGTTTCCAAAAAGAGGAACTATAAAAGAACAGAGGAAAAAACATGCTTTCTTTTTTTAGAGTCCAGAAGCAAGTCCATAGCTAAAAAAGGACTTTTGTCTGGTAAGTTGTTCAGACATTGTCCAGTAATTTGTGATACTCATTAGGACATTTTTGTGAAATTTGTTAGGACATTTTCCAGTAACTGTTAATCGCTTTTTCTGTAAACAAGTAACCACATCTTGTATTCAGATTAGACATTGTAAGACCACCAATCAAAAGATGGAAAAAGAAGTGTCAAAGCCAATTGTTAACTGAATTGAAGTGTAGCCAATGATTGCTTATCAAAATGTAACCTTGCTTGTCATATGAACTTGTACATAACGCAGAAAAGGGGTGCAGTATTAAACTGTACCCCCAGGTAATTACCTTGTGAATAAAGGCGTTTTCCTTGGCTCACCCAAATTTGAGTGGAGACTGAGTTTTCTTCAACAACGATTGAAGTGCGGTATCTGGAGTCTTCTGTGCCCCTCCCCATTCTCCACCTACCAGAGAGGGGTGGGGGACCTCAAAGTTTCTGCCCTGTGGCAAGGTGGTGGGGTTCGAGGATCCTGCCCAGTGGAGAGTTTCAGGCTGGTCAGTAAGTTGGGCCACCCCTGATATATACCAGTACTGTTATCCTGCTATTTTGGGGACCAAATTGGACATGCTGGTGAAAAAGGATAGGCCTCAGTCCCAGGCCTTTTTGAATGTACAAGAGACCTACAGAGAAAAGGCAGTGAGGCTGTGCAATATGCTTTCAGTTTCAAAGCGCCATTGACCAAGGTCACACGAGAATAGAGCCAGCCCCCCCCCCCACCCCCCAACACACAAATCCAAGTGGAGAGGGAGAAGGTTCCCCACCAAACAAACAAACAAAGTCAAACAAAATGTGAACATTTTCAGTTTTTCTATGAAGACAAAATGTTTTGTTTTTCCAGGGACTGGGATGAGTAAAATACCAAGATAGCATTTTCCACAATTTGAAAACAAAACATTTTAGGTGTCTTTATTCTTTTTCTTTTTCTTTTTTTTTTTTTGGGGGGGGGGAGGGACAAACACCACATTTTGTCAAAAACATTTTCTATTAAAAATTTCAAAAATGGGGTTTAGTCAGAATGATTTTACCTGCCCCCCCGGCCAAAAAAAAAGACCTTTAGTCTCAAAGAGTCAGCAGGCTTTCCACTGGAAGCCTCTGGTAGAGCTGTAAATGACATCTTGTTCATTTCAGGGGATAGGGAGTGATGGCCTAGCTAACCTGAAACATCCAGTCTCCACCAAGCTCACACCTTGTGAAGCCTAAAGCAGGTAGTGACTATGTAGGAGGTGCATTCTGAACTTCTCCATAGTCTGGGAATGGTTCACTTCTCTAGGGCTGACCAAATTCTGATTCTCAACAGCAGTCAGAGCAAAGAGACAAGCAAATAATAATAATACGATTAGGCTGTTGATGACTAGGTGTTGATACTGAGGAATCTCTGTAGTTCACAGAGGAGTAAAGAGCAGAATATAAACGAATATAGCACCAATTAAAAACACAATCAAATATAGAGAAAATGAAGGGAACTTTTCCCCCCACTTATATTGTTTGGCTTCTGCTATGTTATTATCAAGTAACCCCAAGAGCCACACAAATGTAAAGACCTACTCTTAGCAAAGTATTATCAACATCTAGTATTATTTTATTAAATTATATCTTTATAAAGGGTATCTCTCCATGTTTTGAACTTCTCTCTCTCCTCCTGAATTTACTACTCTCCTCTCACCCAGGAGAGTTGTCAGAGATATCTAGCAATGAGACAGCTTAACAAACACATTCTGCAGGAGCAAGTATTTTCAACAAATCAAGCTGCATGGCAGTGGATCCAGATCCTTGATAAGCAAACAAAGCACATTAATTTACAGGAGGAAAACAATACGGCTAGTTGGGGATTAAGTTATTTCTTTCACTAGATGCCAGAATCAATGGCAGACATACTTTAACTGTACTGGTCTGGAACACCCATCTACAATGCTCCTAAAAAATGCAGACTGGAATTCAGCACTTCAAAAAGAGTGCCACCTATCTTAAAGACAAACAGTACCCATTTTGCTCAGCCCAACAGTTTAAAAGTTGTACAAGTAAGACGCGCTCCTCAATGGATATCATGAAATGTGTTTGAAAATCAAGGCCAAAAGTTTTCAAGTTTGTGGTCTAAATTAAGGATCTCATACAATTAAATAACAACACTAATAATGTAAATTAAATAAAAGTGGCCTGCGGTGTTTGTACAGTGTTTAGCACAGTGGGGTCCTGTCCCATGACCAGGTCTCCTAGGCACTACAGGAATACAACCTATAAATAAGAATGTTTCAGAAATGAAGAGCCTATCACTACATCCAGCGAAGTCAATGGGAACTAGAGAAAAATCAGGTCACTTTTATTTAAGTGTCTTAAGTATGACTCTTAGGCATCAATTCAGCAGTTCTTCCCTATTCAGCACTTGTTGAAATCCCATTCATTTAATTGCATTTAAGCACATACTTAAAGTTTAGCGTGCATTTAAGTGCTTTGCTGAATAGGTAGGGATTTAATCCTTTGCTGAATCACTGTTTAACAGCCTTATTTTGGGCACCCACTTTTGAAAAGGTAGGCCTAAGGATTTTATTATGATTGACATTTCTGAATAGGCTGCTGGTGATGGCCATCATATTGAGGTGCAACAGAAATTAAGGAAAGACAGAAGTAAATTGTAGTAAATGGACTTACAAATCTACCTAATTGTGAGCTCAACTGTAAAACACTATATGAAAGCAATAACAAATGTTGATGAAAGGGAGACAGAAAGAATGAATTAGTCCAGATAAAAAGACCTCCTGATATAACTCAAGGACCGTGTTAAGATCATGCCTCGTAAACAAGCACAATGTGACAGCGAAAATTTATGAGCCAAAATTGGTGTGTCGAAAATTAGGCCTGCAGAGGGTGTCTGCGGTTCCGGGTCATTAGTTACCAGGCACCAGAAGTCTGGCCATTGAAGCAACCATTGTCCACCTAGCAACTGCATCCCCTAGTTAAACATGCAGTTAATAGGGGAAACTGAGGCACGCACAGTATTCAAAGAAAATATGAAGAAAATTTCCACTTCATCACAGACAGTAACTGGTTTATGTTTACACCATTAGCCCTTTTATTCCATCTAACTTAATGCACTGAAGTCCCCACAGCATGTCTTGTCAGTGACTACAATCCATTTACCATCTGGTTTTTCTATTAGTTTTACAACTAAAAGAAAAACCATGTTTCAAATTCAAATATTTCATCTCAACATCCATGTTATTTTTCAGAGGAAGCCAATATTCAAGCGGGATGGAAACAAAGTTACAGCTGGTTTTCAACAGGTTCCCTACTTCCACTCTTGAGAACGATATCGTTAGCAGTGAGAGTTCTCCCACCAGCAGCAGGCTCAGAGATGGCCATCTCAGTTAGAATATGTCAATACAGTTCTCCTTTTTCCATGGAAAATTTCTTTACAAGGCTTCTAGTGATACTTTCATAGCGTAAAGACCCCAGTTTCATGGTATAATGGACCATGATCGCATTATGGATAGAGCTGTTCAGGAAACGGGGCTTTTTTGTTGTTGTTGTGGAAAATTTAGACTTTTTGAGGGGAAAAAATGATAACTGAAAGCTTTGGATTAAAACACTCACTTCAGAAATGCTGCTGTACTGTTTAATGGGAGATGTAGCTAGTGCTTCATGATCCCATTTTTTAAGGGACATTCTCCCTGGTTACCCTACATCTCCCATAATGCACCACAGTCTCCCATTTTGCCCAGGTACTGTGGTATATCATAGGAGTACCAGGCCATGGTGTATCTCAGGAAACATTGTCAGGTGGGGAACTCAGCCCATAGCGGAGAACAGGGGTGTGAAATAGAAACTGTTTTATTTTTTGTTTCAGTTTTTGATATTTTGATGGACATTTTTTAACCAGTCTTAATTATGACACATTAACACAATTTGTCTTTAGTAGGTCTCATTCTTTTTAAACGTCTCCTGATCGTATCACTATTACTGCCTGTGTGTGGTAGGCAGAAAGCAAAATAATCTGATTTCTATCATCTAGTAGGTCTTGTGTTGGTATTTATGGCCCAATCAAATTCCACTGAAGCCCAGGGAAAGACCCCCACTGACCGCCAGGGGAGTGGAATAAGCATGTTAAGTTTGCGTTTATGGTTTTCATGGCTCCCAAAGCTTGATTCTGTTCTCACTTACATCAGCATCAGTCAGGAGTCAATGCTGGGAAGTCAGTGAGTTATACCAGTGATAGAACTGTGTCAGTGAAATGACAAGCAGGCCCTACATCCTGAAATAATAGGCCCCCTCCATTCACAACATATCACCTAATAAAGGTTGCACAGTTCCAAGGCTATTTGCCATGGTGCCACCCCTTGAAATCCTTTACTTCTGCCATCCTTTTCTGTTCATCATTTCTCAACAGCTCTGCCACACACAGTGGATTATGTCACTTAATTGCTTGAGATTTTGGACTTGATTCTTAGCTTCCAAATTTAAAAAAAAACAAACACACACAACCACAAATCTTTTTGAAAGACACCAACTGACTGAATGTTAGCTGCATTTCTTAAGCACAATGTATGACAGAGCAATAGAGGTGACTTACACAGACACACATAGTTGTTTTGTAATAATTATGGGCAGAATCCTGCACCTTTGACATCCATGGCACTTTTACCATTGGTTTCAGTAGGCGGGGCACCTAAAACAGCAAAACTATACATTTACCTAGCACCTTTTATCCAGGAAACCTAGACACACATTTTAGTGGTCCAGTAGAGGAATTGGGAAATTCAATTTGTGTGATGTCCTGTTTATATTGCAGTGGTGCCTAGGAACCCCAATCAAGTATCAGGGCCCCCTTGTGTTAGGCACTATGCAAACACGTCAGTCTCTACTCCAGACAGGCTGCAACAGGTGGATGAAACAGACAAGGGTGGAGGGGTGGGAGAAGGAGGCTGGGATGAGATAACGGTAAAATTAAGGTGAAATCCTGACCATATTGAAGCCAGTAGCAAAACTCCCCTTGACTTCAGCTGGGTCAGAATTCCACTCAGAGACTTGAATCAGAAAGTAGAAGTCTCAGCTCACCCCTGGCCTCACCAATGACGAGTGGCAGCTATGGTTCCCAAGCACACCCATGTGCCTAACACAGACAGTAAATGATTAATCAGTCTAAAAGCCAGAAGAGACCACTAGATCATCTCGTCTGACCTCCCATATACCACAGAAGCCTTCCCCTGTTCCCCTGCAGGATTCAGATTATCCTTTGTCCTAGGGTAGGGCCTGCAAGATTGAGAGAAGGCTCCGTGCCCCTCTGACCCCATGCACCTGAGCAAGGATCATGGATAATCTGACCCTGTACATAGCAGACCTCCTTTCCTCCTTCCCTTTAATTGCATAGGTAGAGCAGATTCTGGGAGAACCATAGGCAGACAACAAGGCACCAAGACCTGAAACGCAGCCTCACAAGGCATCTTAACCAAGGACGAGGAGTAAATTCACCAGCCAGTTCTTTGGAACAGAAACAAGACTATGAGACACACTCTGTTAATTACATAAACCATAACAGAGTCCCAGTTATTAAACTGCAAGAATCCAAAGAGTTTGCTTGGCAATGAAAACCCAGTAACCAAACAGATTCTTTGGATTTGTCCCCTATAATTGTCTTGGCAGCATGTACGCGGCGGTAAAACCACCAATCTTCTGGCTGAGGACTGGCTATTATGCAATGTAAAATATTCCCTGCAGGCCAGCAAATGAGTGCTGTCTTCACAGTGCTCCAATGCCTCACTAGGTCAGTGACAATGAGATTGGGACCAGAAACTGACCCAGCTGTAGGCTTCCAACATTGCAGTGCACAGCATTACTGCTAGTTCACTGCATGGTCATTAATAATCTGCATGGTAGGTGGCAGTGGCTATTCATTATTTATTAGGAAAGTGGTAACCTTCTGCAATCTTTTGCCTTTGCCATAAAAAAAAACTATTAGTGCTACCTTAAAAAAAATCATCAGGAAACATCAGAGAGAGAGAGGCTTGGTACTTTCAAGACCTGTTCCAAGTGCAGCTCCTGGTGGTAGTCGTGACTTCGGAAACTTAATATTCCAACGCAAAGAAAATTTGCATCAGCACATTGACTGGGACAATATAGAACTCAAAGACAACAGAGTAACAAAGAACTAGACAAATGAAAGGCCAAAGTCAATAGCAACAAGAGAAGAGCCAGAAAGAAAACGCAAGAAAGAAAATATTGATCTGGAAGTAAATATAAAATCACTGCAGATACAATTTCAGATGGCACAAAGATTGGCAGAATGGTAAATAATTATGAGGATGGTAAACTGATGCCTTAATATTAAGTATAAAGTGCTTAAGTTATGTTAGCACATGTTAGATGCCATGTTTTAACTGTTCTTATCTTTGTGAATTTAAATTCTCCAAATAACATCAAATTAGATTAATTTTTTTTCCTTTTAAAATTTTGCAACATATACTTAATTCCAGTATACTACAGATCTTGAGAAAGACTGGCTCAGGAGCAAAAAGAAATCTGCGGGTGATTATTGCATTAATATTATAAAGTCAGTGTGGTGGTGACCAGAAATCCCTGACTTTCAAACACATCTACCATAAGTGAATATGCAACGAAAGCCCCAATGGGAATGCTGAAGTCTTGGTTTTCAAACAATGAGCTCTCAGCATTTTCTTAAGACGTTCTCTTTAAGGTGTTTCAAGTTGGACACCCCAGATCAAAAACATTTTTTCAAATGTTGGCTCTAATATTTAAAAATTAAGATTACACTACATTTATACTCCCTTTAAGAGCCCTTTACATGCAGAGAGGCGTGACGAGACCTCAGTGTAATTGAGAATCAGGCCCTTGGTATTCTGTCTAAACGTTAATCTTATTTTTCTTTCAGTTTTTGAACAGGTGCCACAGCAAGCCAGAAACCCCCATTCTGCTCATATCGCTTTCTTGGCAACGTTTCCTCTAAAATGCCAAATATAATTAAAACCTCTTCTCAAATCCATTTCACCATGATTCACACTAGGTGAACCTTGAAGAGAAGACTAGGGTAGAGCTCTACCGATGGGCTGTGGAAAACCCATAGGCTGACTGAGTTGCCGAATAAATCAATGAGGAAGCCTGAGATACAGCCTGAAGGGGAAACTTCCCATTTTCAAAAGGGCTATAAAGAGTTAGGAGCCTAAGTATTATTGAAAGTTAATGAGACCTACGCGCCTAAGATCCAGGTGCCTAAATATGTAGACAGGCATTTAGTGGGATTTCTAAAAACACCTGGGTATCAAACGCTGACTGAAATCAATGGGAATTAGGCATCTAAATACCTTGGAGGATCAAGGGACTTAGGCCCTTTTGACAAATTTACCCCCAAAGCTTTTTCTCAGCAGTTTTGTTTGCCAATCTGTACCCTTCTCTCTAACAAGTTACTGTGCCAGTGACCTGGCAGAAACAGAGGGCTAGTGGAGACACGTCCGCACCCTTCAGTTGAAATAAATGTGGAATATTGTGAAGTGCTGTGACCGTTCTTTCTGGGATACTGTTGCTAGGCCCTGGATCAGCCAACTATTTAAACACATGCCTCACTTTAATCCTGTGTATAGCTCTATTGATGCGACTGAGTCTACTCCTATGTTTAAAGACAGTCACGTGTTAATCAGGGTTCTTCTGCAATATGGACAATCACTACATGTCAGCACATGACGGTCTAATTGTCCTTTGTGTCACATGATAGCCAACGGCAAGGAGTAACTCCCGAGACACAGACAGAGTGTACATTTTAGAAGTTTGAATTATAAAGTTCAACGTTCTAACACTAAGTGGTAATAAATGATCTTTAATCCTCCTTTGGGGATAGCATCTCGGATGGATGCACGCTGGCTGGCTGTGACCATATGCTGGGTTTCTGAGCAAGGTGGGCATTACTTGATTACTACTGCAAGGTGGATATTAGCTTATTGTAATTTAAAAAGTGCTCTGACCCACAAGAATACTTTCCAGGTCACCTTTCATCCCCAGAGCTGTGTGTGCTTTACAAACAATTAATTAAGCCTCCCAGCACTCAAAGAGCGTGCAACCAAATTAACCTCCTATAAGAAGCAGTGAAACCTAGCTAATCTGTGTGTCTTGGGAAAGTAGATAGGAGGTTGGGGGTGTCATTTCCCCTTCCCTCCTCCAGCATGGTAACTGTTAATTGTATTCTTGATGTGGCAGTTACACTGGTATCATCCTGCTTGTCACAGGATCTTAGTTTATATTTATAGGGTTGAGGGGGCAGGTATTACATCTAAAGTTCATACAGAGATTGTACCATATGCTTTGAAAGGAAAACCATCACTGAAGTAAACAAAGAGCTCAAAAACATTCAGGACTCTCTTCTAGTAGACAGTATTTGAGTGGCACCTGCAGATCCCTTAGACTCAGATTTTAAAATCATATTGGTCATATATGATCATCTAGTCTGACCTGCTGCACAATGCAAGCCACAGAACCTCACCAAGACACATTCCTTTCATGGCCTAATTCCTCTGCTCCCCCATTTCAATGTCAAACCCTTGTGCCTACAGACCATCCGGAATGGCTCTCTGGATCACTGATGGTCCAGAGGTTACAGTGCAAAAGCTAATCAATTAACTGTTTTTAATCATCCCCCCCCTTTTTTTTAAATAGATGACAAACTACACCTGCCTCACACGAGGGCAGCCAATGACTAAACTGTTCCTTAAATCTCAGATTAGGAATTTGTTACCCACATTAATTGAGGATCTGCTCCAGATCAGCCACCAGATATGAGTGTGATGCGTGAAGCTCTGATTAAAAGTCTATGGGCTGTAGCATGCAGTGAATCTGACAAGATGATCTCTTCTGGCTTTAACATCTATGGATTATTTCCTACCATTCTCTACAGGGAACCTAGAATAATTGAATTGCAAAATAAATGGTGCTTCTTATGCACCTATTAAACGTTTGGCATCTTGCGATGGGGCGATAGAGTTCAGCTAATCTATCCCTTGGCATCAGTCTCCGTACGCTCAGTAAGTTGTTCGGCTGACCAAGGCGAAAGGATTTCACCCCCGGTATGAGGGTTGAGTTTTAAGATGATGCTAGGGATAGCATTGGCATGGTTGATATGAGATTTCATCCCAGGGTTACCCACTGTCTCCATACTTTCTGCCTGTTGAATCAACATGAAAACAAACAGGGTCCTGGGCATGAGGAATCCTCTGAAAAATCCAGGCCCCCTATGTCGAGGGTGAAGTGGCATACTGAGCGGGGGTTGGAGGGGGGTCGTGCTCCTGGGCACCAGCCTGTAAGGGAGTCAGCCAGGCCCTCCTTGGAGGAGCTGTCCCCCACTGACATCCCCAGCAGCCATGCCAACCCCAGGTCAGGCCAGCAAGAGGCTGAGGGCTCCTGCTGTGGGGGCGGGGAGCAAGTGGCCTCACAGCCCCTCTGCCCCCACACTGGGCACAACAAGGGAGCTGCAGGGACCCTTGCAGTGCAAGGGCCGGGCACCCCACCACCACCACCAGGAAGCCTGGGGGCATCTGTCCTGTCACTCCTGTTCCCTGCCACCCCCACAGCAGTGGGGAGGGAGCAGGAAACAGGCCTGCAGGCCACTCCAGGAGAAGAGGGAGCAAATACACACAGTGGCCCCCGGGCGCAGGAGACCCCTAGTATGCCACTACAAGGGGGAGCTCCCTCCTGCCAAGCTGCACCATTCCTCTTAGCTAGCAGCAGCACAGCTCAAGGAAGACCCCTACAGAATAGTTGGGGGGGGAGAAGAAGGGTAGCCTCTGAGCGTAAAAGTAGGCACATGCAGAGACCAGATCTACTGCATCAGTGGTGGATGCTTAACGATTCATAGGGTCCCAGTGCAAGTTAATGCCGACACTCACACAGCTTTAAGAGACACAAAGAGCTCCAACTTACACCAGCTTGTGTTCAACTGATGTACATTTATACTGCCAAATCCATCACAAACACACCTTTATCTTAATTCATCCATTTGCTACAGTTATCCAACAGACACTTCTATCCAAGCAAGCATATTTCACACTGGCTTGAATGCCATAGCAAGGAGTTAACCACCGTGGCTTCCAGCCCTGCCACTGCTTCAGTCCCCCCCAGTTTTCTGTAGATGTTTCCTCTACCCCTTTGGGAGTCTAAACTAACACTCCAAACCTTCCAGCCACCTTCCCCAGGCTTAATTAGTGCTTTGCTGCTTATAATGAATCAGAGCTGTGTAAAGAAGCTTTAGTGCAAATGGGAATCAGGCCCTAGAGATCTCATTACACACAGCTGAACTAATGAGCTGTGCCCAGAGGGAGATCAGTAGCAGCAGATATTTTCAGTTTTTATCTGAATCAAATCTCTGCACCTTTTGAAGTTCTCCCATCACTGTAGGGCTCATCCGCCATGTAAGACGCATGTCCACACATAGATTTACTTCAGCTCTTGTGCTTTAAAGTCACCCCTGCCTTAGTCCAGAACAGCTTTCATAGGTAGACAAGCCCTAAACAAACAGGCAGAATGTAACCTCTGCTGCTTTATAATCAGTTTCCCACCTCAGCTTTCAGGTTCATCACAAGCACCTCAGTTGTGCTCTCGCTTTCTGCCTGTTGCTGCAGGACATGATGTGTGATCATGTCCTTTGATGCTACCTGCTGGCATGTGATGCGATGTGAAGCCAGAGTACAAAAGACTGTTTTGGTAGGAGGGGATGGAGATTTGTCAAAATCAAAGATCACTGAAACACAGGTGCTACTTGGGGTCTGCTGCTCCTGGTCTCAGTATCCCACACTTGGGAGTGGGGTGCAGGCAGGACTAAGTATTGTGTGTTTGTTTTTTAGCCTTCATTAATGACAGCTGTGCACCTCAAAGCACCTTTCTGAAAGACGCCAGCCTTTGGATTGGCAGCAATGAGAGTTGTAACAATGGAGGGAATTGTAATGAGAGTTAGTGGATGCCAGCTGAGACCCCAAAACAGCCTTAGGAACAGAAGACATTCGGGAGATCACCAGCTGGTTTAAATCACTGTAGCATCATTGACTTCAATGGACCTATACTGATTTATAGCAGCTGGGCTTCTACCAAGTGTGTTAGATTGCTTGCTGTAGCCTTTGTCAAAATGAGGGGTATGGGACACTGCCACAAAGAAAATCTAATAGTTCAATCTTCTTCCTATGTTGGGTAAATCTAGGATTTCTCTTAGCAAGCAAGAGATGGACTATGTATGTGTTCTGTTTTCTAATGATAACTCTGGACTTTTGGGACCTTCCTTGTGTAGAACAGTCTCCAAGCGTGTCCTCTGCTTCTGCTCAATGCCTTGGTCTGGCAAGTAATCTATACTCCCCCAGGATAGCGATATTGTTCTCTGGCCATTTAAAGGGAGAGGTTTTTTGGTTTTCTCAATCCTGAATGAATCTATTAATCTTACAGACAGATCTGTGCCTCTTACATCAGCCTTGTCTGCGATGGTAGAACCCACACTCCTTACAGCCTTCAAACTACATCATGTCATAAGCACAATAAAAGTAATCCTCAATCTAGGAGCCCAAAAGGCAATAGGTAAATGCTGCAGCAGTATAGCTTTCAATTTCTGAGCATTGTTTGAGCTCTTAACCTTCTGTTCCTAAAAGAAAGCAACATGTTCACAGCTGGGTTCTTAATTAGGGTCCCGTGTTTACAGTCAGGCACCTAAAAAAAAAAAAAAGGAGCCTGATTTTCAAAGGTGCTGAGCATCTGCAACTTCTAGTGACTGGAACTGAACCCATGAGCAGGAGTCTAGTGTTAGAAATGCAGTTTTGAAAAGGTGAACCTTATTTTTATGTTTCAGTCCTGGGTTAACAGAAAAGAAGCATAAACCACAAGCACATACTGAACCTTTCTAAATGCCACATCCAAAACCCACATCTTCCCCATTTCTCCCTTAGCTGTAACCTCTGGATTTAGCAGCAATGTCTTCTGGGAATCAACCAGCAAAAGATGTTTGTGGAGCGAAGAGTTCTCATCGTCCTACCCTCCCCCCCAAAGTTCCTCAAGTGGTAACCAGCCTGATAAGTTTATTCTTCCTGGTTTGCAATAGTGTGTCAAACCCAGCTGTGCTGTTCTCAGCTGTGAAGGAGAGAAGGGATGGGTAATATCATGGGGTAAGGGAACATGAGTCACTTTGACTCATTTACCCAAAAGCTTGTTTACAAACATCTTTCCTCTCTCCAGAATTCCCACAGTGAGTCCAACAGAAAAATAGAACATTGCTGTGGAAGACTGCTCAAGCATTTTACAACATGAGCCTGCAGCCATGTGTGTCGCTCTAGATGATGTAACCAGAACAAAATCCTCACCTGCAGATCATATAGTCAGTAAGGATGTTGTGTGTGACTGTGAATCCAAGAGGTAGACGCTACAGACGGACAAATATGTGGAAGATTGGCATTTAGATCAGTTTCTATCACAAAGAACCGGTGTCAGTTTAAAAAAACAACAATTCAGCTTACAGGTAGAGACAGCTGCGTCCTAGCTCCCCTGATATGAGACTCCACTAGAGAGATTGAATTTAGATTCAGATCCAAATTCAAATTTCCTTAAAGTCTGCTTGTATATGGATCAACTACTCCCATTTCAGAGATAGGCTTGACATTAGATCCAATTTATCCATAGCTTTGTGAGGTATGGGAGGGAAGGAGAGCAGTTCTGATCCAGTGTTCTAGTTTGGGCCAACGTCTAGTCCTCAGCACTACATGCAAAGTTAAACACTAAGGGCAAATTTTTCCTCTTTGAAAAAGATCTCTTTTCCTCAATGCAGAAACTACTTGCACATTCAGGAATCCTTCCACTGGCATCAGTGTAAGCTTTACATGCAGACTAAATGCAAAATTGCAATAAGCTCTGTTCCATGTGCAGTCAAAAAAGCTAACAGGATGTTAGGAACGATTAGGAAAGGGATAGATAATAAGACTGAAAATATAATAATGCTACTTTATAAATCCATGACATGCCCACGTCTTGAATACTGTGTACAGTTCTGGTTGCCCCATCACAAAATATATATATTAGAATAGGAAAAAGTACAGAGAAGGGCAACAAAGATGATTAAAGGTATGGAACAGCTTTCATATGAGGGGAGTTCAATCCTAGTCTTTTTTATTCAGCTTAGAAAAGTGATGACTAAGGATGACGAATATAAAATCATGAATGATGTGGAGAAAAAGCGTTATTTACCCCTTCGACTACACAAGAACCAAGGACTACCCAACAAAATTAAGAGGCAGCAAATTTAAAACAATCATAAGAAAGTAGTTCTTCACACATTGCATATTCAACCTGTGGAATTCGTTGCCTGGGGATGTTGTGAAGGCCAAAAGCATAACTGGGTTAAAAAATGATTAGATAAGTTCATGGAGGATAGGTCCATCAATGGCTATTAGCCATGATGGTCAGGGACAGGACTTGATAATTGCCCTCTGAAGCATCTGGCACAGACCACTATCCCAAGACAGGAATCTGGCCTAGATGGACCATTGGTCTAACCTAGTATTGCTATTCTTATGTTCTTGTAACTTGACTTATGACCTGGAGAACAGTATTTATCCCTAATTTTGTTTGGCTAGATGGGGGATGAAGGAGCACAGACACTGATGTCTTTATCTATCTCACCATGGGGGTTGCCCACCCATTTTATACTCAAACTAACCTTTATTCTACCCAAACTGGATGCTTTTTCCCCTGGTTGTGCCTGTAAAGTTAATGGCACCAGAAATCTTGAATCATGAAACCGATATGATGTCAGACATTACAGCACTACTTCATGCACTGCCCTCTTTATCATCTCTCTTTTTAAAGTCTTTATGATGCATTTTAAAGCCCATTGTTACAAATGTAGCCCTCAACAAGTTAGGAGACGAATGGCTGTTTTTATTAATCGATTAATTGAGCCACTTTAGCAGTTTCCTTTCCCTCTTCTTTTGTCTTTATTTTCCACACAGTATGGCCCAGGCCTGGGATGACAACAGTCATAGTAACTGCTATGTTTGTGGTGGAATTTATGTGATTTGACGCAACTCAATACAACAACAAAGTAGTACGCAGGAAATGAGAGGGAAGCATTATTTATGGAACATGTCATTTTGGAGAATTAGGACACTTAGTAAGGATCTGTTAAAAAGCCACTTAGTCTGTAGGGGAAATGTTGTAGATACACCATGTAGAAGCTCTTTTTACTCACATAGCACATCATTTCCAGGACGGGGGAATTCTGCTGTATTGATTAAATTTAATTGATGTTTATTTTAATTAAACTTGAAAGGGGTCCAAAGTGGAATGCAAAATCTGAAAAATCCCAGCTTTCAAGGAGAGATCAAAAGTCTAAACCCCTGGTACAAGCCCATCCCTACGGTTTTGAGACTCATTTAGATCTCAAAACAGACATGTCATGTTTTCAGATTTCTGTTAGTTTGAACCAAAGTCTTACTAGATCCCCTCACAAAAATCACTGCACTAGAAAACCTCCAATGTACCCTAACCCTGGTACAATCAGAACAATGTAGCCTAGCCTAACTTCAATCCGGATCTGCATCTCAACCCTGCCTCCCCAGCATATAACTAATGAAAGGGAATATTTGTTTTTTAAAATCAATTCTGATGTTTGGTCCCCATTAGAATTCATCAGTCTCAGTGAAGATACCAGGTGGAGAAAAAGCTCTAAGAACAGGGGAACCACTATGATCCTTTTATTAAAATGAAAATTTATTCTAATTATTCAATAAGGAAGAAAACCTACCTACCCCCTCTATTTACCAACCCCAGCAGCTGGAAACCCACTGACTCCCACCCCATTCCCACATGCTAGAAACTCTGATAATCCCTCCTGACCATACCACCTCTCTTGACCATAGAGACCCTTCCAATTCCCCCCACTCCACTTCATTCCCAATCATCACTGCCTCCCAGGCATCTGAAATGGAAACTTCTCCCTGCCATTTGGTGATGGTGAAGAATCCCAGAAAGAGTTGGGTTCCTCTAACACTGAACAAGGAACTCTGTTAGAATCAAGGAAACCGCATGAACCCTAACGCTACCCTCGCTAGCTTTTTCTTTAACTGTAGAGCTTCTGTCTTGTCCTTTCTCAAGTCCCTCCTACCTGTCTTCCGGCTACAAATGTAAAGAGACAGTGCACACAGCTTTACAGATCTTACTGATTCCCTTCCCGCAATCAAGACATCCTAGTGAACTTTTTCTCCCCCATTGCTCTCATTCATCAGAGCTATCTCAACCCTGCTCCCCCCAGCCAAGCCCCTCCACCCAATGGGTCATTCCTGCCCCTTCCCCCTATTGGTAGAAATGGAAAACCTCTCCTTTCCAGCAAGGATACAGAGATGGACAATATACCAAACCAAACTTTTCTGAAGATAGACAGCATGCACACATGTATCTGCATTTGGCTTTGATTCCTATTCAGCATTTTTCTACTGAGCAGACCTGAGTAGGAATCTAAAGCCAAAGGCAAGTGTGCATGCTTCTTTTCTATCCTGTGGAGCACATATGCCCTCTAGGGGAAAGCTTACACACTTATATATCCTATATAGTAAAAATCATTCTATCGGCAGCAACCAAAAAGGGACATCCGGATGCTTGAACTGTAACAAAGGCGCCATTAAATTGGGCTGCAAGTGGCTTTATTTCTTCACTGCATCCTCAAGTAAATGTGGAAAATATGCAACAAACTGCAAATGGTTGTGTGTCTGCCCATTTTCCATCCAGCAGACAAATCCAGGCCTGTTCAAGAAGTGGTGATTGTCTTCCCATCTAATGCCTATAGATATAGGGCCAAATCTTCAGCTGGTGTGAATCAGCAGTTCTCAACTGCTTTTGACAAGAGCCTTGCTGATTTACAGCAGCTCAGGGGAAACTGGGTACAAAAACACCCCTCCCTCCGCTGCTATCTGCATCTCCAAAACAATTTCACTGCAGGTTTCCGTGAATCAGTTTGAAGGTTCAAGGTGGGTTGATTGTGCGCTGACCCATGGCTAATATAACTCTTAAGGAGTCTATCTTATGGATACAGGAAGATCAGCAGAAGCCACTTCGACCCATTTACTCAGGCTAGTCTGAGAAAAATGTAAGGAAGAGCCATGTCCAGCAAGCCGTACTAAAGGAGGAAGTGAGCCTGCCATCCACCGATGACCCCAGTCAGGGTCCTCCTTAACAGGCAGTTACATCAAATAGATAAACTAGGAGTTAGTGGGTCTGTCTCAGGCTCCACTGGGGAAGGACCACGTGTGAGAATGGATAGCTTCATGGATTGGGAAAGCTTGAGTGAGCATCCCTAGTTGGATCTGTCCAGCATTCAGCCTGGTTTACTCTGTGGTTTTGTATGATTTGCTAAAACACATTACATTAAGATGCACTAGGGAACCCTTAAAGTGCTCCAGCAGGGCTTACAAAGAGCAGGTAGTGTGCAACAGGCTGGTGCACTTTAGAAATCACACCCTCTGTAGGGCACATTGTTGTACCGCACAGACAAGCCCTTGACGTTTCAAGGGTGCCAATGAAGAGTTTGAATCCTGTTGGAGACCTGCTTTCATTACACAGTCTTCACATGGGATTTTAGGGAGCACATTTTGGCCCTGATGCAGAATGGCAATAGCAGCGGGAGTTTGGGGAGAACAAAGCCTATAGGAGAGCTTCTTTACCCATGATCCTCTGAGCATCCCACATGTTCCAGGGTAGAGTTAACTCAGCAGCTTGCTTACCAATGGATGATACACCTACCCCCACCATGATCATGTTAGGGCATAGTGTCTGAATTAATGAGTTGAGACCATGCTGATTTAAAGAGCCAACCATTCTTTAATGCAACCCAAGCCCGCATATAACAATGCCGGTCACCCCTGGGGAGGCCAGCAATTGGCATCACTCCCAGAGAATACATTGTTTCATTTTCTAGTGCTCCAACCAGCAAGTGGAAGTGGGAAAACCATTCACAATATTAGCGACAACAGCCACTTCAGGGGCATCGGTAAGCGGGGGGGGGGGCCATGACAGTAGTGCTGCACAATCTCTACACCTGGTCTTGCTCCCTTTTGATTTTTTGATAAATATTTTGTAGATGTTTGGAAGAAACTAGACAAAATTTTTCACAAAAATGTTTGTGAAAAACATGCCCATTATTCAACCAGCTCGACTGATTCGTAATGCAACCCAAGGAGCGTGTATTTTATACTCCATTCCTGTTCAACTGCAAGCATTTTGGGGCAGTGGCATCCTCTGTGAGCCCCTCAAACCCCTAAAAATGAATACAGCCATCAACCATTCTTTTCACTGGTCTGTGTGTTAGCAATCAGACAGTGCTCTGAGGCAGAAAGCCACTGAAGACACGCTGACTTACGATTCTGGAATCATTATCCTCAGTAAGGATCATGTCCAGCATAACCCATCCCTGCTTGGTGTGGTGCTCTGTCCCCCTCTAGTGGCACCTAGCCCAGATAGAGATTGATGACTGCTACAGGCTTAGCTAAGAGCCATGTGGCTTTTAGCTCATGCAGTAGAGGCTCATATGTTAAGCTTCAGAGGTCCCAGGTTTGCTCCTACGCACCAGGCTCTGTCGGCGCTACACTAGCACATGTTGTAACTGCCCCACCTGTGGCACCCAGCAATCCAAGAGAAAGAGAAAAAGCACTGCTAGGATATACACTCCCTTGTCACCTTGATCATGTGATGTAAACACAGCCTCTGCATTTCGTAGGGCATACTGTGTACATCCACAGCAACCAAGGGATTGGTAAATCCCAGTCTGATGCATGACTAAATCTGACAGCACTGAGAAACAGGAATTAGGGTCTATCTACAGGACAAATATCACTGTCCCTGAGTGAAAGGAACAGCTCTATTGTGCTCAGACCTAAAATGACCAATTAAGTGCTAAGAGGAAATTGTTCAAATATTTGCACTGTATTTTTTTCCAGTGGCCATTGAGAATACTTCACCTTACTGGTACGCTGATTCCAAAGGGTCAATTAGGCTTCCAATAGATGAAAGGTGTCCATAATTACAGCATTTATCTGTAATTTAGCTAAAATGTGCCCTGCATTCTGAAACTGAGATAACAGAGTGGAAATAGCCTCGTTACAGGTACGAGACCATTTAACCCCTGAACATCCTGGCCTTTCACTTTAGACAACCTCGCATCTGCTTTGAAGAGCATGAAGCTTCTTTCAAGCTGCTAGAGTGAAGGTTTAATCATCCACTTGGATGTTTCATTAGATAGAGTGGAGATCCAGACTTCAAGGGTAGAGATAAAACGTTTATGTGGTAAATCTGAAGGGTGGGGAGAGAGGAGCAAGGAAGATGGGAGATGACAGTGGGAAGTAAAGAGCAAGAGAAGCGCACCGCTGTGCAGAGAAAGCCAGAACAAGGCAGGGGCACCACTTCACTCCCACTTGAGCCCTGAAATGTTTGCATGTGCAAGTGGCACTGACGGGGTGCGCTCGGCCCTGCACTATCTCTGGACACAGGAGTGAATTTCACCCCCAGAGAAGAGAAGGGAGAGCTGGAGCTACTGGAGGGTCCTAGAGAAGAAGAGAATCAGGGAGTTAGAAAGAGGAAAGGGCAGGAGGGAGCCTGCATGGCCACAGAGAGGGGAGGCGTCATGGCCTGATCCAATCCTCACTTAGTGTTAATTACAAGGCAGCTATTGAATTCAATAGGAGTTGGATTGGGTCTCTAACCAGGGATGATGACCGTGGCACGTGTTGGAGACACATAGTCTGGGAGGTACTGTCGAGTGATGGATGGGGAGGGGACTAAGGCAGGGATGTATTGGCTGGCTATAGAGAGGGATGTGATGGAGACAGAGAACTACTGGCATAAAATCAACCACTGCACTGCCTTCTCAGTGGCATGGCAAATGACGCTTCAAATAGGCATCCCTGGACAGCAAACATCCTATCAACAATCTCCCTAGGCATTGGCAGATCAAAGGTCTTTTTCCTGGTTAAGACACATGACTGCATCTGGTTACTTTCCATTTACTTCAATTCCCTATTTTTATTTTTAAATTTATTTTAGATGCGAGGGCTTTTAAGCTAGTAAAATAAGAGACTGGTATATGGTCTAGAGCAGACAGACGCCAAACAAACATCCCAGGTAGTGCATAAACACACTGCTGCACTGCCATAAGCCAAGGATTCCAGTGCAGGGCCTCTGATGAGCCCAGACTAGCAAATGGGCTGTGGCTTTGTAATGGAGATGAATAACTTCTAGAGACAGCTCTATACTACGACCAGTAAGAGGTTAACAAGTCTCCAGAGGTGAACAGCTAGTGTATGTGTCATTCACTAGCCACCTACCCCCAGAAAATACTGAGTCCTCTATAATCTCTAGGGGTGAAATTCACCTCTTTGCGGAAAGCCAGCACAAAACGTATCTACCACATACGGCCTCAAGATAGGTTTTAAGTAGCACATGGAGGTCTCACAACTTTCTCTCAGCCAGGATGAATTCCACCCCAATTTATCTACTAGAAAAAGGCAGAGCAGAGTGGAGCTACTGTTTATTTAAAGCCTCAACATTCTTCTTTCAAATGGACGCAAGCATGCTGCAGGTGATGGGGTCGGGGAGGAAAAGACCAAGCCAATGAATTTCAAAAATGTGGAGCGATTAAGTGAAAAGCAAAGTCTGCATGAGGATATGACTCCCTGCTCTGTCAGTGCAAGGTACCAGTGAATGCATTCAGATGCAGTCAGTCATTTATAAGTGGGATTTTGTCATTCGTTGGCTTATGACCTCTTCTCCATTCAGCTCTCCAGTGTGCTTAGGTCACCCTCTCCTTTTTCCCTGCCCTGCTGGGAGTGGTTCCGGACAGGGGGTAGCACAATGGTAGCTTAAGAGATGTGTTGACACAATATTGAGCCATGGTGATGCAATGTGTGCTGAATTGACCTGCCCGTACCTAGTTCACTGGAGTCAAACAGTTGCAACGTTTGGGCTCTGCCTACCCAGCTGACTAATCGCAATGTTCTCAGAGCTCACCCAGGTGGAAAAGACGCTCCATCAAGCCAAGCTAAAGCCTGTATTTGGCTGAACAATTGTTATAACAATCTGACTTTGCTTGGGTTTTTGTTTCCTGGTTTACAGCGTGGCGGCATGCGGAGCCCAAGCATAATTTTTGGAGCCCAGTACAAACTTGTAACACGGTCCCTTTCCCACACACATACCACAATCCCTCAACCCATACATGCAATCTCGTGAGCCATGAAAAAAGTTTGAATTCTGAAATTACTGCTACATATTCTACATTTCTGAAAAATGCCCCCCTTTGCTGTTAACATAATACCCAGCCTGAGAGTCCTATAAGTTTGCTGACTGGTTTGTAACTTTTTGGTCATTATAAAGGTATAATATCCTGTCAATGTCTTGATTTTGTTCATCTGCTTCCCAAGTTAGTATATCGCCTGACTGCAGAAAGGCCTTGTCCGATTTGAAAAACTGGAGGATAGATTGGCGTTCTTTAGCTTCTTTTAGTTCCCTTTCTTTTACCTCCTTCCGTTTCTGGCTGCCTGATTTGTATTTATAGCCACCACCAGACATGGCCGTATGAGGGGGTGTGTGTGATTGTGAGTGAATTAGACACTTACTCAGATGTACTCACGCTTACTGGATCCCATTGTCTTATATGGTGCTTTGCTTTGCCCCGCCCACCAGTTGTCCCTCCCTCCTGCCTATGTACAAGGAACTCTGGGACTGGTAGTTCTTGATCTTGATGCGATAGACCATGTCACAGAGAGGAGCACAACCTCTCTGTCTCTCAGTCTCACACTACAAGTCCTAGTTTACCTGCACAAGCACACACTCTACTCTAGAGACAGGCCTGGGCTGGGCCAGCAGGCCCAGCAACTCACTGTTCACAGTGTTGCTTGAGACGGCTCGAACAGTGCTTCCGATTGGCTCCAGAAAATCTCACATGATCCGGCCAATAGATACGTAGATACAGGGAAATAAGTTTCTATAAATAGCCTCAGCCATGATCTACAATTTAGCTTCATTTTTTTCCTCACGGTAATGGGGATTGCAGCCTGGGCTGGGTCCCCCAGGGCCTCCGGGCCCCGGTAAAGTGTACTCTTTACCCCCCATGTGGGGGCCCTGGTAGCATGTGACAACTACAGCCCTGATCCTGGTCTGACCTCCAAATACCCAGAATAAGCAGGGACTCCAATGACTACAATAGGGCCACATCAGTGTACGCCTGGAGGGTCTGAGATCAGAGATTCAGACCCAGTACGTGCATTCCCATATGAATCTCCTCTTTAAAAATTTGTACATGGAAGTGAGAACCGTGTTCCTCCAATTCTGAAATTATAATTTGTATTGGATTAGCACCTGAAGGCCCCATTGTGCAAGCAACTGGTCAGAAACCGTCCCTGCCCCAAAGAGGTAGGGGAAGTGGCTTAGACCTGCCCTAGGTCACACAGCAGGTCAGTGGCAGAGCTGCGAATAGAAACCATCTCCAGGTCCCACTTTAATGCCGCTATCCACTGGATCACACTGCCTCTCCAGAATCTACAGAGATCACTGGGTTATGGGATATCCTCATGGCTACTCAGCAGTCACTTATGATAGGAATGGACAAAGCACTGGAGAATATAAAGCAGACACCAAACCTGCATTAGCAGAGGGTGGGGTGGGAAAGGGAAGCACAAGACAGCATTATGGGTCTTTTCTGTTTGATTTCTATGAGGTTCTGTAGTTTTTCTTTGAAGCCATATGGAATAATACATGTCCAGGGTTGGTCAAACTGTGTGCCCCTGACTCTCAGGGTGCTGAAAATACACCCTTTCTTTTCTCTCTCTCCTTTCCTTAATGAAAAATAGTCACTTCAAACAGGCATTTCAGCTCATTTCTACCAAAAGAGTTAGCTGGATCATCCATTCTATCACTTCTGAAAAAACCCCAACAGATTTATTGTATTCACCAATGGATGATAGCAAAGAATTGTGATTTTATACATACAGCCAACATTATCAAGCATGAGTGCCTAAATTTGGGTACCTAAATCCATAAGTAGGCACATAAAATAGGGCACCCCCATCGTTGCCAATGCAATTAATGAAAATCAGGCCATTTATTAAGTGTCTATATATGGATTATGAGGGCATATTCTCATTTACATTAAGGCCCCTTTACATTGTCAGAATGGTGTAAAGGGGCCTTAGTGTGAACGAGAATCAGGAACTGGGTGTCTAACCTGGGTTTGAAAATTTTGGCTCATGTTTAAGGTGACTAGGACACCTGATGCAATGGTCAAGTACAGTCCTGTCTACGTAGTTTGCCCCCACTACAGCAAAAGTAACTATGAGAGCAGAAATCTACCATAACAATGATAATAACCAGATAACACCAACAGGAGGTGATATCATAGTGGTTGAAGCTTGTTTTGTAAATCCTTAAGGTCTCTTACGATGTTGCCAGTTTTATTCAGTCTTCACTGAGGTAAACTAATAATGAAGCTGATAGGAGCCTGCCTGAGTTAAAACTCAGTAAAGAGCTCACAATTTGGCCCATAGCATCACAGGTTCAAATCCTCTCAAGGCCAGTCCAGTCTTTCTGAAGCTGATTGATTCTATTTAATTTAGTGCATGAGCAAAGTGCGATGGGAGAACGGTTTTTGGAGAAGACATTCCAAACCAAAGTCTTGCCTTGCTAAAGTGCTCAGAGTGGTTCTGGTTCAGTATGCATGCAGAACCTGTATCTGTGCCAGCAGATATGCAGTTTCATGTTCAAGTGAGACTATGCTCCTATCAAACCAATCTGCACAGGCAATTACCAGTTTGTACATGCAAGTTAGACAGTTAGATGCGTAGCTACAAGATTTGCATGTTCATCTTCCAGTTTGCATGCACCACATTGGTGGTCCTATTTCCCTTAAATCAGTCCTAAGACTGCAGGCACTGCCATTTGAGAAAAATCTTGTTGTAGTTCATTATTTTCCTCAATTTACTTATGAGCTTTTACAAAATGTTGTCCAAAAAAGCCCCAGCTGAATTATGTTTTTTCATGAAAAGTAAAGTCTTAGGGTAGGATTTTATAAAGCACTCAGCATTAGCCTACCTCGGCTCCCCTGGAAGGCAAATTCCACCCTAATTCCAGGATAGATTTTCTGAGAAAAGGCATCTTTCAGACCAGGCAAAGGCATGATTGGCTCCCAGAGATTTTGTGCTAGAAGTATATTTTTATAGGGACAATAAACCCAGAAGCCAACACTTGCCTTTGTGGAGTTTTAGGATTGTCATCCAATGTACATAGCCTGTGGAACAGATTTAATGAACTCTTTCTTTGTACAGATCATATGAAACATGTTACAGAAATGGGGGCTGATGTGGTTTAGCTGGGGATAAGAGAGAATATAGAAATCATCTGAGTCAAGGGCAAAAAAGAACTACAGACAAAGTCACACACCTCCATTCAATTCCCACTCCAAACAACATAATGAGCTTGCCTGGAACCTGGGCCATGATTTTCTGAGAGGCCAACTGGAGACAACATAAAAGGCCTGATTCTCAGAGAGAGGTGCTCAGCACTTTCTGAATGTCAGACCCTTTTAAAGTGTCTTAAGTTGGGAACCCAAAAATGAAGGCAGCAGAAATCACCTGTCACTTATGGAAATCTTGGCCCAGGGCTCAGGCTGTGGGTGGAGGTGTTTCAGGAGGTGATACGTGGTTTTCTTGCCACACCCTGTCAATGTCTACACAGAACAGCTGTCTAACTGGAATACTAGCCTTCCAACATTCCAGATCCTATCTTGCTTGGGGGAGTGGGTCAATAGCACACACCCCACCAACCTGGATGTCTAAAGATAGGAAACCGACTCCAAACATAGGCATCTAAATGAGTGGCTTGATCTTCAGAGGGCTGAATGCCTGCATGACCTTAAGACCCCAGATTCAAAAATGCTGGCGTAATATTTTATGATATTATTGGTACAATCTGCTCAGTGTCGACGTGGAGATGGAATTACTCTCTCACCCTTCCAAGTGCCAAAACATTAACAGGGAGATACACTGGTACCTTGTTGTTGCCTCGCCCCAGGATAATCGTGTCAGGCCATGGAGTTTGAGAATGAAGTTGGCAACTCTTACAGCATCCTTTGTAAGGGCTTGATACTTTCTTCACCCTTACAGAGACACTTACATTGAGCAGAACAGGTCACAGTTCCACCAGTCAAGACTTCACATACTACCTGCCCACTGGCCCGCTGCCATTCCTTCCCACATTCCTGCTATTGTGGGCAATCCAGTCCACAGCACACCAGTCCTACCTCGGAAGCACCCCTCACCCCTGCCTGCCAAAATCATTCAGAGAGAAACATTTGACTCTGTATCCAAGAGAAGATAATTGTCAGATTAGCCAACCTGTCTACTTCCAGAGTCAGTTCTGCTGAAAGACACATCCTCATTGAGACTATGTCTACACTTGCCACGAAATTTGGCAGCAGTCAATGGGAGAAATGCAAGCTATACAGAGTCCAATCAACGCAGCGTTACTCTACCTGGCGGAGGTGGATTAGTAGTGTCAATTTCCGGGTCTATTGAGTGGGTCTCCACTTCCACTCAATCGATCTGGATAAATCAGTCTTAGGCGGTGAATTTGCTGCATCAGTGTGGACATAGCCTTACACGGTGGCAGAGAGAAAATACTTTATTTTCTTGTCGTAATAGCCACAGCATACAGCTTCCAAAACATTCCTCATGTGGGAGTAGGGCTGTTCAGCATGTTCAAAATTCACAAAGTTGGGGAAATTTTTAGTCCAAATTTCAATTTAAAAAGGGGCAAAGTTTGCACAAAAGTTTTGTCCCATTTTTTGCCCAATTCTAATGATGAGTGGTCAAGCTCAGAGCATGGCTTTTATTACTGGCAGCCTTGACTCCTTCCCTTGCCCTTACTCAATTGGAGGTCACGTATCTACCAAGGTGACATGTGGGGATGCCATGAGGACATGGTGTTTGGAAGCTGCCTTATCAGTAAGGGATACCATCTACAGCATGGATCACAGAGTTTTCTCCCTGAGAACTCAAACTCAGATTAATCAATTAATTTCTGGGGATGGGCCACTAAAGTACCTTGCCCAACCCTAATGGGAGCATAAGCAACACCTCTCTTGAAACCACAGGAGGTAATTGATCGGACTATCCTTGTAAGGGTGGGTTGCATTAAAGAATGTCTATTCTCTCCTACTTGACCCACTGATGTCATCCTATTCCCACAATCCCACCAACATTTCTGGGTGCACCAAGACTGCACTCTGATTTTCTACAGCTGCACTGCTTGACAGATATGCTCATTTGGGCCTGATCCAAGTCCCATTGCTGGCAATGGAAAGAATCCCCTTGAAGTTGCTTGAAAGAATCCCATTGAGATCCATGAGACTTGCATCAAACCTTCAGGGAGGAAACTCCTTATTGTAAAGATAATAAAGAAATTGATCAGGGAAGAAAGGCAAGAGTTGACTTTCCACCGTTTCTGTTAGCAAAAATAATAAAACCCAGGCAGAGAACGTCACTTACTCATTGACAGGTAATTGACCTAAGGTGCACTAAATCCACTTTTCTTTCTCAGTAATAGGCAACTTCCACCTACGGGAAGGGTGGGTGATTTCCTGTCTGTGTTTAGTTTGTACCTGTTCCAGTGCTTGTGGTTTGAACCTTCTGTTATCAACTGGTGTATATTTAATGATAGTGTTGATTTTGCTGGAGAGATGACTCCTGCATTCCTCAACTGGAAAAATAGGAAGCTGTCATTGTGGCAGCTAATTTTTCTTTTCGACTCTCACGTTGAACAAGTCAGGTCAAGTTGAACCTACACACTGAACATCTGTTACTCTGCCTCTGAAGGTTTGTACAGTCAAATCTTTTTGGGATCTAGCACAGAAATATAAAAAGGAAAAGCAAAAGAAAAGGAGATGGAATCACACCAGAAAAAAAAAAGTATGTTGTACAGAATCTACCAATATGTATGGCTTTGCTGCGGGCTTATGCAAAAAAGCACTACCCCACACAGGAATTGAGATATCTGAAATCATCACAACTGACATCTGAGCCTGCCTAAACCAGAACAACCCCCCCACACACACACTATCCAGTGCAGATAGAACAAACCAAAACTTACCTCTTGCCATATGGGATCCAGCTGCCACCCCTGTGAGCAGATATGGCCAAGCAGAATCATTCTGAATCCAGCTAGAGACACATTTTACCACAAAAAACCACCACACAAGATGAAGGAAAACCATTCCAAAACACCACCAGCCTGTTGACTTTGGCTGGCTGGAAATTTTTCACCTGAACTTTTGTTTGACAGACAATTGGGTTTTTGACTAAATGCCCCCCCCCCCTTTTCTTTTGCAGGGGGGAAGGAAGCATCTGCTTTCCATAGAAAATTATGTCTGTTCATCAAAAATAAACCAACAGTTGAATTTTTGTGTGTGTAGTTTAGATTAAAACTCCCCCCATCCCTTGCAATTTTCTTCTAAACTTTCCAAGGAAAAATAAAGTCTTTTCCAACCTGTTCTGTTGTTGGCATCACCCAGAACTACTTTCAATTGGCTAGAATCAAAACTAGCCAAAACCTAGTCTGGACCGCCCATTACCACCTTTAATACATTTAGTAACAAAATTGAACCTGGATCTACTACTGTACCATTGTATGGTTAGATGTCATCCTGTCCTAGATGCTCTGTAACAAGCTAGAGCTAAAATTATGTGCCAAGGTCTCTGGATTCTGTGGTACTCCAGTGCATTGGATGGAAATTCTGTGGCAGCTTCTTTTAAATTAAAAATGGAGATTTTCTATGGATTTAAATATGAAAATGATTAATACTCAGGACAATCGATCCTGTGTTATGTTGCTGTTAAATCCATTATTTTACATTGGCCCCACGTCTTTCACTTTTGAGGTGTCAAAGGCTTGTGTAGTGACAGCATGTCACTGCCCCATAGACTGTGTCAGGGGGTCAGCTGGAAGTTTTAGCAGCTGTGTTCAGCTACTGCTTCAAACAGTGTAAAGACACAAAAAGGCACGTCTCTGCTCTATACTTGGTTCATACTTGCAAGGTTCTCTTTAACCAGATGGATGAGAAACAATTTTCAAAAATGAAATCTACACTTCAGGAGCATAACTGTATGGCAATGCGTGGATTCTGTGCCATGCTTGATGTACACAGACTCTTGGAGCACAAAGGGTCCTGGGTATGATATGATCTACAGAGTAACACTCTACTGCCTTGCACCATATGTAAATCATTTACAGCTTATTCACCCACAAGTAAACAACTGCACAGGGACTTGGGAGCAAGGAAAGGTTGCATCAGATTTGATGTTCCTATCCAGAGGAAGAGATGATGAAATGTTCAAACAAGAGGTGTTCATGCTGTCCCACAATAAGAGTCTGATCCAACACCCACTGAAGTCAATAGATAGGCTTCCTTTGCCTTTAGTGAGAAGTGGATTGGGTTCACTAGGAATTGGAGATGCTCAGAACCACACAGGATTGGGCCACAAGCAAGTGGCCACATATTGCTATGTGGGCTGCTCTTAAAGGAATGGAAAGTAGTAGACAAGCCCACCAAATTGGCACCTTTCCCAAACCGTGTTCCTTCCAGAGGGATTTGCTTCAGTCCCTGGAATGTGCACGTTAGCCATTCTTCTTGCTTTCGGATCATCACTCAGAGCATTCCCTGCATAAGCAAGCACACCACAGACTCCGTGAATCAGCAGGCTTTGTAAAAAATGGTTGCATCACTAACACCAGTGGCATTTGATGTTAAAGGTCACTTCTTTTCTCTGCCCACAGTCTGTGGCACAATATTTACATTCATAAACTTTGAGGAGCCCAGGAAATGTTACCACTTTGAAAGACCTCTTTGGCTCTTGAGTTTGTCTTTCCCCAGCCAACAAATAGCTGGTGTTAGGCCTGGCTATGAACATGAAACTCAGCCCATATATTTTTAAAAACTTATAACCCCTCCAAGACACCATGGGCCGGATTTTGAGAAATTCTAGGTCAATTCATGTTTTCCTTTGCCGTCACGTGTAGCTCGGTAGTTTGGACTGACTGTGGGCTTTTGGGTTCATTCAGTTCCCCGAGTCAAACGGTAGTTCAAAGATTGCAAAGCAAAGCCAAAGGAAAGGATTCCATGAACCAAAGCCATTGGATTTCTCATAACTCAACTTCCATGTGACACTGTGGCAGCTGTCTTTCCAGAGAAGTCAGTTCCTGTAGGTTCTTTACACCTTGGAGAAGACAGCAGCCATGATATGACAGACAAGGCGGGTGCTTCCCATACTCACCCTGCTATATTCTTGTAATTGCACAGGCATGAATAATGTTAGCACTTACTACCTAGATGGCTTTGCTTTACAAAGAAGTTAAACATACTGTGGCAATAAAAACACCAGACAGACCTAGAGAGACATTATTATCTCCATTTTATAGATGGGGCATCTGGGGCAGAGACATTGCAGACCTAACTTTCCAGCGCTGCGCACCAGTTGAAGTTTGTGAGCTGACGGTATGCAGCACCCTGGTGTGCTAGGCCCGGATTGGCATTGCCACGCCACACAAAAAGTCAGGGGAAGAGCTGGCAGCTAGGAATAGAAGCTGGGTCTCCTGACTTCCAGTGCTGTCCCTGTCCACCAGACCACACGCTGCCTCCCCTCAGTTGGTCCAACTGGTGTATAAAATCCAGTTCAAATGAACCAAACAGTAATTTCATCTCATGCATTTGATTGCCCGGATATTGCAATAGATTGGGTTCTGTTTATTGACGTGGCCCAGAGCTTTGTTTATAACTCCTACTAATTGTTTCTGTTACACATGTCTGTGGGCTGGCTGGCCCCATATCTGCTGCAGGAAAACTGATTTCCTCTGGGCCAATGCCTTTAATAATTAACTGTGTGATCGCTGGTGTGGAACATGCAAGACGTTTCAGGCAGCACTGTCTTTGGAATTGCAGAGCCTGTGCAAAAACACAGGCAAGAGGCCATCCAGTTCTCTCCTCACTTATGGCAAGTCCCACCACCTCTTCACACCCATGACACCTCTCACTGACCCTATCTTCCTGAAAACCTCTTTACACAGCTGCTGCTGTGTGGCCTCTGGAAACCTCCCCCATTAAGTGGACTGGGAACAGTTAGTGGAGGAAGACAGCAAGGAATCGAGTGTTTGGTGCCACCAATTCACACTGTACCCAGAAAGAGCTATGGGATGGGGGGTCAGGGATGGTGCAGAGAGATGCCTGCATGTGGTCCATGGCTCTTGGAAGAGCAAGACCTCCAAGGATCGCACAATCCTAAGGCTGCCACAGTTTTCTGTGAGAGCAGCTAGAGATGGCAAAGACCCACGAGATCACGGAGTCCATCTCCCTGCTAGTTCAGGTTGTAGCAGCTGGATGGAGATCCAGCAGCAAGCCTGTCAGGAGGGGAACAACCATGACTTGGCGTCACTCATAGGCTAGGTCACTCCTTATTCAGGGCCCTAAACTCAAAGTCATGGTCCTGTGGATTAGTGTGGCCCCATCTCCAGAGGTGGTAGTAGGGAATGAAGGACAACTTCAGCCTTAACTCCGGGATCCTTTTGAAAATGCCCCATTAAAGATCAGCACAAGCCTCCAATGAAGGGAAGGCAGGAGCCTTAGTGAGAGGTTGCAAAAGCCACCAGAACAACCCCATGGTGTGACCAAGGGAGGCTCTGCAGAAGAAGGGAAGCAGAGAAAATAAAAGGCCACCATTTCCAGAGAAATACGGGGTTCTCAGTTTTAGTGGTGAAAGCAGTAAAGGCCCAGGGAATCTGCCTTATCTCACTGTGTCCCTTCTGCTGCTTCCCAAAGTCAGAGCAAGGTTTTCCAGACCAAAGTGCAGAAGTGATGCAATTCTGCCCAGCAAAGCACTTAAGCCAAGAAATTACCACGGGACCATATGGCATACATCTTATTAAACTAGAATGAGAGCGTAGGGTCCAGTGAACAGCCTTGGCTTAGACACTCATTTACCCTTCGCGTGCAGAGGAATAGCACCACTTCCTCTACAGCTGAATAATGATTTTCACAGGTGATGCAACAGGCAAGGCCTTATCTCAAGGATTATCTTTAAACCGTTTCCTAAGCAACCTGGTGTCTGACACATGTTTGTCATAAGACCATCTGCTTTAGGTGACATTACAGGCTTACAGTGTAAACTGTGGCTATAGAGTACTTGGACTTTCAGCAAGCCTTTGCCAAGGCCCCTGAAAAAAGGCTCTTAAAGCAAAGTAAGCAGTCATGGGATAAGAGGGAAGGTCCTCTCATGATCAGTAACTGGTCAAAAGATAGAAAACAAAGGGTAGGCATAAGCGGTCAGTTTTCACGCTGAAAAGAGGTAAATAGCACGGTCCCCCATGGGTCTTTACTGGGACATATTCATCAATGATCTGGAAAAAGGGTTAAACAGTGAGGTGGCAAAGTTTGCAGACAATACAACATTACTCAAGATAATTAAGTCCAAAGCAGACTGCAAAGAGTTACAAAGGGATCTCACAAAACTGGGTGAGTAGCCAACGAAAAGGCCAATGAAATTCGATGTTGATCAATGCAAAAGTAATGCATGTTGGAAAACAGAATCTCAACCAAACATATAAAATGATGCGATCTAAATTAGCTGTTATCACTTAAGAAAGAGATCTTGGAGACGTTGTGGATAGTTCTTGAAAACATCCACTCTATGTGCATCGGCAGCCACAAAAACTATCAATGTTAGGAACCATTAGGAAAGGGATAGATAATAAGGCAGTAAATACCATAATACCACTATATAAATCCAAGGCATGCCCACACAGTGAATACTGTGTAGTTCTGGTTGCCTCATCTCAAAAAATATATATATTAGAATTGGAAAAGATGCAGAGAAGAGCAACAAAATTGATTAAGGGTATAGAACAGATTCCATATGGAGAGATTAAAAAGACTGGGTATGGTCAACTTGGAAAAGCGCTAACTAAAGGGAAATATGATAGCTATCAAATCATGAATGGTATGGAGAAAGTAAGTGTTATTTACAGGGGTCACTCAATGAAATTAATAGGGAGCAGGTTTAAAATGAACAAAAAGAAGTACTTCTTCATACAATGCATAGTCTACTTCAGGAACTCATTGCCAGGGGATGCTGTGAAGACAAGAAGTATAACTGAGTTAAAAAAATAATTAGATTAATTAATAGGTCCATCAATGGCTATTAGTCAAGATGGTCAGGGATGCAAACCCATGCTCTGGGTGTCCCTCAGCCTCTGACTGCCAGATGCTGGGAATGGTCAACAGGGGATGGATCACTCGATAATTGCCCTGTTCTGTTCATTCCCTTTGAAGCATCTTGCACCAGCCACTGTTGGCAGGCAGGATACTGGGCTAGTTGGACCACTGACGCAGAACGGCCATTCTTATGTTCTTATAAACCATAAAGAATATGGTGGTGTAGCACGTACCTGATTGTTAGTGGCCAGCCACCCGCTGCTGGCACAGGACTTAAGGGGGAGAATAGCCATATAAGAGAAGTATGGCCTCAGAGCAGTTCTAGCAGTATAAAATCAGAATCATGCCAAGGAGAATCAGGTCCTTTATACCACATGACAGGGATCTGGGTCAGTAACCTGTAACTCCAGTGGCTACTCGTACCCCAGTCATGGCATGGCTTGGCTGAGTGCAGCAAGGCACGGTGGACTGGCACGACTCTCAATCTGCTGTCCTGTTCTCCAACATCCCAGTTTTCATTTAAAGAAAGAAAATCTCTAGGGGTTATGGTGGGTTAGAAAAACCTCAAACCATGACTAGAGTGTACCTGATACAGAGTAGAGTCTACAGAGAGCGTGGCACAATAGCACTGAGGGGTGTGAACTGCCCCATTTGTCCCAGTGAAGGAGTCACTCATGTGTTCATGGATGTTAATTTAAATGGCAACATTGCTGACTATATTTCATCCCTTGTGTCAGGAGAAAAGGAAGGGTCACAGGTTTACCATGCATGACATCTCATTTTGAGATCCAAGTAGGTGGCAGTCAGATACCAACTTATTCCCCACCCCCTCCAAGCGAGACAGAGCATAGTAATGTATCAAGATGTGCAGACATTCATAACAATCTACTGAGCTGCATCTCATTTTGGTGACTCATGTGGGTGGAGCTTTATTTTGTGGGTGGAGCTTGTAAAAGTACCACTGCCCGATTTGACCCCTGTATCCTCCATTGAAAAACATCCATCTTTGGAATAGAACATGGCAGCCATTCTGTGGGAGGTTATTCACCTGCATACACCCATGGTGAATGTTAGGAAGAGGTTCATCGTAGTTGGGAATCAGAGTGGGTGGATTTAGGCAAGCCCAGGAACGATTTGTTACTTTGCAGTTGCCCTGTCATCTGTAATAGGTACTCTGGGAGGAGGCTTCATGTCTTTGATCTGCCCACTGCTCAATAAAGTTCAGACATGCCTCT
>ML675617.1:15144539-15160894 GCA_007922155.1 Mesoclemmys tuberculata | reverse complement strand
AAGAAGGCCAATGAAGAGGAGATAGGGTAATACTTAATGGCAGTGAAAGAATGATTTAGCAGCATAGGTCCAAAAGTATATCATCCTAAAGCTATGAAAGTGTTCTAAGTCAGTCACCATTGTTTATAAAATGGTCCAGGGTTTCATTGTATATGCATGTTTTGGGGCAATAATTTTAATGATGTTTCAAGCTTGATTTTCAGGAATTCAGGTGCTAGATTATATGCACAAGAACTGTGCACACGCACAATTACTACTATTAGGAATTTTGTTCTCATTGAACTGTATGTCTGAATCCCTCTGAAAGCATGCACCTACTGCACATCTCAAAGGATTGTACACTTCTGCTAGCCAGGACACGCTAGATGTTAGATCACTGGTAAATTATTGATTGTCACATCAAACATGTCCCTCATCTGCCACCAATTCATGTCACTTCCTTTTCATGTTAAGGCTAAGGGGGAGAATTTTTAGCTGTGGTAGCATTGCTCAGCACTCCCTCTCAATGCCGTAGGGTTTAGAAAAGGATTATCCTTTTTTGGGAATGGAGAAACCATAGGGCCTATCAGATTTCTCTCTCTCCACCTGTTTCAGTGCTTGTCCATACCCATTCTTTGCCTTAGGGACCGGAAATTGAACCACCTCAAGAACTTGGCTTACTTGGGACCTTGTTTTTACAAGTGTGTGTGTAAATGAGCTTTCCTCTTCCCGGCATTGGCACATCAGGAGAACATTCCTTGACTCATTATCCTCACACATGCCTTGGCACCACATGCACAGGATATTGGGGAAGGTGCTTCCCTGACACCAGAAACAACAGTGTTACAATTAGAGCTGGGTGAACTTTTTTTTTGGCAAATGAAAAATGCATTTCTCTGTACTCCCAACTACTCAGAAATTTAGGTCAAAGTCAATGAATAGTTTCAGCTGAGAATGTTTTTTCAAAAAAGTTAAAATATTTCTGTGACGCTGGCAGACCAGGTGCCAGCACATGCTAGAGCCCCTGGCCAATTCACTTGTGCATTAGTATAGATCAAAGTGATTGCTAAATGTATAAGAATGTATCTGGGGTTTAAACTTCATGAAAACTAGTAGGATGTTACTTGCACTGTTTTCACTTCCCTGTATCCCATTATAATATAATAGCAAACACAGTGTATATACCCCTGTAATTAAACAACCCCTCAAAGGAGAAAGGAGCATTGTGGAATGAAAACAAAGAACTTTAACAGAAGAGTGCTATTTTCAAAGTCAGTGGTCATTGTGTGTAATGACTGGAGGTCACTGACTCTGAATGCATTCCTCACTCTTCGTCATCAAAGAAAGAGCCCAGGTGGGTAATGACCCCGTCAGTTTGTTTTCTGTGAGAAGAAGCTATAAATATGGATTCAGGAAAAGATCCTTCATCTCTGAATTGTTTGGACTCTTACAGAGGGTGGGAACAACTGAACAAGAAGACAGAACTCCCCAATACTATTCTGGGTAGCCCTAAGAGACTTTTAGGAAACTGGCAGATTACTACATCTCTGCCACCATTTGGAATTATAGACTGTGACTCACCTGTACATATATTTTTACCTGCTTTAGCCCCTCACTAACTCATTTTCATTTCTTAGTTAATAAACCTTTAGTTAATTTAATATAGAATTGGCTACCTGCATTGTTTTTGGTGTAAGATCTATGGTACTAGTTGATGTGGGGTGAGTCTGTTGGGACTGGAAGCAACCTAAATATGAAGTGATTTTTGGTGTAAGTGACCATTTACCACAAAGTCCAGGTTGTCTGGGTGGCATGATAGACTGGAGAGTTTAAGGGGACTGTCTTTCTGTGACTCTGTAAGACTGTGATAGCGTTCCAGGAATTCACATTTGTTACTGGCTTGGTGAAAGCTAATTATAGAACACACCACCAGCTTAGGAAGTCTGCCCTGTTTTCTGACAGTCTGCCCTCAGGTAGGCACTCACAGTCATGAGACACTCCAGACAATTCAAGAATTTTATTTTGAAATATTCCATTTAAAAATGTTTCATTTTTCAATTCATTCAATGGTCATCTTTTTTTTTTAAACACTCATACAAAGAGGAGGAGGGGTTTAAAACACCTAACAAGACCAAATGAAAACAAAACAAAAATCTCAAAAAAAAATTTTTAGTTAATTCAAACCAACTTTTAGTTTGTTTTACTTTTTGAGTCAATGAACATTTTTGAAAAAAATTGCTTTCTGTTCATGCAAACTGGACTTTGTTTAGATTCTGCAGTTTGGTCCCCAAACTACAAACTCTATTATTCACTTGTCTGTTTATTTCAATTAGAGCCAATGCTGAAAGCTGATGCCCAGTTGCACACCTTTGCAGGTATAAAGTCCTGATGACTGCTAGAGAAGACGTCACTTTGGCCCCAACTCAACAGGGTTCTTAAGCATGTGAGCAGCCCTAAAGAAGCCAATGAGATGCCCATGTGCTTAAAGCTAGGCACCTCACTGAATCAGGGCTGGTGACGGCATATGGCAACCTAGATGAATACAACAGACTGGACAGTTTGAACCAAAATCCTAGACCCAAATGAACATCTCAAACTGTGAGAAAACCAGTATTGGAAATGGATTTTTTCCTGCATCCCAGGCCTATCACTGCTTTGAATCCAAGTATAAGATATCAGTCTACAAAAGCAGTGACCCTTTATAGAAATCTGGAAGGCAAGGGAGCGTTGCGGTAAAGAACTCGCATTGGAATGTACCACTTGTAATTGAAGAAAGAGGCCATTCTGGGAGTGGAGAGGTGGTCGTCTGTGTTGAGGAACTTTTATGGCAACAATGAGCCAGATTTTCAGAATGCTGCATGAGCAAATGCATCTCGAAATGCATCTGCTGTAGCCTGCCTAATCGGTGTGTGCATTCACTGAAAACACACCCTCACACACACAGGACCAGCTACTGCAGATGTAATTTGCCTGTGCCGTTACAATGACTACACAGGTGAAACAGACACAAATTGCTCAGGCAATACAGGCCAACATGTAAAACTCACAGGAAACATCCCAGGTAGATTTCTCATGTGGATTTACAGTTCGCAGAAGGAGCCACTTTAAGAGAGGATGAGATTGAATGTCACTAAACCACAGGACAGGTTCTGCATGGGTAGCTGTAAGACAAGCTTCCACACTAATGTGTCTCAAACCCGACTTAGGGAGTTCAATCACTACGTCCATTCAGTCCTTGGCCTCCCCTGAGACTATAAAGTAGAGGCACAGTTAGTACCCAAATGTGGCAACGGTGGCTTTTGTGCTGTGGATGTTTCAAGTCATTGAAAGGCATAGTCATGTCTGTCTTCAGCAAATGCTTCTTCCCCACCTCTCAGCTGTGGGAGTACAGAGATGTCCCTTATAGGTTCAGAGTGTCCAACCAACATACATCTATCCTGCCACACGCAGAAGAGGAATGTAAAAGAGATGCTCCCCGAAGAAAGCAGGTGGCTTTCTAGGGGGTTTTGCCATTGACGCTTGGGAACATAATAATTTCTGGAGGATAAAAAGACATCATGAAAGAGGGTGCGGTTCATATTATGCAAATCTTGATTCACAGGAATGGTATGAAAACATCCTCAGTGACACCGTGCACTCCCCCAGTAGCTTTGATCTAATGATCTCCAAGTGTTTTACAAACCTCTATAACTAAGCTTCACAGCACCCCTCTCAGGTCAAAAAGGAAGAGGCTGAAGTATAGACTCACTTAAATAACCACTGTAATGCGGCCAGCTCTGGAATGAACATGCCAATTAACAGTAAACTACACAAAGAAAACCACTGGGTCTACATATCTATCCATCTTACGGTTCCATACAGCCCCAATCACTATAGCATCTAAGTGTATCCTGACCTGAAACTGAGGAACAATGTCTATTGCCAATAAAATACATGTCTTAAAATGAGAGGTTACAAATTTTTTTTTACATATGCCTTTTTAGTTTAAGAAAAGGTCTGTTGCACCTCTAAGGGTGCAAAATGAGAAGAAGGACTGGTAATAGAGACCTAAAACTCACCCTGGATAAACCTGTGATTTGCTATGGCAATTCTTACAGCCCTTTGTTTCTATCCTCTTTCTAATTTTAAGAACGCATCATCTTGTAGATCATTTTGGTAGCTGGAGCTTTAGAATGTTTGTGTTTGCCATCCCAGGAGCTAGCTACGTAGTAGTTTAAAGGGTGGTGAAAAATCTTGGATCATGGTGTGATGGTGTTTACTCACCACAGCGATGCCTCTGATGGCCATTTTGGGGATTAGCTCTCTCAGCCGGCATGGCCTGTCCTGCTGGTCTCTCCTCCATCACCTTCTCTGCCTGCAGGCCCGTCTCAGCCAGGAACTGCAGCTCGGCCCTCTGACTGTAACACCAGCCATGTTTTCCCCTTTCTGGAACGGAGCAGGGATTTGAAGTGGGTCTCCTACCTCACAGGTGAGTGCCCTGCCCGCTAGAGTATAGAGTCATTCTCTTATCTACCGTCCCTCTGCCTTAGTGACTAGTCAAGTATTTTTTACGAAGTGGAATCACTTCAGCAGGAGAGACTTGCCCCAGAGCACCCTGTAGTCAAGCGGTTAAGGCACCCTCCTGGAAGAATTCAAAGCCCATCTCCACATAAGGCAAAGGGAGAACTGAACTCAGTTCTTCTACAGCCTGGGTAAACGCCTTAACCACTAGGCTAGACATTAAGGAGAAAGACATCACCTCCCTCCTGATCCACCACAAACTAGCCTTTTCAAAAATGCCCAGCAACAAATAATTTCAGGTAGAATTAAACACTTTGTTCCACCCAAAACAGACTTTGTCCATTCTCCGAGTGTTTCAGAAGGTATTAGTACAATTTGACCTGGACTAATTTTCCCCCCACCAATCTCTGCTCAAGAACTAAAAAAAAAAAAAGGTCATTATTTGCCCAGCTCTGCTGTTTGTGTCTACTGACACGGCCCTGAAACTGGATGTGAGCTCCAAATGGCCATAGTGTATCAAATGGTACGCCTTGCTGGTCTGGGAACATCCTGTAATAATAGTGTCACTTATACTTCTCAGAGAGCTGAGAGAGGGCCCACTTCTATGTCCTCACTCCTGGGTTCAGGGCATGGGCAAACTTTCTAATCAGCGTCTGGAGGATGAATCCTGGTTTGAGGTCAGATCGGAGACTCCCTTTTGAAAATGTTCCTCTCCATCTCCAGTACTGCCCACGTAGCATTGTGAAGGATGCCAAACTGACTGGAGATGAAGTATTCCTTCCATCTGTAGAGTAGCCCAAAGAACAATGCAAACCTCTGCAGCCATAGGACTAAAGCGTGACCCTAGATGCAAGGTTACTTCAGTCTTCAGGCTCAGTCCATCATCTGCCTCTCTGATAGGGCAATGCTGGCTTTCATTTAATCATGTGACATAGGCCACCAGGCAAACAGGAACCATTTTTGGCCAGTACCAACATGGGGCCAGATACGGCAGGCTCTAGCAAAGACTCTGACATAAAGGAGCCATGCCTGGAGGCTTCATTTGGACTGGGGACCTCAAGATGACTCTCTATCTTATAATTAGGCCCAGGAGCTATTCAGTTCCTCTGAAAATATGTTGCTTTTCAGACACATGCAGCTATACTGAGAAAAATCAAAGCCGAAGAACTCCGGTGTGCCATATATTGTAGTTTTAACTGCACAAGTACTTAGAAGTTGGTCACAGGACTAGGAATACGGTCAGTTCTGAACAGAGCTCACATATTGTGCTGAAAATGTAGCATAAAGTAGCTGCCAGAGGAAGTTAGAAGTGCTAATATTTCTACTGCATGCAAACATCATCAGTTAGCTGGCATCTGGCTCAGACCCCAGTTCAAGCCCCAACCAATGCAGATTTGGCTTTACAGTTGGTTCTTAGTGACAGCTGCTCCTATGTACAAGCACACTCCCACATACCTGCTAAAAGCTCATTTACTGTGCCCCGGCAGGAAGGGGCGCGTGTGTCAGCTATCAGAAGCTGAGGTGGCTCAGAAGGCAAGCCTCCTTACGTCAGTTTCTCAACCCTTAACCTTTCCATCCCTTGAAGTGTGCAGCAGATAAGAAGAGTCCTGATAAGATCAGTTCCGCACAGATTATAATAAAAGTTGAGTGTAGGTGTCGGGAAGATAACAGGTATGTTCACATATACGTGGATTTCTTGGACCAGTAGGTGAAATCACCCTGCTGCGACATTCACTGGGGTGTTTGCTCGTACATTCAGGGCTTGCTGGTACAGTTCTCATTTCCTCCTCCAAAGAATGGATAATTTGCCTGCACAAGTTAATCTGCTGAAAAATACTTTGTCAAAATGTCTATTGAATCACTCATCTACCTATGCAATTGCTTATGTGATTACTATAAAGATCATCCACACAGAGGCAAGGGGCAGAGACACAAAATTAACTTGCATAAGCAATTATTTTGTTGCCCTCACCCACCTCCTCATCTCCTCCAATGACAGCCAGAGTCGCACAGCACTCCTCTGCCGTTCCTCTGGGCCAAAGTCTGCTGCCTCCTATTGCTGACTGCTCACGGAGCTTCAAAGCAATGAGTCACTTGGCAGCCTTCGCCTCTCAAGTGCTGACTCATTCCCCTGGACTTCCAAAGAAGCCCTTTGCAAATTCAGGAAGTGATGAGTCAACACTAAAAGGCATGGACTTGATCCAGGGGAGTAAGGACAATGTCAGACATGAGAGACAGAGTGGGACTAGGCAATAAGAGATGGTGGGAGACCAGTACAAGATGGCTAAAGAAGAATACTTAACTCTTCCTTGGCGTTTCTCATCCATCGATTTCAAAAGCATCCTTATCCCCATCTTAAAGAAAGGGAAAATGAGGCTCAAAGGTGAAGTAACCCCAAGCCAGTGGCAGAACGGGGGACAATCCAGGTGATTGAGGGTCTCTTCCCCTGGATCACTCAGGAAGAGTGAAGAATGCTTCCATCAACCTAGCTCCTGGCACTCTTGGAGGCGGTGTTCAAACACCAACAATAAAACTCCATCTGTCAGTGTAGTGCGTGTCTATGCTATGGGGTTATGCCATCATAGCTACAGCAACGTAGCCATGCTGGTGTAGTCCCTGAAGTGCAGATATAGTAACATGATCTCACAGTAGTGCAGGGCCAATAACTTAATTCAGTTTGCTGGCAGTTGCAAACAGAAAAAAAATTATTTGGGGTTAAATTAATCCTTTCAGTTGACCCATGCTCAGTTTTTGTTTTGAGCTTTCTTAAAAAAAAATTAAAAATAAATTGAGGGAAATGTCTAAATGAAAAGTGATTTTGAATTGAAAAAAAAAATCAAAACGCTTAATTTTGATAGTGTTGAAGCAAAAGATTTGAGTGTTTGGGGAATTTATGTTTTCGACAAACAATTCAGCAAAGTCAACAGGGATTCGTGAAATGCTTCCGTGGACTTGAATTTGAATTTTTTGGTTGAGAAAGTGTTTCAGATGAAAATATTTGCCCAGCTCTAATGAAGAGACACACAGTTCTGCTCTGTTCTGTTTTTTAATTACTTCAGTAGGGCTTCCAAGGGTCTAAAGGCTGTAGAAAGTCAAAGGATAAGATTACAACATGGCCAAGGGTTCATTATATTTTATGGGTCTGGTGATACTTGCCACCTAACCCAATAAGGCTCCTACAGCAACAGCATCATTTAATCCTCTTTGTACAAAAGAATGTTTACAAGTGAAGAATAAAAAATGTTACTTTTTTTTTCTTTTTTTTTTTAGCGCAAGAGACACAAGATGCAGAGTTAATGTTAAAGAGGGATCTGCAAAAAAGCAGCAGACCCTCAGACTCTCGGATTTCATAAGATCTCTCTGGCTCAGACCCACTTCCATAAGATGGATCTTTATTGGGGTACCAAATCGGAATCCAGCCTAGGAAACATTCACAGTCAGATCCAAACTTTGTGGTTTAAGCCCCACCACCAGTCAGCCTAGCTGGGATCTTATTAACAGGCAGCTCAAACCCCCTTGGGACCTCAAGATGCTACAATATTTCCCACCTGGGGCTTGAGTCTTGGGCTGCATGCATTTCGTTTTTATTACATCTGTTGCCGTAGCACCAGAAGGCTTCAGCCAAGAGAAGGGCCTCATAGTGCTAGGTTCTGTACAGTCCTAGTGAGACATGCATCTCAGGAGCTTACAGTCTACATGCTGAGACAGAGCAAGGGCAGGAGGTAAAGGAGAAGCACAGAGAGGGGAAGTGACATCAGGTTAGTGGCACAGCCAGGCCTAGATCCTCAAGTCAGTCCAGTTCCTGACCCACTGGACCATCCTGCCCCTTTCTATAAAGGGATTTATAAGCAGGCTTCCTTAGGGTTTCAGTGGACACTGCCATGGATGCTTTCCTTTCCTCTGGAGATTGCTAGCGCTAAGCATGGCTTCGCCCAACTCTGCCTCAAACTTAAAGGGGATTTCAATGCATCAGTCTTGGGTGCCAGGAAAAGCCCATGTCATGGAGTCATTAACCTGGGTGACATCTGAAATACACAAAGACTGCAGCACTTGCTCCAACTGGAATGTAGTAGGAAAATAAACAGGATTCTGTTTATTCAGGCTGAAAGCTGTTGACCTGACGCATAAGCAAACTGACTCATGTTACTGCCTGGGCACCTGTGTTTACAGCAAACAGCAAAAAGTGAAGAGGTCGCACTTGCTGATTAGCAAGCACGTAAAAGGAAACCCAGGATGTCTGGGTGGATGTACTTCACCCAGACATTTTTCACCTGTGGCTTTGAAAACTAACCACAATGGCTGTAGGAAAGCCTTAATCCAACCCGGTCTCACAAAGAGAGGAAGCCAGTGCAAGTGTCCTCCATGACAGGCGCTCAGTGCGATGATGAGAGCGAAGTTTTTCTGACCCTAAACACAAAAGAGAAAATCCCGTCCTCCCCTTTGCAGCCAGATAGCCCCTTGGCATCTGAACCAATGCCCCAGGCACAGTGCAGTGCCCAGCTGACACCCAACATGGCCCACCATTAAAGCACAAATGTAGCTACTTTCCTCGATCACCTCTGCCAGGAGGAGAGCAGGGAAAGCCGTGGTGCCATGCAATCCAGCCTGCCTGGCTAGTCACATTCATTCCAAAAGCAGCCCAAAGATATGCTCAACTGATGACCATCCAGCCTATCAGAGGAGCTGGCAGCTCAGCTCAGCTCAGACTGGGCCAGCGTCCATTCCAGCCACATCTTCCCTGTGTATTATTATAGTGGGGTTTGCCAGACTGGGTTAGCACTTGAACATGACTACCCGTAGCTAGTCTAGCTGGGTTACTGTTAGTGGGCAGATGAACTAAGCTTCTCTAATTCATTCTCTTGGGCTGGCCATTGCATCACTAGTCTGGTGTTTAAAGGGGGGGCTGGATAAAGAGGGCACAGAACTGCGTTGGGCTAAACATTGGTAGAACTGAGCAGAGCTAAGAGAATGATGGATTTTTCAGTGTGGCAGTCAAACCAAACAAAAAATAAATGAAATAAAATAAAGCTGTTATTTTTTATTTGGAACTGAAGTTTTTCCTTGCCACAGCAGAAAACAAATTGTTTCCAGGTGAACAAAACATTTTGTTCAACCCAGAAAGAAGCTTCCAGTTTTTCATTTCATTATGGAGGTGTTTTAACTTTTTTTTTTTTTTTAAATTTAACTACATTTCTCAATGAAGTTCCCTTTTGAAATGAAAAGTCAAAAAGTTTCATTCTGAAACTGTCGAAGAGAAATGTTTTGACACATCTGAATTTTTTCTCAGTTCTTTTCCCCAGCTGAAACAAATTTGTAGAATTTGATCCCACTTCACAAATAATTTTGGTGTCCTCAAAATATTCATTTGTCAGCAAAATTTCTATTCACTGAAAAGTTTTCACCCAGCTTTAGAACTGAAAGATACTGCAGCTCATCTAGCTACTTCAGACAGGATTATTGCATGCTCTTTTCAGGCAAATGAAAGTCAAGCTTACAATACCCTCTGGTGGTGGAATGACAGCCCTACACGGCTCTAGAGTAAAAACAGGTGCTACATAGAAAATAACCCAGATGTGATACGTTCCTCAAAGCACCAATGTCTTTACTTCTCACAGAGGATAGAATTGTCCCACTGGCTTGATAGAACAAAAAGCTCTCTATAGTTAAAGATTGCAACCTGTTTCTGGTACTAGCCCTAGTTTCAGATAAACCCTTTGTCCCACATAGCTACCCACAGTGCACTGCTCCCTGTGTTTGTGCAAGAGCTGGTAGTGTGACTGCACTCCACTGACACAAAGAGCATAATGAGGACATGCAACAGCGATTTAATTACAGCGGTGGCTGTACGCCAGCATAACTTGTGTGGATAAATCTCTGTAGTGTAGGCAAGGCCTCAGTCTTGTGTTGGAATTAAAAGTCACGTAAAAAAAAATTAATCCAATAGGAAATTTTGACTCTTCTCTGTCCATTTCCCACTATCCCAGCTAACTTTCCATATTGTTTACAGCTCCGGAAACACTTCTCTACCAGCTACATTTGAAGAAAATTCATCATAATTAAGCAAAGTGGTCACAGATGTGTGTGAACAGTCTGACTTCTAGATGCTGAACCCTAAAGAACATATGAATTCTTCTGTATTTTGTCACTGCTGCAGAAGTTTTGCCTTAGCTCAACTAGCAGAAATCTGAGGCTGGAGTTAAATTATCAGCATACAAATCCTGGATTAGTAGCCATGTGTGGATTATTTAGTACCTGTGATTATTTGTAGTGGTGGACTTGTTGCAGAATGGTACCCTGTTGCATTTTTCCTGCAGAATGGGTAGATAGTTGGCCAAGCTTGTCTTAAATTAAAAGTCATCCTGATTAAGAGGTGAAGCCAAAAAACTTCTGAACATATAAATTGCTTCAGTGCAACTATTCAACAAGCTAACAGTAGTAGCTATAGCTAACAGCTCCAACTGAGATCCAGGCCCAGATTGCTAGACCTGTTACGGACATAATAAGAGGCCCCACTCAAAGAGATGACAATGTAAATCTGTATGACAAACTTCAGGGTGGGAGAGATTAAGTACTGTTAATCCCCTTTACAGATGTGGAACTGAGGCACTGGACTTCCTCAAGGTCAGAGAGGGGCTGTGACTCTGCAAGTGGGATCTAAAAGGTCACCGTTTTCTTTTAGCCCAAAATTGCAATTGGGAATTTTCAAAAATGAAAACACTGTTTTATGGTCCGTGAAGAAGTTTTGCTGCTGAAGACTCAGAGTTCCAGCAAGAAAAGAGCCCATTACTGCATAGCAGAGAAGGCAGGCATAACGGGAAAGGGAAAAAACTATTTTTCACTGTCCGAACTTTGCAAAATTCAACATGGGAAAATAAAACACTGTACCTTGTGAGAAGCAGACTGCACCTTGGAGATGTGTATGTGTGTGAAGGATTTAAGAGTTCTTATTAACAATGAAGGTAAAGGCTTTTTGAAAACATATGGGCCAAAACTTTTGATTTTGGGTCTGTCCCCTCCACCCCCCAAAACCCCATGTTTAGGCACCACCAAGTGACCTCATTTGCATAGATACTGAGCACCCTGTAGAACCCACTGAAATGAGCTGCAAGTGTTACTGAAAATGCAATTCACTTCCATGGAAGCTGGGGGGTATCCCGCCCCCGGGGGGGGGGCCACGAGAGGGGAGAGGAATAAATCAGGACACTTTATAGATGCCTTACTATGCATTTGGAGGCCTAGTGTTTGAAAAGTTTGCCCATAGTTTTTTTCTTGTCAATGTCACTTTGAATTATTTACTGAAATATCCTATTTTTATTTCATGAAAAATAAGCCATACGTGGGCTACTAAACAGCTTTGATAGCCACCGTAAAGGGCCTGTGGCACTGTGAACCATGCCTCATAGCACTGCTGCCCTAGTGAGAGATTCTGGCCTTATCTATCTCTTGAGCAAATGACCAACTGGAGTAGTAGCAATGCACATGAAGTCAGTTTATTGAGAGAAGATTGTTAATTCTCACAAGCAAGACTGGAGCGACGCTGACTCCATGGACGTTCGTTGGCTAAATATTAACACTGACAAGAGTCACACAGTTTTATATATCCTATTACAGTTCCGTGAGATTAGGGAAGGAAAAGGGCTTGCAGATAAGGCATTGCAATAAGACCCAGATGTGAGTCCAAGTTCTAGTTTTGCCACAGATTTTAGGAGCAACTTAAACTACTTCCATCTTTCTGCCCCAAGTCTTCATCAATAAAATGGAGGTCATTACACATGAAATAGATAGACAAAAGGAAAGATTAAGTCTTCAGAGCAAAGACTGTCTCACTGCTAGTCTGTATAGGGTCCAGCACAATCTTGCTTGGGACTTTTAGGTACTACTTTAATACATATAAACTGCTCAGCTATTATTGCGGAGGATAAAATTTAATAAATATTATGTAGGTGCTAAGGGCACGTGGGTGGGTGTGTAGAAGAGACTTCAAACATGTGTGTGTCCTGTACAAAAGGCTAGTGTAGAGAGGACACTTTTCTCACCTGATCTGGATTTCTGGTCATGATGCAGCCCAAGTTCCTTAAGGAGGCAGCTGTTCAGCAGGGTGAGCAGTTGTTAGACAGCCATTAGTGTACTGTGAACACTGCTAATAAACATTACTTACGTTCCCTATGTGCACATGCGTTGACTAGGAGAATGCAACAGTTGGCTGATGTACAATCTCTGGGCCCCAACCTGCAGCCCTCAATCGTTACTCACATGACTAGTGCTAAGGGTGTGGAGTTAGACCCACTCCTGGCACCTAAGGGTGTAGCAAGCACACACTACTTCTGGCAAGCTTTCAGCAATAGCCGCATAACTCACCGTGGCCCAGCGACCCCCTGGTACCAAATGGCAGAGGCCACAGGAGGCATTTTACTGGAATCCTCTGGGTTGACTATATGCATAATAGCTCACCCAAGGGTGGCACAAGAGGCCACTGGTCATACTCACTGTAAAACATACGTACACATAATATTTAAAGGAGTTATGGCTAAGAAACTCAGCATTCCCACTGATGATTGGGAGAGCCCTGCTCACAACCGCTCAATCTGACTCCTTTCCCAATTAGATCACATAAACAGGATTCAACTGGGTCAGTAAAGAGTTGTGTTCAACTGATACCTATATACATTGCAGCTAGGGAAACTAAAGTTCAGCATTTTATTTTAATCATGGAAAAACGTGGGGGTTTTTTGGGTTTTAATCTGAGAATTGTGGGTATTTTACCATGGAAAACTAGGCTCCCTGACGTTAAGCAGAGCAATGATCCGAGGTGGGATTGGTAAACTGGGGTGCACGGTTGCTTTGGAAGCAGCAAATTTGTGAATACTGAGAGTTTCCAGCGGACAAGGAGCTGGACACCCTAGGGAGATGCCGGAGGGCATGAGGGTTGAGGTGTGCCAACTGCTAACCTGTCGAGACAGCAAGGTCTGCGAGGCCTAAAGGGGAGGGCTTGTGTTGCCCATGGTTGATGGAGTTGGGCAGCTGACCCCCAGCAAGCACAGGTAAGGCTTCCTCACATGCAGGGCATGTGGTAGCAAGGGGGCTCACGGCCCTGGGTACCTCAGGAAGCATCACACTCACCTATACCAACATCACACAGGGAAGGCTCCAACTGGCGCATTCTAAAGGCCTTCTCTGGCTAAAGTCACCTGAGAGATTTTTTACCAATGATTTTGGTGGGAATGGAAGCCGGCACCCAGGGTCTCACATTATTCCCTCCCCTGCCTCCCCCACCCCACCTGGGATCATTGACTTCAGTGAGTATTCAGTACCCACCCCCCAAAAACAAAAACAAAAACCAGGCTGCAGGAGTCTGCCTTTACTGCAAAGTTGAGTCAGGCTTACCTGGGTGTTGTATCAACACCCCTCCTACCCCCATAAACCATCTCACCTCAATGTGGTGGTGCTTTAAGTACCAGCTGGAGGGTGAGTTAGAGCCCAGGTTTCCCTTTCACTCAGGAGGAAGCTTTGCAGAGAGGATGTGGGCTCAACCGCTCATGTACCGATATTCTTCCAAAACCCTGTCACATTCTGAGGTGCCATCCAGACCAGAGAGGGGCTGTGTCACCACCTGCCCCAGTAACCTGGGGTGCCTCACGATGCTTTGTCGCTGTAGCTCCCGACCTGGGCCCTCAGACACAGCCAAACAGCATGCGGGTCACACTCAGTGTCTGTGTATAGCTGCAGCCGGCTAGCAACACTCTAGTCAACACTCCGACTTCCACCAGCTTGGGCTAACACTCGCAGGGTGACCCAACACACTCTCAGTCCCAGATTTTCCCCACAAATGTGTTCTGCACTGTCCAGCCCTCTCCCAGGCAGTTCGGATATTAGAGGTCCCTCACCCCGGTAAGGGGTCAGTATACAACAGCTTGTTACTTTAACTGGAGTTACCAAACAATTCAGTTTACACACAAACACTGGATTAGATTTGATTAATTAATAAAAACAAAAAAACAGATTTTAAGTGCACACGAGTCAGAAATGGTTACAAGAGAAAATATATTCAAGACTTCAACTAGACTTGGTTCAAGGTGAAATCCTTACCACATGTTCCCAGCAACACAGCTGACCAAATTCCCAGGTCAGGACACCTCCCACAGTCCAAAGGCTGGTTCCCTTGTCTTCTTATGTGAAAGACATAGACAGGGACAGGAGAACAGAGACAGAGAGAGAGGTGGGGTGTTTTTGCCCCTCACTTTTATAGTCCAGTTCCCCTTTGAAGTAGATTCTTCTGAGGCTTAACCCTCAAAGCAAAATGTATTCAAACAGTAAAGGCAGCAATGTGGAGTCTGGGGGCAAAGGTGTGTCCCCATGTTCTCTTTCTTCTCCCCTGTGTATGCTAAAAGGCAGATTTGCCTTGTCTCCCTCTTGCTGTCTCAAGGACCTTGTTTACTACTTATATGTAAATTGAGGTAAACACATTCCTTTGTTTCAGATAGACCTGCTTAACCACTCCTGCCTAAATCGGAGCTACATGAGTTTGAACCTGTGCTCCTATCATCATACAAAGGGAATTCATAATGTTATGTATTATGTTGCTCTGCACATTTCCTCATGACGTTATTGACCAGTGAGATATTAGTTTTCAGATGATACCTCACAAACATATCACAAGGCAAGATTGTTACACCAAGGTGTAGGGGTGCATTCAGTCACACCCTACCTCCACCCCAAATGTGCACCGAGGACAGACAAGCTCTCTCACAAGTCACTGGGAAAGAATCATGGAGCAGCTCAGCTTACAGCAGCACAGATCACCCTGATCTATGCCCCCAGATGCCCTAGCAACACGCCTGGGGGAGCACCACACCAGTGAGAACACAGTAACTCCACTATGGCTGTGCAGTGTGGCTGCGGAGCCCTTGGAGCCAAACCTGAGTTAACTGCTGCAAAGATGCACCCTAGCCATTTAGCTCTGCAGTTCACACACACCCACCGCAGGCATCTCTTGTAAACTACAGCTAGATTCTCACACGCCCAAAGGTAACAGAGGAGTGGTCACAATGCACCAGATGAGGGATCCAACTCACATCTCCTGACTCCCGCAGTGACAAGTACCCGGTGCTCCAGAAAGTGCGGTAGGCAGCTGAGAGATAACCTATCCCCCGGGAAAGCTCTCTCCTAAACCCCCACTAGTCAGAGGTTGGCTTGTGCACAGAAACAGGAGAGGTTGTATTATATCCCTTCCAGAACCCCTAAGGATATCCACTTACAACAGGAGGCATTTACATAAACAGCTCATCCTCCTTTTGAAGCCTGCGATGCTCTTGGCTCAGTATTGCTTTGTGACAGTGAGCTCCAAAAGTTAATTGCTCGTTGTGTGAAAGGGTTTCTTTGGATCATTTCAAGTCTGCCACTATTCAATTCTACTGAATGTCCCCTTCTTGTTTTGAGACAGGGTGACTCACTCAGGGTGACTCTGAATCCACCTTCTCCCCACCATTCCTCCCTTTGCGTACCTCCATCATGTCCCCTCACCTCTAAAGTAAGCACTGCCTCCTCACAAGTCTTTCCATTCCCCTCCTCATTCCCATTCCCCATATTACTATTATCGTTCTTATTTGCCATCAGGCCCAGAAGCCCTGAACGCCCTGTTTCTGCATGGTTTTGAGATGGGTGATGTAGAGGAGTGCTGTTCCAGAGTGCCCCATCATGGCCTGGGATTGAGGCAGGGGGGCTGCAGTGTTATTTCTCTCTGGAGGTTCCAGGAAAGGATCCACTCAAAGAGTCTTTAAACCAGTATTCCCCTCTCTTGGAGTGTAATTTATTCAGCATAGGATAGGTCCCAAAATTGGATATTAGGAAATTTAGACTAGAAATTAGACGAAGGTTTC
>ML675617.1:15084826-15144139 GCA_007922155.1 Mesoclemmys tuberculata | reverse complement strand
CATATTGGTCCCTTCTGACCTATGAGTCTATGAGTCTATGAGCCCCCTTTCATCCACCCAGGTTCAGGGTTTCCACAGGCCTCTTTCCTAGGATTGTGTAGGACAAGTCCTGACCTCCTCAGGCTGGAAACTCCCCTTTAGGGCTGGGTTTCCTCCTGGTGGGGACTGCATTGGAACAGAGTCCTCCCGTCAGCTGCATTCCCCTGGCTTGGGCTCAGAGCCTTCTTTGAATCAGTCTCCCAGCCACTCTCCTGATCCTTCCTCCCAGGTGGGTCTAATAACCTCAAACACCTGTCTGTGCTGGCAGGGACAGAGGGGAGCCCTGCCCCACCCACTCTACAAGGTCCCAGGCACTTAGAGGCACAGTCTGGAGTGACCCTATACCGTCTGTCATGCAGACACGCAGGCCCAGACCCTCAAATGGTACTTAGGCTCCTAACTCCCATTGAAATGAAAGTTAGGAGCTGATTGAGGATCTGGGCCCAGGACCATCTTCCGCTTGGCCACTGATTGTTTCCATTGTTTTTCCAGCTTTCATTGGTTTTCCCAGGACACATGGAATAGGGGGACTGGCCGCTAAAGCTTCCTCATCGGGCCTGAAAGGTAGTCCCTGTTAGCGACAACTAGAACTGAACACAGTTTTCCAAATGAGGGCAAGCACTGGGTTTATATTAATTGCTATGTTCATCGTTTCATTCCATATCCCTCCAATAACTTGGCTTCTCTCCCCATTCCCCCCTTCTTTTGACTAGGGGGCCTGTGTGATCAAATTGTAAGTGCTAGTGTGAACAAGGGTCAACCCTCTGCTACAAGTGTGAGTATTCTCACTGCAGTCAGTTGGGCCACTCATGGGCATGAAGGTAACTACGTTAACATTTGCTGGATTAAGGCCTTTGCTAAGCCAAAGTATTAAGACAGTGTTTTATGAAGAACGAACCAGTAGATGGCACTTCAAGTGGACATATTTCCCTCTCAGAACTCCAGGTGAAGAGACTACAGTGCCTAAGTGAAGGTAGGCTAAAATAATGCGGTTGATTCATGCAATATGGTCACACAAAGCAACCTGACACTTGCAGGAGAAGTGTTTAGAAACACTGGTAGTGATTTAAACAGAAAGTACTGAATAATAAACCACTCAAGCATTGGAGTCTCATTTTTCAAAAAGGCACGATGCAAACGTTTTCAAAATAGGTTTTATTATTAGTCCTTAGGCTAGATTCTGCCATCCTTACTCCTGCTGCATGACACCTTTGTACAGCAAATTCACTCACCTCTAGTAATCTGCAGCAATTGTTTCAGGATTTAGCCAAGGCAGCATTAATGGGGTTAAGAAGGAATGAAATTCAATTCAATTCAAGAGGACATCTCACCACTGAGTGAGACTCATGCAGGAAAGGTTCTCTCACAGTTAGAGCCCCAATGTCAACATCACTATTCCCAGGGGCAAGCTGGAGCCAGCAGCTGAAGGTGGCCTATCAATGCCAGGGCACTACCAGAAATTTTTCCAACAGTACACGTGCCGCACCCACTCCTGACTTAGGGAGGAGACACTGGCGGCAGCCTCATTATTTAGGGTTGTCTGGGAGCCTTGAGGAATGAAAGATGACTCTTTAATTAAAGATTACATCGTGTGATGAAACCTTCAAGAGTCCAGCCAACCAAAATCGGCAACCCTGCTCCCTATGGTCAGTGCACATGCTCAGGCCGTTCGGCCTGCTCAGCAGTAACACGCTCCCCCTGTTTGGGCAAAGGGGGGCCAGCTGCACTGACCAGAGAGAAAGGGACACGGGGCACAAGGTGTTGGGGGCTGGGGCTGGTACTGGCATCTAACCCCTCGTCCAGCTCTGAGGTTTCAGAGACCTAGCCACTCCCCCCAGCCATGCCCCACAGCCAGGGACCCACCCCAGGAGGGAACAGCCTGGGACACCTGCATCCCCAGCCCATGAGGAGACCCTGCAGGACCCGTGGCCCTGCAGGCTGGAAGGGGGCTGGAGGCCCCAGCACTTCCCCAACAGGGGAGCTGCAGTCCAGATACTGGAGCATGGAGGGGAGGGAAGAGACTGGGGTCACGGGAGTCTGAGGAAGCATTTCCCAGCACAGCTGAAAATTGTGCAGGGGCCAGATGTAATCGTCCCACAGATCAGGCAGGCCTTTGAGCATCCTGTATTAAGGTATCTGCTCACATGATTGAGCCCTTTAAGGACTCTTTGTAAACGGAAACTTCACACTTACTACCCACCCACCTATAGCTAGAGCCCTGTACAAACGTTCCTGCCCCTTCCCCACTACTGTGTTAACAGGACAAAGGCTGTACCACCAGGACCAACCCTCCTCTGTCAAACGGCAACATTTTGTCATATTCGATGACAGGATGAAGTATTTGGCAAAACCATTGCTCGCCCCTGTAACCTCACTGCTGGCCTGGGCCCAGGGTTCATTTACTCATACCCAACCAACATGACAGAGCGCACCACTGGTGTATGAAAAGTTGTTCGAGCTCTATGTATCCTGCCAATGACTCTGCTATCCTCACATCTAGCCAAGCCCCTGCGACTGTGGTATTGGTTTGACACTGGCCTCAGTACCAACTAGAGGACCAGGAAAGGTGGCCACTGGAGGGCTCCCTTAATTATAATACAGTTCTCCAATTATTATTATTCTGTCAACGTACCGGTAAATGGAAGGAGCACATGTATGCTCAGGTGTTCATGCCCTTAAGAGATCGTAAAGATATACTGAGGAAATGTAGTTTAGTGGCTACCGGTTCTCCAGGACCAGTCCAAATGATTTAGCCCATCCCGGATGTAATGATGAAACCAAATCCCCCTTCGGCCCCTGTTCCCCCGCCTTTTGTGGGACTCAAATCAGATTTGGGACCGGCTCCTCCTGCAGGGGTCTATCCGCTCTTGGCAGAGACCAGCAGCACCCTGCCAAAACCATTCAGGTTTATAACCATGTGCCTTTCAGCCCAGTGGAACTGGCAGCTTTTAAAGCCCAGGCTGGATTGTTAACCAACGATCCCAGGAAATTTATCAATCTGATTGAAAGAATTATGATTAGCCATAGCCCATCCTGGCGAGATATTCGCACCCTTTGTAAATCCCTGTTAACAAAGGTAGCCGAGCCACTCCAGACATCAGGAAAAAGCTCCAAAAACAGGAGGGGACTCTAGGCATGAGCCTGGCACAGTTATTAGAAGTGGCACAGAAGGTTTATAGCCAGCGGGATGAGGAGAAGGAGAAGCGGCAGATCCGAATGATGATGGCCACCGTCCAGGCTGGTACCCATGGAAGACCGCCTCAAGGTAGGACCGGGGTAAATCAGGGAGGTGGTCAGGGTCGGCCAGGACCGGGGGAATGCCGTCTGGGGCAGAATCAATGTGCCCGATGTAAGAAAGAAGGACACTGGAAAAATGAGTGCCCCTTGAAAGAGCCTGCCTCACTCATTGCTTTGGCTAATCAATATTTTCTCACTAGTGGCTTACACCCCTTAGCTTCCCAACTCCTGGCAGACTGTCTGCTCTGCCAAAAGAATAACCCCCGAGTTGCAGGTCCTACCCCCCCTTGCAGCCCTCGAGCTCGCTCCCGGGCCTGGGTGGGTCTGGCAAATAGACTTTATTGAACTTCCTCGTACACAGGGATACTGATATCTATTGGTGATGGTTGATCGATTTACAGGGTGGCCTGAGGCCTTTCCGTGCTGAAACTGCACTGCACAAACTTTGGCTCTTAAATTGATGAAGGAAATTATACCCCGGTTTGGCCTCCCCATGTGGATCGAATCTGATAATGGCACCCACTTCATGTCACAGGTTGTACAAACTGTGTCAGTAGGACTTCAAATTCAGTGGAAGTTGCATACCCCCTAGCGGCTGCAAGAAGCAGAGTGGTGGAGTGCACTAACCAAACTCTGAAAAGACCTCTAAAATATGCCAAGAAGCCGCTCTAAAGTCGACTGAAGCCCTTCCTCGGGCTTTATTACACATCCGAGCCCTACCCAAAGGCCGATTGGGCTTCAGCCCCTTTGAAATTATGTTTGGTCGCCCCGGCCTATGAAGGATGTCCCGGTTTCGTCAGGGGAATGGGTTTTAGGGGAAAGTGAAATAGCCAGATATGCGTCTTCTCTGTCTGCTGTTTTATGTTCTCTTCACAAGTCGGTTCAAGATGCCCAGCCTGTCCCCCTTGATAACCAGTCCATCCATTGCGACCTGGAGACAGGATCCTGATTCGCACCTGGAAGGACAAGCCCCTGCAAGAAAGGTGGAAGGGACCAGCTACAGTTCTTCTCACCTCCCATACCGCGGCCAAAGTCCAAGGATTTAAAAACTGGATTCATCACTCTTGGCTTAAACCAGTGACAGCCTCGCCCTCAGGAACTAATACAGAGTGGACAGTTCAGCAGGTTACTATCCCGGACACTAATGCAGATTCCCAAGACCTTGGATTAAAGTTATTATTTAAGAGACAAACCCCTTAGGCCTCGGGCTCATAGCTTGCCTGTACTATCATCCAAACACCAAAGAATTTAACTGATGCTAGATTTTATTATCCCTTTTGTTGTAGGAGTATTTAGTTTGTGTTTAATTTGGATGTGTTTCTGTGTGGCTAACCAGCATAACGGTAAGGTTTTGGGAACTTCCTTACTGTTTCCTCCCCGTCAGGATGCCCCGATACCTCCCTTAATTACCTTTTAAGCCACGAGTATGAGAAGACTCAGAAATTGGAGGTCTGAGTATTCTCAAAGAGGGGACTTGTTGTGGGTTGGGGAACTACACTAGGTAATTCAGGTTAATGGAAGGCCATGAGTGCCGATGAAGTTTTCCTGTGCTAGGCTCTATCCTCCATCTCCCTCCCCCTTCTCTTATCCTCTGGGTCATGCTGACACCGTTTCGCTACCGTAAACTAAATTAAATTGGCTTGTACTGGAATTATTTGGGCTTGCTTATCAGTATAAGATACAGTGCAGGTGCTATGTTACTGCTTGAAGGAAGGAAAGGGAGGGGGGGAAGAGTCCCCTGTTGAAATTAAGTAAGGTATAAATAAAATTGTGGCTTGCTGCTTTGGCACGCTGGATTTGAGACAGACAGACAATCTCCCTGCGCCATTTGGGATCCTGAATAAACTTATACAAGGATTTCTCCGTCTCGGTGTCTGAGTGGGCTAATTGCGCACTGGGCTCGAACCCAAACTGCTGGGGCCTCAGCTAAGGGTCCTCCAGGACCACCAACAAAGGGAACTAAAGGAAGTTACAGCAGACATTCTTCTGTCTGAAGAAGTGATATGTTTTGGGTAGGCTGCTCACAAGGATGTAAGCATGGGGCACAAAGTAGGTATTTTTAAGCATCCTAAGATCACATACACGTAATTTATTCTGTTGGCAAAGCAGGTGAGAGGACCGGTGACAAACTCAACAGCTCTTTCCTGCAGATTTTTTAACTATCTTGGAGGAGAAGAGACATGGTCTCGTAGCTGTGTGCTATGTTGGAAAGGAATGCATAACGGAGTCACTTGTTCCAGTGAGAAACATGACAAAAATGACTACGCTGTTTAAAAATATCCCAGAGAGCACAAGGGGGCAGGAATTACTTAAGGTTATGTAGTGAAGCACCCCCAGAGAATCAGGAAATGGCTTATTTAATGTTGCCTGTCCTTTGCATACATGTATTAACACAAAGTATCTCACACAGCACAAGTTTTCCCCCATAATCTTACCTCCTGGGTCACATCTTGTACTTCCGTGCACAATAGATCAGTCATGCCACACATTTCTAGGAAAACACATTGCACGAGAAGCCCAACGGGGGGCGGAGGGCGGAGCAGCTATCCTCAGCAATAGGGGATAAACTCACCAGGAACAAACACATCCATTGTTTCTCGATCACTAGTAATATCAGAGATAGAAACATGAAAGATTTCCCCCCAATGAATGGCGTAAGTGGTGCACGTCTTGTGGGCTTCATCTTCTTCGGTCTCCCACATTTGGGCCTTGTTCGCACCAATAAGAAAGTCTTACCTGTACACACCATGTCAGCAATGGGTACAGCTGACCACATGCTGCACTAATTCAGTCACTTGCATCACCTATGGCAATTAGTAACATACCACTCCTACAGGTGCCCAGTTCATATCAATGGAGGACACGATTTTAAAGTGTCTTGGCTCAACTTTACACATCACTCTTAGCACATTTTTTCTATAGTTCCACAGCAATACTACAAACTCACAGCTGTTTCCAGTTAACTAATTACCTCACGGAGAATTACTCCATTTCCCTACATTAAGAGGAGACACCTGATTAAACAGAGCTTTGCTCAAGTTTCTCAGTCTTAACCTTTCTACTACCGGATGCCAGCCTATGCATATTCCTGTATTGCTGCTCTGAAATGCAGGTTCTATTGTAATCAGTGGGTCATTTAGTGTGTTTTGGGTATATTTTGCAGCAATTAATCAGTTAAATCACCAGGGCTGGCTGAATCCATTCAGTAAAAACTTCATTAAGCCTCCTTCCAGATGGAAAAAACAATCTAAGAGCATATGTAATAGGAGGGGATACATAAATCTGCATTTAGCGCTGGCTGTCTTGTGTGCATTCTTTGGACTTGCCAGCTCAGATATCATAAATGCATTGTGATAACACCTCTTCTATTGCCAAACAAACCTGGGGGCAAATCCAGGACAGAAGAAAAATGGCTTTACCTGATGGGCACTGAGTACCTTCTAAAATCAACTCAGGTTTACAATGAGGCAGCAGCACACGTACAATATCCTTTGGGCAAAAATCCTGTCAGACGTTGCTACTGGATTTAACAGAAAAGCCAAAGTCTGCTTTAGAAGTGCGTGCTCAGAATGGATTTCTTAAATTCATCTAATTGAGATTAACAGCAGCTGCTTTCTGGGATCTTCAGAGTCCTTTCATAAAGCTGATTGGAAGCCAGAAAGGAGGCTGTCTGAAATGGCTTTCAGATCCTGGATTGAACAAGCAGAGTTCCTGGCATTTGGGGGAGATCTCCATATGCAAATACCATTCATTCTGGTCTCATGCCATTGTGCTACAGCCAGGTTTATTGAGAGTTACACTGCAGTACATATAGTGGAAAGTATTTTAAACATTAGGAGATTTCTGCTTTTCTAGCTTTTTCTAAGACAGGCTAAGTTTAAACATGAGCATCTCACAGTCAGTCATTCTTCCTAGTCCCTTCACTAACAAGCACACACAATTCATTTACAAGAAACTGCTTGTACAGGTCCTGCTTGCCTGCTACAAACACATATCAAATAGCTCAACTTTTTACAAAAGGTGCTGAATAGAAAAACTATTGTTTAAAGAACTCTGAGTGGGGTGCTGGTTTATTCTTCCCCTTTAATAAAAATCTTGCAAAAGAACAGGATACTGAAATATATTTAAATTACCATAGACTACTGTTTTCCTTCTTTTACTTGTTCTTCTACAATGACTATCTTACAATGATATTTAAAGCAGACTGCACAGAGAGATAAACAATCTGAAATGCCCAATCCCTGATGGACTTCAGTATAATTTACCTGTTAAAATAAACTGTAATACTGCACTTGCAGCTTTACTTTCCTAATATAGAGATTTGCAGAAGCCACTCACACCGAGAGGATTAACTCCTTCAGCTTCCACAGTTCCACCCTTCAACGCAAGAATGCACTGAATGAAGTATGTACCACTTCAGGGTAAGTGGTGCTGACAGTTACAAGATACTGTCTTTGTCTAACAATATGTCCAGAAAGTATATTAAGAGCTGTTAACGCTTTCAGCACTATCACCAGAAAAGGTTTAGCTGTAGCAATCACCGCAATCTCCTTTCAAAATAGAATTCCAGGTGATTTTACAATAAAAACTTGGCAGAGCAAACGAGAGCTACCCAAATAGAAGCAACGTCTCTTTACGATTTGAAAAGTCAGCCCCAGTGTTCATGGAGAACGCAAAACACTTAGCAAAATGCTAGTTAAGATCCACCAGGCAGCAAAATACTGACAATAGAAGTGTATTGGCAGTGATCTTACAGAGCAGAGTTTAATCAGGAGAGTGAGTAGGGAACACAGCGTTTCTTCAGCTCTATTCAGTGCTATTGTTTACAATTACATTTTAAATTACCTGCCCATTTCCATTACCCTCCAAAGCATATCTATGCATTGCTGGCTCACGGAATAGTGAAAATAAAGGCAAATTTTAAACACATGCTGCACTAGCATCACCTTCTACTAGGAGTGGCTGCTGAAAGTTAACACCCATCTATGCTTTGGGCTCAAATCATGAGGAATATCCCAAGCGTGCAGGTATCTACTGAACATGGATCAAAGGACAAAGAAAGCAAAGCTCCTGTCCAACAACAGATATAAACCTGTGTTTAAATATTTTGCTGAATCCAGCCTAAAAGCTGTAGTAACAGATACATAGCTACTCCAGAAACAAAAAGTTATTTTAGACTATATATATATATATATATATATATATATAGCATACGGTTTTCCCTTAGCTTTAACAATAACACCTCTTACACAGCTTTTTTCATCCAGAGATCTCAAAGCACTTTATAAAGGACTTAAGCATTATTATTCCCATTTTACTGATAGGGAAAGTGAAGAACAGGGCAGGGAAGCGATTTGCTTGAGGTCCCTCAGCAGTCTTGTGGCAGAACTGGGAATAGAACCCTTGTCTCCTAAATCCCTGGCCAGGGTTCTAGCCATTAAGCAACGCTGCCTCCCTTTACCAAAAAAGGGAGCCCGTTTTTTACTCTTCTGCTGCCAACCACATGTAACATGCAGCCCCTGGTTTTGTGGACTGATAGCAGGTGCCTTTGAGAGCCCTTCCCTTCTACATACTGTAGCTCCTGTGTGTGCCGTCACCATTATCAGCCACTAGCAAACTCTCGAAGTGGTATTTGAAGCTTTAAAAGTGGCAGCAGCACCCACATTGCAGACGCCACCTTGTTTCCCCTTGGAGAGGGTGCCCACCGTTGTACTGGAAGTGTTCACAGCTTGGATCCTTTGAGCACCTATTTTTAAACGCTTTGAAACCAAAACCGCTCTGTGGAACAGGAGCCATGATGCATGGCACTCTGCCCTCATGAGGGGGTCTTGACATAGGTTCATGCCACCTGTAGAAGGGGTGGCCTGTCCCTCTCCATCTTATTCTCGGAGGGAGGTCACGCCCTCTCTTGGCCACACCTGTGTGGGCGAGCTTTAAACTGGGGATTAGCTTTCCGTAATCTATCGCCATGGTACCTCAGACAAAGCAGTGTGTCGCCCTTGAGGCTTCGTGGGGCCGTCACGCAGGGTCGGCATGGCACCGCGTCCCAGCCCAGGGCCCTAACAGTGGCGAAGCATCCCGCCACTGGATCGGTGGGGCTCCAGCTGAAACGCACCAACACGTGCTTGGGCTCGAACACGGCCAGGCAGAGGTCGGCTGCCCCGGGCTACTTCGTCCGCCCCACGCCCGTGTACCTGTATCCAACGTCGTCAGCCACCTCCTCAGGGTGGACCGCGAGGGGCAGCCCAGCAGGCCCTCAGCGTCCGGCAAGTCGCAGACGGCTCTGGCAGGCCCTCTAGCCCCCAGCCAGCTCCGGTGGCTCTTCAGCAGGGTCAGGCTCGACTCCCAGCACGGGCAGAGTGAGATCCTTCTCCTCCAGCAGCTCCCCTCAGACTGAGTGTGAGGGCCCGCCCTTTATACTTCCAGTTCCTGCTTTGGCTCCACCCCGCTGCTTCCAGCATGGCTTCCCTAGCTCCGCCCCCAGGGGGAGAGTGGCATCGCCTTCCTGTCAGTCTTGGAGGGAGGCCACCCCACCCCACTACACCACTATTCCCTAAAAAGGCTTTTTTCAGTGAATCCATACCCTAGAGTGACTGCAGGAAACCACAGAATGCACCTAAGACCAATGAGCTCGGTCAGACCCACGAGAGCTCACAGGCAGCTTTTTAAAAATGATGGCACAAATTCATCCCCAAGGTAACTCAGTGCACTGGAGTTCTGCCAGAGAGAAGCTGCCCTGTTTGTGGAAATGGTGGTCTCTACTGTGCTGCACAACAGGGAGCTGTTCACTAGACCTTGACAAGGTTAAAAAAAAAATTACAGGTGGAGTGGATACTGACACCTACAGTTAGGTTAGGAAGGATTAGATTTTTCGTCGGTAACTGTGGGTAAACATTGATGTCCTTGTACACACACAAACTGATGAAAAAATATATCCACCGATGATAATCTGAATTTACGGACAGGCAAAGAAAGAAACACACTGCTTGAGAATTCAGACTTTAATGTAAGGATATTTTCTTTGTATATTTTGACATGTGATGTTGACAATTTGTGTTTGAATGGTTATAAAACTAACTTTTTGAATCTCAGTGTCTACTGATTAAATATTAATATTAAATATGACCCCTCCTCTTGTCTGGCCTTCCTGCAACTGAAAATTTAAATAAAAAATAGGGAAAAAATGCTTAAAAATCATTACCTGTCAAAATCATAAAATAAAATAAAAAAATTGAACAGGGCCAACCCTACATATAGTTAAGAGTGCCTACCTCTTTCCATTACACAACTGTTTTCAGTTGCTTCTAACTTTGTAAAACTAATTGTTTGGTCTGAGACTTCCCATGCTGGGTGTTTCTATTTTGGAAAGTTTCAGCTAAAATGGTTCAGCTGTTTCTGATGACAAGATTAGGAAAAATTTTGTTTTGCCCAAGTTAAAAAATTCTTCAAGCTGTTAAGTTGGCATGGGCTAGTGCCTCCACGCTTTGGGGTGAGGACTAGAATTTTACAGCTAGGGATCCAAGGCAGAGAGAGAAAGTGAAAGTTATCAAGCGTCCACTGATTTTGGGTGCACAGTTTGAGACTCCTACCACCTGATTTTCCAGAGTACTTAGCATTTGATATGTTCAAAGCACAGTTCCAATTCATTTCAATTGCAGATCTGAGTGCTCAGCATTTCTGCAAATCTGGTCCCAGGTGTCTCAGACTAGGCACTCAGAAAACTGTTGGTGACCAACTGAACATTTGTAAGTGACTTGTCCAGCATCACACAGGACCTCTGTGGCAGAGGAAGGGCTAGAATCCAATTCTCCAGGGCAGCATTAACCATGAGCCCAGTATTTCTCTCCCTGTCATTCCCTGCCTCATTCAACACACACCCTCCAATTGCAACAAGTAAGGCAGGGGCCTGACAAACAGCTTCCTTTACTACATAATGCCATTTCATTCCCATTGCACAGTCCAGTCTGTGCCCTGAATGAGGCTGGGGTCCTGTGGAAACAGTGGCATATGATCAAAGAGTAACATGGGTCTAGAACCCTTTACATAAAACACTCGTTACATATGCCATAACTAGAACCCATTAATTTTCTAAAGACATATCAGTTATCCTGAGAAACATTAACTACGCTTTATACAATTTATTAAAGCTAGGAGATTTATAAGACTTTCAATGGCCCCTGCGCCCTCCGTTTTCACAAATGACAGAGTTACAAATAAACGTAAAAACGCCTGTTATCATTCATCTGCTTTTATTATCCCGGCATTAGCCCTTCCGTGCCTCTCTCCAACAAAGCAAGACATTGTGCTCTTTGGAACCTGCCCGCAGGTGCCTTCAATAACCTGCAGAGGTTTAAAAAAAAAAAAAAAAAAGATGTTTTAACAGAGGCACGAATATCTTGCTGGTCATAACTGTGTTATTTCTAAGTTAAAAACATCCAACAGTTTCAAACAAACCTAAGTGGGCACTGGGGGATGGAGGCTGATGTCAACCTGCTTAGTTTAGGACCCAGATATGACACGTGAAATGAGGTGCAGAGAGGGACAGGGAAAGAACACGTGAATACCACCCAGATTCTAACGAGACTTTGGGAGACGCGCCATCCTGCTGCAGGGAAGCCAGTAAAAGGTCAAACGTGCACCCAACACTCAGGGTAAGAGCACTTAGGCTCTGAGCGGGACAAGCTGGGTCCTTTGTGTAGGATTTTTTCAAAGCACTCCGTGCAGGCCTAATTCTGCTCCCCTCGGAGCTAGGGAAAGCAGAGTTCGGCCAACGCTGAGTGCCTCACAAAATCATCGCTCGTGGTGAGAGGAGTTCAGGTCTGCACCACAGGGGAAGGAGGCAAAACTGAGGAAACTGGAGAACCTGGGAGCCATCAGGAAGCCCGCACAGAACCTGGTTCATGCTAGCGAAGGGCTACCCCTACCACAGGGGGCTGGGCACTGCTCCCACTAGCAGCACATCTGTAAGAACTGAGGGGCTTTTGGTTCACCTCAGCCCCGGTAACAGAACACAAGCACTTCAGAGCGGAAATGGTCTCTAATGAAGGGTTTGTACAGGACCCAGTGTGATGGGGACCCAACCTGCCTGGGGCATCCCTAACCCCCACCTCAGAGAGAGGCTGCATTCGGAGGAATTACCACCAGCAGTAACTGCCACAGGGATTTCCAGTGGGCATCTGCTGTCTCCCAACTCCCTGACCCCCAGCCCCGGTTCTGCCCCAAGTATGCAGTGTCCTCCCCAGGGTGACCAGATGTCCCGATTTTATAGGGACAGTGCCAATATTCAGGGATTTTTCTTATATAGGCGCCTATTATCCCCCATCTCCTAACCCGATTTCACTCTTGCCATCCGGTCACCCTACCTGCCACAGAGTCTGGGCCATGGCGCCTCTTCTTTACCTACATCAGGGGCCTTTTACACTCCTCTCAGTGTTGTAAGGCAGATGGGACCATATGGCCAGAGAATTTTTTGTTCTTAAATGGATGTAAGCCCCACTTGGGTTCAAGCAAGTGTGCATTGGAGCAGGCTTCTAGTACTTTTCCTGACCTCTGGAGAGAATTGTATTTATAGATATATAGAGAGAGCCATATGTGTGCATGTATGTTCACATATATGTGGTGCTATTAGAGACAGCGAGAGCACATGCCATGTTCCCACCTATAGGTAAGAAGCTTGTTTTAAGCAGCAGGGCCACTTTGTGACCACGGCTAGGGAAACCAGGCTAGAACCTGCTAGCGACAGGCATGTTTAAAGCGTGGCTCTGCTCTATTGAATGAGGAGGTACCATTGGCACCTGTGGTTTTTCGGGGGAGGAGGGGAAGTGTCTTTAGTCAGTCACATTTACTTACTCTACTGACAATAAACACATTTCCCTACTTTTACTCCCCGCTGCCCTGGCACAGCCAGCAAAGCTATAGGAAAGTACAGAGGATCCCGTTCTGCTCACCCCTGTGCAGACCGTTCACTGTGTTCCAACCCCACCAGCCCTCGGTCCCATCCAGCCCCATCCCACAAAACGGAGCTGCAGAGGTGGGCCCGAGGGATGATTCTGGCCTGCAGAATCCCGACATGAGACAGTGCAGGAGCTGGAAAGAACACAGCTTGATTTTCATAGCCCAGCTTGGGTTGACGGGGCTGGCTCTTCAAAGGTATCTAGTTTTTAATTTGAGACTGAGCAACTCTGATACAGAGTCACTGGAAGGCCAATAAAGAGAGATGTCCCTTAGGGCCATTTTTAGAGAGTCGCTACGAGCCCAGTTGTTGCATGGAGAGTTTAAACCTGACATTGACAGGGCTTAGGCTATGGCTATGCTACAGAGTAAGTAGACATAAGTTATGTCGCTCGGGGGTGTAAATTAGCCACCCTGATGAGTGACATAACTTGCGCTGACGTAAGCGCCAGTGTGGATAGAGCTATGCTGGCAGGAGAGCTTCTCCCGCCCCCTTGTGGGGACTGAAGTAACTAAGCCAAAGCTATAAGCTTAGAGCATCTACAGAGAAAGCTGCACCACTGTAAGCTCCCTAGTGTAACCATACTTTTAGTTTTCTGCCTCCCCTCTTCCCATGCTGATTTACCTTCATACAATGTCTGTTTCTAGAACATCCTCATGTCTGGTAGGCAAATTTTTCTCTAGTGTTTCCATTTCTTCTTCCTTTCTCCTCCTGCGCCGCTTCCGACAGTGACTTGCAAAAGCAAAGTCAGCGATTAGCCGAAGCTACTTTGGTTAGTAGGAGAAATTCACTCTCTCTCTCAAATCATAAGCGTTTCCCCCAGCACCACTTCAACAAACCAATATTTAATGCCCATAGAGCACTTCCTAGTTACTGAGCCCTGTATAAACCAGGTTGAACCCCCCCCCGAACACCAGGAGATCGTTAACTAGTACCTCCAATTAACAGATGGATAAACTTGAAGCAACCTCTCCTCCAACCCCCATTCAAAATCAATGCAAAGATTCCCATTGACTTTAATGGAGGTTGAAAAGGGCCCTGGGGCTCCAGTTCAGCAAAGCACTGAAGCAGGGGCCTTAGGCCTTCCTAGTGAACAGCTATAATTAAATCAGTACAAAAAGTGGGCCCTGACCAGCCTTTCCAGAGGTCAAGAGAATTATGCAAAGCCACAGAGGGAGTCCAGGGAACAGCTGGGGGTTAGAACTCAGGTACTCAGACCCACTACTTCCACCTTTAATATCATCCGTGACTCTCGATAGGCGTTTGTGGGCCCCTTTTCTCAGCTGCCGCTTGCATTTATACCCAATCAGGATAACTTCTGTCCTGGTCAGTGCTGGTTCCAGCTATCAACTGGCCCTGAATATGGGCTATTCCCTTTGCAGCAGGCATTTGCCAGTCAGTCAGTGGCTTTCAAGGGAGTGGGAGGGAGGCCACCATCCTCAAAAATAAATGTATGAGATCTTTAGGGCAAGAATGGCCCTACTGCTTGCCTGTCACAATGGGGCATGGGCCATGCCTGGAGCTCCTAGGGACTGCCATAATGCAAATGGCTACCCTACAGAAAAATCAATGCTAGCAGGAACCCAACAACAGTTTTTACATTTCAGGCTGGGTCCTGAACACCTTGAAATGAATGGCAACGCTCCTAGCAACGGCAGTGCTGCAGGACTGGGTCTGTAAAGGGTACAGAACCAGTGTCAGAGGACTCAGGCTTGGGTTGGAACTCGGACTCCGAGATCCTCCCCCCCTCACTGGGTTTCAGACCCCAGGATCCAGCCCAAACATCCACCCTACTTTTTAACCTCACAGCCCATGCCCAGGAGCCTGAGTCAGCTGGCCAGGGCTCGGAGACTCTGTGCCTTTTATTGCTGTCTTATTAGGAGCAATGAGAAATCAATCACATTACAAAACCACAATGAGAACCATCAGCAGAGCATCCGTTGAACCAAGCCACTCCTTGGCAAGTTACTAGTCATTTAACAGATGCCTAACCTTTCCTTTCCAAGCAAAAAAAAACAAACAAACAAACTACCACCCCTGTTGTAGAAGCTGTGGATCAGTTACAGATAGACCTCACAAGCATTTATAAACACTAGCAGTACACAAAGATGTAAAACACTCCGCCCCCGCCCTCCTTTACACACAAGCCCCCTGGGCTGGAAAGCATACTTACTGACTGCACGTGCATATACATATTACCAGGAAGATCAGTGCCACCACGGCAACGATCACGCAAATCACTACAATCTGGCCTTGATCGCCTCTCAAGTAAAATATGTCCACTAGCTCACATCTTGCTCCAGTGTAGCCTTTCTCGCAGCTGCAAATGGGAGGGAAAGCAGAAAAACATAACAAAATTGACACCGCTATGAGAACACCCAAGGATTACGGCCAGGTCCTTCAAACACACGCACACGCACGCACAGACTGACACAGTCTTCACGGGCTGCACTGAGTTTGCCACCTGCCCTGTGCAAGGAGCAGCACGTGGTTGCATTGTCCCAGGAACAGAGCACAGCTCACCTAGAGCTACAATCTGAGCAGGGAGAGAGAGGGGTGCCGACTCTCTGAGCAGCTAAGTAAGGGCTGTGACAATCCAGCCCTACATGAGCAAGGCTTTGCAAGATCAGGCCCCCCTTTACCATATATTATATCAAAGCCTGGGGGCCAGAGGAGCCTTTGGACAAACCCTGCCAACAGGCTGCTGCAGCTGTGGTCAGGGATGAGCGAAAGCTCAAGCTTTCTCGCGTACGCCTGCTGGGCTGTGATTCTAGATGGATGGTTTGTTTTTCCTGCAGGTGCTTGGGCTTTGGCTCACTAAGGAGCAACCCAGTAAAGCGAACACGTGGCCCCAGCGTCACTCACAGCAGGCAGGGAGTGTGCAAACCCACCCGGAGACAACTCCAGCACCAAATCAGGATGCTGACTAGAGCAGCATGGTACCCACTGCATTCTGGGAAAGAGACTCGCTAGTGAAGGGTCGTTATCCTGTGCAGATTTAAGGTCAAGTGCGGCCTTCGCAGGGGCGCGGTGTTGTTATGCCCATCTTGGAAAAGGTGGCGTCACTTGCTGCCTGCGTGAAACGGCCCCGCTGTCAACAAGCGCCCATGGCCTTTAAATCTTTGTGCTGCGGAAGCGGAGGGCAGGGTAAACTCATTGGCGGGCTTGTGAGCCAGCCGCTCCACGCTAAGTCCCATTCCTCCTGATGAGGCGCTATCAAAAAGTGGACTGACCAGGACTCAACTGAAACGCCCTCCCAGCCTTGGAGTGAAGCCACTTCCGTGCCCTCTGGTGAATGAAATCCAGAGCATGTGGGGAACAGAACTGAAGAGACTGCACACCCAGCACCACTGGGGCACAAAGGCAGAGCGACACAGGGCAAAAAAAATCTTCATCCTGAATCTCTTTGCTTTCCTCCCTTAGGCATTCGCTACACTAATGGGATCCACCCCTCTAATGTCCCTCCATCAATTGCAATGCACCCCGCACACACCTGCCCCACCCCCAGGAAGGCAACCATCTGTGAAAGGTTGATATGAAAGGGCCTGTCTCCACTGGGGAGGGAATGCACTGGACTACCTGCAGAAGTGAAAACCCCCTTTGTTGCACCCACACAGCAGGTCTACTGTCAGGGTCTGAAGCAGTGCAGCTACACTGGGGCAGTACAAAATTATCCCTGCTTACACTGGGGTTTCCTTCCCCCTCTGCCCCACTTTCCTACTGAAAACGGTCAGACAGGAAACACCCCCTGCCGAGCGAGCGTGCTAGAAACGCTGCACTTTTTGCCCTGCTGCTGGATATTTGCATTTCCAATCGGGAATCACAATGCACTACACTAAGTCACCCCCACCTCTGCCTTTCCCAGTGAGCCCCATCCTATCGCTGTGTTACCTAGATGGGTTCAAACAGGGTTAGATGAGCACAGCGGTATCAACGCCCATGGCCCATCTGCACTTGCTCTTCCACTGTCAGTACTGGTGGGACTGCTAGAGCACGAGTGTGAAAATCAGACGCGCCCAGACTGCAGGTGCTTCCGACTATGAAGTCCCCAGGGAGGGACTCTATTTTTGCACCGTGCATGGGGCAGAGCAAACGGCAAACGCTGAACAAATGCACTGTCACCCAAGCAGGCCATAATCCATCCAAGGAGGTTTTACAAAACGTTAATCTGGATTACGGTCATTAGCATTATTGAAATCTCCCTATTCCCCAGACCACAAGCACCAAGACACCGCCATGAAGCGTGCAGCCGTCATGCTAATAACCACTCCAGCACAAAGCCCAACCAGTTAGTCAGACCGTGGCAGGCAAGGGAGACACGACAGCTCTCAGCTAGTGCGTGCAAGTGTCTCAAACGCAAAAAGCCAAGGGTCACACACAACTTGGAGCCACATTCACACAGTGGGGTTAAAATTGTGCTCAAGACTTTCACCCCACCTTCTCCACGGACCTTTGCAGCTGTCGTCTTGGCCGGCTGGGGGTGGGGGAGGGGACTTTTGCTCCTACCTCCAAATCTTCACGGGGCAGTCACGGGACTTCCTGCTGCCAGGTGTGCAAGGCCACGTCTACACTACAAAATTAAGTCTCCCTAACTTACGTTGGCACACAGTCGCTGCAGTGATAACAGCACTTGCGCGTGTCCGCGCTTTGCTGGTTGTGCCAGCGGTGCGCGTCCTCACCAAGAGCGCTTGTATCGATTGTTGATGTGGGACAAATCCTGAAAGCAGTGACAGCCAACATAAGCAATGCAGTGTCTACACTGACACTGCGTCGAGCTGACTCTATGCTGCTCGTGGAGGCGGAGTCATTAAGTCAGTGTGATGGCATATATGCTGGCAGGACCAAAATTTAAGTGTAGACACTTCCGTAGTTAGGTCAAGGTAAGCCGCCTTGCGTAGACCTAACTCTGTAATGTAGACTAGGCTTCAATGTGCACATGTAAGAGTGAGGCAAGCAGGATATCTAGCTCTCAGTTTAGCAAGGTACTTATGCCCTCACTTTAAGCACAAGTAGCACCGACTAAGTCAGTGGAATTAGCCACATCCTTAAGGCTAACCATATGTTTACTGTCTTGCTGAACTGAGGCCTTGTGTGAGGAAGTCCTGGATGGTAGCGGCTCGGTTGGGACAGTGAAAAACCTTTCCCCTACTTTCCAAAATCACAAATGCACAGCCATCAGTTTCTGTAGACTAGGACATGGAAGACCTAGGGTTCAGTTCCATGTTCCACACAGACTCCTGCGTGATCTGTGGCGAGTACCTTAGCCCTCTGTGCCTCAGTTCCCCATCTGAACCATGGGGATAAGAGCACTACCCCACCTTACAGGAAAGTCAGGAAGATATGTGCGCTAAAGAACGTGAAGCACTCATACTACACTGATGGGAGTCATACAAGTACCTAAGACATCAATTTTGAAGGCTACTTTTATTTCTGTGGAAGATGAAAGCTTAGATCATAGTGTCACATGCGTCTCACAGGTATTATTGCGCTCAGTGCAAAGGAATTGTAGGTCATAAGACTTTAACCCAGCAAGTAAGAGCAATCGTGTGCAGGAGGTCTCATGGAGATCTAACTAGTAATACTGGAGCATTATGGGCTACGTTTTCAAGCAAGAAGTGGATATGAAATGAGGGGGACACATTTTGAAGAATGCAATACCCAATATTTTCACCCCTCTCCCGTCCAATTCTTAAAACACACAAAAAAAACCCCAACAGTTAAAATATTTTTGTTCATAATGGAAACTGGTCTTCATAATAAGATCATAGACAGTTCTTTCCAGTAATTATACCAAATGGAGAAATATATTGGCACTGTGTGAGAACACTGAATGAAAAACAAAATTGTGGTTAAAAACACACGATACCCGGACGCATCCTTGACCACTCCGACTTAGAACAAGGGGATCCCGCGTACCTGCCCGGCAGAGATCAGAATAGCAGCTTCACTGGAAAATTGCTGGGAAGCAACACGCTGACAGTATTTAACAGCAGCTTAGCTAAAACTGCAGGGGAACGATCAAACCCTTCAGCCTACTACAGAGTGCAATCCTAGCCCTTCCCCATGCTGCTTTTGGAAACTGGTCCTGCTGCTACTGAAGACAATGAGAGTTTTGCCATTAACTGCAACATGAGCAACATCAGGCCCTTTATGAATATATTTATCTCTATTTAAAAATTGGTTTACCTTAGGCCTGCCTAGTATTCAAAGTACCTAAGACAACGACTAGTCAAGCTTTCTATTTACATTTTCGCTGAAAAGAAAGGTTTCACAAAAGGCCTTTTTCCACTATCCCCACCCGTGTGTCTTTGTTTTACTGGAAAACCTAAATACTATTTGACCTAGAAAGTTTCGCGTCTGTACTGTCAGCTATTATGTTTCTATAGGAGCGTTACCCTTTCAAAAAGCTTTGGCCACATGGAACCACCCCCAGTGCCAAGAAAGCAAGTGGGCGTTACATGGACCAAGTCAGTTAGGTGGAATGTCCTGATAGCTAAATATTTCCACTGTGTCAAGACCCAGACAGTGCAATTTTAAGTCCTTCCTCTTGGTTTGGAAGTTTTACTTACACGCAAGATGGCGTCTGTTCTGCCACCACATAGCGACATCCCCCTTTGATGCAGTAAAATTTGTATTCCTCAGGACACTTATAAAAGTGTCCTCTCTGCCACAGTTGTGTGATATTATCTACAAAAACAAGAGCAAGTTTTCAAGAGGACAAAAAAAAATCAGGCCTAAGCTCAGATGACTGATTTCACTGCCAACTGTCTCTCAAAACATTTCCATTCTGTACGCTATTTAGGTGAATAAAATGCTGGCCCAGTCTCTCTCACACACATACCCATCCTAAAAATACCCAAAAGGTAAAATTCCCGAGGAGCCATAAGGCATCAGATGAAGCAGTTAACTAACAATAGGCACATTGTCAAACCCCACAGCCGAAGAAGTGTCCATACCACTGCAATGAGATTGAAGGCAAAAATAGGTGAGCTAGAATACTTGGCAACTGATGAGAGACTTGACACAGCAGGCATTATGGGAACACAAACAGGATGGCAAGAAGTCAATGGGATACAACAATCGCTGGCTATGGGACTGATTAGGTCAGAGGTGGGGGAGTAGCAATATACCTAAAGGATTCCATAGAATCCATAGGGGAAAATTCTGGTTGCAGAGGACGATCCAGCAGAATGTGTATGGAAAACAAATCCCAAGTTATAGGAATATACAGATACCAGTAGATCTCCAGTTCGGGAAGGACCATTATAATGGGGGACTTCAACTTCTTGCAGATAAACTGCTCAAATGTCATTCCAGGAGAAATAGCTTCTGTAAGCTTTGTCCACACTGATAATGAGTGCTTCGTGGTACAGCTACTTCTCAATCATACAAAAGAAGCGGTTATTATTGATGGTACAGGACTTGGCTCAGCAGGTAACTACAGTCGGGCTATTGGGCAACAGTGACAGCTATCCAGATGTTTTGCAGGGAATCCTGCTAATGAAGGAGCAGAGTGACATTAACCATTAGAAAAAGATTAAAAGAGCTAGTCAGAAACCCCAAAGTCAAAAAGGGAAGCAAGGAAAATAGAGCCATATTCACAGCCAGATATTCACAGCCCTAAAAAACAACCTATGGCAGAAAAAATACAAGCTAGAATTATGCTGGCTAAGAGGGAAATTGAAGAGCACTTTTCTGAGGTCTCTACTTGGCTGAAAACAATGTCCCCTGTTGCAATATTGGGCCAAACACCTACTGGCCTTTCATGGCTGATCCACACACTACTTACCATTTCATATACTATCGAAACACCGCTTCCCACCTCTGCTCTGCCAATGATGCCAGCTTCCATTGCCCATTTGTTCATTGTTCAAATGAATCCCTTAGTGCACTCACCCAAGCTGCCCCTTATACTTGGGAGGCCCTCAAATTTAAACCTCTGCAGAACTACTTCACTGTCCTTCCCTCCACTCCCTCCTTAAAACATGCCTTTGTCAGGATAGCTACAAAAAATCTTTGCAAAAGCTAGGCAGCTGATGTACTTAGCTCACTGCTAATGACCATAACTGACTCATTGTTTCCTTGTACTTCCCAGTCTGTACCCACTTGTCTCTTGACTCTCGTCTTAGATTTACAGGGTAAGTAGTGTGAGGAAGGGACCAAATTTTTGTCCTGTGTTTGTACAGCACCTAGCACCAAGGGGCTCCGATCCAACACTAGGGCTCCCAGCCACTACAGTAATGCAAATAAATACTCCTGTACCCGAGGTAGACCTTCAAAGTGCGGAAACTTCTAAAGGCTGTTACAGTGAGATGTGCCAGACGCTACAGGCACAGAGACTATTCAGAGACTTGTGTAGCGATAGAGGTTAGATGAACATGTGTGAGCTAAGGATTGTATTCTAGCTCCATGGGAGAAGGTTACAGTTTCCACCACCACTTAAAGTCAGCGGTGGGTAATTACTGCAAGTTTTCAGACACATAATCAGCTCCACTGAAGTACTGCCCCCAGGCAGAATGGCATATAACTGGTTCAGACTGGGTTTAAGAGGCTCAACAGAAAAGAATGGGCTTTTGGTATAAAGGAGCAGTGTGAACTGACTCAGGGACCCTCATTTGATCCTCAAACTGACATACGTCTAACGGAGAGCAAAGCCCTGTGAGAAGGGTTGGAAGGGCTGGAACTTGTCAGAGTCTCCAAGTGGAAGATGGGGCGACACCTGGTAAGCGGAACATGTGTCTCAACTGTTTACTGTTGTATGACGTTTTCGCTAATTGTTTGTCCTAAACAAACAGACTGTGCTCTGTGAAAGCTGGAAGCCCACCGGTAACCCTGTCATACACCTGGGACAGAGCAGAATTGCACGTCCTGGACCAAGGTCAGACCCACTGGGGGCATAAGCATAGTGAATTACAGAGGGGATGCAACCCTAAAACCACCATCAGGAGGGAGAGGGCTGTGGTAAAGCGGGTGGCAACTCTTGCCCACTCCGTAGGTGTCAGCTGAACAAGGACAGATTCATAACTGGACACCAGATGAGCTCACCTCGATGTTAATATTGTCCAAGGTAGGTGCTGGACTTGTAAGAATGTACTTAGACTAACATGCTTGGAAGTTGCTGTATATCTTAATCTTACTGGTAACAGCTACATTCCATGCTACAGATAAAATAAAAGTTTGTTTCATAATTGTTAAAATGCCAGCCCTGAACTCGTGACCACAGACAGCAAGAGTAGCTTCCTCTGCCCATCCAGGAGGGCTATTAAAATTAAGTGGGCCATTGTAGGACAAAAGACCCCAAACTTTGTTAATTGCCCCATCCACTGATGGAGAGAAGCATGCCAAAGGCCTCACCCCATTGGTTTGAAGGTAGGAAGAGGGAAATAAAGATAGGAGACGTGAATATTTTTCATCTGTTTGCTGTTTGGACTCTTATAAGCTATGAAACAAAGAGCAGAGATCCCCAGGGTCAATCTGGGTTATGCCTGTAAAGACGTTCAGTGCTGACATATTACTACCCCTCTGTCACCTTTTGGAACCATAGATTGCACAAATGAGTTCATACATGATACATGCATGGATCTATAAATAACTCATTTCTAGTGAGTAGATCATTAACAGTTTACTAGCGGATTGACTACCAGCATTGCCTGCAGGTAAGATCTAAGATACAAAAAAATGATCTGGGGTGACTAGTCTCTTGAGTACTGGAAGTAAGCTGAATATTTTGTGATTTTTGAGGTAAGTGATCTTTTATCACTAAGTCCCGCTTGCCTGGGTGGCAAGATAGACTGGAGAGCCCAAAGGGCCGGTCTGTAACTCCATGGTAAGATTGTCATAGAGATCCAGGACGTTTGTTACTGGGTTGATGAAATAGAAGTACAGATCCTACCCCCAGCTTCGGGTGTCTACCCATAGGTAGGCCCTCACGGTCGTGAACCACTCCAGACAGTGTGATGTTCCCCACCCATAGATGGCTGAAGGCCTGAGACCCAAAAGGGTGCCCTTGTGGAGACCAGGGAGGGGGTGCAGTTAACTGTAGAACTGTTTTAACACACTTAACCCTACTAACCATGTTCAAACAGGGTCCCTGGTTCTTGCTGTTACTGGAGCATGGCCAGGTATTCGCAGGCCGTGCGTAGGATAAGTCAGCTCCTCCTGCATGGATGTCAGCACAGTTCTAAACACAGCTTAGAGCATCAGAGACAGAGATGCAGGGATTTATTCCTACTCTAGGCTACCTTGCTGTATGAGCCAAGGAGCGGTCACACACATGAACAGGTGTTCCCTTGGCTGTGGTCTAGGTCCTCTTAACCCGGAGGGTAAAGTACCATCGCATCACCCAACACAAAGAGAATAATAAAAATATCATGCAAAAAAAGAGTAAGGGTTCAGTTGTGACAGGGCATTAACAATCATCTCCCTCACGTTAGAAAATCCCAGCTGTCCGAGTTACTCCAGTCACTGTAACGTCTGCACTGAACATCCTACTTCTCCCACAGAAAACATTCACAGCATTAATATTCTAAAGGCTACATTTAAAAACCAGGAATAGACGTTATTACATAGGCTATGTCTACACCACCAGCAATGCAGGATCAATGTTGCAAATTGGATTGAGCGGCACTGAAGACTTGCTCAATTGAACCTGGAAACTGACTCTGTAAATCCACCCTGGCAAGAAACAGCACTGCGTTGATGAGAGGGCATTTCCCCTTGGTGCAGCACAGTGGAAACGCCACAGTAAGTAGACGTTAGGAAGTCAACAGGAGAGACGCAAGCTAAGTACCATAACTTGCATATTTCCCGTCAAAATCTATGGCCAGTGTAGACCAGGCCATAGGCACAACATGACTTTATGAAGCCCACATTATTAGGGGGATTTCCTGACTCTGGAAGGCCTGATAAAAATCAGCCTTTGCTCTGTGTTAGAGAGATTTTTGTATTTAATTTCCCTGGCATTTTAGAGAAAGGGGAGGACGACAGTAATCTTGGCTACTTGCCTCGGGATTTATAAGCTTTCCCAGCAGAACCTGCCAGGCTCCCCCGACTGGCAACTCCTCCCTAGGCAGAGTTCTTAAGTGCTGCAAGCTCCTGGCCACAGCAGTTCTAGTGGAGCCGGCTTCAACTCTGGCATCTTGAAGGCCTGGTCTACACTACAGAGTTTTGTTGACAAAACAGTGGAGCTGTACACACTAATGTGCTCCTTCTGCCAACAAAACTCTCCTGTTTTGCCGACAGAATGCAACCACCTCAGTGAGAGGCATAGAGCTTTTTGTGGCAAAATTATATTGACCAAGTGTCAGTATAGACACTGCACTTGGTTATGCTGCCCTAAATGGCCTCCAGGAGATGTCCCACAATGCTCATCCAGACCGATCTGGTCAGCGGTTCAAACTCCGCTGCCCTGCAGCCAGGTACACATGCATCTGCTCCCCCTCCGCCCCCTTTAAAGGCCCGGGAATTTTTGAAATTCCAGTTCTTGTTTGCTTGGCATGGAGAACTCACATCACATATTCCCACCTGACCATAGCAGCTCCACACAGCAAACTCTCTCCCACTTGGAGCACACTGGAGCTGTTGGATCTGCTGAGTAGATGGGGAGAGGAGGCTGTGCAGTCCCAGCTCCGTCCCATCCATAGGAACTTCGATGCCTACTGTCAGATTTCTTGAGGAATGTGGGAGAAGGGCTACGACTGGGACGCACATCAGTGCCGTGCAAAGATAAAGGAGCTGAGGCAGGCGTACCAGATGGCACAGGAGTCAAACTGTTGCTCCGATGCTGCGCCAAAGACCTGCCTCTTCTATAAGCAGCTGGACACCATCCTGAGTGGGGACCCCACCTCCACCACCAAGAGCCCTGTGGATATTTCAGCAGGGCTGGAGATAGCAGACTGCAGATTCAACCTTGAGGATGAAAGTGTGGACAAGAAGGTCGAATTGGAGGAGGAGATGGCACAGACCACAGAATCATCCAGTACCATGGGCAGCCAGGACCTCTTCTTGATGCAGGAGGATCAGCCGGTCTCAGCACTCTGTTTCTGGTGCACGGGATGCAGAAGATGGGCACTCTGGTAGGGGATCTTTTGAGTTGATGCCGCTCAGGATTTTTTTTTCCCCAGACCAAAGAATTCCAATGGGGGATGTTGAAATGCCCATAATGATCCTGGGAGACCCAGCATACCCTATACTGCCATGGCTCATGAAGCCTTATACGGGAAACCTGAACAGCAGCACGGAGCGCTTCAAGAATAGGCTGGGCAGGTGCCCAATGACCATAGAATGTGCATTTGGTAGATTAAAAGCACACTGGTGCTGCCTTATGGCAGGTTAGACCTAAATGAGGAAAATATTCCCATGGTCATAGCAGCCTGCTGTGTGCTCCATAATATTTGTGAGGCTAAAGGCAAAACCCTTTCTCCCGGGGTAGAGCAAGGAGTCGAATCTCCTGGTAGTTGATTTTGAGCAGCCAGATGCTAGGGCTGTTAGAGAGGCATGATGGCTATTCAAATCAGGGAGGCACCATTTTGACAATAAGCATTAGTAATGTCTTTCTATATAGTGCTGTGCCATTCTTTGTTAATGTGCTGCCTTGCATGAAAATTTTGATTCCTGACTCTGATTTGTAGGCTGCAAATGATCCAGTTGCCACTGTGTATTAATTTCAGCAACAAGCACCATGTGTAGGAGAGAAATAAAGATGGATTATCTTTCAGAAAGTGTATTTTTTATTAAAAATCCATAACACCACAACGTTGGGTGGGAAGGGAGAAAGCAGCGTGGGCTCTCACAGCTGTGTGCAACTCCAGCTATCATTTTGGAAGCTGTCTGAACGGGTGGACAAGATGGGCTGGGAGGTTGCAAGGAAAGTGTGGGAGGAGTCTGGGGAGGATATGGCAAGAGGTTTTGTATCAGCTGTTGTGGAGCGTGGGAGGGAGAAAGATGTAGTGGGCGAGCACACATGAATTCTTTCTGTAGCATTATGCTCTCAGAGCCCAGGATAGCTTAACCTAATCTCTGTTCCCTGATCCAAGAGACAGATCACAGTCCAAGAGACTGTATCATGGAGGAATAGCATGGCAGCCGCTCTGGTCAGCCTTGTTTTAGGTTCCATACAAGGGGTTTTTTGGTGGATTCTGTATCCCAAGATCATACATGTGACAATTCTGCCTGATGGCAGTATCACTACTGAGCATTCTGAAATACTGACTTGATCCCACTCTCACCACCTTATAATCCATAAGACTTTGCATGATTTGGGGCGTACATGATCAACTCAGAGCTACAGAACCGTCAATGACTGGAAGGCAACTTCTTCTGAAGTAGATCTAGTCGACACCTCTGTCAGCAGCTTCATCTATAGACTGGATTTTAGCCTTGGCAATCCTCACGTCAGAGTCAGTGAATGCTGACGTCAGTAAAGTGAATGACTGTGACAAATATTCTTGATGTCAACCTCCCACAAACTTGCTTGAAGGCCTATCGTTCTTGAATAGATAAGGTTAGTGCCGAACACCTTTGCTGGACTAACTTGTACATGCTTTTTTGTCACTGCCAGCATCTCTTCTATCCTTGGTATTGTGACACAGAACCCTGCAGGCCAGCTACGTTCAAATGCTTGCATTTAGCAAATTCCAGTTGTAAGTGTGGCATCTGCATTGACTGGTGCCACTCTACTACTGCCTCTGCCTGCTTAGTGTGGTTTAAGACACCGATGCACAGCTCTAGCTTCTTACCAAGGACTTCTCTGTTCATTGCATCTGCAACAATCTTAGGCTTCACTTCTTCTTTGTGAATCTCTTGCACTGTATTTGCAGTGTGTTTGGTTTATAATCTGTTAGTGTCTAACAGTTCAATGCTGGAAAAATAATTCTCAGTGAATGTGTAAGAATCTGTTACGTGAGCATAGTCTGAGAGTACAAAAATGCACCTTATGTCTCAGTTCGAAGGAGGAGGACAGGACTGTATTCACAAGGTGTACCGATAAATACATACATCACATATGTACCCCCTGGATAATTATGTTGCATAAGAAATTATTAGTGACGTTTTCATTAAGAAATAATTGCAATTCACTGAAAGTGGTTTCACTGTCACCTGGCGTGTGAATCAAGAAGGGGTGATACTCAGACAGCAGAACCTCGGAGTTATGAACACCAGAGTAACAACCTGATCAGCTGGCCACACACCTCATTTGGAACCAGAAGTACACAATCAGTCAGCAGCAGAGCAAAAAAAAAAAGCAAAGTAACACAATTCTATGTTAAAATGTAAACTGTAAAAGAAAATAAAGTTTTAAAAAAAAGATTTGACAAGATAAGGAAACTGTTTCTGTGCTTGTTTCATTGAAATCAAGATGGTTAAAAGCAGCATTTTTCTTCTGCACAGTAAAGTTTCAATACTGTATTAAGTCAATGTTCAGTTGTAAACTTTTGGAAGAACAACCCTAATGTTTTGTTCAGAATTATGAACCACCTCCATTCCCGCGGTGCTGATAACTCTGAGGTTTACTGTATTTCAAAATGCTTAACTTTGACGAGGTGTCAGGCAGTTTCTTTGAATTGAGGGTCCTGAAATTCAGAATTCTGTCTCACACACCCACATCCTGCCAAAATACTTGCATGTGGCTACTGAACTCCAATGTCACCACTAGATCATAGATCCCAGTTACATCAGGAATGGCCTAAGGGGAATTTTAAATTGTTGGGTGTATCATAAAGAAATGAGTTTGCCTTGCAGGAAGCAGCTGATTGAAGTTTCTCTCATTTAAGTTGTAATACCAGCCTACAAAACAAAACAGCACAGACAGCAGCCACACGTCTGTCTCTCTCACAAAAGAGGAAAGCACCAAGATCTTGTCATGAGTGCAGGATTGGGGAAGGAAAAAACAGGTGTCTAAAGTGGAAATCCCATGCTGCTGGGGAAAGCATTCTAGTGTGGGCATGGCAAACTGGCTGAAGAAAAAAAAAAATCAGTTCATGAAGTCATTCCATTACAGTCAATGCACTGGAGTTTCCCCAGCTCATTATCAATTATCAGGCTCCAATTATCAATGCGTTCCGTGCTATCAGAGTTTCCTGGCATTGCAATTCACCAGTTATAAGGCTGAAATGAATCTAATTTACCTCTCTAACACACTGCTACTCTCAGTTCACATTAGTTCTTTAAAAAAAGGCCATTTTAAATTCTTCCTACGTGTTACCCTTAAAATAAGCATGGCCAGGCCAATTAAAGTCACAAGTGTTCATGCTGCTTTGGTTTCTCTTTCTTCAAATTGTAATAGGACAACTGCAGGAGGGATTTTCAGAAGCACTTATCATTGGCCTAACTCTGCTCTCACTGAAGTCAAAGGTAAAGATGCCCACTGACTATGATGATAGAGTCAGACCAATGTTGAGTGCTTCAGAAAATCCCACCTTTATATTATAAATACTAATAAGATTTTAAATGTTTTTTATTATTTAAAGTCCCTTTTCAGTAGATACCCAATTTTTGCTGCACTGACAGTTCTTATGCTAGGCGGCTGATACTGTGTCATCTAGCTGCCACACAAGGATGGCCTGTAAGCGTTCCATTTTCTACCATCAGCCAGGACGATAGTCAAGGATACCCCTCCTAATAACTTTGCTTTACTTGGGACAGAAACGAGGTAACAAGATCTTCAAGCAGCACCACTACTGCATTGCGGATATCTTTCTTTGCTTCATGTGAGTGCTTTGTGCCAAACAGCTGGACAGCAAGGGCACAAAACTGAGCCTAAAGAAAAGCACTGGAACATTATACGAAGATGTACCACTCTGACCCAATCCCAGCAGAAAGCAGCCTTCTACTATTTTACTGGGTGGCAGAAAGACACCAAAATTAAATTAGTTCCTATGTCTGATTTTGTCCAGCTTAAATTTTTTTATATAGATAAATATACATATTTAAGTCTAAGGAAGTCAGATTATTGGTCGGGGAGCAATGACACCACAGTGTGTGAAAAGCCAAGCACTCCCTCATTAAACATGCTATTCTCACTCCCAAGTGATTTTCCCTGAAGTCTCCTGCTCTTTTCAGAGCAAGATGCTAATACCCACGTTGCAGTGATGCACGCTCACAAAGGATGGGCACGTGCGCAGGGAAGCAACAGACCCATGTTTGGGCAATGGCAGCTCTGATACTTCTTTAAGACCATTCTGGGTCTGGTGTATAAATTACACTGAAGTCAATGGGGCCCATGCATGCCTATCAGAAGACTAAAGAAACCGGGATGAATGGCATGCAGAAAGGATAAGAAAGCGTCCTGCCACCCTGCAGTCAAGGCTGAACAGATGTCTAGTGCGGGATTCCCTTTCCGGATAATGCGAGCTACATTCACATGAATGGAGTCTAAACGGCAGCTGCCTCTCACCATTCTGAGAAGGCATGAAATGCTGGCAGCACATTCCATAAACACTGCCCAAGGACAGCTCGGGGTAAGGGATCTTGAACTCTCTCATGGTGCAGCAATAAACAGCATGGCTGTAAGGAAATCTACTGGAACCATGTCCAGCGTTAGCCTTGTCAATGTGCAGGAGGTACAAGACAATTAACCTTTTGATGGGACACAGGATAAGTGTTTTGTAAAACTAAATCCAGAACGGTTTGCAGTGTAAAGAGCTTTACTTCAGAAGTTGTATATCGTGTGGCCATGTTCCCAAGGCAGACAGCAAGGGATTTATTAATGTTAGCTTTGATTTTCAGATTGCAAAGGCAAAGAAAGTGATTAAAATACTGTTGCAGAATCAGTAATGCACCTTGAAGGCCTGTCTACTCCAGGAAATCACCCCACAACGGACATGGGCTGTCAGCAACGGCTCCCGCTGGGCTGGCACTGAAAATGCCTTGGCTGTTTGCAGCACCACGCCAGGAAGCACCACTGAGACCTCTACTGACTACACCATCTCAGCTCATTGGTTTGCGTTTAATCAGTATCTTGTTATAACGTAGCATTACCTGTACAGTTCTCCGGAGAGCTACACACGAGCCTCTTCACTCCGTAGTCAGCCGTCACGTTCCAACTGGCACCCACACAGCTGAAAACTGCTAGGCCTTCAATTTAAACAAAAAAAGATTACACTGGGGTCTTGAAAGGGCTGGGTTTGCTATGGCTATGTACACATCATCACCGCTAATAGCTCTCTGGGCATTAGAAATGCATGAGCAATCCTCTCCTGACACACAAATCTGGTGCCCAGGGGCACATTCTGGCACACTCCCTGCGTGTCGCCTCTGCTCCCCTCTGGAGCAGAATGAAGCGTCAAGCAACATCACTGCCTGTTTCATTCGGGACCTGACCTGGCGAACGTCCCCTACGGATCGCTTTGAAACGAGGGACAAGGGCAACAAATATGCCAATGAATGAAGGGAAAGTATGTACCGGGTTGGAGGGAAGATAGCTACTCTTTCAGGCCCGCAGGCTGATGGATTCCTTGGCCACATAACTCCTCTTAGGCCAAAACTGTAGCAATTAACACACAGGCTGAGTGAAGTAGGGTGATCTAGGAACCGTGCAACACAGCCTCTTTCCCTCGAAAGCCAGATCCCTATGCGAGCAAGGGGAGAAGGGGTGCCTGGCTCACTCAGGCAAAAACCAACTCATTCACATTTTCAGCCTTACCACACGCAGGATTTGGCAGGCTCCTGCACCACCACCCAGGAAAGCCATGGGTGGAGCAGTCTTGGCTTGCCGGCCCCCTCCGCGGGCAGGGAGAAAGCGAGGGGTAGCGGTGGTGAAGGACTCCTCTCCTGGCGATGGAGGGACCGACCTCCCGTTCACCTGCACAGCATCCGGAGAGCAGCCGGAAAGGCCGGCCCGCTGGGCAAGCTCCCAGAAAGTCCTGGGGGAGCTGATATTTCAAGCTCTGGATGGGAGAGGCCCAAGCTCAGGAAGCAGGAGGGCCAGGCTCTCTCTGTGGGGAGGGTTGAACCGCCCTGGTAAGGGAGGCAGGTGGGCCCTCCGGTAACATTGGGCCACAGTGGAACGCTCATTGGTGCCACTGGGAAAGGCCCTGGACGGTGAGAAGTAACCGGACGGGTGCTCAGTACAGGTCTGTGCTGCTTCCAGTGTCACACAGGAGGGAAACAGCCAAAGGACACACAACGCACAGCCGCCTCTCCCCTCTCTGTGTCACTCGTTCCCCCCACCCCTTCCATCCCTCTTCCAACTGCTGGCCCCCCGAGTATCCTGCCACGGGGATCCTAGCCACCACACTCTCTCTTCCCTCCTTGGATAGAGGGACAGCAGCACGCAGCAGGACCTACTCTCATTCTCCCTGCTCCTCACAATGCTGCGTGGGGCAGAGAAGCAGCCCTTCATTAGCGTGACCATAGCTCCTAGGACGTGAAGGCAAAACCTTGACACAAGCAGCTTTTCCTTCTCACCTCTCCAGAGCAGGGAAGCCGAGCTATCTTTCCCTTCTGCCTTGCCCCACCCTTCACCACTGTGGGGAAACCCAGAAGAGCTCGTTTCTCACCCTACCCCGCCCTCGTAGGCAGGATCAGGCACCAAGAGTCAAGGAAAGAGAGGACAGCTCTGGAGGCCTCCAATGTTTACCATCATGGCCCTTGCAAATTCACAGGCCATTTTCATAAATTTCACAGTCATAGCAATTTGAAAAGCTTGAATTTCACAGTTTCAAATGTTTAAATCTGAAATGTCATGGTGTAACAAAGCACGAATATGTATTTAAAACCGGCAAAATATCAACATGCTGCCTTAAGGGCTTTACATTTCTCAAGCTGGAATATCCATTTTAAAAGTCAATAAAGACAATCATATGTCTGTTTTCCATTTTACTTATCATGGGTGTCACACCTACATCACCAGAGTTAGACACAGAAGAGATCCATCAGGTCAACAGCATGCCACAGGCAACGTAGAAGACGGTACCCCGATCCTTAACAGCTCTCACATTACACATACATGCCTCATTGAGTTTTCTGCCTGGCTCGCTGTTCTCAGTCACTGGTCTAGGATAATTGCAGGGGAAGGGCATGAGAAAATTCTTTTCCGTATTTTAAGCCTGCCATAATAGCAGCCAGGAGGAAACAGGTGAGAAGCGGCAGGTTACACCTGTTATGAGAAGAGACGGCTCCCTCCCTTCCCCAGCACTGTGTCCACAGAGCAAAGTCTCGACTGTGCACAAACGTTCTGGGGGGCTATTCTGCCAAGGAGCTTGTTGCCCAGAGGGCAGGGTTAGTGCTTTGCATGGGGTGGCAGTTCTGCATGTATGTCAGTCTCTGTGGGAACAGGCCTCTCCAGGCATGCCTCTCATGAATTAATACAGTCCAGTGGGGAGAGAGGCAGCGGGTCATGAAAGTAGGAGGCTGCAAGCAGTCTCCGCGCCGAACACATGCACTTACTCCATACTCCCACAGACCACACCCACAGCCAGAACAATGCGGACCACACCAAGGGCAGCAGCACACGCCTGCTTTTGAGAGACACGGGTGGGGAAGAGAATAATTCCCTCTCCACTTGCAGAGCTGCTTCTCAGCCAGTGGGAAGACCATAGTAGCTTCTACGTCCTAGTCCCACCCCCTCCACCCAGGCTGGGGTGGGGTAAGAGGTGGGAGGATCTGCACAGCGGCAGTTCCTTTCTGGCTTCTCACAGCCCTGCCTGTCTCCAGCTCCTGCTACCTGGCACAACACGCCATGCTTCATGGAGGCCATACAAACTGCCTGCATGTCCCCATCTCACCCCACCCCCCCAAAACAGGAAACTCTCTCGAACCACAGCAGCAAAACTATCCCGACTGGTGCCCTTTTAGAAAGAGCTAGAGAGAGATTTTCCCACTCCTCTGCCAATAATAAGCAGTAAGACAAGGTAACTGGGAGAACAAAAGAAACAGACTTTAGAATCTTGGCGTACAAGGTTTGCTGCCCCCTGGCACATTCAGTGTCACAGCTGGACAGTTTATCCACACAGAAGCTAAGATATCAAGCCCCTACCACCTGCGTGGCTGCAAGCACGGGAGCAGCTCCATTGACATCACGTGTGAGGTTAAGCCTAATTCTAAGCAACGGCAGGATCAGGGCCTAAATCATTATCTTAGATGCACTTCCAGCCTTCCCTACAAAGCCAAGTGACTAGAGATCTTGGATGCTTACGTAAGACACCTTAAATCACCTGATTTTCAAAGGGCAAGCACTTAGCATTTTCTGAAAATCAGGTCCCTTCAAGACCTCTCCGAATGGGCCTCTAAAATTGGAGGCAGCCAAAACTGTAAGTCGCTTAAGAAAATCTTGGCTTAAATGTCCAATATTACTCAGGAACTTTAGGAGGGCAAAATAAAGACGCTCCAAAACCAGCGTAACAGTCGCTGGGCAGAACACCCTTCTCTCCTGAGCTGTTAATACAGCAGCAATCAAGCCCCATAGCACACCAGCAAATGGGACAAACATAAAACCAGTCTCATGCCAGGGAGTCTTTCCCGCCAAATGTTTCTCACCCAATCTATACATGGGGTGACCAGATAGCAACCATAAGGTGACCAGATAGCAACTGTGCAAAAAAAATCAGGACAGGGGGTAGGGGATAATAGGTAGCTATATAAGAAAAAAGCCCCGAATACCAGGACTGTCCCTACAACATTGGGAAATCTGGTCACTTTAAGAGCCACTGCTGTTTTAAAGCTACTGCTTTCGGTCTGACTTCATTTTTAGTTCCATGCTTAGGGCTCAATGCTCAATTCACATGCTTATCCCCACAAGTTTAGGCTAGGACAATAAACTTTCCTTGCTCTCCCAGTGGTTGGCAGAGATAAGGACCTGGATGACAACCAGCTTGATTAAACTCAATCTGGCTGAGATAGAGGGAATGCTGTCTCTCTCTCAATGACCTGTTGTGAGAGTTTGGGCAAGACATTTCCCGTCTGTTCCTTCCCTCCCATCCCATGGTCTGACTTTTCTACAAGCTCTTCAGGGCAGGGACTGGCTCATACTGCACGCGTACAGCACCTAGCACGAGGGAGGTATCTGGGACAGCCAAGTGCTACTGTCATTCCAATGATAGAGGCTGGATTTTTGCTTTGCATTTTAATTAAACCTGACATTCCACATGTGTTCTGCAATAAACTTTCATTTGCTTTTGGTGTTCAGACACATCTAAGGGTCAGGCCAAGAGCCTCTTATTCGAGCCAAACTCCCACAGAAGCCAGCAAGAGTGCTATCAGAGAAAACATTACAGGACTGGGGCCCTAAATGCTGAAACGGCTGATTCCAGAGGGTCATGGCTCCAGTTTTCAGAGGACTATAGTCCAACCACAAATTATTGGACTCAGTGGGGTTACCTACTTAGACGGAAAGAAATAATTCCCTCTGCCACATAGTGGATTATAAAGGAGGACAGACTAGATGTCTAAATATAGTGGTTTCTTCTGGCCTTAACATCGCTGAATGGAGTCCAGGAAAAGTAACTCCCTCCAAACTTTAGCTAGATGGTATGGGCGCCCCAAAGCAACTGAGTGCGTCTTTAACCCTTCTGAACTTTTCCAGCAGTAACAACAAAAACTGCTCCTGCTGAACCCCATAAGAACCCCCTTATCTTGCCACATGATAATAGAACTATATTGTACATTGTGCATTTTTTCTTCATGAAAGTGTCTGCACACGTACGCAGAATTTGCCGATCCAAAAATCCCCACGCTGTAGCAGGGCTGTAGACCAGGGTCTATTCAATTACACCATACCGGGAAGTAAATCTCTGAATGAGCCGAGTCCCACGGGAACAAATAATACACCACGACGGGCACATTAAAGGTCCTAGTGGACCTCACAAAGTACAGAAATTCCCCTAGCCCCTCCCCACCAATGTGGTCCAATCCCCATGGAGCAGTAATGAAAGGGATCCTATGCAGTGTAACAGATTGATGTTGGAAAGGTAGTACTCTCCCTTCCCATCCCTTCCCCAAAGACCCAGATCTGCCAGACCCACTTGAAAGCAGATGGGATAAGGTGGGGCTCCTCTCTGTGCATACAACAGGCTCACAACTTACAAAGTCTCACTGAAAATGAGTGAACTCAAATCTAGCTTATCAGGGTAGGGGAGAAAGCAGCCCAAAGCCAGCAAAATATCAAAATATTTGTTGCACTGATTTCACTAAAATGAAAGGGGGGGAAACCAATTTCAATATAAAGAGAACTCACTGTTTATCGTGAGGTTTTATCTATGGGTTTTAAGGCTACCGAGGTGGTTTAGGAACCAGATCCAAATTCACGGTTTGAGTGGCACCATGGGCAGACCCTCGCTGCAGGAATGTGTGGAACTAATCATTTCTGACGCCCTGCCCAGGACAGAGGCCGGGTGTGTTCAGAGAGAAATCAGAGCGACCTACAGACAACACTGTGCACAGGATGTTAGCATCTGAATAGAGGGCTTGGAAAAGTTACCTGATGTCTACTAGCCCTTGGACTAAGCCCCACCGTCAGCCCAAAACATGCTGGTACCCCAAACACACATACCTCAAATCCCCTTTGGCCACACCCCCATCCCAACTCTCACCTTCTGTCCAGTCTCCTGCTGGGTGGGTGCCTCTACCACTTTGATCCAGAAGGCCTTGTTCTCCCACTAGCTGAATGCTGCCTCCCTCTCCAGGCCACTTAATACTGGGCACCTTGCCGATAAATCAGCATGTGCTGGGGTGGCAGTTGTCTCAGGCACACACAGAACCATTTGCTGGGGTGACAGCAGTTTCAGCTTGTACGGTCCCATAGAGACACAGCCCTCTGCTCAGGCAGTTAGGCCCCCACTCCATGAGATGGCAGTCCCACTTCCCCACACCCTACTGTAAACAATGGGAGCCGGGCTCTTCCCCTTCTGCTACCCTAATGGGGAGCTGCTGCCTCCACATCGCACTCCACAATAGCAGCCTCACCAGCGAGCACGGTAGTCTGTCTGCAGGCTCAGGCGGACATTGCTGCATCACTTTACACTGTGCTTGCGTCTAGAAGAATCTCTTTGCAACCCCACAGGCTAGAGACTGCCAGGCAAAAACAGCTCAGCTGGCATTGAGCCAGCTCAATGAGGTGGATAGATTTGGCAGCTGGTAGGCATGGAAACCCACCCCAAACGAAAGCTTTGCCATCAGCAGAATCTCTCGCCTGATAAAAATCGCCAATTCACTCTGGCCAAGTGGATTTTTCATGCCCTGCTGATGTACATAGAAAATGCCATGCTTGTTTATTTAAATGGTGTTATTAGGAAGGGATTAGAAACAGCATCCTGTCCTCAGCTGCTATTGGTTTTCATGCTCCCATAGAAAGCCTAGAATTCTGGATTGTGAACTGCGCTGTACAGTGTTCACACGCTCCATAAAGCCGGTCGGAACCTACCCCTTTTCTGGAGGCTGGTAAAACATTTTTTAGGGAAACTTATCTGGTTTGTGTCCCTATGAAGGGGGAGGTTTTGTTGTTTTTTTTTAAACAGGATCTTTAAAGTTTATTTCATCACCCCCCACCCCCAAGATGGTGAGAAAATTCCAATCCAGATTAAGGCAAAGCAAAGACTTTTAATGGCAGCATTTCCATTGTAAAATACGTGTGACGGCTCTATTTCTCTACCTGCATGCTTCATTCCCATCAATATTAATGATTGTTGTATACACACAGTGAGGGAAAGAGTGAGAGAAAACAGGGCAGGCCTTTTCAAAGCAACCGACTGGGACTGTCTGATGTCTTGGGGCAAGATCCTGCGAATCAGAGACTTCAGAAAATTGGAAAAGGAGGATTCCATCCTAAGTGCTCAGTGAAGGGTGCTGCAGAAATATGTATGTCAAGCCACACGTGAAATACAGTCTCAAGCACGCTGGGGAACTTCACCATGCACTCAGAGAACAGAATCTCAGCCTGATGGGACAGATGAGCATTGAAGCCCTACACCACACACTAATGCTGGACAGATTTGCAGGTTTAAAATCCCACACGCATCAAACTGAATACTGTACCTCCTCAGACAGGGAGGGCGACCAAACCCATTGAAGGTAACCTGCACAGGGGAAATATTCTGAACTTGTGCCCTTTCTAGCTCCTTTATTACATTCAAGATGGCTTGAAGGGCTTGTTGCTGGAAATTTATATCCCCTCCCTCAGGTCCCGATGACCCTGGAAGACGGTGTCATGACTGGACAAGTAGGGAAATGACAGCACAAGAGGCAAAGCAGTCCAATTGTGAAGGAATGTAATTTTTAGCCAGTCATTTTAAACTCCAGCTTTGCTAACCTCTATGTAACTCCAATAACTCTAGAGCATGTTACAAGATTCCGTGAAGGGTGACTGCACACATCGTCAGGCCTCCAACAGCTCCTCCATGAAAACCATGAAGGCAAGATCTGACATTCCCATCATATCGATGGCCTTCTCGACACTAGACAGAACTGCTGCTCTAACCATGCCAGTACAGTTAAAGCAGCAAAGAAAATCGTATTGTGACGTAGTTACACCACTATAAGAGTGCTGGTACCTGTGTAGCTCTTTCCAGGTCAGGACAAGGAATAAGCTACGCTGGTATAGGTCACCGTTATACCCACAGAAGGACATCTGTACTAAGTGTTTTACTGGCATAACTATTTTGGTAAAAAAAGATAAATCACAAAAAATCACAACCCATTATACCAGTAAAACTTTTAAGCTTCCACAAAGCCTAAGGCTGAAAAACAATTATTAAAAAGACTTTTGGTCCTTCTTTATATGGCATAAAGGACTAAAATAGGAGATAAGCCTAAATCTTTTTAAAATCCTTTACAATTCACCTTTAGGGCTGACATAATATCACTGGGTGAGAGGGGGACATCATGAAGCCATGATTTTTGCTCACAATTCAGTAAATCTGTTCATCCCTCAAATACATGCCTGGAACTCCCATTGGGAATTCCATGCATGTATTACAGGATCACAACACAGCCGGCTCCAATAGGTTTAATTTCAAAGTTACCAGGCTTCTCCCAGTTTGTGTCACCATCTTATTTTACGTTGGATTTTATCTCCCCTTTCAGTGATTTTTCCTTACTTTTTTTAAACAATTATTTAAATGAATCTGTTGAAAGATGGAATAGGGTAACATTTAGATGAGCCTGGAACAGCTGTGAAGTTCCAGGCATGCATTTTAGGCTAATAGGCAATAATTAGACCATAAACATGTATTTTGTTTAAAAACTGCATGTTATTTAGTAATCTGCCCACTACCCAAACAAAGCTGTTTGTGCTTGTTATAAACCAGGTGTCGGCTATAACAACTCATCAACCATTCGTTAACGACAGCTATTAATCACTTATTAGCCTTTCATATGCCATTTACAAATGCACCCTTAAGAGGCAGAGTGACTGATTTTTCACTTAGCCAAGAAGGAGGCCAGCAGTGTCTCCTGCTTGGACTGCTAATGGACATCCTTCCAGCTGCCACCCACAGAAATAAAACCCCCAACCTGAGGAGCTTTTTAACTCAAAATCTCTCAATGGCCCTGTGCAGAAAACTGCACCTTTTAAACAAGACCCATCAGGAGTTTTTTTAGCCAGACACACTCAGTGCTCTAACCCCGATCTAGGACTTCAGGACCACACAGTGCCAGCGTGTGCGAAATAACTCAGGTGTGAGTTACAGAAGCATGGGGGGGCGACAAAACCCATAACTACCCCCAGGATGGGGAGGGGTTGTTTTGCTGCGATTTCCACGCCCAGAGAACTGAAGCCTGGAGTGCCTTAAAATAAAAGCTTGGTTCTGCAGCTAAAAATAGCGCCCCGGCGCTCGCCCAGGGCAGATCTCTACAGCCCCGAGCTTCCCACGCCGCTGGGAACCGGGACTGGGGGGCTCGGCTCCCAGGCACAGCGGCTCATCGGGGCAGGGGGGCACCCGGCCGGGGCGCGTCTCTCGAGCCAGCCGCTCCCTTTGCAGCAGCAGGTGGGATCTGCCCCTCGCTCCTTTCCCGCAGGTCCCCTCCCGCGTCTCCTCCTTACCCAGCACCAGCAGCGGCCCGGGGCCGCTCGCCAGGACCACGGCGTCCATGCAGCGCCCGGCCGCGGAGCAGCCAGCTGTGCGGGGGGAAAGCAGCCGCCTCCAGCCTGCGCGCCGCCCGGCACAGAACGCCGGGCTTAAACACGCCCCGCACCGCGGCCAGCCGAGCCCGCCCCCTGCAGGCGGCCCGGGGCGGCGCTGGAGAGAGCGCGGCGCGCCACGGGCGCGGGGAGGTGTGGACGGGCGTGCGGGGGTTTCACGCGCCCCGCCGGTGACAGGGCGGCCCGCTCCCCTACCGCGCGGCAGAGCCGTGCGACCCCGGCCATGCCTCTCCCAACGTGCTGCAGGCGGCGGGGCCCGAGCCCACCGGCTTCACACGCAAGGGCGAGCTAAGCTGATGAAAGACTCCGCTAAGAGTGTGGACACGTGTTCAGACAGAACTGGTTTGAAATCACACATCGAGTGTGGACACCGGGTGTGGGTGGGTAATACGGATCTGGTTTGAAATCACACCTTGCACGTGGACACAGGGTGTGCATGTGTAAAGCAGAACTGGTTTGAAATCACAGCTTGAGTGTGGACACCGGGTGTGGATGTGTTAAGACAGAACTGGTTTGAAATTGCACTTTAGCTAAACTGGGATAACATCTCTATGTTGATATGGCTTTATACTTGAAATCTCCCAGCAAAGCGCCTCTCCTACAGCGAGGGACTGGATTGCATATGCATGCCATGGATATTAGTAATGAGGAAGTGGCATCTTGCCAGAGTTGCCAACCCTCATGATTTTACCCTGCAGCTTGCAGTATTTGATGTTTTGCTTTTTAAGTCCCAGCTGCCAGAGCCAAGAGAGAGCATCACAATTTCAGCTTTCATTTTTTAATAACTAAACTTTTGGCCCTCCTGGTTACAGAGAAATATTTAAAACATGAAGCAAGTGAACAATGATGGCCAATAAAACAGAAGGCAAATGAAAAAAATTGGGGGGGGGAATAAATCATGGTTTTAAACCACTTTTATGAGATGGGGGGAGGAGTTGGGATTTTTGACTCTTTGGGATTGCTGACACTGTTCTTTGTTTGCTGTATTCATCAACTTCTTACTCCTTCATCAAATCTCTATTATTTCAATGTGATTCAAATCAAATCTTTTTTGGGGGGCGGGGAGAGAAAGCTAATCGTCTGGCATTGATCCAGAGCAGGGGATGAGTTTGCAATGTACTCACTTGTATTAAGCAAATGCCAACCTGAGAAATGGAAGGAGAACTCCCCCACAAATAGACCAAAAAGTATTTGGGGAGGGTGACACTCTGGGGTTCAACCCAGACCAGCAAGGGGTTTTGTCACCACCTGCCCTATAACTCTGCATGCCTCAGTGCTTTGTAGCTTGGCTTAGAGCTTCGACACCAGCACATCACAGGCCATGGCCTCTCCCTGGCTCCTACCAGCCCAGTCACTCCAGCCCAGGCCAAGTTATCCCCAAAACCATGTTACTCTGCAGTGCCCCTCAGACTGGGGCACCCGCAAACCCAGAGCGGGTTTGCTGCTCATTTACAGAGGCAGAAGCCGACTAACCAGGGTTGACAGGTTTACGGTCAGCCTGGTTTACGGTGACAGGGGAAGAAGCTGATTAACAGAATGACAGAGGTTTACGTGACACCAAGCATAAGGAATAAGGACAGAAATGGCTTCAAATGAAAAAAGTAAAAACACGCTTTGGAGACTGAAATGCAACTTCACCCCGAGTCCAAAGAAGTTTTGGTCACCACAGTCATTCTTGCAGCATGGCTGGCACATTCTTTAGCCAGGACCCAACATACAGCGTTCAAAGCACTTGGTTTCTTTTTCTCTTCAGGAGAAGAATGCCAAAATGGCTTTTTCTCCCTGCTGATAGCCTCCAGGTTTGAGCCTTGTTTTCAAAGGCAGGAAGCCCTTCTGGGGGTTCTACTTGCTCTGTCCACCCGCAAGCTGATGACACGTTATTTTGTGCAGTCTCCTCCACCAGGCGAGAGAGCTTCTTAACTATTTCCCCCACTTGCTAGTTTGAGGGCTTTGTTGGCCTTTTCTGCAAATGTACTTGCACTGTCTCTCCGAGCTCAGTTGACACTGGGGACATTCAAGCAGGCAGGACCACATTCCTTTGTCAACCTTCCTTGCCAAACACACGTTCAGAACGTATTTCCATCACATATTTATAACTTTTCATATTTCACCTGTGCATACAGCATGCAACAGTACTAATGACCAGCATGTTACCAGATTGCATAGGATACCTTACATGATCCCTTTTAGAGGCAGTGTGTGACCACAGCGAGGGGGGACACTTAGCTAGCCAGACCAGCTAAAGCTCTGTAATACCGGAGAGCTCTTTGCCCTCTGGCATTGGCGTGCTCCTGAGGTCACAGTCTGCATTAAGGAAATTCCCACAGCACCGCACCTGCAGTAGGCAGCAATGGTGTAAGTGCTTGCATTGCTGAAGCTAGGGCAGTTTTACAACAGAGCAAGTTTTCATGGCATAGCGGTAAAACACCTGCAACTTGTCTGCACTAGTGACCTAGCACAATTGCTGGAAGTTGGAACCTAGTTTTTCTAGCATGAAACAGCGGAGAGTCTGCCTTTGTACTTCTTCCATAATTTCTTTCTGTTGCCCCCACCAAGCTAGCACCAGTTTAATTACTTGTTAGGCACTTTGAGGATGAAGTGTGGGAAGGCCACAGGAAATTTACTATTGACTTCAAAGGGAGCCGAGTTCAGCCACGCCTGAGTGCTTTTGAAATCCTACCTTTAAAAAGTGCTTTCGTAAGTGCCAAGTATTGTTAACAAAGATTAGAGCCAGAAATGAGAGCAGGCTTCTTTACACAAATCCTGTTCCTGTTCTCCTTTAAGACCCCCCTCTGTAAGTTACTCTGTGCCAGTGGACCACTGTGTTTGCAGAGCTCCATTGACTTCAGAGGGGCTCAGAGCAGGTGCAAGGCTCTGTCCACACTGAGCGGTTTGCAGGATTTGTCTTAATAGAGCAACACATCTGTCCTGAATCCTTCACACAGGCTGTCCTTGTAGTAGCACCACTAACATTCCAGCTGGGAATGAACAGAAGCTGGAACAGTTCACTTGGATTCAATTCCCGGCTCTACCACAGACTCCCTGTGGGAGTTAGGGCAAGTCACTTAATTTTTCTGTGCCTCAGTTCCCCATCTGTACAATGGGGATATGACTTCTTCCCTTGGTCCCAGGGGCATTCTGAGGATAAAATCCCTAAATGATTGTGTGGTTCTCAACTGCTATGCTAACAAGTGCCATTTAAATCCCTGGAGAGATAACTGGGGAAGCATTTTCATTATAAAACACTGTTTTCTGGCACAAACATAGGAGGAAATTGAGGATTTAGCATGACCTTTTTATGGCTTGATCTCACAATAGAGGGCTTTGCTTTCAGTAGGGTTTGGTTTACTTTGAATCATCTAAGCGCAGGCAAGACCATGTTTTTCCACCCATTAAAAAACCCTCATCATTTTTACAAACGCAGTCACTCAAAAATGGCTTGTATGGGGAGGAGGAGGAGATGTAGCAAGCTGTTTGGCTTGGGGGTAATAAAATGAGAAGTGTTAGAAAGTCATAACCTAGGAGCAGCATGCAATTTTCCACTACATTTTTAATTATGTAATGGGGTATGGCCCTCTAACGTAGATGCAGCTGCATCTGTTCAAACGTGTTACCCTCATGCTTGTGAGGACATTCTGATGTAGGCCCCCAAGGGATGTGCAGTGAGACTTGCTCTATAAAAATAATATAGGACCAGATGCTCAGCTGGTGTAAATAGGCAGCAGCATTGAAGTCAGTGGATCTACACAGATTGTCCCCAGTATTTTTCAGCTGTAAACATCTAAGCCCTTTACAAAGGTGCACAAGCATTATCATCACCATTTCGTCAATGGGGAAAGCAAGGCACAGCGAGCAGAGCTGAGAACACAGCCCAGGCTCCCCATTGAGGCACTTCACCTGCAGAACAATGGGACCAGCTTGGCAGCTGCTGTCTTACACAATTACTGCTAAAGGAACCACACTGTACCAGTGCAGAGGACAGCATACCCCAGAGCAGATCACCATCAGAGCTGATTCATGAGTCCCAAGCCTGGTGCAACACAACCCTGCCGAATTTACATGAGGGCAAAATTCTCCAGTATATTCCCGAGGCCTGTATGTCTGCATTTACCATAGGCTGTTCTGAGCAAGCTGGTTAGTCAGTGCTCTGAGATGATCCCACACCCCTTTCATTACTCTAGAAATCAGTGATTGACCTCTCTGGGCACAGGTAGCCCTCAGTATTCTCTTGTCTGATATAATTAGCCAGTGTCCTCCTTCTTAGGGCATTATCTCCCCTCCCTGACACCTCCTAGGCCCACTTCCAGGATCTCTCTCACTACCTTGGCATGGAGCAACACAGGCTGTCCACAGCCTATTACACTTCATCAATTAACTCCTGTGGTTCCTTGGTAAGTGATATTGCTCTTTACTTCCTCCTCATCATAGAGGAGTGGAATTCCTCGCAGAGGATTCCCATGCAAAAGTCATTTTCAATCAGTTCTTCTGCCAACAGATGGATGAAGAGAATACAAAGACCTGGCATGCCTCTCCTTTCTCTAACACCAGTCTGAATCAGGAACAACGCCACTGAAGTTCAAGCCAGTGGAGCTACACTAGGGTAAAGCTGGGATAGGTAAGGAAAACGTGGGCCCGTTGTGTGTCAATTTGCAAATGGAAGCCTATCCAGCAATAGCTGGGCTCTGATTCTCTGCTGCCTTGGCCCCTTGTGTAATCACTTACCCCTGAGTGAGGCAAGCGTACACCACTACAGGTCTGATCTGGGAGAAGTTATGCTCATTTGGCATGGGTGAAGTGATCTCCCGAGGGCAAACCCCGTGCTTCCCAACTGCTAGCTCGTGGGCCAAGGGTCTTTCAGAGTGGCCCGCCGCTAGGCTCTGGGGTCCCAGTTGGAGCCAGATGGAGGGAAGCACTGATCCCCCTGGCTGCAGAAGGAAACCACTGCCTAGGGACCCAAGTGGAGCACACCGTTTCCCTGCTGCAGCCAGAGCTGCTGCTAGTGGAGACTGGTGGCCCTTCAGGATTGTAAAAATGATATTAGTGGTTCAGATTCTGCTGTGGAACTCTCTCCCTGGCATGCTGATTTAAACAGGGCTGGCCCTGCTCTCCCTGTGCTCGGTACCCATACTCTCTTTTATGGCAAGGGGGCCGGGGTAGGCTCAGGATGTTGATTTATACCCACCCAGGATCACCAGGGCCGTCCCAAATTCACGGCCACGGAAGAGTGTGTCACAGACCATGGGATCGGGTCTCCCCATGAATTCTGGTCTCTTGGGTACTAAGCTATAGGGTAAAAGTACCCAAACGTGCAGTGTTTCTCTAATGGGGGGTCCTGACCCAAAAGGGATTGCAAGGCTACTGGGGGAGAGGGAGGGTCATGATATTGCCACCCTTACTTCTGCGCTGCTGCTGGTGACGGTGCTGTCCCCAGACAGTTGTCCAGCTGCCCAGCTCTGAACGTAGCGCAGAAATAAGGGTGGCAATACTGGGGCCTCCCTACAACAGGCTCTTGGGTCTGAGAAATGCTGGTTTAAGGGCTTTACAGGCTTAAATACATGTTTTTAAATACATATTCGTGCTTGGTTACCACCCCGGGACATTTAAGATTGAAATATCTGAAATTGTGAAATTCAAGATTTTCAAAAGGCTAGGACCATGACGTTTATGACAATGGACCGGGATTTTGGTAGGGCTGTATCTACATGCCAAGAGGTACCAGCCTCAGCCTCGTCTTATACCAGCCACGTATGGTCTCTAAGGGCACATCTGTGCTGCAAAAAGGGACCCACAGCAGCGAGTCTCAGAACCTGGGTCAGCTGACTTGGGCTCATGCTATGGGGCTAAGAATAGCAGTGTGGACACACGGGCTCAGTCTGGAGACCGGCCCCCTTTGCTGGGTCTCAGCACCTGGCCTCCAGTCTGACCCCAAACATCTGCACTGCTGGTTTGAGTCCCGTAGCCCGAGTCCCATGAGCCTGGTGACCTGGGCTCTGACACTCCCTGCCACCTGCCTTTTTTAATTTTTTTTGCAATGCAGACATAGCCTAGGCCATTCACCAGCTGAGAATCTGTGGAAGGCACCTGTGTACCTCACACTACCACCTTGACATGGCCTCTAAACTTACTGCCCCCCCCGCCTCCACCTCCCCCACTGCCAGAACAATTCTCACCTGGCCAGGTCCAGCTTCTGACTTTGCACCACTCAGGCACTGGATCAGGGAACAGTTCCTGCCCCCCAAAATTTTACCAGGTGCATTTGTGGGTTTTACCTTCTGGCACTTCTCTCTTTAAGCATTTCTTGATACTTGTAATGCACAAGGGTTATGAGCCAAGTCTTTGTAGATGTCACAATCCCCACATTTCTCATTTGACAGGTGAAGATTTATAACTGCAATTTGTTGCCTTGCTAAACAAAACAACTTTGTTGGGATACTTGAGTGCAGGAACACGAGAGTGGAGGAGGTTCAGCTGTATGCATGCTATTCAAAGAGAAAGCTACACCAAAAGAAAGCGAATGCAGATCTAGCTCTTTTTTTCAAGGGACAGTTGAGTTACATGTAAGTTAGACTGCCCTGTGCTGTGAGCTCAAACTCTCCCAAGCTGATCAAGCTAGAGACTTACACGTGAGAATTCCAAGCCAGGTAATATCTTTTACTGGCCCAGCTTCTGTTGATGAAAGAGACCAGCTTTTGAGCTACACAGAGCTTCAGAAGAAGCGCTCAAACACTGGTCTCTTCCACCACCAGAAGTTGGGCCAGTAAAAGATATGACCTCACCCACATGGTCTCTCGCATATCCAGGGGCCAACAACAACAATGCAAACAGGCTTCCAATAACAGCCAGCATTGGCCTGACATTGTGCCAGTGACTTGGTACGCACTGGGCAGCACTGAATTGCTGTGAGTGTCAGAGGGCATTGAGCTGTGCTGCCTTTCCCCTGAGAATCCTGGGCACTCAACCTGTCTGTGCTTGGGAAATCCTCAGGCTCTCAAATGGGATAAAAGCCAATCGATCTGGTGTCAGGGCCCATCCACTGGACCGGGAAATAGCAAACTGGATCCTCCTTGAGCACACGCCTGCTGGGGGATGAATGCTCACCTCAGACCTGAGCAGCAAGGTGCCAATTGCCTGTGCAGGAACAAGCGGAAGATGACACCAACGTCCAGGAGCGATGAGGTGTCTCGACCCCACACCGACCGAGACGGGGTTGACTAGAGCTGAGAGCTCCATTAGCCCCACCTGTTACCCCTGGAGTATCTGTCAGAGGGAGGGGCTCAAAGCAGGGTGCTCAGGGCAGGCAAGGAAGGAGACCCAGGGGAGTGGTGGTTTGGCATCCCCTGCTGTGGAAAGGCCTGACAGAAGCCAGGTGGAGGGAGAACTGCGGGAAAGCAACAGGCGTGGGGTTAGCGCTTGGAAACGGGACAAGATTCCAGAGCGGCAGCCCCGTAGGCGGCATTTTGTAGACCAGCAGAGGACTGGAGTCCACCGAAGAAGGACTAAAAGTTTCAGCCAGGGGCGGCAGGAAGTTGCTTAGTCTGTATCTTTGCGGGGCTTTTGAGTTTTTGCTGAGGGTTTCCAGGCGGGAGCTCTGCTGTTTACGGCTTTGGTAAAAGAGCAAGGCTGACGGGGGGAGCCCAGAAGGGGTGAAAGACGTGTTGATTGCTATTCTTTTGTCAGACATTTTGTCTGAGACACTGATACCCCGGATGGGTGGAACTGCAGCGTAGCCTGGCCAGAGGGACCAGGGACCCGGGCACCAGACCACTGAAGTCCTGAAGAGGAGAGTGGGGCGGAGATGCTGTAATGTCACTTCCTGTCACGAGGGGGCAGTCCACAATGGTGAGCCTTTGACAGCAGGATTCTGTTTTCTGGAGTGGCTTCTGAAGACCTCAACCAGGCAACTTCAAGAACTGACAAATTAAGTCTGTTTCCTTGGAAACTACACAAGCACTAAGCTCCAGAATGGGTCGTGAGCCACCTAACTAAATCTAGTCAGCATTCAGGCTTTTTTACTACCTATTTTCAGGCACTGTATTTGAAAAAAAAAAAAAAAAAGGTTAAAAGAACCCCATCAGCTGGTTCATGTTCCACCAGCATTCACTGCCTCTGGTCCCTCATGGCTTTAATGCTATATATGCTGACACCCAGAAGAAACATTAGCCCAGGTTATTTGCTATGGAGAGGGAGGGTGATCTGTGGTGAAAACACCAGACTGGGACCCAATTCCCAGCTCTGCTACGGATGCCTCCTTTAACCAATAATCCAATTAGAGCACTCAGCAGGGATGTGGGCAACCTGGTTCAAATCCCTGCTCTGTCTGACTCAGAGCAGCAACCTCCTAGTCACCTAACTAGGGAAAGACTGCAATGCCATCTCAATATAGCCTCAACTTCTGAGAGGCCCTTTGTGAAAACCCATGAGAGCATGGAAAATGCAAAGGAAAATGAGAAGGGTCCCTGACGGGTGAAGTGAAAAAAGAGTGGGGCATAGAATGGAAGTGGATAAAATAACCTGTAGGCACCCCCTCTAAAATCCACCTGTCTGTGGTGATGAGTTCCCCAGCGGGTAGGAAATGCATGAGGCGGTTCTCAAAGGGAGCGTGGAGGTTACGTTTGCGCAACATATTTAGAGAAGGGGATTGTCTGTGGCCCTCGACCAGACCATCAAAATGGTCATCTGGAGGGAGGCCTAGATAGGGATGTTGTTATTTGTGTTGTCGCTTTCCTATGAGGCCAGGATCTCCGTCTGGGAGGCTCTGTAGGCTGAAATAGGCCTGGTCCTGTTGATGTTGGAGTGGCTGGGATGGTTGTGCTGTCTGGGATTTACTGAAACCCCTCTTTGTTCCCGGTTTGCAGATTCCAGGCGTGCTCAGAGTAGCCCTCGCGCCCTTGAGGAAGCGAAGTGAGGGGACAGTGTCACTGCTGAACAGCGTTTGCCCTTCAGAAGGGAGGTTTCCCATCAGGTTTTGTACCTCACACCAGCGGTGGCTGCAGAATGTGAATCCGTCTCCGCAGCGTTGAGGGCAGCCTGTAAAGAAGTCTTTACTATGAGTAGGGCCCTACTAAATTCACAGCTGTGAAAAACGTGTCACAGGCCATGAAATCTGATTTTCCTCGTATAATCTGGCACCCTGCTGGGGGCATCTACCCTGTGCAGGACTCCAGCGGCTAGTCCCGGCCGGGGATGGGGAGGGGCTGCTCCCCGGGTGAGTCAGACTCACTCCCAGGAACCTCCCCTGGCTGCAGGAATCTCTGGGGCTCCAGTTGTCACCCCCCCTTGAGGAGAGGCTGCAGCTCCAGCAGTCAGTCCCCCACTCGAGCGGGAGACTGCCAGGAAAACTGGCCATACAGTAACCCACTCCCTGCAACTTCTATGCTGCTGCTGGCAGTGGCGCTGGCTTTAGAGCTGGGCGCCCAGCCAGGAACCACTCCCCTCTGGCTGCCCAGCTTTGAAGGCAGCGCCCCTCCTAACAGCAGGGCAGAAGTAAGGGTGGCAATCCCACAATCCATCTACAATAGTCCTGCACACACCCCCATGACTGCCTTTTGAGTTGGGACCCCCACGGTTACAACGCCAGGACATTTCAGATGTAAACATCTGAAACCCGGAAACTGACTCTTTTTAAAATCCTATGACTGTGAAATTGACCAAAATGGACATGAATTTGGTAGGACCAGCAGGATAACATAGTGAAGAAGGGAACAGTCCCCATCAGAAGTCTGCCCTACACTGGTGTCGGGCTTTGAAAAGGGAACAATCTGAGGCATTTAATATTTGGTTTTGGTGCTTGAACAAAATATACTGATTCCTTTTGCTCTCGAGCCACATCCTTGCCAGAATGTAATGCTCAGCTGGGGGCGAGCTTGGGATAAACCCAGGTGGGGACACGAGCTCCGTAAATGCACCAGACTCCAGCGCCCCACGTGAGCTACATTACACATCTCTACTGACACTAACGAATGAGGAAAAATAAGATTGCAAGAAAAACCACCAAACTCTATAATTTCTTAATTACAATCTGGCCTTTCTCTCTATTAAGATTTTTCCGCTCTCTAAATTAATCAACATCTGCGCGCTGGTGGATCCTGCTGCTACAGGAGATGGATCATCAGCAGCAGAGCACACGTGTTTATTGAGAAATGGAATACAGACCGAGGAACGTAGGTAAATTTGCAAATGAGGGTCACCTCCCGCGGTTGTACAGGGATAAAGCAAGGCAATGACGACACTTCTACACCCACTCTGGCATTTCTGCAAGGCTGCCACCGCCCCAAAGCCCTGACCATCTGGACGCTGTTACTCCCAGATTGGGTCACCCTTTTCCACAACTAGGGACGCCTGGGAGTAGATTGTTTAGACTGTAATTAAAGTGACCAACCACCACCCTCAAAGGCATTTATCCTGCACCGGAGCATTATGAAGTGGGAGATTTATTCATGGCAAACTGTTCATTAAAACCCTACACATGTTTCAGCCCCGAGCCTGCAGCAGGGAATTAGAGTGGCTACAAATCACAGTGAAAAGGACAGTGATTTGGCACTGTTTTGGTTTTTTTTTCCTTCAGTGGCTCTGGTAGGTTCACAGCCCGTTTGGAGTGATGGGTGAGGAGTCCGTTAGGCACAGGGGGGACAGGCTGCTGGCAGTGCTGATTCATCACTTTGTGGTATCATGTTTACACGAGTGAAACACCCCTGAGCTCCGCTTCCCATAGCACTGCCTCTGGTGCAGTCATTCACTGCTGGGCAAAGCAAGGCTAAACCAAAATGGCAAATGAAAAAGAAGTTGAGGGTTTTTTTTTTTAATCTCATGAGTTTTAGGCAAATTGCATGACTTGTTGGGGCCTGGCTCAGGACTTTTGAATGTTTGGAGTTTGCATTACCCTGGGTTAGATTCTGCCACCCTTCCATACATTGAGTAGCTCCTTCCTGCGTGTGTAGTCACATGCGTTTCACTAGTTGTAAGGTACTGCCATTATGATTTTAGTATTTAGGGGTTAAAAATCTCTAATAAAAATACTTGATGTAATGGAGTCAGAAAGTTCTAGGCTCAAGATAGTAGATTCCACATTTTCTCCGCAGTGCTTCAATAATGTAATTACTGGTACTAAATGATGCGATTATGTGACATTTGTATATTACATACGGGGCTGTAAATTCTGCACTTGAAACCAGTGAAAACTCATGTTTCTTTGAATCAGAAGAGGAACAAGGGGACACACATGAACATTTGCAGCTTAATGATCATGGCATTGGTGGCTACAAGGCAAGAAATGGTGCTTGCATTCCATCTAGACATGGCACAAGTGTACTTCCTGCCTGAATTTTCCTTTACTTCTGAGGTCAAAATGCAAATGACTGTGGTGGCAGGGTGAGAACCTCCAATCCATGTGTGGAGAGGACCCCTGCAGAAAGGTCTCTCACTGCCTATCATGAACGGGGTGTCAGGCATCATCTGGTCTTTTACAGAAGCGCGTGGCAGGCCTGTACAGGGTCAGACTTTGCAGGAAAGAACGTGACCAAGGAAGAGCCCTGCCTTGGCTGGGTTTGGGCCTAACTATGTTAGAATCTGAAAACATCCAAGGGCAATGCAAATGGAAGGACAACTCTGGCTGTATTTAAAAGGCGTGTGTACCATCACTCCACTGAATTTGGAGCAGTTACTCCAGATTTACAGCATAACAAATAAAATGAGAATTTATACCCACTTGTGTCACCTTAATTTGGGTGGGAGGGAAGCAGAAGGTCAGATGGCTTCTCTTTGTATAACATCAAACACAAGCTGTGCCAATCTGTTGCGTGTTTCCTCTCATTCTTGCTTTTCTGTGTTGTAGGCTTGGTAACAAGCTGGGAAAATTTGGAAAAGCAGCTGAACTTCTGGATATTGTTCATCTGAAACACACTCCAAAGAGTGGATTTTCACAGTGTTCGGATCTGATTTCTTACAGACTGTTCTATGCATTTGTGCTACAAGAGTATCCAGAAACAGCCCCCACAAAGCAAAGACGTATTCTTGCTTCCACTAGGGACTGTTTTAAGCATGTGTACCTGTTTGTTTGCTGGTCTCAGGGTTGGTGTATATTGGTGACTTTATATATTATGGGTGAGTTTTTCAGATGCCTCATCAATGGTCCAACTGTGTCCACTGAAGTCAATGGTTAAACTCCCCTTAACTTCATTGGGAGCAGAATTAAGCCCATATTTAGTGCTTTTGAAAATCCCATCTCTAATATATCGGTATACTATTTGTGCTGTTATGCTGGAGGCTGGTATGTTACATGCTTTTATGTGGTAAGCTGTTAGTCATCTTGAATCTGGGTTTGCATAGTATCTATATGATTCCGCTGCTGGAAACAGGGCAGGAGTTACTTTAAAAAGGGAAGCAAATTATTTCCTCTTGGTTACATCATAAGCATGCTTGGAACTTAGAAAACACGTATTTTCCATTGCCTAGGGGATCCAAACCAGAGAGAGTTTGTTTTTTGCCATAAACAAAACCCAGCGGACCAGATTCTCGGCTAATGCAAACGGTCAACTCCAATGAGACAATGCAAATTTACACCAAGCAAGGATCTGGCCCAGTGACTGAAGTTTTGCCAAAAATCAAAACACAGTTACTGCCTGGACCAATCATCGCTTGTGGATCCAGACACCCATTCTAGGGTCTGAATTAATAAAGGAAAGCCCTTTGCTTTTGACAGAATTCTGCCAATGCGTCCAATTTTGATTTAGTTTCTTATATGCCTCTCCACCCCCCTTAATCACTGCATTTGAGAACTCCTATCTGCATGCTACTAATTTTGTCCCAGCCAAGAAAGACTTCCTTTTGGCTCATGAAGTGAATACACATTTTTACCTTTGATCCACAACACATGAGCAATGTTTACAAATAATATTTCCGAGGTAGAACAGCCCTGGATGCCTCTAAAAAGATTTCACTCCCCACCTCCTGTAGGTTACTCATTTAGATCTTAGCAGTGGTGGTAAAGAAGGAATGTGCAGGAAATGTGGAAGGACGAAGGGAACAGTGACACCATATATGAAGATGAGAACTATTCACGCAGCCATTGGCAATGCCCCAAAGATGCAATTTGGCCTCTGGCCAAAAAATGCCTGAGTTCCACTACTGTACATGATGCATGACCCTCAAGAGATGCCAGCTCTGGGTCAGAAAGCGATTGGACGCAGTTGCAGAATGATGCCAAATTAAACACAAACAATCAAATCTGCAAAGTAATGTACCTGCAACACGCATTGAAGTTTTGGACCGTCACACAAACGTGACGGAATGGGCACTAATTGGGTAGGTAAGGAACTTTGGGTGTGCATGCACGCACGCACACACAGACCAGTGAAATCCTTTGCAAAAATGAGCACTGCACTGTTACGACTGCCTCTGTAGCTTCCACGTCTACTCCATTCAGTGTTTTCCAGCTGCAGACGAAGCAGTGGCAGCTCTCAGACTCAAACAGCCAGATCCTGACCTCTGCTCTAGATACTCAGGAGAAGCAGTGAGAAACCAGTTGCCTGTGGTTCCCAAACCAGGCTCACCGCTATAGTATCTGAGCGCCTTACAGTGGTGCATTAAGCAACATGACTACACATCTGTCTCATGGGGTTTGGTGTCTCATCCTCCCCTCAGAAAGAGAAGTGAGTGCAGTGAAGTGGCTTGTTTTGGTAGAGAAGGATGATTGAGTGTGGGGGAGAAGATGCAAGGATGGGGGAGGCTGGTTTTGTTTTTTTGCTTTGGGTGGGGTTTCGTACGCATTTTGCTCTTTAAGAGAAAGCAAGGTCAAAGAAACGTGCCTTGCACTTGAAACAAAAAGGTAGAGAGGTTTGCGACAGTCCTTTGTTCCTGTGGGAGTTCATACCACAGTCTCAGACCAACCCGCAAGACAGTTTTCTCTTTTGCCCAGAAGAGCTTTACAGTCATTATAGAGAGTGCAATTTTGTCAGGCAGAGTCGTCGACCCCGATCTTCATCAGAGCTTTAAGTGAAGTTTTCGATAGCCTGGGCCTGGATCACAGAGTTTTTTGAAGATAAGGACCAAGACCTTGAACTTAATTTGAAATTGGATGGAAAGCCAATGTATAAAGCGAGACATCACATGAGTATGGGGTTATCATACAATATGCTTCCAATGCATTGACAAAACAACAGAGTAGGGCTTGTATTGAAAAATATGCTGGCAATCAGTGTGAGACGCAAGCTGTTTTAGTAATTGGGTTTATGTGAACGAACATTCTCATAACATATGGGCAGCAGTATGTCAAGGCAGGAAGATCACAAACCATTGGAAGAAATATTACACAAACCATTGCAGGAAGTACAGTCTAGGCTTTTGGACAGGACCATGCAATTACAACAGTAAAATGCAAGCAGGGATAGACAAGTTTCTTATAGCCAACATGCTTTCACAAACACCCACAAAAACCAAAAGCAAAGAGGAATTTGAAGTAAATATAACCTTACTTCTTTCCGTTTCTGAAATGACCTGACAACCTCAGAAGTACAAATTAAACCACCCTTATCACAGCTTGAGAGAGTGCTATTAAATGGACAATCAGCTGAAAAGACTAGGTCTTTCTATGCTTAACAGGTTCTGAGACTAAATTGCCACATACGATGAGATTTTCTACAAAGAATATCATAGACTCATAGGTCAGAAGGGACCAATATGATCATCTAGTCTGACCTCCCGCACAAGGCAGGCCACAAAACCCTACCCATACACATTTATAACAACCCCGAACCCATGACTGAGTTATTGAAATCCTCAAAAATGAGATTTGAAGACCTCAAGCTGCAGGGAATCCACCAGCAAGCGACCCATGCCCCACGCTGCAGAGGAAGGCGAAAAACCTCCGTGGCCCCTGCCAATCCGCCCCGGAGGAAAATTCCTTCCCGACCCCAAATATGGCGATCAGCTAAACCCTGAGCATGTGGGCAAGACTCACCAGCCAACACCCAAAAAGGAATTCTCTGCAGTAACTCAGTTCCCATCCCATCCAACATTCCCACAGACCATTGAGCAGACTTATCTGCCGATAATCCAAATCAATTGCTCAAATTAAACTATCCCATCATAACATCCCCTCCATATACTTATCAAGCTTAGTCTTAAAGCCAGATAAGTCATTTGCCCCCACTACTTCCCTTGGAAGGCTGTTCCAGAACTTCACTCCCCTAATGGTTAGAAACCTTCGTCTAATTTCAAGTCTAAATTTCCTAATATCCAGTTTGTACCCATTCGTCCTCGTGCCTATATTAGTACTAAACTTAAATAATTCCTCTCCCTCCCTAACGTTAATCCCCCTGATATATTTATATAGAGCAAGCATATCCCCCCGGAGCCTTCTTTTGGCCAGGCTAAACAAGCCAAGCTCTTTGAGTCTCCTTTCATAAGGCAGATTTTCCATTCCTCGAATCATCCTAGTATCCCTTCTCTGAACCTGTTCCAGTTTGAATTCATCCTTCTTAAACATGGGACACCAGAACTGCACACAATATTCCAGGTGGGGTCTCACCAGCGCCGTATATAACGGCACTAACACCTCCTTTTCCTTGCTGGAAATACCTCGCCTGATGCATCCTAAAACCGCATTTGCTTTTTTAACAGCCATATCACATTGGCGGCTCATAGTCATCCTGCTATCAACCAATACCCCAAGGTCCTTCTCCTCCTCCGACGTTTCCAACTGATGCGTCCCCAACGTATATCTAAAATTCTTATTATTAATCCCTAAGTGCATGACCTTGCACTTTTCACTATTATATTTCATCCTATTACTATTACTCCAGTGTACAAGGTGGTCCAAATCTTCCTGAATAGTATCCCGGTCCTTCTCCGTGTTAGCAATACCCCCCAGCTTCGTGTCGTCCGCAAATTTTATTAACACATTCCCGCTCTTTGTGCCAAGGTCAGTACCACATGGCATGAGATTAGAAATGTTAAACATAAGCATCAGTGCCTAGCTGGGTACTGAGAAGGGAAGGGAGATAGCCTGAGATGTCTTTCCTGGCCACGCATTAGTGCTGTTATTGAATATAAAGGGGTAACATTTTCAAAAGTGCCTGAGTGAATTAGGAACCTAAGACCCTTGATGTTCTAAGTCTAAAATCCACAGTAAATACAAGCAGCGATATAAGAACAGCTGCAGAGACATGAAAGTTGTGATCACCTTGGTTCAATGTTGACTCATATTTTTAATTAAAAAAGGAAAGATCAGACTACCTCTTTATTAATGGATTACTACTCATGGTTTGGAACGTCTATCGCACAACACCTTGTGTCACAAAGCAACACCACGAGAATTGCAGCTTAGTCTCGATGGGCTTCCAGTGCATTCACAGATAACGGCTCGATTCATGAGTAGTTCAGTTCAGATGCATTGGTTCAGTAACGTAACCTCAAGCCCTTACAATGCACAGCCAGAGAGAAAGAGAAGAGAAGCCAAGGAGCTAGTGCAAATTACAAAGAACTCTATTTTTCACATGGACCTTATGGCTCCAATAGATCCATCTTTAGAAATTCATAATACACGTCGTAACGCTTTACTGGGATCACCAGTTTGGAGACTTATGAGCAGGACAAACAACTTAAGTGCCAACATATAACAAGCATTTTGTGTCAAAGACAATTAAGCCTGAAATAGTTAAAAAAACAAACAAAACAACAACAACAACAACAACAACCACCTATATGACAGGAAACTAGATTAGAAACAAATATGATGGCACAACAGTTGAACAGTAATCTCCTTTGCTTGCGGGGACAATGGCAGGTTGCCAGCCACTTGCTATTTAAAATCTAACAGAATAACAGCGGTATCAATTGCAGCAAAGTCATACATCCTAAGGGCCAGCCGTCCAGAAGGCATCTAAATAAAGCTGAAGGATGACACTGGCTCTCTTTCAGGAGGGCATCACGTGCTGAGAGAAGTAACTTACACCCAACCAGCTACTGCCAACGACAGCCATAGGAGCAGCAAACACGCACTAGGTGCCATGCAGGCCACAGCAGAGAGGACGTTTTGAGAACCAGAGTGGCCAGGTGCTCGGAAAGCCATTGAGGTTCGTGGAGTAGTTACAGACTGATGTCTAGAAGGAGAAAATGCTTCTTTTCTCACAGAGGTCCCACAGCCTATTCTCGCTTCCGTCCTAGACATCTCTGGGATTTAGTAGCTGGCTGCCTTAATTTGTGCTGGTAGTTTTCTATTGTTGCATTTGTATTTGAGAGGCAACCACCGCCACTGGAGTGAGTGGACATTGCCCCCTGCCATTGGATGGGGATATTAACCTTTTGTAATCCTTGCCAGTTGCTGATCTAAGAGACATCTTGAACATACTGAAGTGAACTGTCTCTCTCTTCTCGGACAGATGCCAGGGGCCTTTTCCAAACAGAACTCTATCGGAGAACAAAGCATGGCAACTGCACCCTGTTCTACCAGAGCTATTGCTGATAATGCATTGTACCCTACTGGCAGATTTTTGTTGTTGTTGTCTCTGTAGCTTCCATGCCCTTGATTTAACCTATCTTTCAGGGCATCCTCTGCTGCAAACACTAATTTCAATTGAACTCAAGCAGCTGCATCTTCATCATCATTTCTAAAGCACAAAACCTCCAATTAGGTCTTCGTTAAGTTCTTGGAGAAAAAAATAAAACCCCAAGCAGCACCGTAGTTTGTCATTCCCGGTTTTCATCACTGTTTCCAGAGTACAAGTTTCACTTTCGAAAGAAAAAAAGATGCTCGTGTTTCTGAGGGCTTGGCTACATGCAGTAACTCTTCATCCTTTGGTGTGTGATTTCTAAAGCACACCCACATTCCCAGCTAGGCCCTGCTGGTGTTCCCCAACAGTACTGTACCACATTCGTGCACGCTTGGGAACTTCCTCTTCCCACCAGCAGCGTCTCCCGGGCCTGTTAAAGTGAAGCGCATAGATACACATTAGAAATCATGCTGCTTTTGTGTGCACCCCTGCTCTGGGCAGAGAAGCCCTTAGAGGAAACTCTGACAATGAATTTGGGTCAAGATTTTCAGGAAAGGGGGCCTGAAATTAGCTCACTTATTCACAAACCTGATTTCAGCAGTGCTGATCACCCAGACACTGTCACTGAAGACAGTGGAAGCCTCAGGGTTGGCTCAGTGCTTTGAAAATCAGGCCTCTGAGAGCCCAACTGTGAATGGCGATGAGTCCCATTGACTACACATGAGTAAGGAGTTAAATTGTGGACAGCTTACTCACGAGACAGCGAGTGTTGCTCACAGGAGCAGTCAATGGGCCTTACTGCCAACTAAGGAGTTCACAATCCGGCCCTGAGTTAGGAACTTCAGTATGAATCTAGGAACCTAACTACAGTCTCCTATTTTTGAAATGCTTGGCCCTTAATTTCAGTGTTGGGGAGGTGCAGGGAAGCCTGGCCAAACTCTAATTTATTTAGTGCAATCACACTTGAAAGGAGACATGATGCTTGCAAAGCCTTTACTTCCTCTGAATTCTCCCATCCCTATGTCCAACTACTGTTGTCAAAGCGCCAGATCGAACCAGTCTTGTCACTCACCCTTCCCAAGGCCTCACCCGAGTGTTTGAGTGTTCTGCTGGGGTGTAAAGCAGAAAGAGCCTCCATGTTTCTGTTGGTCAGTGATGGTTCTCCACCACTCTTGCTGGTGAGAGAGTCTCAGCTCAACATCTGTGTGTCAGCACATTGGACTCTGAGGTCAAGAAAACAGAAGCAAGGCCTAACCATAGGTCACTGAAGTCAACAGAAAGCCGGTTACTGATGTCAATGGATATTGAGTTACGCCCTCAGGGTGTGTCTGCACCACAAAGAAAAACCCACAGTGCACAACTAAGAGCCTGGGTCAATTGACTGGAGATGAGGGGGCTTCAGCTGTGGGGCTATAAATAGCCATGTAGACAGTCAGGGTTGGACTGGAGCCCCAGCTCTGGGACCTGGCAAGATGAAGTAACACACTAGCATGTTATGAAAATCCCACCAAAGCTGTAAACCTCATAGCAACACCATACAAAACAATTAATGCAAGTCTTGAGATTGAGTATTTAAATACATAGGAAACAGGAAAGTGACCTTTTAAAAATACACTGAAGGTCTTCTACGGCAAAGACCAGCAGGGAAGGGCTGAAAATCTTTCAGAACGACTGCATCTCTTCATGTCTAGAGCGTATTTTTTAAACAAGGTTAGTAGGTTACACTTTCCCTAAAGTACCCTCACTACAGCCACCTGGTGGTGTACCTGAGGAAAAAAATGAGGGAAGAATACCAGTAAAGTTTCGGGTTTGGGGGGTTTTGTTTCCCAATGCCAATACCACGTCCCCAGTTTTGCCATAATAAATTTCTGGGCATCTATGTTTTTTCCATTCTCAAACAGTTAAAAAAAGGACACAAGGTCAGTAAGGCCTCCCCACACAGTGATCCTAAAGGAGGCCTTTTTGTGCGTGCTGTCAGTTCCATAGTGCCACTTGCTGTGAACTTGGGTGTGAATCCTGGGTTCAGTGACTTGCTTCACCCAAACCATCAGGGCATGGGAGGAGTCCAAGTAGAACACACGTCAGCCCTTGTAGCTGCAGAATAGTTGTGGTTATGTGAGAGCTGTATGCGGGGTGGGGAGAATTTACATTGGAGGAAACAGGACTTCTTGAAAGTAAAGTTAGGGCTGGCACTGGTCCCAAAGTTCATGTTATTGCCCTCATTTTGAGGGGTAGTGAGTGCATTGAAACCTGTATGGAAACTGTAAGCTGTCACTTTAAGGACCTGGGGGTTTTCCTGGTCCTGCTGATAGGTTGTGGGCCATCTGGACCTAGCAGCAGTCAGTTCTGTAGACAGCTTAAAGTAAGGTAGGGTAAGTTGTGCCTCTCTGTTTTAAGAAGCAGCCTTTGCATGTCTTTGGTTTTGGGTTCTTCTGCGTGATTTTTCTGACTTATAAGCAATAAAGCAGCATATGACATTGAAACCTTCCAGCAAAAAAGTTTTCATCTAACTTCTGTATATATGGTGT
>ML675617.1:14951619-15084816 GCA_007922155.1 Mesoclemmys tuberculata | reverse complement strand
AATATGTTGCTGGATCCCAGGAAATAATGGAGGCAATGCACAAGCAAGCTAAAACAAACACTACAAGGGAATAGCAAGGTTAATAAAAATCTCAGAAGTAGACTTGATTTTAGTTGCATGTCTCTTTTCAGGTCCCTCGTCTCTGTCTCTTGCCCCCACCATTTTTCTAGATAATTGTTTCTCATGAAAAAATGGACTTTCTATTGCTCTTGCCCATGTCCTAAGAGACCAAGCGATGCATGCACATTACAGACACGATTCTTCATGAGGAATTGCACCCTGGATCTTTTATCCTTGGTGCCACTCTGTGGCATATGCAGAATATGCAAAAATGGTGCCCACCGTGCAGATAAGAGATCCTCAGTGAAGGGGGGTGGGGAAAAGATTTGGCTCTGCGATAGCAGATAACATTAAGAAATCTGTTGTGCCACAGACTTTCTACTTTAAGTTCTCAGTGCTGGTTGCACTAGGACACTATTTGAAACTCTTTGACATGTAATTTGTATTCTTTTTGGAAAGGACTGCAGATAGGACAAATTGGAAAGGACGTATTGAAACATGGGTATTCATTACAATTGGTTGTTAAGAACACAAATAAATCAAATGATATATAAGCTCTGCACAGACTAGCACTCATTTGGAAGTTTGATATTGGAGTCCACCCTTAGCCCTCCGATTTTATTTGTAATTTAAATATTTCCAGTGTGAAGAAAAAAATTAAAAAGTTTAGAGAATAAAAAAATGGGGGAGTGGATCTTGAAGCTAAGGGATGAGATTTCAAAGAACATTTAGTACTGGGCTAACTCTGGTCCAACTGAAGTCAATGATAAAACCCCCATTGATTTCAATAGCAGTAAAGTTTTGAAAATCAGCCTTTAAGTGTATTTTATTCTCTTAGCCTATGTAACTTGACAGTATCTCTTAAAATGAAGCACTTTAAATAAAGCACAGGAGTCTTATGTGAAATACAGTGTCTAGCAGGAAGTACAGTCTTCTCCTCTTGTTTTTGTGATTTTTAATTTCCATAATATTGTAATAAAATTAATCCTCCCTATAGCTGTTCATTTAAGACACCAACGCATGAAAAGTTTCTCTTCAGCAGATGTGTGAGAGTACAAAGTAGTGATGCTCTGGAATAGCAGTAGGCAATAAGTTTGTCCCATCCAGCTATTCAACCAACAATTGAAATAGCAACACAATCCTAATGACACACCTAATTTTGGAAAATAATGATAAAAATAGAAAAATAACCCACTTTTATGGTTGCTATTAGAAGAATGTTCAACGTTGGATGTCTCACATTGTGTAACATGCCATATGCATAGCACTGACATGCTTCATAACTATTCAGCACAATGCCAGGAAACATGCAGTCCTTATGCAAGTTACATTTTCATAGCAGGTTAAATGTAAGTTAAATTTTCATAGTATAGGGCTTTGCAAAGAAATTATTTTTAGTTGGGCTGAACTGCGCTGACCAGCAGATGGCAGCCTATACTCAAGTATGCATAAGATGCATTTAGAAGAACTGCTGCATTTGACTGAACTGTCCAACAGCTTCTAGGCAAGCCAAGGCTGAGAGTTAACAGTCACTGGAAACAGGTGTCAGAAACAAGTGCAGCTGAACATGATTTAACTGCAATTACAAACTACAACAAGCTATGTTCAGCACTTGTTTCAGTGACCATTGACCATTCTTGTCCACACTTGCAGTTAGGCCGACTCAGTACTGATCTGTCAGCAAAGGGTAATTTTCCCACCATAGTGGAGAGTTAATTTTTCATACTGCGCTGTGCCACTAATGCTGTTCAATCTCTCAGATGCAGCCTTCCCTATGTATGCAAACTATTCTTTAGACACACTTACATACCTTTTAAGGCGATAGAGTCTGGTTTACTTTCTCACTGAAGCAGGGAAAACATTCTATTGATGAGAATTAAGGTATTTATAATAAATTTCATTCCATTCACCATATTTTGCTGCCACGAGACAGATGGCTGAAATTTTCCTAATGGTAAGTTTGTCAAAAAATGACCTTCTTAAAGAAATGTGAGTGATAAACTGTAGATGTTATCCACAATTTATTAGCCGCCACATTTTTTGTTTCAAATTATGTTGATCAAAAACCAGGTTTATGAGCAAAGAGAAGTTTGGAACAGTTGGTAAGTTTTGCAAGAATGAAAAGGGGATCTGTTTTAAGCCCTGCAAAGTGGAAAAAGTGTCAATATTTCTGGAGAGGTTCTCTGTGCATTCTATGATCAGCTGGAATGAAGCATACAAAAAGGGACCGCAGACTGGGCCCAGCAGTGGGGTTTTTAGTCACTGGCATGTGATTATAAAGAATTTGCAACGGGTACTCCAGCCTCCTCATCCATACCTTTATGTAGAACTTCTGTCATGGGCTGTGGGGCTCTGCTGCCTCCCTTCAGTTTGCATCCAGAATAATACGACAGTTTTGAGCCACCCATTCCCCATCACAGGTTATAGCCCACACAGCTGAATGGAAGGTGCGAGGCTCTAGCTAACACAGCTGAGTTTTTTGGGCCCAATCCAGCAGTAGGATTCACCTGGCTGACACAAGTGAATGGTTCCCAGGAAGCAACTCTGCTTCAAGAACTGACTAATAAGAGACAACACACTAGTGCTACTTGCACAGCTCCCTTCACCGGGAACTTGCAGAAACAAATTTAACACAGTAATGTCTTCCTAAGACTGAACATCTGCTCACATGCTAAGAAAAGTAACTTGGAAGATTATGTGCAACAGCGCCACTTGGTGATGCCAAGGCAGTTAACACCACTGGGATATTTTTTGGACCTCAGTCAGCTCTTGTAAGTAAACAACGCCAATACAACCACAGGCACATTCAACTCATTCTGCACCTGCAGTTGAAATGCTCGTTGGTGCTGCCAAGGTGGCCAGTGTACAGCTTCATGAACCAGAGAGCAAGGGATCTCCCAAGACCACTACTAGCATTTCAACATTCCCAATGGTAAGCTGCTGGTCAGGAAAGAAAGTCCTTGCTTGCAGTTTTCTGAACAGTCTTGTATTATTAATGATGTATGCACCTTCCCTGATGTAGCCTATAGGACTAGCATGCTTGCTTGAATATCTATCTAGCTTTCCTTATAGATTTAAGAATTGTTGTTTTATTATAATAGAGTCATAGATTCATATTAAAGTATTATAGCGGTAATGCAAGGTACCTTACAGGCCACATCCTGTATGAAAGCTAAGGCAGTTAGCATACATATGTTTGGGATCTTTTACCCAGATAAGTAATGATGAGTAAAAGGATAAGACATATATGGTTATAACTTTTACCCTAAATAAGCTAGGAGGCATCAAAATGGGGTTTGTGTGTGTGTCTGTCTGTCTGTCTGTCTGTGGTTATGTCCTGAGTAAACTTCACAGATACACCACAAAACCCAAAAAAGGGCCAGAAATAACAAAGGTGAGATAAAGGAACTGTCTGGAACCATCTGGAAAGGATGTGGATATGTCATTAATACACACGAACCTGCCAGCCTATTGAATAAGTGTACCCTAATAATTTGGGGGTGAAGAATCCAAGTTTGGACTTAGAAGATGGACCCCTACTGCTCAGGGTATAAGAAGGGGCAAATCATGTTACTTGGGGCAATTGTCAGCTACTCCTTCTTGAAGCTTCTTTTAGTTAGTGTATTAAGATTTTTATTCTTCGTTTATACTCGATATTATTTGTAGTGAAAAAGGTGTTACGGACCATGAAATCTGGTCTCCCCTGTGAAAGCTGGTCTTGTGTATTTTTACTGGATACTATAGGGTAAAAGCATACGAAAGTGCACAGCCTATTTCAAACTTGGGGTCCCGCCCAAAAAGGGGGATCAATAGGCTATTGCAGGAAGGAATGCAATATTGCCACACTTACTTACTTTTGTGCTGCTTTCAGAGCTGGGTGCCTGGCCAACAGCCACCACGTTGACCCCCCCCAGGTGAACCTCTTCCTACAATAGCCTTGAGACCCCCTTTTGGATTGGGCCCTGCCATTTGAGAAATGCGGAGTCTTAAGGGTTTATCGTTTGCCATTTTTAAATACATATTCACACTTTGTTACAACACCATGAAATTTAAGATTTAAATATCTGAAACTGTGAAATTCAAGATTTTTTTAAATGCTATGACTGTGACATTTATGAAAATAGACCATGAATTTGGTAGGGTCCTAGTTATGGGAAGTTGACCCCCATCCTCCCAGTCACCTCTTCCTGATTTGTTTTGGCCCCATCAGGCATTGCACGAACTTCCTAAAAGACTCTGTGCTGCAAGGTGGCAAGTTGCACAGTGGGATACCTACACATGATGCACTGCACTCTGCATTGATACAAGTGCTCCTGGTGAAGGAGTGTCTACACCAGGGGTGTCAAACTCACTTCGTATGGCAGGCCACATTTTAATTAAATTAAGTTCAAGGGGGCCACGCATTCCATAAAACCTAAGCACCTAAACACCTAAAACAGTACACTAAAACACATACTCTAAAACACCTCATGCTCTGTTCCACTTCACATACTCTACTCTCCTACTCTCCACCGAGAAATCTCCCCGCAGGGTGAAATTCGGTGGCAGAGTGGGAGAGTGGGACTCGGAGCAGGGACTCACCGGTGCTCGCAGGCTCCACTCTCCGCCGTGAAATCTCCCTGCAGGCTTGAATTCAGCGGCAGGGTAGGAGACTCAGAGACAGCCTTTTCTTTTCTGAGATGAGATCTCGTGGTAGCATGCGCTGCTGTGAGATCTCGCGCACTTTTACTGCCAGCCCGGATGCCACAAGCCAGCGGGCCAGATTCGGTCTGCAGGCCGGATAACACAAGCCCGCGGGCTGGATTTGGCCCGCGGGCCTTGAGTTTGACACCTGTGGTCTACACACACAAGTGATTTGAATAACGGAGGCAGCTGTATGCCAGTAGAATGTAGGTCGCCATCGTTTTATAGTGTAGACATGGCTTAAGAGAGAACGTTAGAAAAGGTTACAAGCAAATAAAAGTGGAAACATGCATCTAAAAGTCTAAAACAATCTAGCAAGTTGTGGCTCAAGGTTTTGTTCAAAATGGCCGCCCTCACCCACAGCCGTCCAGCAAGACAGAGACTGACCCTTGCCTTGGTCAGGATCTTTCCCAGAGGCACATTACTGCTGGGGCCTTTGTCGTCGGTGAAAGAGAACAAAAGAGAACTTGGGCTTCTCTGCCCCTCTTTTTTATGGTCCAGTGAACCCTTGAAGTGGATTCCTCTTTAGGTTACCCACTAGAAGCAAAGTTTATTCAAACAATAAATAAGGCAATATGGACTCTGGTGGTTAAGGAGTCTCCGTGGTCTTTTTTCACACCTGTGTTTGCTGAAAAGCAAATTTGCTTTTTCTCCTGCCATTTCCTCCCCCCTGCTGTCCGAGGGCCCTGTTTACTATGGCTATGTAAATGGTGGTACACACATTCCTTCGTTTAATATAGACCTGTCCAGGCAGGGCTGTCTACAATGACCAGGGTGTGGGTGGTCAGGCCTAGTGATCAGAGTCAAAGGTCAGAACCAAAGACGAAGTCAGGTACCAACCCAGAGGTCAGCATTAGAGACAAAGTCTGGCAAAAGGTATTTGAGCAGGGACCTGGAGTAAGGCAGGAAAGCAGGAACTGGGACTAAATTGGAGAAGGACACTAGGAACCAGGAACAGGCAGGAGTGGTCCATATTAGAAGCAAGCCAGAGGTCCTTTTAGTTGTTCAGATAACTTCCTCTTTCTTTTTCTCTTTTTCATGATGAAGCAGCCGTGACTGACTAATCTATAGCCTCAACCAACCACAAGTTCTCAATACTTAGTGGTTTATATCCTCTCACTCTGCCCTGTGTCTTTCAGGTAATGTAACAGCACTTTTTTAACAATACTTCATTTCCCCAAGGTTTTTACTAAATAACAATATAATTTTTTGACCTTAAGATGTTTGAATTCTTCAGAAAGCTTTTCCCTTTCTTTATCACAGCACTGACAGATCCATAAAAGGTGATCAATTGTTTCTTCCACCTTAAAGCATGCAAGCAAAGTCCATCTTTGTGACTATTTCTTCAAAAAAGATTTTTCTTTAAGCCACAATGGCCACGTCATACCCTAAACAAAAGCACTTCAGTAGTCCTATCCAGGTCCAGAAGCATGTCATAATCCTCAACTTTAGGGCACAATTCAAAAAGTCTTCTTCCTCTTTTTTCATGAATGTCCAAAAAAAAAACCAACCAACCCATATTTGAATTACTCTTAAATTTTTCTGTACTAGGCTTTTGAATTCCTGTTTATTCAAGGGTATTTTTAAGTCAATCCTTCCATTTCTTACAACTTTTTAGCTGCTTTGTCCTCCATTTTGTTTTCCGTTATCCCAATGGGCACCAGGATCCAACCTAATGCTACATGTATCCCCATCTGTACTAACTTTGTTGTTAGAAATATAATTTCATTGATTAAATCACTTCTACATGCTGCGACATCCCTCTTTATTTCCATAAGGCTGCAAACTGAATTTGAAAATATGATCACTGCTACTAGGCATACAGCCCAGATCCAATTTAATGCTAGCATTACTGCTACTAGTTCAGCTGTCATGACAGCTGCAGAGTCAGATGTTCTTTTAGATGTTCTAATTCCCCATTGTGGTGTACAATATGCCATCTCTACTCTTCCTATTTTCTTCTGTTTTTGGACCCACCTATATATATTTGACAAAACTGACTCCACTTTTCATCTATAAACTGGCATACTTCATTTTTAATTCTTACTGTCTTTTTTATCTTTAAATTTATAAAATAAATTTTAATCCATATTTGGACATGTGACATTCCATCCGTAACTAATTTCCCCATGAATAAAAGTTTTGTCTTCATTCAGCTGTTCCTTGTCTTTCAATTCCTGCATCCACACTTTAACGTAAATGACATGTGGAGTTCTAACATCATATGCTACAGTTTGCCTATCAGATTTCCAACAATCCTCATAAATTTGTTTGGTACTTTCCTCATTGTCATTCCTTTAACTTTGGTCCAGAAAGTTAGGTCTAGTAGTTTCATTCATAGCTCCTAGTGAAATGTCAGTTACACTATCTGTGATGCACATAGTGATAACTGCACATAGTGATAAATGCACCACACACCATTTGTAGTGCCTCCCCCCAGCCAGATTTAATCAGGTTAGTCTCAGCCAGATTTAAACAAGCTAACCCTTCCTGTACCTTTATCTTTAACATTGTTTCTATGATCTTTCCAGAATAACTTAGTATAAAATATTACCCCTAAGGATTTGAACCTTTCAACTATATGTATTTGTTCTCCACACAGACACAGTTTACATTCCTTTATAACTGTCCTTTTTGTAACGATCAGTCCTTTGGGTTTAGCACTGGAAAGCTTGAAACGCCATGCATTTCCCCAGTCAAAGGTCTCTCGTGCCGTTTTGTTGATTCTCTTTTCTGCCACCTCAGCATTCCTGCTTCTACCCCACACACACAAACATCTGCAAACAGAGGGACACCTATCTTGGCACCTCCCACTTGGGTGTGGGAGCTCATTTACCATAATATTAAACAACACTGGGCTGATAACACCTCCCTGTGACATACCATTTTTTGTATTATATACCTTCAACGGAACTTTCCCAATTCAGCCCTGCATGGGTCTTTTACTCAAAAATTCTCTAATCCATCCGTACACTCGTCTCCATATCCCTCATTCACATACTTCATACAATAAGCCTTATATGCCTTTTCAATATCTAGAAAGGCAGCTATCATGAAACCCTTGTGCTTCATACATTTGTATTTCAATTTAATGATGTGCTCAATGGTGCATCTTCCTCTCCTAAAGCCACTCCGCACCTTACTCTAATGCCATTGCTTGCCAAACAGGCAACCAATCTTTCATTCACCATTCTTGCCATAATTTTACCCAGACAGGATGTAAGGGTAATTTCTCTATAGGCATCCACTTTTGTGGTTAATTGCCAGGTTTTTGTATAGGGATTACTACTGCATGTTTCCACCCTACCAGGATCACTCCTTTTGCCCTCATGTAGTGTTAAATAATTCCAATATAATCCTCAAACTGCTTTCAGAGAGATATTTAAACATCATGTTACATATAGTATCTTTACCTGGGCATGTGTTCTTGCTGATATCATTAGCTTGCTCAAGTTCTTGCATACAAAACCATTCATTCAGTATAGCATCTTCATGTTTACTCCAACTACATATTTGATTATTAATCTCTTCAATGAATTATCTTTTAATCTGGTAGAACACTTCACTTTGGTTTTCATCATTACTCACCCCTCAAAAAGTTTCTGATAAAACTTCTCTTTTCTCATTATCAAGGGGAGCTGGGGGCAAGGGCGGGGGCAAAAAATAACTTGTTTCAATGAATAACTTGATAAGCTTATGGAGGGGATGGTATGACACAACTATCTATAATAGCATGTAGCCGATCTGCTCGGGGTTTAACTGATCGCTGTATTTGGGTTGGGAAAGAATTTTCCCTCAGGGCAGACTGTCAGGGCAGACACCCCAGGCTGGTGGTGTGTTCTATAATTAGATTTCTCCAAGCCAGTAAAAAATATGAACTCCTGGATCACTATACGAGGCTTACCAGGGAGACACAAACAGTCCCCATAGACTCTCCAGGCTATCTTGCCACCCAGACAAACTGGACAAAAGATCACTTAAACGAAAAAAATCACACCACATTGAGGTTTCTCCCAGTCCCAAGAGACCGGTCACTTATCTCAGATCAATTGGCACTGTAGATCTTACACCAAAGAAAACACTGGCAGCCAACTGTATAGTAAACTAACTAAAGCTTTATTAAGAAAGAAAAGGAAAAGAGAATTATGAAGAGGTTAAAGCAGGTAAAATATATGCGGAGGTGAAGCACAGTTTGTAACACCAAATGGTGGCAGTGATGTGATAAACTGCCAGTTTCACAAAAGTCTTTTCAGGGTACCCAGCTAGTTTCTGGGGGGTCTCTGCTTTGCATCTGGTACATTTCCATGTAAGAGTCCGAACAGTTCAGACAGAGATGAAGGATCTTTTCTAGAACCTATCTATATCTTCTTCTGGCGGAAAGCAAGCTGACAGTCAGTCTCTCTACCCTTGTGGGTTTTTCCTTGGATGATGGAGAGTGAGGAGCGCACTTTGATTTTCCTGCCACCAGTCATCTCACACAATGGCTATGCTGATAAAGCCCTTCATTAGCATTCCACACGACTTCTTTGATGTCTGATGCGTTATTTAGTTGGAGGGTATTTTTACATTTATTAATGTTTACAATTACATTATGACAGGACACATAAGTAAAAACAATGCATGTGATATCCCATTCCTTTTATGATGTTTAAAAACCCCAAACACGTAAACATTGAATGATCGCTTTGAGCTATCCTAAGACACAAGAGAATTGACCTGAATACACTCTGTCATGACCTGGTCTGCCAGTATCAGAGTCTCATAGTGAAAGGGATTCCATGTTGTTGCTTGCTAAAAAAAACAGCTCTAGCTATTCCTGCCCCCTTTCCTTGCCAATCCAAGCTGATGACATCTGGCTTGAGGTGCTGGCCCTCTGTCGCTGAGGAACAGGTTTACCCACACTCCAGACTTGGCTGGTAGCAAACAGGTCTGTCAGAATTTCAGCTGACGTTCATAGCTTTACATACATAGGGCCTACACCCATTTCGCCATGACACTACCCATCAAGGAGTGAATCGTTTTCAGATGATACCTCACATGGCACATTTTGTAAGAAAATTATTACAATCATCTGTAGGGTGTGAATACCGGGGTGCCTTTGGTCACTGCTAATAATTACTATACGTTCAGAAAGCATTTAACCCTTAGTATCTGGTTAACGTTGACTTCCTTGAGCCACTGGTACAATCAAGTTGTGCAGCCAGTCAATTCCCCTCTGTGCTCAGCTAGTCCTCAGCCTGTCAGTGGTTCTCAGCCAGGGGTACACGTACCCCCGGTGGGGGTACACAGATGTCTTCCAGGGGGCACATCAACCCATCTAGCTATTTGCCTAGTTTCGCAACAGGCTACCTTAAAAAGCCGGAGCGAAGAAGCCAGGACAAACTAAAATTTCAGGCCGGCAGTGACCTGTTATCCGCTGGGTACCCTCTACCCTGAAACCCAAGTCCAATATTTACATTCCAGTGGATTCATTTTGTGTTTACATGGGACAGGTGACCCTTTCCCACTCCCGGTGCAGCGTGACACCTTGTATTTGGCTCTGCTTTTGCCAGCCGGTGGTTTTTAGGTGCGGGGAACCTGGGGGCTGAGGGGAGGGGGGGATGATAGGCAGGCCAAACCAGACTCCCGAAAGGGGCACGGCAGCAGCCTGGCCAGGTGGAGGGCCACTGAATGACCTGTCAGCTCCGAGGGGCAGGGCCCCCCGTCTCGGGCACCGCTCCCACAGCGGCCGCACCTGAACGGGGGCCGGACGCTGGGCGAGGGGCGCCCCGGCACCTGCCGGGGGGGCGCGGCCGGGCCGGAGGAAGCGGCGGGGCGGGCGCGGGGCGGGCTCCCCGCTCCCGGCCGGTTGACACGGCGCCGGCGCCGCGGGCCCGCTCCCCGGGGGAGGCCGGGCGTGGGAGGGGTTTGGCGGCGGCGTGAGAGGCTCGGCGGGCCGGGCATGGCGCAGAAGCGAGCAGCGCGCCGCGGGCTGGGAGGCTGGCGCCGCTGAGCGCTGCGGGGGACCATGGTCTGCCCGGCTCGCCTCGCCCTCCTCGCCGCCGCCGGTAAGAGCAGCGCCGCCGGGGGGTGGCGGGCGCGGGCCGGCCCCGGGGGGCGCGGCGGGACCGCCGGGGGGGGCAGCTCGAGGCGCCCGGCAGCGGCTCCCCCGACTCCTCCGCCGAGTTCGCCCTGCCGCAGCCCGAGCGTCCAAGGCCGGAGGGGAGCCGCTTGTCATGAGCCACAGAGCCCGGCCACAGACCTGGGTCCTGGCGCGGATCAGCCCTGCTCAGTCGTGAGTTACAGATGGCCAGCGAGGGGGAGTCAGTCGCTGCTGCGCCGGCTCTTCGGCTGCCCAGAGAGAGCCCTTCTTCGTGCCCGGAAGGGGGAACGTGCGTGTCGACAAGATCTAGTTTTAGAGGGGCGATGGTTACTTCAGCCACGCCGCAAGAGTGGGTCTTACAGGGGCTCTCCAGCTGGGGAGGGGGTGCAAGGTTATTATGGGGCGGTCATGAGCTGACAGCCCCCACACATGCTGGCCAGGGTGGCATAGCATGGGGGGAGGGCATCACCTGGGGGGGTCATCACAGCCTGAAATATTTTCAAAGAGCAAAAAAATGGATTATTACTTACTGAACTGCAGTTGTACTGCTGAGCTGCTGTGATCCACTGGTAAACAAGGGGCTATGTTTTTACTAGGAAACAAACATTGTCATGGTGAAAATCTAGGTGCGTGACCCATAGATCTAGCCCTTGGTACTCTAGGAAGCGACGCTGAAATATATCGTTTGTCTAATACAGCATTAATAATTTAAAAAAAATAAGGTATCTCAGGGGGAAATGCTACAATATACTTGATAACTGCTTCACTCCACTTAAAAAGATTTCAGCTATAGTTTAGCAGAAATGGGTCCCATTTGTAACAGTTTCCAAAATGGCATGTTCCGTCTGCGAATAGGGACTTGCCTGAATTAAAGCTGTGTTCTTGTTGGAGGCGTACAGACCGGATTGGGGAGAAACATTCCCATATTTTTCTGCTAAGTATTTTTACAGCCCTTGCAGTCTGTCAGGGAGAGTTTTTTTTCCCTAGCAGTATGATAGCAGCCACTGTAAAAGGAGGGGGTGGAAAGAGGTGGGGAGAATGGTTGAAAGATGACCTTGCTTGCATAGCACATGAAGACAGAAGGGGAGGTCGGGGAAGAGCTAGGTATTAAGCAATAAGTCATATGGTTGTGAGAGCTGCTGCAGGGTTTTTGTTGTTCGCGTGGTTTGTTGTTTTTTTAACCAGTACTTGCTAGCAGAGAGAGGCCTGAACCAATCCACCCCTAAATGCTGGGGAAGTAAAGTCCAGCCACAGAAAGTTTGCCAGTGGAGCCATTCTGAGAATGCTCCCAAACATTGCTGTTGAGACCCTTCCCTATTAACTGATAGTGGCTGCACATGGCTGGGTCCTCCCCAGCTGGGATTTCACCACCCCTTTCACACAGGTGCCTCTATTAATGCTGACTGCAGCCCTTTGGCCACCCTTGCTGTGGACTTGGCAGAGCCCTGTGCAGCTGGAGTCAAGGCAAGGTGACTGGAGGAGTGAGCAGTGGGTGGGAATGCACGTCTCAAACCCTGTAGGGTTCTCACGGGGGCGGGGGGGAGCTGCTTGGCTCCAGGTAGCATGCCGCCCAGTCTTACCCCCTTTCTGCATAGCCTGCCTAGGGCTAGCAGCTGCCACATGGAGTTCCTGTTAACATAGCTCCAACGGAGCTAAGCTGCTTGGAAACACGGTGAGCCGTCAGAACCAGGGATGTCATCAAAAGGGACAAATCTGGTCTAATAAGGTTACTGGGCATCTTGTGCAGTAGTTAATGCTTTTACAGGGGCCCGGGATACTCCAGTAAGTCTCAACAGTCCTGTGAAGCAGGCAGGCCTGACTTCTCAGTATTAAAATAATTTGTGTGGTGCCATAAGCTTACATCGTGCTTTGCAGCAGACTAAGGGCTATACTCTGCTTCCATAGTAGTCAGTAGGAGCAGGAATAGGGAAGAAAGCAGTTGCCCTTTGTTCAGCCAGCAGGGTCTCCCTTCTGCTGAATGAAAGTTGATGTCAAAGCCTTAGAGGTCAGCTCCCCAGTGTGGGCAAAATCAGAGATGCTGAGTCACAGGCTGAGGTTCCTGGAAGAAAGGCTTGCCTGCATGCTGCCGGACCAACTCTGTCCCAGGATGAGTGCACACGTTTAAAATACATAAACACAAAACGCTAGGTTAGAAGAACATGAAGGCTGCAGAGACAAGCACTCAGAAGTCAGGAAATTCCACAGGACCCTGGTCTAATTCAACACACACAATGGATAGCATTCGCTCACTTCATGAGTAACTGTGCTTGGTTTTGTTTTCTCCTTGTTGTTCAGTGTGTGGCCCCATGCCATAACGTATTGTCATTTTATCATCATTGCTCTGAAGAGACCATTCTTAATTTACACCTGGACTTTTTTAGGTGTTATCTACATACTAGGGCACCCCGCCTTTACCCCAATCTGTAGGGCTCAAAGCACCCACATCTTTCCCCAATCCATAGGGCTCCAGAGGAAAGGTACCTACCCTTACCCAATTCACACTCTAGGGCTCAGGGTCACCCCTTCCCAGGCTGTAGGGCTCCAGGCATAAGCTGATTAACTGAAGTACCCTCCCTTTCCCAATTCATAGGGCTCCAGGCATAATTCTCTGTGGGTTTGCAGGATCTTTTGCCAGTGAAGAGCCTTACACAGTAATATCCTTATTCTCTATTAACAATTACCAAACCAGAATACGTACGCTAAGCATACAATGCTCACCATTCCCAATTACGCAGACAAACTTCTCCTGGTGGTTAATAAGAATTAGATCATCAGGGGACTGCTGCTTCAGTAAATGCAGCTGGCCGGGTGATGGGGTCTGGCAGTTCTGATCTTGGGCTGTGTCCTGGAGTTTGGTTCTGAAGAACTTCCTTTTGGACCCAGTTTATATAGTTAAAACTTGGGTCCTGCTTAGCTGTTCCTTAACCAATCATTTTAAACTAAAGTACTAGAAAACACCAATCCCAGCCCATTACAAAACAGTTATTTAACCAATCATATCCCACCGCCTTAATTGTTTTAAATAGTGCACCCTTAGTTATGCAACAGAGAGAAACAATCAAAGAACCAGACAGAAATCATTCAGAGAAACAATAGAAAAGGGGTTACAATAAAGACAAAACAATAAGTGTAGGTTTTACAACCACAACTGTTGAAAAGTGATTCCTTGCCAGAGAGCATGCTATCATACAAGGTTTTCTTTAAGTTTCGTAAGATCCGTTTCTTTGGTGGTGGTAGGTACTATTAGAACAGTAGCACCTTCTTCACAGCCCGATATTACACTGTCTTGATGTAATTTCAGGAATGTGAAGATGTGAATGTATGGCTGCTTTCTCTCCTAATATGGCTGCTACTTCTTAGCCCAAGAACAAGGCTTAACCAAAAAAACAAGGCCTCTAACCTTATATAGCGTGCTCAACTCTACAGAGTGTCACAGATATTAATTAATTTTCAAAACAGTCCTGTGACATGAGGGGTATTTTCCCATTTTATATATGTTTATATATATGTTTATATATTTTATATCTGATAACTTTGGGTGCCCACTTTCAGGGCCTAGGACCTGATTTTTTTCAGAGAAATTAGCATTATATAGCACTTCATACATTCAACGCATTGCTCCCTTTGACTGCAGTTACAGCTGTGATTGCTCAGCACTTCTGCAAATCAGCCCCAGAGTCTTAAGTGAGGTACATGCCATTAGTGACCAGCTGTGAAAAGTTTGCTTTAAGTGACCCGTCTAGCGTCACACAGGAGCTCAGTGGCACAGACAGGCTTAGAATCCAGTTCTCCAGGGCAACTGTCAGCTGCTTAGCTGTTAGACCGTCCCTTCTTTGACCGCAATCTCCTGCCTCAGTCATTACACACCTTCCAACTTCTGCAACAAACAAAGCAGAAGTCCTACGGACAAAGGCTTCCTTCACCGCACAGCTCTGACTGATCCCAGCCGAGCTTCGTCTTGTGCACTGAATGAGACGGGTCCTGTGGAAAAAATAGTGCACTCCTGTCATTAAAAACTCTATCCCAATGCACAAGAGAGCTGAATTAAGATTTCACAGATCATGTTGGCGTTCCCTAAGGACCCACATGGGCCATCAGCAGCATTGGCATCACCATGCAGACATCTGCCACTGGAGCTACTGGAGCAACTGGCAGGGAGGGTGAGGAACCCTGGTGGGCCAGTCAGTATTCCACTTTGGTCCCACAGCCCACAAGAGACATGAGTGGGCAGCTCCTTCTTGGAGCTATGAGAATGAGTGTGTACCTGGCGCTGTTCGTGAGCTCCCCCGACACCTGCTCCTTTTGTGGCGAGAGGGAGACCCTGCGTTAGATTGGTTCTGCACCTGCAGAGCCCCTTTTGCTGAGGTTCTGACTGCACTTTTCCCCACGCCTGCTGATCTTGGCACATCCCATCCATGGCTCCACAAAGTCACAAGATCTCATCAAATTCCTCCTGGCACTGGCCAGGATGGTCCAGCTTCCTCCTACAGCTTCCTTCCTGTAGGAGGAAGCTGGACCGGGGATGCTCTGCAACTGGGGGGCATATTTCTCTTCCTTTGTAGTCATGCCTCCAAGCAAAGTTGCTTTTGGCGGTGTCCACTGACTCCCTAGATGCCTTTGATGATCAGTGGGTGCAGTCAGGGGCTCTCTGCTCGGTGTCCCCTGCACACCTGATATTTGTCCTATAACCTTCACTCCTGTCTGTTTTTTCACTTCTTGTCCTCCATAATTACTTGTAGCCCTGGTCCACTGGCCCCTCCTCCCAGTCAAGGGGGAGGGCCTTTAGCTATAGGCAGGCTGAGGCCCACCATTTTCTCCGGACTTATCATAGGTACTGGAGTAACTGATAGCAGTAGTAGGTTGTCATCTTCTGTATAGACCAAAGGGGGGATGAGAGTCAGGAGAAAAAACTTTGATATGGTCCACAACTGGCAGATAGTAACAGAAAATGGCTGTTCGTACCCTTTAAAGCAAAGGACCTTTTTACTGGAGATAGACAATACCCTTGTTAGTTACTGCTGAGACTGGAAATTCAACCCTAAAGTTACATAGCTCAGTTTCAAATGTGGTTGCTACTGGAATGATGTTTTTATCATTTCTTCCCTGTTGCACAAAAACACTGACTAGTTCAGTCAAGGAGAAGCTTGCTATATCCGAAACCCAGTAATTCTCACACATCAGTCTCATCGCACTGCTCAAAGCTAGCAATGGATGTCAGTGTATCACTAAGACTTCCGTATGTTTACAAAATATGCTACAATGATTAACTAGTATGATAATGGCTACACTTTGTTACCTGCACACTAGGACACCCCACCTTTTCCCAGTCCACAGGGCTCAAGGCATAACCTGGGTAACCAGAGGGCTCTGAGGGAAAGGCACCTACCCTTATCCAATTCACACTCTAGGACTCAGGGTCACCCATTCCCAGGCTGTAGGGCTCCAGGGGTAACCTGGTTAATTGAAGTACCCTCCCTTTCCCAATTCATAGGGTTCTGGGCAAAATTCTCTGTGGGTTTGCAAGATCGTTACCAGTGAAGGAGCATTACACAGTAATATTCTTATTCTCTGTTTATTAACAATTACCAAACATGCAATAAGCAGACAAACTTCTCCTGGTGGTCAGTCTGGATTAGATCATCTGGGGACTCCACCTTCTGCACAATATGAGTGGCAGGATGTTGAGATCTGGCAGTTCTAATCTTGGACTGTGTCCTGGAATTAGGTTCCAAAGAACTTCCTTTTGGACCTCAATTTACAGTTTTCTTTACATCTTTTAAGATATGTTTGGTAGGGACTATTAGGACAATAGCACCTTCTTTACAGCCCAATACTATGTTGTCTTGATGTAATTTCATGAATTTGAAGATGTGACTACATACCACTTAGCTTATGCCTGCTGTCTCTCCTAATATGGCTGCTACTGCTTAGCCCAAAAGCAAGGCCTAAGCTTAAGCAAAAAAAAGGCCTCAGACCTTATAACTTTATATTAAGACAACATATAGTCTTATGAAGGGTTTAAGGATTTAATATCTAATGGTTAATAGGTAAGGGTCCAACAGATTGCTTATAACCATGTTGAACCTTCTACTGAAGTGCTTACAACTATAACAAGTACTGCTCCTGTCAATAACATGCTTATAGCATATATTAATCCTTAACTTTTTCAGAACAGTTTTTAAAAGTATACAATCCAAAGTGTGACCAAGGACATTGTCAAAAGAAGTGAACAAGTCCAGCTTGTGATTAAATACTTCATGGGGTTGAATATTGTTTTACATCGTATTTGTTTACTTGCAAAATTCAGTATGCAAGTATAAAGCAGAAACTCTGGTCTGGTTCATAAAGTGGGTAGACCTGTGTATTTTCTGTGCGGAAGGATATAAGAATTGGTTGCATGAGTTTTGTCATACAATAGCTGCAGAATATGTAAATAGTTTTTACTTTTATATACATAGATAATTGGTAGTCTCTGACTTTGTTTCTAAGCAGAGTCGAAACTAGCTATTTTAAAAAAAAAGTGCTAAATTTTGGCTGCTTCTCCATACCACAGCACCAACATGAATGCAACAGTTTGCTGTCACTTCTTAGTGGAATGTCCTGTCAGATGTTGGCTTTGATGTAGCAAGTGTCCACCGCAGTGTTGGTGTGGCACTGCGCTGGGGCAAAAAAGCTAACTCACTGGTACTTCTTCCACAAAACTTAGCAAGGTCAAGGAAGAACCACATTTGTTGTCATGTCTAGAGTGAAGGTTGGTGAAATCTGAAAGCTGGCAGCAACTGTACACAGCATATTTTGAACCCATTGTATTTGTGTGTACATATATACACAATTGTACAAACATGTCCAACCCAGGTGCAGCAATGCCTAATTAAGGTTGTACAAGTGTTTCCATTCTAAGGTTTCATTTTTAGTTGCTTGTAACTTTTTCAGTCTTTGGTTTAAATTTGGCAGGTTTGTTCTCTGTCCAGGAGTGAACTTTGCTTGGAAAGTTTAAGCCCAAATAATTCGGTAGCTGCTGCTGCTGCCTGCCCCCTCTTCCTTCCTTCCAGGAAAACGAGGAAAATTGGGGCAAGGCAATAACATACATTTCTCATTCCTCCAAAATATGTCCAGAAATCTCTTTTAAAGCTGTAGTTGTGGCAGGGGCAGAAGCTTGATATTTTGTCAGGGAAATAGACAGAAATGTGCCTTTCAGGAGTTACTTAAAAAACAAATATCAGATTCATGGGATTTTCCCTTTGTCCCTTACCATGTATTCATTCTGTCAGTCCCTCAACCAAACACTGTTTTCAACCCTTGGTTTACAAAACGGGCAGGCAGCCTGGTAGGCATTTGTCAACTTTGCCACCAACTGAATATGTCTCCAAACTTTTCTAGTTGATTCATTCAACCATGTACGTTACACTTTGTGAGAAATAGGTTAGTGGACGGGTAAGTCATCAAAGTGTTGCTGTGTCAAGCTGATCACTTCCCCCATTCTCAATATTTCCCCAGATGATTCACTTTTCAAAGATGGGTGGTTGCAGGTTACGCTAGAGTTTGCTGCCATCATAATCCAGGCAGCCAGGAGAGGCTGCAGTGTTCTAATGGAAGTGTCCTACCCCTAAAAGTGCCACAGCTAGAGTCAACAGGTCCTTTCTTGATGTTTGGCTTCATTAGTTATACCTAGCGAGATTAGAGCCACATTCAGAGAGTTGGGTTTTTAACCCCAAGAGCTACAGTAGGATCTCCAGCCATCCCACTGTGGCATTGGTCCTGTGAGAGCTTATGCAGAACCTGGTAACCCATAGCACAAGATCGTGGCATTCTCACGCACACAAGAGGAGGCTGTGCATGGGTTTGGCTCAGTGATCGCTCCATGCAGTGAGCAGAGGGAACTCTCGGGCCACTTGCATGCCTGCTTCCATTCTGTTGAAAATGCAGGGTAAGCGAGAGCCGAGTGTACGCAAAGTTAGGATCCTGGTTTTCAGTGCAGTCCTCATGCAAATGGAAACACTTAGTGATGCACTCCTGCTTGGACTCCCTCAGAACTAGGCAAAGGAGACTTGGAAGCTGCCCTGCTGCACTCTTATTAGCGCTTGGCACAGTGCCGGGACTGCCTTGCTCTCTCCTCCTGCTAATTGCTATGCACCTTGTCCTTATATTTGCAACTTGGCACACATGCCATGTCTGCAGCAAGGCCTTCATAAAAGGGGGTTCCGGTGGCTATGGAGCCAAACCTGCTCACCTTCTGCAAGTGGCGTATCCCAGTGCTTGCACTAGCACTGCTCTTGTAAATCCGCCGGGGTTTGGCTCGTCGTTAGTCCGTCGGCAGTCCAGAGATGTGTTCCTAACATGCACCCCGCCTTGTGACCTGTATCAAGATGTCGGAACAGATTCCTTTGATACGTTAGATGTTTCCTGGGCTAATCGCATCTGTGTTGCACCCTTAGATTTAAGCAATGCTGTATGTTCTCTGAGCTGGGCGCTTTTTTCCCCTTCTCTGCTCCTCATGTTTTTCCATGCTCCAAGGGTTGACTTAGGCTAGCTTGGTGAGGTTTGACCAGCTTGGTGAGGTTTGACCATGATTCCCCCCCCCCCTCCAGCTGTGTTCTGTGCTCCAGAATCTAAAATAATTTCTTAGCAAAGAAATGAATCTCTTCAGCCTTAGCGGTTGTCAAGATAACCTCAAAAACATGAAGCAAGATCAGTGCAGCGACATTTGCCTGTCACGCTAATGCCAGCTGTCCTGGTCCGTATCAATGAGGGGTTGACTCCGAATCGCAGTGATTATAACTTACAAGTCAGTGTTGTTTGTTTCATTGCTGAGAAACACATGCAGAGAAGATCGTATTATAAAAAATGTGTGCCTTCTACTGAGTGTGGTGTCGTTTTGATGAAGGAAATAGGAGGGGCATGAGCACCACCCTGTTAATTTTCAATTGCAACCCGTGGCTTACATGTGAGGCACTGGAGAAACAAGCCAGGAGGAGCACATTGCGTGTCTAGCCTCTCATGCTGTCTCGAAGCTGCTAGGAACCACACCACCTATCTCTGCCACCAATCATGATGCCAGAGTGAGTGTGGTAGTTGTTCTCACACACTGAAACTGTGGGTGGTTTATAAGAATCAAATGTAGGTCAACAACATAAACCCAGCTGGCTAGGTCCACTGGGGGCCCAATTCTGCTTTCACTGAAGTCAATGGGAGTTTTGCCATCTACTGCCATAGAAACTGGATTGCACACCCTGTGTTTGTTTATTAAATGCTCTAAATCTATTGCTCGGTTAATTGCTCCCCACGTTGCTAGAGCTATGTCTAGGGGAAAACAACCTGGAAATAAGGTGCATGGCAAAAGCCTATAACCTTGGAGGAGGCTCCATTACTTGTTTTTATAGCGAGCTGTCACTTAGAACAGAGAAAGCTGGCTCAGCCAGTAAGTTTCCTCAGAAGGACCTGACGCTCAGATCGGCTGTTGGTTAACGTGAGCCTGCTTGTAGGCAATTCTGTACAGTGGAGCATTTCTCCCTTTACTGTTCTGCTTAATGGTCTAAGTGTGAGTTTTGTTCTTGTTCCACAATGATGCTTCATTAGCTTTGGCTGTCCGGTGCCCTATTACCTTAATGATCATTATTTCAATTATATCCTCCTTTCTTGGAACAGAACCTTTGGAAAACATGTTTTACGGCCAGGGGCCATCGAACACATGCTGTACTTGTTGGTTCTCTGCTCTGCAGGGCCCTGGAGAAGCATGTGACTAGCACTGGAGGAGGAAAGTGTGTGCCTGGATGATTGCGGTAATTAGGGTGCTGCTGGTTGCAGAGGCTGTTGAAGTTCTAGCAGTTCTAGAGTTAGCATTACAGGGAGCAGCGAAACCTTACCTTGGCCACGTTCCAGCAAGAACCCACTCCAGTGCCTACTGAAAAGAGTGGAAATCCTATTACCTTTAATAGGCTCATAAGGGGCTCAATTCTTTGCCACATTGCACCACTGGGAATCCAGGCTGTAAGCAGCTGTGGGGTAAAATCCAGCAAAGGGACTTGGCAGAGGTTCAAAGCATCTGCAGCTCCCATGCTGCCAGGAAGCCCAAAGGCAGCTAATGGGCGATTTAGTCTGGGCATCCTAGTACTGCCCTTGAGTAGCCACCAGCAGCCAAACTGCTAGGGACTGTGGCTGTAAATGGAAGCAGTGCACCCATGGCAGAAGATGGCCATTGCAGCACGTGCTGCCCTCTGTAGCCCTCAGCCCACCCTGCTATCATGCAGGTAGGGAAATCAGCTGCACCTCTTGGAGCAGGGTTTAACCCCCCCCTCATGTTATGTATTTAATTTTCCTATTGAAAAGGAGGGTGTAATTTAAAAAAAAAACTCACATGCATGAGGCACTATTGAATCTGTCCAACTGTGCAAGGCTCCTACTGAAGAAACGTAGGAGCTGATCTTGCAACTACCAAGCATTATGCTCGTGCCCCAAACTGAGTCCTAGTAAGGGGAACTGCATAGCACTCAACCTGCTGAAGTCCATGGCATTTCTCAGTCCAGAAGTAAATGTGCAGAGGGAACAGTTTGTATCAGAACTCCTAACAGCCCTAGGACTTGACTAAGAATTTGAACTAACCCCCGTTTGTCTGCCAGTTTTCCCTCTAGGTGCCAATCAGGTGTTTTAGTGACTAAAGAATTTTCTTGCCAGATTTCTAATCCATTAGCAGGCCCTACTAGAGCACTTCGAGTTCAGTGCTGTGTAGCGGGCGTCACCTCTCGCCTGCCAGCTTGCTCCCCGCAGCTGCTGTAACATCACTTTGTGGCAGATGGCTCACAGATGCAGGAACTCAAATAAGTTAATTATTTTAATAAAGGAGAAATCAATTTTTTCCTAACTCTGTAAGGGCCGAATCGACTTACACGACCCATGTGTGTGACGATTTGCAGGAGTGAGCCTTAATTTGGTACGGTGGTTGATGCTGTTTTTAACACAGAAGCTTTACTGCTGAGCAAGAATGACTTATGCCATTTTCTAACTTAGTTCCCCTTATGTTAAAACAGGTATCAGTGAGCTTTTTTTAACACACTGACACAAAATACCTGTTCTTTGGAACATTCTTCCACTGTAATTTGCTTAGCAATATTTAATGGTGATTGAAAATGAACTAATGTTCCTTCCAAATGAATTACTCCCATTTTAATGGTGGAAAATAATGAGTCACAATCTAAGTATAGACTTGATTGCTGGAGTTCTCCAACTGGATATTGGTTCTAATAAGCACAAAGGCCAACAAAGCAGTCCAGACTTAAGTGCTATGAAGCGCAGCCCCGCTTTAGAAAATATTCAAAAGGAATGGTCTTTCAGGTGCTTTTTAGTTTAATCCAAAAATTACTCCACAAAAAGAATAGTGTTTTTTGTGTTTTTATTTCTTACCCTAATTAGTGACCCAAAAGACTTCTATTACATATTGCTCATGTTCATTCTTTGAAGTTTTCAACAACGAGAACACTGCTTTGGAGAAGGAAGATAATGCTAAAGTTTGCACTGAGCAGAATGAGAGAGTTCAAAGCATCACATTTCTCCATTTGAAGGGGGAAGGAGAAGGCCTTTATTATATGGTTTCTAACTTTGAAGCTAAAAGAACTTTGGTCTCTCCCATTACTTCTCTTCCACAGTGTTCACCATCATAGCTTTGAATATTCTTTACCTCTGATTTTACAGTTCAACAGCTGGAGCTGTTCTTGATCCAGCAGCAGTCAAATTTTAATTTATTGGCATTTTTTCTACCTAGTATTCAAAGTGTTAACACTTCAGGTGTGTTTGGGACCAACCAGGATCAGAAGGGACCTCTTGGCTCATCAAGTCCAGTCCCCACTTCTTGCAGGTAACCCAATCACACAATCCCCTTCATAAAGGTAGCAAGCTACAGCTTAAAACTGGTTAGGTTGTTTGCCCTCACAGCTCCTAAGGGGAGGCTGTTGTAGACCTCACCCCTCTGATGGTTAGAAACCTTCTAATTTCCAGCCTGCGTTTATTCATTCCCAGTTTATACTCATTTGCGCTTGTGCCAGTGTTGTTCTTAGTTTAAATAGCCTGTCTCCCTCCTTTGGTGCCACGATCTACAGAATTATTTCCTCTAATTACAAGAGCTGCCGTGGGATAAACATACGTTTTAATTATTGAGACCACTTTGGCTTGTAAAGGCAAGAATGACGTTTAAGAAAGGCAACAAGTCCAGCATCTCGAGAAAGCTCTTCTTTGGGGAGGGAAAACATCATTTGAGAAAGGCCTGATGCTGTAAACAATCCGTTTTAATGAGCGCAGAGTTCCTGCTGAGCTAGAACATGTTCCAGAATGAGCCAGCAGCTTCATTATGTTCAGAAATCAACCCAAGCCATTGTGTTGCCGGGATATAGTGATGGGAAAGGATGCCAAATATCAGCACGCAGGAGGCTGCAAGGGTTTGATAGCTATCAAAAGTTCACCATTAATAGGGTAGCTTTTCTCACTTGGTCCTTGTCAGATATTTCTGGCTGTGTAGGGGGCAGCAGGACCCGCATCTGCACATTTCTCTGACTTTCAGGAAAATCTTTAAGGATATGATTTATGCTTCTGCCAGAAAGACGGCAGTTACAGAACAGATACCATTCTTTCTCCATTGTCTGAAGTTCATTGTGATTCCAGATAGAAATATCTGCATAGCAACAGATAAAGGAAACGGAGATTTAGAGCTAAGGAAAAACATTCATTCCAAGGAGGAGACTGGATGGCTTAGCCCATGATTGCTTGAGAGATTCTAGCAGCAGTACTTGATTTACTGAGGGAAATGTGGTCAGTGTATTCCATCTTGCAAAGCTGGATTTTGCTAAGATGGCTCTTACCAGAAAATATCCAGAGTTTGTGTTATTTATTGGGGGAGAAGCCTGGCCCAGTTTGCTCTTTGTGTATGGTAGGTTGTTTACAAAGCAATGAATGGGGAAAGTTGGTGACTTCAGTCTAGCACAGGGGTGGGCAAACTATGGCCCGTGGGCCAGATCCGGCCCCTCTACCATTTCTGTCCGGCCCGCCATGATACCCGGCAATTGAGGAAATTAATAGAATCTTCCTCCATGCAGGGGCGTAGCTACGAGTGAGCCGGGATGGGCCACCCACTTTGAAAGCAGGTCAACCCAAGCTCTGCTTAAGCTACCTTCAATTGGAGCTTTTTCGGCCGGTGGCTTCCCGAATTTCCTGCTTCCAGTCACGTGGCCAGAAGCAGGAAGTTCGGGAAGTGCTTGACCGCAAGTTGTAAGTAAAAGTTTAGCGTTTGTGTTTGTTACAAATTTGACACGTGTTCACAAAATGACTTGCAATAGGAATTGCCTCCTAAGATAAGCTTTGGAGAAACGTGTATTCAGTTGCTTCTTCTTAAGTGAAAATTACTTTGTTGTGGAAAGAACATAATGGGGTTTCATTGATCTAGTAGAAAGGTGCGGCCCGTGGCGACTTACCAAAATTAGTGGAGTGGCCCCTCTGCAAAATTTATTGCCCACCCCTGGTCTAGCAGCTAACAGCTAGTTCTTTAATTTCTGCAATAGCTAATGTGTTATTTGACTTCATGATTGCAAGTAGGTTTTGTTGTGCAAATTTATGAGTGGCCAACTAACCAATGTCTTCTCTGGAGTCTCATACCTTTATTCACACTTCAGGTGAAGAGCTTTGCTGGTGGTCAAATAGGCCTTTGCTATCTGAAACCTGAGACTGTTCTATTGTGAAAACTTCATCCTTCCATCGGATCTAGCCAATGGGGGGGGGGAGGGCATCCTTAGGAGAGAGCTGATGCGAGGGTTATGTTCAATGTATGGCACACTTACAGATTCTTGTCATAAGGCATTCAAGAATGCCACAGAAAAATTTTCCCTCTCTTGGAAAGAGTTGACAGCAGTGAACCATTTAGCTAGCACAGCCATCTGCTCTTATTTAAAAGCTGACTTTGCTGTTACAACTTACATTCTTATCTCATGAGCCAGGGGACACCTCAGTGCCAACTGGCAGAGGGCACGCCTATCCATAAGGCCTAGCAGCTCTGATCTACTCTTTGCCCCTATTCACGCTGGTCATAGTCTGTATCTAAAAAGATATCAAACTGGCAAAGCACTGGTAAATATTATGATGTCTGTGTGGGTGATACAGGAATATAAATATGTACTGGAAATATGTTCTTAAAATGTATGCATCAGGGAAGGCTTAAGTCACCCCTCCCTAGACAAAGGAATGTGGCGCTGCCTGTTTGAATGGGGCTCCAGTGTGAATTGAGCAAGGTGACAATGAAATTACAGTTACATGAAGAGTAGGCAAAACTGCCAGGCAAACACTCTGATGGAAACTGCAACTCCAGAAAATCTTCCTACCTTCAAGGTCATTGCACTTTGGAAGAGCTAAGCAAGGACAGAAAGCCATGATGGCATCCATAATTGGGCACATACCAGCCGCTAGCATTCTTGTTCATCTGAGCAAAGTGGCACCTTTCAGCCATGGGGGTTGAAAGCCCTTGAAAACAGGTGAGAAACCTGCTTCGACCCAGACTAACTTGCTGAAGTTTAAAGTTAGCTTTTCATCTCTTTCCCTCCTAGAAATCACTTAAGCCTATGTTCTTTGTTAAACTTATTTTTCATTTTGCTATGACGCATTTCAGGCTTGTATATAAAAGAGAAAAGTGCAAGTCTGTTCCTCAGTTAACAGGTTGGTCCTGTGTCCTGTCGCTTCAAGGGAGCAGCAAGCTTAAGCTTTCAGTGCTGCAGTCAGAAGAACTGGAGTCTACAGGGTAGATGGTTTTGGGAAAACTAGGCCCTGGGACGGTGCTGGTGCTACGCTGCAAGGAATAACTAGGCTGGTAAATGCCAGAGTGAGGCTTTTGTGCTGTACGCAGGGCTCTGAGCCAAAACTGCATAGCACAGGGGTACCGAGGGTAGTAAGACAGATAGTGACACCCCTTACTGGTATAAACCCCAAAGCATCACAGAAGCAGCTTTCACAGCTAGCTCATCAATGAAACTTTGGAGTCAATCTTTCTTCAGGGGGTCGTAAGCCACTTGTGAGTTTTACTGGCATGTTTGTTGCTCTGAGGCATGAAGATGTCTACATGACCCTGAAAACACCATGCTGTCTCTGCCACTGGGGCATTCCCAGAGTTTTCTCTCTCTTCTTCTGATGCATTGGGGAAGAGGAACCCTGTTCCCCTGCCCAGGGTCTCATTGCAAGAGCCAGGCAGAATGGTGACCTTGCCCTCCAAGGAACACTGGTTGGGTTTATACAGTACACACGGCACCTATCCAAAGCTACACATGCTTTTGGTGGATGCTAAACAAGCGCAGGAAGCAGAATAAAGGCAGCTGCTTCCCCAAAGCCAGAAAATAGCCAGCCAAAACTCTCCTGTGCATCACCTAGACCTAGGTCTTTGGGACACATTGCCAGCTTCAGCAAATTCAGGAAGTTTTAGACCAAGGGGAGGTGTAAATTCCAGCCCTGAGAGCCCCTCGTGGAGAATGTCCCGCCACCAAAGGGGAGCTAGTTAATTTGCTCTGCAGCACTCTCTGCTCCCATGGGACATGACCAGGTCTGCCAGGAGGATGGCCATGTCCTCCACCCCAGTGCATCCACACTAACCTAAAAGATTGCACTTGAGGCAGTAGCACTCCCTTGCGTACATCTGGGGCAGTCATAACAATTGTTGCTAAGCATGGTGCTCCTGGCCCCTCTGAACAGTCCTGCTTTTTGGTTGTCTTGTATGGGAAATCGCTACAGGGCTGCTACAGTCCCTCTTCTCCCCAGAGCTCTGGCAGTACAAGACAGATTGTTAATAGTGGTCCATTACAATATCTACCCTAGACAATGATTGTTTTGTCCTATCCTTGATAGGCTCAGGATGTGCCTATTACTCAACAAGAGGGGAAAAACACCACCAAATGTGAAAATGGCAAAAGTGCTAAACGACTTCTTTGTTTTCACCAAAAAGTTTAGTAGTGATTGGACATCTAACAATGAACACCAGTGAAAAGGAGATAGGATCGGAGGCGAAAAGAGGGAAAAAACAAGTTCAAAATTACTTAGGCAACTTAGATGAAATACATCCTAGACTAGTCAAGGAGCTGACTAAAGAGATATCTGAGCTATTAGTGATTGTCAAAAAGTCATGGAAGACCAGAGAGATTTCAGAGGACTGGAAAAGAGCCCATATGTTGCCAATCTATAAAAAAGGGAATAAAGACAACCCAGGGGATTAGAGACCAGTCAATTTAGCTGGAAGGGCATATCAAGTGATCAGTCCTGGGTCCAGTTCAATATCTTAATCAATGATTTAGGTAATGGCATAGACATTACACTTACAAAGTTTGTGGATGATACCAAGCTGGGAAAGGGTTGCAAGTGCTTTGGAGGTTAGGATTAAAATTCAAAATGATTTGGAGGAATGGTCTGAAGGAAATAAGATGAAATTCAGTAACGACAAATTCAAAGTACTCTACTTAGGAAGGAACAATCAATTGCACACATAGCAAATGGGAAATGCCTATTTAGGAAGGAGTGTTGCGGAAAGGGATCTAGGAGTCATAGTGGATCACAAGCTAAATAGAAGTCAATGTCACACTGTTACAAGGAAAGCAAACATCACTATGGGACGTTATTGAACCAGGATCAATTTACATACCCACAGCTGGGTACAACATACAGCAGTGGTTCCCAACCTTTCTGGCTCGAGGGCTGCAAATATCATTTTAACAATCCTGAAGGGCCACCAGTCTATCAAGTCATAAAACATGTATTGACGTATACGCCATTAAGGGCTACAAATCACTACGTATTTACAGTAAACATTTTGGTGCTACTGCGCTCATTTTTATATTCCCTACTTTACACTTACAAATGACTCACAGTATGTCACACACTCACTGACAAAGCACTAGTGTAGATGAGGGACTATCACTACGCACTGAAGCACATGGCCTGGCAGCTAAGTCATGATGGGTGGCCTGCTAAGTGCAGGCCAAACCGGAAGGCACTGATTTTTAGAGTCTGATCCTCTCCTGAAGCCTGGTAGGTCCTCGCTGCTCTATCGCCCTTCCCCCCACGGCAGCTAGATGGAAGGAGTTCCGTGAGGAGGCTGCATTGCAGGAAACCGCGTACCTCCTGTAACCCCATGCGCTCCACCTGGGTACCTAGGCAGTGGCTCCCTTCTGCATCCAGGGGGATGGGAGATCAGTGCTCCCCTCCCCTTTGCCGTGCTCCCTGCTGGAGCCAAGGGAGGGTAGTGCTAATCTCCGATCCTGTGGGATGCAGCAAGGACCCTGGGCTGGTCTTGTAGCCCTGCAGCAACGGGCTCCGCCTGGGTCCTTAGTCGGCAGCTCCCTTCTGCAGCCAGCAGGAGGGGAGCGGCGGGCCTCTTTGAAAGACCGCATGAGCCACTTTTGGCCCCCAGGCCATGGGTTGGGAACCACTGACATACAGAATCCATGCCAGGGAGAAAACAGATTCAGTTCCTTCAATGCAAAGCTATGGATTGGAAAGCTAGCATCACAGACAGACTGCAAAGGCTATACAATGCCTCTCCTTAATAACCCTCAATTCCCCAAGCATAAACCCTCAGTAAGTGTGCTGGCCCCACATAGCATCCTAATTAGCAAACAAAGCACATATACCTACCAATTCTAGGTGGAGACTATTTCTCTTCCTCCAGCTACTTGGTCTGTTCCTGGGTCCCTCGAAGCAGGCTGTTGACTACCCCAAAGCCCTCTGGTTCTTCTTCTTGAGTACTTGTTCTGTTTAATGGTCCCTTGTGGTAGGTGTTGGCTTCCCCAAGGCCCTTTGGTTCCAAAGTCCCTCTTTAGATGTTAATTGGGGTGTGTGGGGTATGTGATTACCCAGTACTTATACCCTTTTGCCAAAGGAGTCAGATGTCCCCAAAATATGCTCTGCTAGCTCTTATTTATCATGTTTATTTATAACTTGTTTTTCTAAATAATTTTGGGAGGGATAGCAGAGATTGGCGGACATGTCCATATTGTCAAACGTTCATCCAAGCACCTGATATCGTGCTGTTCTATAGGGTCAGTTGATTCAGGTCAGTTAGTTCCAGGTTCACCATTACACTCCTCCACGTGTACACACTAGGTGAACTGGCCATTGGCTGACCATGACTGTTGTCACATCAACACAGCTACACACACACACACACACAGGATCCCTGGATAAATATTCATGGTTTATGTCAGGGCCAAGAGCAGGTTTGATATGCTTAGTGATTTATCCATATAGTCTGTCTAGTGCCAAGAGGCTTTGCTCCCAGAATCCTTTAGCACTCAGATTTACCAAGCTTTACCAGACTTCTGTCAACACGGTGATTTATAGTAATTCGGCACTATCCCAACAGATGTATTAGCAAGAGTGTTGTAAGAACAACACAAAGTAATTTTTCCTTTTTACTTCATGCTGATTAGGCCTCGGCTGAAGTATCATGTCCAGTTCTGGGTGCCATATTTCAGGAAAGATGGGGACAAGTTAGAGAAAGTCCAAAGAAGAGCAACAACAATGAGGAAAGGTCTAGAAAACATGGCCTATGAGGGAAAATTTAAAAGATTGGGTTTGTCTGGATGAGAAAAGACTGAGGGGCCAGGAGTGGGACATAAGTTTTCAAGTACAGAAAAGGTTGTTACAAGGAGGGAAGGAGAAAAATTGTTCCCTTATCCTCTGAGGATAGGACAAGAAGCAATAGGCTTAAATTGCTGTAAGAAAGATTTAATTTGGATATCAGGAAAAACTTCCTGGCTGTCAGGGTAGTTAAGCACTGGAATAATTTGCCTATGGAGGTGGTGTAATCTCCATCACTGGAGGTTTTTAAGAGCAGGTTAGACAAATACCTCTCAAGAATGGTCTAGATAATACTTGGTCCTGCTTTAAGTTCAGGGGACTGGACTAGAAGACCTCACGAGGTCCCTTCCAGTCCTGTGCTTTTACATTCTAGTGCTCACTTATGGACAAGACTAGCAGCCTCAAGAATGGAAACCCCCTTAGTTGAAGGTCAAAGATCTGGGAGGGAGCTTTGAGTAGGACTGGTGAGGAACTTTTAGATTAAATGTTTTTCACTAAAAATGCAGCCCTGTCAAAATGCAAGTTTTCTATTAGACATTTTAAAATTTACTTTTTTTTTTTACTCTAAATGGTTTACATTGAAACTAAATGCTTCAGAATGACCCAATCAACCCAAACAAATTTTTTTTTTTTTTTTTTTTTTTTTTTGAGATTTTGATTTTTCATTCCAGTTCAGGTTGGGAAACGACTATTTTCTTCCCAGCTGTAGCTTTGAGGTGTTCAGAAAGCAGCTTTCAAGTAGGGTCTGGGTAAGCGTGTTCTATATGGTAGAGATACTTCCCATGGCAGGAGGTGGGAAGTACTGACTTGTGATCTAGTTTACCTATGGAAATTCACAAGAAAATGAGCGGTTGCTGTTTCATTGCATGCTACCCAAGGTCTACTGAAACATTTGGGACTAGGCTAGCTAAGTTATGCCTATAGTAGAGATGGTTTCCCCAAGGACGACCACAAACCAAGGCATTACGACGAGATGTGGACAAGCAGATCTGTGTCCATGTGACGTCCTGTTGAAGCTGAGGGGTTGCTGGCATCTGTCTCCATGACCCGCACTGCAGGGTTAAGGTCCCAAAATAATTCCCTAAACTAGAGCTGAACAGGAAAAGGGGCAGTATCAAATGCTGTGGCCACTGCTGGACTAAGGGGACAGTTTAATGGTAGAGTGCATTTTGCAATGGACTTTCTGGCTCCTGCGGAAACAGCTGGAGGCAGGTTTAAAAAGAGACTCTCGGATGCTTGTTTATGGTGAATACTTGTGAGAGGAGCTTGTGGAGTTCAGACAAGAAAGGATCCTGGGGGGTTGCCTGCCCACCACGCTGGAAGGATGGAAAGCTGCCTTTACCACCACTGAGACTGGATGCTGTTGTTTAATACTGACCGTATGTTAAGAAAGTGGTTCTGCTGTTATTAGCAGAGTTCTGTTTAAATCAGAGCTATTCTTAGAGGGTTTATACATGCAAGCCTGCTGGTTCTGCTCTGGCCTGTCCAGGTACAGTCTCGGTTTTGCACATGAAATTTCACTGAGCCTTCCTTCCCTCTGTCTAGATAATTAGGAGAAGCCCAGGGCTTCAGCCAGCCTGCTGACGTTATTGGATCTCAAAAATTCTCTGTCAGGAGATGCTCCTTGTAATAGGGTCTGAAAAACTGTGCTGATCTAGTGCTGCATAAGTATTTTTTCTTGCAGCACAAGATGTACTGGAAAATTGGTGTGGAATTTTTTTTTTTTTTTTTTTTTACTCCTTTGTTAATGTTGCCATCTGGCACAAGTCAGGTTTTGTCAAAACTCTTCAGAAAAGTCCGAGGGGGCAGATCCAGTCCCACACCTTCTCTGCAATCACAGCAGCAGATCTGATACATGTCCACCATCTCCCTGCATACAGCACACAGGCATGGGCGATTCATGACCTACCTGTTTGGGAAGCTGGCCTCCAGCCCTGCCCCTTCCACCCCCTCTCTCATCCAACTCCCCCCCCCAACCACAGCTCGAGCGCCAGGCTGGCCTGGTGAGCCCAGTCAGTGCCGGAGCACCCCACCACTAGTGCTTGGGGGCAGCCTGGACACACCTGGCCTCCATGCCCCAGCGCTGCCCTGCCCAAGCACCAGCCTATCCTCCCCTCCCCCCCACTGCCAGAGTGCCACCGGCCCGGCCTGGCCCTCACTAGCACCGCCCCCAACTCACCCCGCCCCCCAGCTGGCCCACCCTCACTGCCTGCTACGTGCACCCCATCTCCCACCTGCCCACTTCAGCAGAGAGGGCCTCCACTGCCAGGCTCATGTGAACGTGATGCAGCAGGAGGGGGCGGGGCCGCACCTGGCTGTCAGGGAAGGCTAAGCCTTCCTGGGCCTTACACATCCGGCGCCCGTGCACACAAGGAAAGCACCTCTATCATCTATAATACTCTGACGCAGTGAAGCAATGAACAGGGGGTAGGGCAATGTTAGATTGGTGCCAGAGGCGCCTGTGCTACATTGATCTTCCTCATCCTCCCACACAGTCTCCTGCAAACATCCCCTAGAATCAGAGTGCCCCACATTGTTTTTAAAAGGGGCAGCTCTCCCATTAAGAAAAGTAAAGATACAACAAAGATTATTGTCCAAAAAATGTTCTGCAACGTAACATTTCAATTTATTCTGGATCCCTCACACTGACTTAAGAGTTCTTTGTACATTTATTACATGAATTAACAGTAGGGCTACACTCATGTGCTCAAGACACTAAGTGCTAGAATTAAGATTATCTGTGCAAGTTTGATTCTGTCTCATGATGCATCTGCATTAAGCAACAGTCTTTAGTTACATTAAATTTTTTCCAATATGGTGAGTAGTAGGGTTTTAACTCAGGACCTTAAGACCCACCATTCAGACTTCTTGTACTTGAAAGAAGCAAAAATGTAGGCTATTATCCGCTGTGGACCAGCCCCTAGATGGGCACATGTCACATAACCCTCTGGCAGTGTGTAAACTACGTGAGAAAGAGCAGTCAAAGAGTGGGTATCAATGTCCAGGGATTCTATTAATGATTCAGAGAGGATGGTGAAATGGTTAGAGCAGCAGTGAGACAGGACAGCCAAGCCCATAAATAAGATAACTCTGTGCTGTCATATGCAGACCTGGACTCTATCCCAGAATAAGGACGTGAGGCCTTAGTCAGTAATAAGACTTGTGAACTGCACAGAACTAAGAGCCCTTGGTAGAAGTGGCACCACACAATCTCATGGCTCCCACACCCAGTGCACCAAAGGCTGGTTCCTGTGGTCACTGTCTCACATATGAGAGTTCGTCTTGGAGTAGCATCCTTGTGGGTGCTCCATTCCAGGTGTTGGCTCATCCTCGCATCCTTAATTTGAGATTTTTACCAGATCGTGCATGCGCCATCCCCAGTCTTGTGGCGCCATTGGCGTCCTTTTTGGTGCACATGACCCAACCCCCTCAGTTCCTTCTCGACCGCCTGTGGTCTGAGATGAAGCCTCCAGCAGTTCTTCATAGTGTGCTCAACAAACCTTTAATAGGTTTGCTATAGAAATTTTAGTCCGTTCACTCTTAGGTTAGTCTAGGTAACTCTAATTCTTACCTGTTTAAAAAAAATTTCACTTACCTTTCCCTTTAGGTTAAGTTAGTTTTCCCTGTCCCCAGGATGGTGCTCCATGCCAGTTCACCCGACTTCAAACAATGCACCTCCTGCAGGGTCACATGCCAGCGTCTGATGGGCACACAAAGTGCTTCAGATGCCTGGGTGAGGGACACATCTCACAAAAACGTTCCCATTGCAAAACTTGGAAGCCAGAGTCAGATGTGATAGTGACCTGCGGCTGAAGCTCATCCTCCATGAGAGATCACTCAGGCCTGCTTCTGACCCTGCCCAAGGCAAATATTCATCACAGGATAATCCCAGCAGAAGAACACATAACTCTGCCTGGCACTGACCATGGCAAGAAGATGATGATGACACCACCCCAATGGGTAAAATACTCTATCAAAGAGGCTATGGGTGCCTCAGGTACACCAGCCAATGTGGCATCCAAGGACCCTCATCGCTCCAGCATGGAGCCAAAAGGCAAATTTAAGCAGTCCCACTGTGAGACGGCACCGTCAAAATTAACAGTCCACAAAATGGTAAAAACCACCACAATCTTGGCACCAACAGGAACCCCAGCACCCACCGAACTGGCCACATTGGTACCAATGACATGCTCAGTACCGATGGCACCGATAACCACACCAGAACCTATTGCGGCACAGAGTTGGCGAGGGCACCCACAACACCGGCACTGAAAAAACGTAGAGAAACATGAGCAAGAGGAGGAATTCCTAACATCTTTCTTTCTATCTCCACTATATGGCACAGATACCTCCCAAGTGCATTTCACCCAGAATGAACCCATCTCTCCCATATCGTTCTCTAGCGACGATGAGCATGAGAGGGAAGAGGCTAGATTCTCTCCCCAAACATTCTTCACCTAATGTGCAGACAGTCAAACGTCGGCCACATCTTAGACCTTCAACACATCCATGGTTTGGACCCCCATTGTTTGGGCCACCTGTTCCCAACCATATGTAGTGGCCGGATGAGATACGTGCTCTATGTACTCTACATCTTACAGTAGACCTTCGACCTCTCAGAGAGAGAACCAGGTCACCAGCAAGATCTATCCCAGCAGGTGTTGAACCACCTGAACATTTGGAGGAAAGGGAGGAAAGTATGCAGCAGGAAACACCACCAGCACATAACTCATCCTCCTCCCCAGACTAGGCTATAATGCGCTCCCCACCTCCCACTACTGTTGATGATTTCAAACAGTTCCAGGAGCTGTTTAAGAGAGTGGTGGACAATCTAGAGATCCCACTCCAGGGAAGTTGCTGAATCACAGCACAAACTGCTGAAGATCCTACAAACCTCAGCCCCTTCTAAAAATTGCTCTCCCTATGGACGATGCCCTCATGGAACCAGCCAATAACATCTGGCAAATGCCAGCCTCTATTCCCCCCACCTGCAAAAGGGATGAGAAAAAAAATTATGTCCCTGCTAAGGACACATAGGTGCTGGGTGGGTAAAGAGGAACTAACTCCCTAGTTCTAGAGGCAGCTAATCAAAGGGGTAAGCTGACACCACAAGGTAAGGACAGCAAAAGAATGGACTTACTTGGCAGAAAGGTATACACTTCAGCAACCCTGCAGCTAAGACTGGCAAATTACAGAGTATTGTTATCCAATTACGACCACAACACAATGCAGAAACGTCAGAATTTATTGAACACATTCTGGATAATAAGGAACCATTTCAATCCCTCATAAAAGAGGAACAACTAGTCACAAGGACTGTGTTACAATCCTCCCTTGACGTCACAGACAGAATGATGGCAACTCGCAGGGTGTCATGGCTTCGCTCCGCAGCGCTATCCAAACAGCTGCAGGCCACTGTTCAGGATCTTCTGTTCAACAAGAAAATGGACGAGGTTATGCACACCATGAAAGATTCTCAGGCTATGCTCCGCACCCTCAGCATATGCACACCTGCAATGAGGAGAGAACCATTTAGGTATCAACTTATAACTCCAGATATCATCATCATCTACAATATAGGCTATATGATCCACCTCACAACAGACAAAGACCTCAGTGATGTAGACAATCAAACCAGCAGCCATCAACATCCCAGGCTGCCCCCTCAAAGCCTCAGTTTTGAAGTTTTGGTCAAGGGCCTGCTCGACCTTTCCCATTTTCCAGAGCCAAAAACTTGGACAAACACCATCCATCCTTTTCAATCACCGATTGTGTCCTTTCTACCAAACATCACAACGGATAGATGGGTCTTAAGTTGTCCAAACAGGATATTATCCCCTTCATCTCCACACTTACTACCCAAACCTTCCCTTCCCTTTTCAGGGACCCATCTCATGAGCATCTATTACAACAGAAGGTCGAACACTTACTGCAAATAGGTGCCTTAGAATATGTCCCTCCTCAACACGGGGACAGAGGTTTCTATTCGCATTACTTCTTGACCCAAAAGACGACTGGAGGTTGGAGACCAATTTTAGACCTCAGAAAACTGAGCAAGTCCATAAAGGTGCAAAATTTCAGGATGGTCACTGTCTACCATAATACCGGCACTGGAATAGGGGGACTGGTTTGCAGCCCTCAACCTTCAAGACTCATTTTCACATCACTATTCATCCTGCATGCAGAAGCTTCTTGAGATTTACACTAGGAATCAATCACTACCAATACGCAATGCTACCCTTGGGCCTCTCCACTCCCCTGAGGGTTCTCTCCAAAATGCTCACCGTCGTAGCAGCATATCTACGCAAAGAAGGGATCACCACATTCCCCTCTCTGGATGATTGCTTGATAAGAGCACAAAGTCAACTGCAGGGTATTCAAGTGGTACAACTTACAAGGGGACACTTCCAGAAACTAGGGTTAATGATAAATAGCAAGTAGTCTACCCTAGAACTTGTGCAGCAGATAGACTTCATAGGAGCATTCTTAGGCCCGGTCTACACTGGCTTTCGGGATTCAGCGGCAGTCAACAGGAGATACGCAAATGACATAAATCACTTGCGTATCTCCTGTTAACTTTGCTGTGTCTGCTCCGCACGCCGTCCACGTTGCTCTGCGCCAAAGGGAACAGCGTTCCCTTCAACGCAGCGCTATGCCACTTACCCAGGGTGGTTTTCCTGCGTCGATTGCTGGATTGACTGAGCAGGTCTACACAGACCACTCAGTTGATCCAAAGCAATCAATCTGAATTTGCCGCCGTCAATGTAGATTGACATTCTGACTCACTCACAGCCAGGGCACCTCTACCAAAGCACAGATCTGATGTCATTGTGAACCTGCAAGCCACAATAGAGAATAGCCCGACCTTAACTGTCCACACATCTCCAAATGCTGGGACATATGGCAGCCACCACCTCTGTAGTGGCAACATGCATAATTACTTATGTGAGCCCTACAACTATAGCTCTCAACCATGTACAGACCACGCAAACAAACACTCACTACACAAAACAGTGGGTAATGCCAAACAATCCTTGAAATGGTGGATACAACCCACCAACTTATCAGGCGTCCCATTCATACGGGAAACACCCTCAGTCATGATAACTACGGACACATCCCCCTTGGGCTGGAGAGCACACCTACAAGAACACACTGTACAAGGATGGTGGTCCCCAGACGAAACAAATCTACACGTAAACCTGCTAGAACTACGCGCAGCCCACAATGCATGTCTTCACTTCCCTACTTATAGCAAGCACATCTTATAAAGATGATGGACAACATCACATACCTGTTTGACATCAATCAACAAGGAGGAACAAGATCCAACTCCCTATGCACAGAAGCAATAAAACTATGGACCTGGTTTATCCACTACAACATCAACATCCCTACAGCCTACTTACCTGGGATTCAGGACACCACCACCAGACACCATCAGCAGGCCGTTTGTCAGCAATCAGGTGTGGGAGTTACCCAATGGAATCCTGAAAAACATTTTTCAACAATGGGGTCACCCTAAAATCAATGTATTTGCCACAACGCAGAACCTCAAATGCCCCTACTTCTGTTAAGGAGGGGGATTAGGAAAAAGATCAATGGGGGATGCATTCCTCCACAACTGGAATGCGGACCTCTTCTATGCCTAAGCCCCCCTGCAGCCTGTGCCAGCATGACTGGGATCAGTAAAACACCCTGTGTGGATTCTCTGGGGCCATCCTTCTCTATGCAGCTGCAAGCTTTGGTAGCAATAAGGAAGGAATGTCCCAAGATGTTATGGGGTCAGTGAAGGTGATTAAATGATAGAGACAGCATCCACACCCCTGTACCTGGGTGTTACAGCATGCTAGGTGCTTTACAGGCAAGGCAGGCCCTTCCCCTCTCTGCTTACAGTCCTAATCCACAAATCCAGAGAGGGGAATAGGACAGTGCAGAACATATCCCTCTTCCTCCCTCCCATTTGTTTTCTTGATATTCTTTCTTTCAATACAGAGCACTCAAGGCTCCCTAAAACTTAGACTTAGATCACCTAGTGACCATGCAGCAGCATTAAACCAATGACACAGCAAACCTACTCAGCTAGCCAATAAATCAGAGCAACAGACTGTTCATTAGGTATTTCTGCCTTGACCGCTTTGCCCAGTTATTTGCTAGACTGCACCTTTTAGTTGCTGAGTGTGTGCTCACTTGCTTTCTGATTCAGCTTCCCCTCCTCCCCCACCAGCTCTCATCCAGTGGTCTGTATTGCACACAAAAACGACATGAAAAGAAAGCCCTGCTTGCAAAGCCAAATGCTTCAAAGTAAGGAAGTGCCTGTATTCTATTGCCTGTGCCACCTTTGAAGTTCGGCAGCGTTATAAGCAACTGAAAACAGGAGAAGCATTGGCCAGCGTTCACCATGGTAGCACTACCCACGCCACCTGGAATACATGTTTGTTTCATTACACTCATCGTTTCCATTTCATCTGTATTGTAATATGAATATTTGTTCATATTCAATAGGATTCTTTCCCTTTATCCAGTGAAGCCCTGGCAAACATCATGGAGAGAGCTACTGTAATATGGTCCATGGACATCCCTTTCATGGCATCACTATTTCCTGTACTTAGCCCTCAGAATACTGCCTAGTTAAGAATCTCAAAACGATTTCACCACCCCTATTTTATGCTGTGCTGTGAAAAAGCCACTTTGCTTGTTTAAATCCATGCGCACCTAAATTCAGGCATACCAAATGATACAAAATGGTGTCACATCCCAATAGGAGTCTGGCTAATGAGACTTGGCATTCGTTTTGAGTGAAAACTTGTTGCTTCTGGGCCATATTTAAGACATCACCCAGCTTCTCTCTGACAACCGTTCCATAGCAGCATTGTAAAAATGAAACCGCAAAGACACTACAGATATTGATTTTTAACACACCTAGATTAACATCATGTAGTAAAAGATGTGCAGCTACTGCTTAGAGATATGCAATCTAAAAACCATAAAGATGCACTAATGAACCTGCGCTCAAGTTCTGTCACAAATTGGCACACTTTAAGAGGGTGTCTCCAAGCTATTCTAAATATCTTCCTAATTATTCATGTGCAAAGAGAGCCTGAATTGCATCCATCATCCCAGATTCTTCTAGAGCCTTTTAATAAGGCACAATACTTCAATTAAATTGGTTATCGAATGCTCCCAGTATCCCAGGAAGTGTTCATGCTTATACAGCAATGGGAGGATTTATAGCCCACGTTGTCAACAAAGGCTACGCAATCCAGTCTGACATTCTTTTCAGTAGAGGACAGCGATGCACACATTGAAGAGGACAGACAAACTAGTTGTGTAGGAGAAGACTCATGAGCAAGCATTGCAGAAGGCCATCCTCAGTACCGCTCCAATTAAATCTCCTGCTGGGAAACGCCCATTAAAAGGTCAGTTTCACAGAGCCAAAAATGCCATAGGAGTGACAGAGGATGGGAAGAGTCCCTACCCAGTTACTCATGCACAGGTGGGAGATGGAATTAGGCTGTATTCTCTCTACCCAGTGGGATTGGAGTGGTGCCTCATCACTAACATGAAAGATGCTCTAACCGTGCTGAAAACCTGCCCAGCAGGAACAGGGCTGGGGACATAGTCCCTGCCTCTTAACCACCCAGTGTAATCTGGAAGATAGAAGACACCATATACTACACCTTTTATGAGGTGTCACTAGCCTGATGGTTTGCATGTCCCCCCTGCACCTCCATCATCTCACTCCCTGCCTGGTTTGGCTCAAAGAGCTTAACTTCTACCCACAATTTTTACACCAGTGCGTTACTATTTCCTGAACTCCCTGGCTAGAGCCCTCTAAGCCTAGTGCTGTAAATAGACAGTCTCAGCAAGTGACTACCCAAGAAGGGGAGAGGCAACCACACCACAATCAAATGCATTCCCCCTTGCTTGTTCTAGCTATATTTCTTTGCCTCTAATGAATCCATTTAGCTGGAGGATCTCACACTTGGATGAAAACCTCTCTCTTAATATTACAGACAGAAGGTGAGGGAGGGAAGATCTGTTTTTTGGACCAATTTCTGTTGTTGAAAGAGAAGCCTTTGAGCTGATACAGAGCACGTCTTCAGACTGGGAAATGGTGATCTAATCACAGACAATTCATATACACAGAAAGGGGCTACAATCAACAAAACTGTTTAGCTCGCACATCTCTATGAGTAAGTCACCAGTGAGGAGGTGAAAAATTAAAAGCGGGTCACTGTCTTATCACATGGTTTGTTTGCTGTGGCAGAACTCCCATTGCTTGCAATTTGTACAGCTCTGTTTAGAGTCTCACGTTTCAGACACAATTTCACTCTGTAGTTTTCAGCCAGCATTTTAACCTAAGCTGAGAGAGCTTAATTTTTGGCAGGTATATAATCTCCAGAAGTGTTTCAAAAGAGATCAGATAAGACTCTAAGGGCAAGCTCTAAGCCTAAATTATGTCAACGTATTAACACAGCAGTAATTAAATAGTTTTTGCATGTCCACGCTACACTCTTTGTGTCGCTGGTGCTTGTCCTTACCAGGACCGCTTGCACCAATTTAACTGTCAGACTAGGTCTACACGCGGGAGATACGCAAGCTACGTAGAGACTTCCTAACTTCTACTTACTGTTGCATCTTCAGTTCGCTGCGCCAACGGGAAATGTGCTACCGTTGACACAGCATTACTCCACCTGGTAGATGGATTAGTAGCGTTACTCCACCTGAGGTGGATGAGCAGCGTTGATTTCTGGGTCAATTAAGCGGGTCTCCACTTCCGTTCCATCGATCTGGATAAATCGATCTGACAGCAGCAAATTCGCCGCCGTCAGGTAAGGCATAGCCTTAGTGTGGGATGGCTTCCGAACGGCAGCAACAACAATCTAATTACATCAACCTAAGTGCTACGCCTCTTGCGAAAGTGGAGTTAAGTCGGCATAGTGGGTACATCGGTGGGAACTACATTTTAGCACTTACAGTTAGGTCAACATAAGCTGCTTTACGTCAACCTAATTCTGCAGTGTAGACCAGCACTAAGTGAAATTCCGTTGAAGTATATGAAAATAAGACAACATGCCTAGGGAAAGGGTTACATAAAGCTGCACACACCTCACACTAAGTAAAGGAATATACATATTGGAAAGTCTTTGAAATTAAATTACCAGTGTGAATATGTTCCAAGGGCATAATAATTTGTCAACGGGAGTGCAAGCATACCTTTTTCTGACTGTATGGGTAGGGTTTTGTGGCCTGCCTTGTGCGGGAGGTCAGACTAGATGATCATATTGGTCCCTTCTGACCTATGAGTCTATGAGTCACTGTAGTTCCAGCAGAGGCGATGGCCTAGAAAAGGACCCTCATCGTCCACATGTGAAACCTGCATCAAGCTATCTATCCCTGTTGGCAAGAAGCAGATGTGCTTAGGCAGATGGCACACTGTATAGGAAACATCTTACTCCACTGCTCCCCTTCTAACCAATTACAATTGCCTACTGCAATCTCATTCTAGAACCCATGTAAGATTGTACCTGGGTTTTTCAAAATTGACCTAAAGGAATTCTATACCCAGCTCACACCAAAAATCCTCAGTGCCTAACTCCATTTGGTGCAGCCTACTTGTTTAGTCTTAAAAGATATAGTTTTATAGAAATATCTCTTTAGAGATATTGGACTACTTGATTTAATTATGCCTTTCTGGCTACTTTTCAAGACCCTGCTGCCAACCATTACCAATGCAGTATTAGGACAATATGAAAAATTTAATTCAGCTTTTAAAAAAAAAAATAAGTGTCTGTAATGGTTCCCCATTTTAAGCCTAATGCAAACATCTGCTAGTAGAAGCAGGGAACTACACGCCTGGCCTCATCAGCTACCAAGCACCCCATACAGGAGCAGTAAGTAAGTGAATGTACAAGTTGTGTGACGGTGCACAGGCGGGTGCGTACTATCAAGCTGTGCACATGTAGGTGTCATGATGTGGATGCTCTGGCCACTGACACTCAGAGGTCTTCTTTTTCCAGCTATTTGGGATCCATTGGAATGCCATGCCACATCCATCACAGACAAACAGTATGAAATGCATTAGTCCAAGAGGCCATAAACCAGTTGTAAGAACTCCCTCCTTTAAGATGTAAATGTTGCACAAACATTGGCTCAGTTGATAAATATCCTCTAAAGACTTGATTTGCAAAGAAATCATAACTTCAGCTTCCTCCTTACAAGAGCATCTGAAGTTATTAAAATAGATCACTCCCACATTTAGGGCACAAGCAATTCTAGCTTAAGGGGGGCATACAATTTTCAGCAGCAAGCTGTATTTCCTTGTCTAACAGAGGGATGCTAATTGCCCAGTTCTCAGCAGACATTGGTAGGCAGTGACCTCCTGTGCTACAAATTGTCAGGAGGCCAGTTGGCTGAGTTTTTGAGCAGCTTGTAAAGAACAGAATGCACAGCAATTTAATGACTGGAAGTCAAAGAAAAGAATGGTACATGAAATCCCCTGATGCTTTCATGAAGTCTTCAGCAACTACGTAGAGGGAAGGAGATATTCTGAACAAATAGCTGTCCTGAGACAGCGGAGGACGTGTCTGGGTGTTTTTACCAGTTGTAGACATGATGCATCCTTAAGAGGGAAGGCATTTTCTCCATCTTTCTGTGAGTTGAGGTTGTAACTTTGTGTACGTTTTGCATTCACTGAAGGTGTTCTTAGATCAAAGGGCTGTTGTATTCTAGCAAGAGTTGTGTGACAGTGTGTATATAATCAGGCACTACAATCTGTGGTGTGCAGTGTTTGCTCATGCAGCAATTCCTCTACAGTTAGCCCTGGATTCGTTGCAACCTTCCTGTTCACACTTGGGAACTGGGATAGCAAGACTTCACAAGATAGGTTGGCACCTTCCCACTGTTTTTAATGAAAGAGGCATCTTCATTATAAGTGCTATTGCAAATGCTCAGTAGAGTGATGCTGGCTGTCTACAACCTCCCTTGCAGAAAGGGGAGTGTGTGATGCTGTGCTAACTAAAAGGGGGTCTTTCCAACCAGTGTGCTGCTGGAGCACGGAAGGCCAAGGCACAGAACTGGAGTTGCAGCAGCTTTTCAGCAGGAGGGTATGGTAAATGTGGGCACAAATTAACTTCTGTGCACAGGCAAGAGGAGAGCAGACAACAATTAAAGTTTTTTCAAAACAAAAAGGAAATTTGGTGGGGGAGGTGGGATTTTTTTTTTAATTTTTTGCTAGACAAAATTACACTCATCAAACTTACCAGCGCCTTGTGTTACACGCTCAGAACTGGGTAGCCAGTAGTAGTTAATGGGCACATTGCACAGAAGATAAGTCAGGGCAGACTATGGCCACTGTATTTGCTTAAACCCAATCAACAACATTTCTGCATTGAGCTAAAGGACCCTGTATTGACACCCTTGATGTCCTGTTTCATTTTACACTTAGTATCATTTCAAAATAATCACTGGAAGTCACACTTCCATTTTGCTAATTGGATGCGCCTTTTCTAATCACTTAAAGAATTACAACCCAGTTAAAAAGAGAGCCCTTTTATCCCAGTAAGGCACTCTAGCATTTCCTGTCACTGTTTCATGTAGCATGGCAGTAACTCTCAGGAGCACAGCGATATACCCGACCACACCCTGAGGCCTGGCCTACGCTTATTGGCAAATTCAGCGACAGTCGACAGGAGTACATAGAGTAGCTTGCGTATCTTCCATCAACTTCCTAAAGTCAGTTCTGTGCGCCATCTCCACTATTCTGTGCCGACAGGAAATGCGTTCCCGTTGATGCAGCGTTACTCTTTTTCCAGCAGTGGATTTATTAAGTTGATTTCCAGCTCAATTGAGCGAGTCTTCATATCCATCCAAATCGATCCCAAAGAATTGATCTGACAGCGGCGCATTTGCTGCCGTCACTGAGGACGTGCCCTGAGATAAAATGCCAACATGATGCGTCCAGCCTTCGCACGAGTTCTGACATAGCGACACCAGCCAGCTTAGTTCTTCTATCCGAGATCACAATGTATTATGTACATAGAATGGCCCTGCTGTGTTTGCCTGTTTCTTACCTGTGGATTTGTTGCGTTAAATACTAGCCTGACTTCCTTCTACCAGAGTAAAAATGGACGGTTAATAGCTGTTACCTCCTGTGTACATGATTTACCATGTATGTCGGCGTACTGGTAGCTGTTTATATCACATGCTGGTGTAAAAGCCACATGTCCTGTGCACCTACCCGGCAATTCAGTTCTGAGCATTCCGGCTGCTGCCCAGCGTTTTACATGGAAAGTTGGATACCTGAGACTGGAGGCAGGAGCCAGACGCAGATGAAAGGTCAGATCACTATCACACGTCTCACAATATTTGGTCTTTCTCTGGCAGCACCAGCTCAGAGTCTCAGCTTTGCTTTATGTTTCTCCAGCCCTCTTTGTTGCAGAGGGCAGCTTGAAAATATGAACAGAGTACATCTTAAAAACACAAACCAGAAGGGAAATTAATTTTTTTTTTTAATTTCATGATTTCTTTGGCCTATCGTAAGGGTTTCTTGCAGCCTGACTCTGATTTTTGAGTGCTTGAGGTTAGCAAAACACTATCTGCTTGGCTGGACTTTGGAGAGAGATGAGTGTTTGTTCAGGGCTACCAGAAAGGGGCTCATTCTCATTCTCTGCTTCTAGCTGTTCTTTTACAATAGTGAGGGTCATCAGCAATCCCTCAATTAGAGGATGATCTCTACCTCAAATTTACATACGAGTCCTGAGATGCCTCAGGAGTCCAATCCTGGAACCACAGATCCACCGGCAACTGGTACAGGCATTTCCTGGCAGGTGAGCCGCCTGCTGGTAGGAAGTTCTTTTTTTTGTTCCTTCTCTCTTTTCATCTTGGAGGGCAAGATGCTTCTCCTTGAAGCAAGCCACTGCCTGATGGAGGATATGGTGCCATTGATTGGTCACTTGGTAGCTTGCTCCTCCCAGCATATGATGTCCAAGTCAGTTTTCTTAAGATATACTTTCAGTGTATCTTTATAGCGTTTCCTCTGAGCAACACAAGATCTTTGACCATAGGCAAGCTGAGAGTAGAGAACTTGTTCTGGGAGGCAAAAATCTGGCCTCCGCACACAATGTCCAGCCCAGCGTAGTTGGTGCATAAGCATCAGTGCTTCATTGCTGGTGACATTGCATCAAGTGGGAAGATGGCTGCACTAATACCAGAATCCTCACTGAAGCCAAAGGCTTTTCTGGAGGCATCGTCGGTGATATCTCTCCAGACTCCTAAGATGCTGTTGCTGGTAGGTCATTCAGGTTTCACATGCGTAAAAGGAGTATAGCGATGATAACTGTCTTCTAGAGTTGGATCTTGATGTCCTTCCGTAGGTCACAATCCATGAAAATGTATCAGAGCAATTTCCCAAAGGAAGCACTTGCGCACTGGATCCTGTGCTGAATCTCACTGTCAATTTTTGCATTTTGAGAGTTGGCTACCAAGGCAGCAGAAATGCTCGACTGTCTCCAAAGTCTGTCCATCGACAGTACATTTGTGATGGATCATGTACAAGACTTGAGGCAGGCTGACAGAGCAACTTCAATCTTCTGGATGTTAAGTGAAAGTCCTAGGCTTTGTGCAAAAAAAAAAAAAAAAGAAAAAAAAAAATTTTAAATCCAATGTGGATTGAAGGTCACACTCAGTATGCGCCAGGATAGCACAACCATCAGCATACCGAGTCCATTGGCTACGTCAGCCACCATCTTCCAGATTAGTTTGAGGGAGAATGATGCTGAGATTCAAGACCTGCTCAACTGAAAAAGAAAAGCTCATTGCATATGGCAAAATGATACATCACACCAACAGAAAGAAGAACCATGTAAGCAACTCAAGGCTGAAACCCAAAGGGAAGTTTGCAATATCAAAAATAGGTGTTGGTGAGAAAAGGCCAAGGAGACTGAGCTCTACGCTGATAAACATGACATGAGATTTTTTTCAGGCAACAAGGGCCATTTATGGTCCACGCTCTCATTGTCTCACACCACTCTGAGCCTAAGGTGAGTCAACGTATTTAAGGACAACAAATCCATCAAAGCCAGATCGAAGGAGCATTTTGAACTACTCCTGAACTGAGAGTCAATGGTCTCTGATGTCACTCAATACTGAGTGGCTACGTGGCTAGCCAATGCCCCATCCCTATGGCCACTTCAGATCCACTGAGTCTCATTCAGTAGATCAGAAGTGTATATAGTGGGACTGTTCTCTATGCATCCAAACAAATCAATTAAGCACTGAAGGTAATATTGAATGTTGCAGTAGTTGGCATTCTGGGCTGCCTGGCTACAGTAATGAATTCTTACCCTTCATTTTTCAACCAAGTGAGAAATCAGGTGAGTATAGAGAACAGTCCCTTTTGTCAGCCAGAGCCCATATTGATTTCAGTTTTCCCTGTGACACTAAGAGTGAATTCAAGTTCCAAAACCGGGAATATTCAGCTACAGAACAGGGCTGGAAACCAGGGGTAACCTCGTCTTTTTCAGGGTCTTGCACTCGATAAGAATCTTCCCCACCACGAGCAGAAAGAAGGACACCTCGGCTATCAGAATTTTCAGGCTTGCCAAGAGGGGAGTTCCATCCAGCTGTTTCCTCATGTTGAATAGGAGTCAGGGGATCTCCCGCATGACCAGTTCTCCATGGCACTTCCATATGCTGGTCTGCGCTTGCGTCTGGCTCAAGACTCAGTTTGTTAGATAGACATGCACAGCTGCAGCTCCAAGCCCAAGACTTTATTCTCTCCTAAAACAAGCTTAAGAAGCACCTTCATTATTCACTGAAATGTGTTATTAACTCGCCGCATTTGATAATAAAAAGCGATAGCCCTTATGGCCTGAGAGATGGGATGTACAACCATGCCTCTTTCCCGTGCAGTCGCTACAATTGACACAGGGAAGTTTCATGGTTTAAAAGCTGGAGGAGAGGGGCACCATCAGGAGAGGAAGGGGTCCACACGAATCTCTGACGGTACAACCTACACTGTGGAAACATTTGAGGGCTGGCTGGTCTCGAGTCAAGGGCTAAAGGCACAGTACCCAGATAGCTCTCAGAGAGCAAACAATCTTGGTAACCAAACACCGTTTCGTTACACAGCTCCTCTTTCCCATCCCTCACCAAATAGGCTTCACAGACCTGGAAACAGAGAACCTCTGAGACCACTGCTCTAGAGAATTCTGGGTCAGGACTCTGCTTTGCTCCCTTGATTCCTATGGCTTCTTGGAACTCAGCCCTTGTGCACCTTTCTGTGTCCATCTCCATCACCACGATGAAAGGGAAGAAGGAAAAATAAAAGGCGGAAGGAGGTTGGCTCACCCACTCACAGGCAGCCCCCAGGCTGAGATTTCCTTTGATAACAGACTATTAGAATAGCATCTTTGCTATTACAGACCTCGTGTTCTCCTCCCTGTCCAGTAGACTAGGCCACAAACGCTTTCCTGTGCTAGTGACAGGACTCATTTAAAACCATCACCTCCGGTTGATGCTCCTGCTTCTGGCCTCTGTCCAGTCACCGATGGCAAAAGTAGCTGCTGCTTTATCTGGGGCAGACAGGCACGAGAAGATGAAATGCCCTTTACAAATTCCGTGTTAGAAAGGAAAGAAAATGCTTTGTCATTTTTGTTTGTGGCTATTCAGTGATGTTAAAGAGACAGTTAAGCAAGGAGGCAATGGGAGAAAATACAGAAAGAGCAGCCCTTTTAAAAATAGGAGGCTCAAGTCAGGTGCTGCATCCTTATTTTGGCACCTCAAAGAATGGTTGGATTTTTAGAAGTGCCGAACACTCAGGCTGGCCTCAATGAAAGCTTCCAGGTGTCCAGCACATCAGGCCATTTATTTAAGAGGGGCATTTTCAGAAGCAGCAAAGGAATTTAGGCTCACAAAACAGCACTCATGTTCCTAAATCCCTTAGGTGCTTTTGGAAAAAAAAAATTCAACCCCCCAGGAGCCTTTTTGGGCTATTTTGAAATCATGGCCTGTTTACGTGTCTACATGTGTCGCCTGTGGAAGACCATTAAGCAGCAACTACCTAACATGCATTCCAGTAAGGAGGAAGAATTCAAAACTGGTGCCTTTTAAAATCCCTTCTGCATTTAACTGAATCAGCCATAAAAACAAGTAGAACCCTACTATAAATCTGTAGCCTTTGGTTTTCATTATGCTGGGAATTTAAAATAGCAGATGCCACATAATGAATCCCTGCAGTTTACACTTCACCACCTTTTCATAGAAAAATGTTAGCGCTCTAATTGTCTTTTTACTTTTTCCATGGTGCCCCACACACCCACCCACCCCCCACTTTAACCAGTAGGGATTGTTAACAAGCTCTGCCGGAGTACATTAGAGTTTACAATTCAGAGACCCTCACAAGTTTGCATTCTTGAGCCCTGCCAGCCGAAACGTAACACTGATTAATTGGAGACAGCATGATAGATCCAACTAGCAGCACTAGAGTATGTACAGTCCAGTCTAGCAGATACGACTAAGGAGTGAGTGGGAGAGGGAAACAGAATTATATAGCATTTTTCTTCCGGAAACCAAGGCTATCCACAAAGGAGACAAATATCCCCATTTCACTGATGGGAGAACTTGAGGCAGCAGGAGGTAAGGTGACTTGCCCAGAGAGTAAAACCCAGGTTGCCTCCTTCCCAATCCGAGAGCATAGTGCTCTGTGCACTGAGTCACATGACCTCCCACAGCCACCTCGGATTAGAGAGTCTGTGGGACTTTCTGCTTAAAACCTCCCCATAAAATAATGGTCATGTGGCTGCATACTGGACAACAGCTATGCTATTTGCCTACTCAACATTTCATGCCAAAATTTCAAGCTCTCTGTGTATTTCGAGAGCCTTGGGCTTTACAAACAGCAAATTGCCATATTAGGTGCCTGCGGATGGTTTTAAACAAATGACTGCAGCATCGACACCATTACAATTCCTCCCATTGGTGCGTCTCTGAGCGTTGCCAACCAGCACCTTTGATTTAGCATGAGGATACTTGCACTAGTACAAAATCACCCCCACACACACCCCTAAATGGTGAAAGGAGAATATCCATCAAGTTTCATCGTATGCCCTGCCCCTTTGCTTTGCTGGACACCTGCGTCAGCAATGGCCATGGAGCAGTTCCCTCTGGAATGCCTTTTGCCTCCCTACCGGTTTGCAAGTGTGAAGATTTGGCTCTCCGGCCTTTAGTATTTAAAGGCACATTTTTAAGGGCTGGGTGAATTGTTTCTGTGGCAGCCTGAACTGGCCGCATTCCAGCCCACAGCACTTGCAAGTTCTGGTTCAACAGACACAGCATCGTAAGAGACAGACATCCGTATCTTGACTCAGCAATTCACATTTTATGCTGCCAGCTTAGAGGAGCACTTGTGCTCTAGGACCCCATCCTTGGAGCCCAGACAGGAGTTGGTTTGGGGATCACCACCAAGCTTCAGTGAATACCTGAGCCTCAAAAGGTTCCAGCTTCACCCATACCTACTTTGAACAGCTACTTTCCCAAAGTCTTAGAGAGATGTAGGGTCAGACTGTGTTCAGCAAGGGCACTGGTGGGAGGATACAAAGAGCTTTTCCCCCGGGGCCCTCCCGTTGCAGTAGCCATGCACAACTGCAGAGCCGGTACTCTTTCCCCCAATAGCCACTGCAGAAAAAGGAACAAAGGAGATGGGGCCATGACCATTAGAGATGAGTAAGCACAGATATAGAGAAACTCTGCACTGTCCTATGCTTACTACAGAAGCAGCAGGAATACTGCCCCTGTGCCTAGGAATTCCAGGATGCACTGTATCTCCCTTACACATAAATCATCCCCTGCCCCCCTCCCCAGACCTCGAAACAGCTCTTAAAACAGGGATGCCCTTATGTAATAAGTTCTGAAAATGCATCTCTAAACAGAAATGAATTCTTAAAGTCACACTGTTTATGCATACATTTGAACTTGTCTGCTGTAAGACTTCCCACCCAATTGGCTTCAAGTCTAAATAAGGTCATCAAATCAATACACATTTGACGTTTCTAACTTCCATCACTTGAATTATCCAAGTTAAAGGAAAAAAGAAAGAGCACGCTGAACATTTGAATCTCTTTTCCATATTTGGCTGGGAAAATGATTCAAAAGAAACCTTCCTTATGTACTTCAGAGACCATTTCTCCAATTCTCCCGTCATTTTCTAGTCAGCATGTCAAAACCTTGAAAGTTTTCTCCAACTGGCTCTACTTAGGAATTCCACCTTCAGATGAGACGAAGCATGAAAAAATTTCAATTCAAAGAATTTGTAATGAGCAACTGAAAAAGGAGCTTATAATGGATGTTGAAACTTAACTATAGCAATCACCACCTACACACAGTCTAATTTGCAGCATATTATAATTAGTTAATTGTGTTTCTTGTTTATGCTTGAATAAATGTGACTCCACAGCATTTCAAGTGCTACTCCGGATATAAATAAATGAATCCCACAAGAGTAAAAATTATTCTGTTGTAATGTATTGTCTGCATGCTGTTTCTGTAACCAAACTAACACAAAGGAAGCTGATAGAAATTGGTCAATGTTGAATTTGGCCTAGTAGATAGAAGAAAAAAACTGAAGTCTGCTGCTGATGAAATGAAAGGAAAAAGTGACTCATCTTCCTGCTACGAAAGAGGAAAAAAAAACAAACACAAGAAAGTGGAGAGGGGGGAGGAAGGATGCACTCTGTTATTTCCAGGTGCCCAACATTTGTTGATTCGGTTGGGTTTGCTACAGAGGTGCTGAAGTGCTATTTGTTGAAGGAAGCTACTAGCCAGAGAGATTGAAAGGGTTTTTTTTTTTTGGTAAATTAGAGGTTCTAGATACTGTGACTTTGGAAAGGAGTTTTAATTATTCTGAGGCACACCAGGAACGCCCCATTGATTTCCCCAAGTCTGCGCATTCTCACAAAAAAAAGACTTCCTACAGCATTATTGATAGGTTCAAGCTTACCATCGTGTTGCAGTCAGGGTAGCCTTCTGTCTCTTTTTCAGTGTGGCTCCTGTACGTCACATCCCCCAATGACTTTGTAGCTGGCGCGGAGCGTAGTCTTACAGAGGTCATAACGTCTCTGACATCTGGGGCTTTTGAACATGCAGTCCCAAAACAGACAGCAGTCACCTTTTTAATAGGTGTGCAACTCACAGATACAAACAAAGTTCTACCAACCCAGCATAAACAAACACCATCTGGATGTGTGTAATTCTGGCTTGGATGCCTTCAGAAACAAGCCAGCATCATAAGGTAGATGAGTTTAACTCATGGCAAATGGTGGAATTCAAGTTGGCAAGATGTCACATGTTTGGATACAGTACGTTGTCATTTGCTTAACTATTGCAGTCCTATGCATCCATACTGTACATAAGCCGGTGAAAGGCAGGTCAAAGGCTACAGAGTTTCAATGCAAGGCCATTGTAGTTCAAAGAAATATGGGATCACTGGAATTGAGTAAATACATTTCTAAAATCTGCATGTTAATATTTCTTCAGTCGCTAGAAAAAAAATCAAATTAAGCGGTAATATTCAGTTTAACTAAGCCTCTCCGTCTTCACCAGCAGTAGGAAGTCAATGCAAGCAGTGGAGGAAGAGGTCTCTATTTTTAGACCATAAACAGAAGGAAATACTTCAACAGATAATTTGCTGCTTTCTGATTTTGCTGTAGTATAGTCAAGTGATTGTGTTCTGTACACTCAGAACAGATCCAACATGGAGATAGCATTCCTACTACCATCACTGTATTTTTATGCTACACTTGGAATAAGTTATTTCTCATTCATATATCTTAGTTAACATTGGCCTAAATTCACTGCAGTATACCTAGGCTTGGCAGAATGTTTATTTTAAGGTTTTGGTTTTTTTTTAATTATAGATGTAAATGTTCACAGCGGTGGGAAGTTACGGGTGGTCAGACAATGTGGGGCTCAGATAATTTAATGACAATAGATGCTGAGATTCAAAAAGTTAGGTTGATAACTTAATATAAATTTTTAACATCCTAGGTCAAAATATACAAAGTAAATATCCTTACATCAAACTGTAGTACTCAAGCAGCCTTTTCTTACTTTGCCTATCTGTAAATTTATCATTTTTTTCCTAATCAGTTTTGTCTGTGCATGGTGAAATTGTTTACCAATAAAAATCAAATCCTTCCGAACCAAATTGTACCTCATTCCATACAACTGTGGCTCATTTAAAAAGAGCTTCTCACCTAAGGATGGTTAACAACTTTGGAAAGTAGGAGGGATAAACATCCTGATGGACGATGATCTCAGAATAAAAGCAGAGGCAAGATAATAATAAATGCTGCACTCCCTCATGTAACCAACCAAACATTGTTGCTATTTTGTCAGTCTTGCCTACAATGCCAGGCTGGGCCTTGTACTGGCTCAGGATCTACCTTAGGATCAAGGTATCTCCCCTGGGCATGTGTCTACAGCAGTAAAATGACCCATTGTTAACTACCATCGACAGATGGTCCAATTGGCCTCAATTGCTGTCTGCCAGCATATTCAGGGCCAGGCTGTTTTCAGTACAGTTACAGAAGACTGTCAAGCTTTCTAGATTTGCTGGTACTCCTTAGTGATGGTGGTACTCCTTAGTGATGGTGAACAACATTTGGCAGAATGTGTTCTAATAAACCATTACAAAGGAGCTGGTCAGAAGAGAAAACAATTGTTTCCCCCTTTAATTCTGAAATTTCAGCCAGCAGTGTCAGACAAAAGTTCAAGGGACCCAAGAGCATTGTTATTGACAGCCATTAAACAGGTCATTTTCCTACTGTAGAAGGACCCTGTAAGACAGTCTAACATACAAAAACCACCAGGGGTATTAAGATGTAACCAGATATCACTCATGTGAGCGAAGTTCTCTTCCCAAAGCTCCTGCTCAGTGCCATGTTGCCAATTGTGTTTGAGTTATATCATGTCCTATTTCAATAAGTGCCCCCACTGGATATAAATGAATGTAGTGGAAGGCAAACAGTTCCTTAGTGCTACAACAGGATTTTTCATTGGTACCATCTGTTTCAATGGTAACTGCAACCCTCCCTATTTTAGGCAATCATCCCTTTCAGAGATGAGTGTCGTAAAACAGTCATTGACTGGCCACTCATTGCAAACCTTTGGCTATATGCTCGGGGCACAGCTTGTCACAACCCTTTTTCAGTGGTAACATGTACGTGTCTTCTCCTCAGCACTGTGTGTTCACTCTGTACATCCAGAAGGCACACCCACTCCTAGTCCTTCTGCTGGAAATACCACTGCGTTAGAATCAACTCCACCCCCAGCCACGGTCTCGGTCACCACTGCTGCTACTCCACCCACAGTCACTTCAGGAGACACGGTCACCTCTGGAGCAGCAAACCAGACCAATAGCAGCACAGTCTCCTCAGGCACCCCAGAAGAGTTGTCAGAGGCCACTTCACATCTGGCCTCACCTACAGAGAGCGCAGATGTCCCAGCCACCAGCACATCATGGTCAGCAAGCACTGGGTCAGAATCAACAGTCACGGAACACGTCCCCAGGACTTCAGCTGCCAACCTGACAAATGCAACGACTTCGGATGCAGCCACCCATTCCAGAGAGACCCCAGCCATCACCGAGTCTCACCTAACACACACCTTGTCTTCATCGTCAGCAGCAGGTTCTTCCGCATCAACCATCGTTCCACATCATAACACAACCCAGCTGCTCGGCACTAACACGTCTACAGCAGCTCCCACCACAGAGGATGCCTCTATTAAAGAGTCCCCGTCGTCAGGCCCAGTGACCGGCCAAACATCTCAAGTGACTTTGGCAACCAAGGCTGTCGCTGAGGCCAGCTCTACGGATAGCACCATTTTCTCCACAGGAGTAACCATGGAAGAGGTCCAGCATGCTTTAAGTTCAGGTGAGGCAGATGGTTTACTCTGTGCATTATTTATGCTGTCACCTTTACTGCTTCGTTTCTTTTGGGTTTTGGGGGGGGGGGGTTGGTAGGGGGAGAGAGGAAGCAAAGGGGTGAGGGAAAGAGCACTCATTTATTCAGACTAAGTGCTTTCATGTTACTTATAGTTTTAACAAGGAGATATAATGCTGTTCTTTATGTACATCACATGGTATAGCCTTATTATGAATCTCTCTATAGGTGTGATTCTTTCATAGAAAGATGTTATAACAGGGTTATAGCAGTGTTTTCTAATTAGAAAACTATACCTCTTGCCTCCCCTCCAAGGCCAGTGAATTTAGAAATTTGTGAGAGAGAGAGTTACCCAATAGCTTTTCTACACACAGTCATGTGTTTTAAGGTTTGAAATCTCAACCAGCCATGGTTAAATAAGTACCATATCCTACCGGAAAAATTTAAAAATTCCTGGCTTTCTAATTCTAATGGATAATGAGATATTGGACCTTGAACAAATCACTGGTTCAGGTTAAATACAGTCAGTGTCAGAGTTCAAGACATTTATGGAAGAAATTACACACCACGCACTTCTGACAACTTCACCCACTAATCCATTATCTTTGAGATTACATCCAACCATCCAATGTCTCTCTCACACTCCCTCCTCCCCCCACAACATGCAAGTTGCCTTGTGAAGGACTAGGGTGATAATAGACTGCAATGGTCTGATTCACTGTGGATTCCCACCATGAGGATATCATCTAAATGCCCTTCATTATGGGCTGCCATACTTATTTCAGACAAACTCTTTTCTGTTCTCTCCATGCCTGACAGTCTGTTTAATCCAGTAAGTTGAGGTACAGAGTGAGACATTTTAAAATTGAGGCTACAGCCAGCTTTATACAACCTTTCAAGCTTGTTTGGCATTTCTCCCCCCTGCCCCCAATCTCGCTTGGGGGTCTGTGAGACCTAGTCCAAGCCCTTGGAATCACCACAGTTCGGTCAAGGACCTGCAGTCAGGATCATTCAGTTTGACCAGTTACCACTGGGGAAAAAACAGAATCAAAGGACTTCTGCCAGACTGAGTTCTCTCCTGCTCCCTTGAATTTTGAATAAAATGCAGTGTATTTGGAAGAGGACCAACACAGGTGATACTCTGCTTTTTCTCCGGAGTCAGGCACGCTGGCATCTGGGAAAGTCCAGCATCACTGCGCTGTGCTAGTGTGTATCTTTTCTTCTGATTACATTTAGTCTCTGCAGCATATTCCATAGCATTAAACATCAGCTACAGGGATATTTGTGATAAAAAGTGACCTTTTTAAGAGAGGGCAAGGAAATGGTGCTATAAAAGACAAACGAACAGCATCTCATTTGTAGAGTGCTAAAATGTTTATTTTAGCAATTATTCACTCCCATGTATTACAGCACCCAGGAATTATTAATTGAGATTAAAGATTAGTAGAGGTAGTTGTGAACCATCCCAACTGTATAGAGAAGAGATGGATGTACAATTGGAATATGGATCTGGATACAAAAGTCCCCAGAGTTCAAGTGTTGTATCAGTTTGGGCTGTCTGGTCCCAACTTTTTTTCCCCCCTTAAAATAAATCACAGTCGATGAGGGCAGACTCTGGCTGTTTCATTTATTTCCTCTCATTTCTTTAGTCATTAACTTTTCTTCCCTCTCATTGAGTGGAAGAGAGCTAGGTCTCAAAGTCAAAATCTAGAGAGTTAACAGCACATTAAGACTGCATGGTCAGGCACTGTAAAGTAAGCGAAGTTCTGATTGCTCTGGCCCAGCCTTTATCCCCAGTGTATTTTATGACATGCCTTAGCAATGTTATGAATACAGAGTACAGTATAAAACCACTTCATATGTGGAATGTAGATCAAAGTAATATTATGCTGGGTCTTCATGTTGCATAAAAGCTATTTCTGAGTAGAAAGGGCAGTTCTTATTTTAATTGATTTGGTTTTGGAAAACAAAATAGGATGTTGAGGGGGGATTTGAAGTAATGGATACAGGTTCTGCTGCTTTTGCGAGATAAACTCACAGGCAGATAGTCTGGGTCACAGGCCAACATAAGCCCCTGCATGTTCTTTCTTCATATTGCTAGCAGACAGCCACACTCATCCTCTCCTCAGGGCAGGCGAAGGGACACCTTGAATCAACCACCTGACATTTTAGGTATGTACAAATCTCAGTAGTTTCAAAGATTAAAGCCAATATTCATCCCTCAGACCGTTTTTCCCAGCCAAGTTTAAGTGCCTGTCAAGTTCCATACTGCTTTATGTAAGTGTTTTCTGTCTGCGTTGTTAAAAGGAACTACAATGCATTAATAGAGTAAGAGAAATTCTCACTCTTCTTTTTCCCCCCAAAAGTCCTGTATTTTCTCCACTTAACCCTATTGATTTATCGTAGCTCCCCTTGAACGTAGAAAACACAAAAGCCGCATGAGACTAGCCCATTACTCTGGCCTTTGTGGACATGGCAATCCCAGCAGAGATACAGACATTAGCAACGACCTAGAAGTTTACATACTTAGTGTTCAACAAAGGGGCGGGGGGAAAGGAGGTGAATCAAAGAAAGCTGGTGATTTCCATGTTTGAGATTAATGCTCTGTTCTGCTTGTAAATTGAGATTATGAGATTTCAGATGATGGGCAAGTGCAGTTCTAGTTCTTAACACTTCTTGAGATAGCTACTGAAAAAGTATCAGGCTGGAATTTGAATGGGGTAGAAAGGTAAATATCAGCCAGTACAATGCCATTCAAGGTCAGGTTTCTCCAACCACCAAGGCCATGAAACTCTACTAATATTGCAAACTAGGATTCCCACTGGCATGTAGTATTCTCGGCCTGTGGGGGCTAAGATCAAGCACAATTTCAGTTTAACCTGATACGTTTTTGTAACACCCCCCCCCCCGCTTAGTCTGATTGGATACATCCTCCGCCTCCGTGCGAGGATTCTATATCTACACCGTGTTTCTCAAAACTACACTCGGATCTGGCCTAAACATTCCCTAGTGGACTGGAGAGAGTGTACCTTAAAATAGTCATCATTACTGGCCCGTCAGAGCAGGAGAACATACAAACGATTTGCCAGTTGGCAGCCTGTGCCATCGCAGAGCCAGAAGCTACAGCTAGACAACGGGTGAATCACTCAAAATGATCCTGTTCTGTTCATTCCCTCTGACGCATCTGACACTGGTCACTGTCGGAGATGGGCTGCTGGGCGAGGTGGTCTGACTCAGGATGGCCGTTCTTATGTTTTCTAAAGGACGCTTTAAAGCCGTTTCTTTTGTCTGCTCTGAACTGCATTGAGCAGAACCATCAATGGCACCAGTAACCCTTAGAGCAAAGGAAGGGGCAGCTCCCAAACCTTCTTTGATGGCATCAACCAGTGACAGGACAGCACACTTGAGGTCAGGCAGGTAAAGCACCTCACCATTCACCAGCCAGTCACAATCAAACTTTCTAGTCAGCTCCTCGAAAAGACGAATGAGAGTTCAATGGGTGCTTAGTACACATGGGGCATGGTCTCTCCACCGCCCCTCAGGTGGAAGGCATTGATTTACAGAGAAGGGGAGGGAACGGGCCTGAGAAGTCTCTTCCAGGGAGAGTAGTCTTGGTTGTTTCTGTAGGAGATTCTCAAGGTCCTAGCACCATAGGAGCTGGAGCCATGTTTCAGAGTTGATTTTCCTCCTGCGTGTTTTCAGAAAGGTATATTCAGAAGCTGACATTAAACATCTTTGCAACTGTTGTCCTTTGAGGTTAAGGGCATGGACAGAGGTGCTGTACCCTAGAAGTGACAAGTGATCTCTCTTCTGCACCCAGACATTTCCTGGTGCTGGATAACCAAGTGACTGAGTGAGATACACCCTGAAATGGTGGCTGGTGCTGCTGGCTCCAGAGTCTTAGCTGACAATACACGTGTGCCCTTATGGAGCAGGAGGAGGGAAATAAGTGTTACTATCCCTGTAAAACGGAGCAGCAGCATTGCCACAAGACTGCAAGGGGGGGCAGGGGTTACCTCAAGTAAAAGAACATAGGGCAATGATAAAGTCTATAGTCTGAAAGGTGCCGTGCAACATGGGTGACTGATTACAGCCCTTGCTGTCCTTATCAGTAGTAGACAGAAGTTAGTTCTTTCAGCACACTGAATAGGACACCCAGAACCGTGGGCACTGGCAAACCTTGCCAATTCCACTGCTTGGAGGAGACCTCAAGCATTTCCCAAGCTCTGCCTGCAGCACGGCATACTGAGCTCCCACCTGTACGCAGCAGGTGCCGGAAGCCTACTCCCGATTTCTCAGAGAAGGAATCTTTAGCTTTGGTCCCAGCAGCGGGAAGAGGGGGACAGAGGAGCCACGGAAGGGAGAAGAGTCGAGTTTCTAAAGAGAAACAGCGGAGAAGAAACTTCGGAAGGGAGAATGGGGAGGGCAGAGGAGATCGAAAAGGGGGTGGTAAAATCGAAGAGCTGAAGCAGCGATCTTAACAGGTCTGCAGAAGACACCTATTTACTAGACGTTTTGTCCAGGATTTTTCAAAGCAGCTAGCGATTCTGGCTGCCCAAGTTGCAGCACTTGAAAGGAGCCAGGTTGCCAGGCAATGCTGATCTCTCCTGCCCTTTGAAAATGAGGCCCTTCAAAGTGTCCCACGCTGGGCACCCACAATCACCAGTTGCTTCTGAAAACCTTGGCCCTATTTTTTTTGGGGGGTGAAATTTTTATAAATACGATTTGTGGGTGTTTTGGGGGGGGACCCTTCTGAGTGCTTAATGTTTTGTCCACAGGGCTTAGATCGCATTTAACAGTGGTTTTGCATAAGCAAAACCTTTCCCTGTTGTTCTGCGAAGTAATTACCGCTTCTGGGAAGGACCCAGGTTGTTTGGAGCATTCAGGGTGGGCGTGAACCGGAGGGTATGAAGTCACAAATCCTTGTCACTTGAGACTTACGTTAATGGGTGGTTTAAAAAACAAACAAACAAAAGCCATAACATTTTCATTGTCTGCTAGAATGTGACCTGCAGCTCACAAGGCTAGTACTTTAGAAAATACACCACTTCCAGTGTTTGCTGGGTTTATTTTATCTAAATCCATTCTGCTGCCTTTACCAGAGTGTCACTGTTACAAAAAAAACCTTGCCCAACTCACAAACATCTCCCTGCTGCAAAGGGACTATGAAAATTTGGGAAGACCGACCGTATTTTCTGATCCCCCATGGTGACTTAAATGTTATCATACCAACCAAACAAGAGCAGTAAAGGGAGCAAGTGAAGACTTAATTTGATGTTTGGCCCTGGGCGTCCCCTTCAGCTAATAGTGATGCTGAGGGGAAACCACTCAATGAAAGGTGCTGCTTTTCCACCAAGGGCCTATGGGTTACAGAACAGAATCAGCGTGGCATTAGGCTGCAGTCTAAGGTGGAGGGACTGCCAAGTGAAGCCAATTAACAAGAGCCATTGAATAACTGTCAGGGAGCCCCAGAGGCCTGCAGCCTGTTGAATAAGTTATTAGAGGTTGTAGAGCCTCACTGCGCAGAAGCTCATTACTTAAGAATAAACCTGTGACCTGAAGGAGTGCTGAAAATGCTTCTCTCTTTGTCCTCCTGGGAGTTGAAATGACGGCAGGTCTGAGGGCAGCTCCTAAGCGGTGACGGTATGTTGTCCGAGACCCAGCCTCCCTTGGCTCACCCATCCAGAAACCTGCTTATTCATGCTTGTGAAAACGCCCCCAGCAGATTTTAATTGAGCCGTTAAAAGACGTCACCTACGCTCCAGCCAGAGCTGCACTACAGCTTCCTCCTTCAGCAGGGAAACCTTCAACCCCTCCTCACCCCACTTTGTGTACATAGCTACACTCGCACGCAAGAGGAACAGAACAGGTGGCTTTTTAAGATGAGGAATGTGGGCCAATCCCAGGAGAACTGGCAGTGTGGAGAAAAGTAGTAACCCTGGGTGGGATGTAAGTAGACACCTAGAGATAAATTTTCAAGGGCCCAGCACTACGACTTGGGACTGCATTTGCCAAGCACTCAGCTCTGATTTTGGTGCTGAAATAAGCACCAGATTTTCTGAAGTCCAGAGCATCCAGCAGCTTCTGTTACAAAACTGCGAGTTCAGCACCTAGCCTGCCCTTTTTGAAAGTCTGGCCACTTATTTTGGTGCTTAAATAGGAAACCAAGCTCTTTACCAAAAAAATAAAAAAATTAGCCCGAGGGCACCATTCCCCTCATGCAGCTATGTGGCAGTGAGACTATTACTTCAGAGGGGGCATTCGTGATTGAGTGTAAACCAGGGGAGAATCAGGTTCCTGGTTTGGGCACTTTGCCAGATGTCAGCAGGTAAGTGTTACAGTATTTAAAGACTAGGGATAGACCCTCCCCCAGGAACAGACAGCTGGGGAGCGGGGGGGGGAGGGACGGGAGAAGAACCAGGGCTGATGGGTAGTGTCATTTCAGAACCACTCCATAGCGTGGCTTAAATAGGCCAGTTCCCATTCACAGCCAGGCCCCAGTTACAAGCAAGAGCAGATTTTAGGCCGAGTGAACAGTCTCTTGCATGTGCTGTGAACAAACAGCGTTCCTTCTCAAGCAGGCTCTGCACAGGACTGTTTTGGCTCTCACGGGTGTTACCAGCGAGTACTGCATGCCATGCATATAAAAGGCAATCCACACATGGCCCACAGCGTGTTAACTGTTAACCCACACATTGGCAAGACGTGAGCAGGAAGGGGACAGGAGTAATTGTTCAGATACATGTTATGACCTCAGTAAAAAGCCTCTGTGCGCCCTTTTTTCTCACCCTCCTCTGCAGGAAGCATTGCAGCCATTACAGTGACTGTCATTGTGGTGGTACTGCTGGTGTTTGGCGTGGCAGCGTACCTTAAGATCAGGTAAGACTCCTTGAACACACCAGAGCTGGTGGCGTTGCCCTATATGCAGGCACTGCTGCCATCCTGCCTGGATTTGGGCTTAGTGAATTTAGTGTTCGGGGGAAGTGTAAGCCGGACGGCTCAGACAACACAAGTCTTCTCGGGCAGATGGCTGCCATGCAAGCTTGCGTGTGCTGGCCCACCACTGGGCCTCGAGCCTTGGCGAGCCCAGCTCTAGGGCCAGCAACACATTTCAACCTCTTGGCAAGGGACCAGCGAGCACCAGTGACGGTGGCCATGGTGATGTAGCCACCTGGCTCCACAACTAAAAGCCCAGGCCATTTTATCAAGGTTGCCAAGCAGCTGCCCGCGGACAAGGGCGTTCAGCCATTAGTGAGCTGTCTGGGATACAAGCTTGCTACCCAACGATGAGAGGCACCACTGTCCCTCTAGGTGCACCTGTCCCAGCTCTCGGAGAAGATCGAAGATGTGCTGCTATTGGAGTAGACAGAGGCTGGAAGTTGGAGGAGACACTGTAGCAAACCCCATTTTTATGTAGTTTTTAAATGGCACCAGGTGGCATTTTTCTCATTGCAAAGGCCTCACTGGCCAGAGCCAGTACTGCCACATGTGATCATAAACAGTAATGATCCCTCGGGCAAGTTTTATTCCTAGCCCTCCCTGTGACCTTAAAATAAGAGCCGCACTGCAGCCGACACTGAGCATCTTTCATTAGGTTTAATTTAAGGCGGAGGTCAGCAAAGTTTCAGTTTTAACTACTTCATAGTGATTCACAGCAGTTCAGGCTAGGGCACAGCTCTGCACAGGGCTGTTTTGGTTATTGTTGCTGTTATGGATGGATACAATAATAGACGTGGTAGTAAATCCAACAGACATCTATTCTTGCTGTAAAAATAAAGGGGTGGTTTTCACAGATGCAGTCCTCCCTGGCCAAGTATTTTCTGCAAGTCATTTGTTTGGTTGGCATGCTCTTGGACTAGAATAACAAGTGTGGCAGAAGTGAGTAGATTGCACTGAACAAGAACGTCTGGGTTTGGTAACTGAAAGAAGAGGTTTTTTACCGCTCCTGTAGAACATAGGGACTCCAGTTCATGCTAGGAAGGCTCTCAAATCTCAGGTGCAATCTCAGAAATTTTAGAAGATTAAGGTATTTCAAAATTAAATTCCAAGGTGCATTTTTGGCACTAAGTTGATGTGGAATTTGCCAGGGGCAAACTGCATTCTGTTAAAATAACAAGAGCGGAACTGCAGGGTTCCAAATGCCACTGTATGGTACACGTACACAGTCATATGAAAACATCAAACAGCCAGAATTTAAGAAACATTAAACCAAAGCAAATTCCTTCCCACCCTCCATACATACAAATACTGGACTCCATGCCAACCTCCCATCCATAACCCTGTCTCCCAAGCAATGTTGAATAGGAGCAGAAGCCTTATCCTGTCTCAGAGAAGAGTTCAAGGCCCCCATGTCAGCATTATAGAAGCTCGTGCAAAGGCTGCATATTTACACACAAATACATAGAGAAAACATGCTTTCTGCAACTATTCTCATTAAAAAATCAATCACTCTTTCCTTAAATGTTCCTGACAGTAAACTCATGTGCTTCAATATTCACCCAATATTAGCAGGAAAGGAATGGGAACAGAGTCAAAAAGCAGATTTCTTTAGGAATGAGAGTGAGTTTTCACAAAGGGTTTCTTGCAGCATTCAGCCAGGTCTTGCGCTTACCCCATGCACCAGCTTCCTCACAAATTACTAAGAGATGCAAAACAAGTATGGTCAACATGCATTCATTCTCATCTCACACAGGGAAGATCCACGCCAAAGACCGCTAAATATTCAGAGCTTAACAAACCACCCTATTAAAAATCCAGAGTACTCAATACACTGCTAGACCTAATTCTAAATCAAGAGGCAATATTAATAGCTATAGACAAGCAGTTAAAACTTAACTCCCTGCAGAGGAATAACAGACCATCTGTTACACTCAAATGTCTTCATACCACAATACAGAATGACCAATCAGGTCCAGGAAATAGAAACTAGAAGACAGAGCAGACTGCAAACCAAAGGGGGGGGAGGGGGAAAGAGAGGGAAACTGATCAAAAGAGCCAATTGCAATACACAGAGTCAGGTGACACGATTGTCCACTGACATCATTAAAGCCCAAATCATTCCTATAGCAGAAACAGAATCTACCTATGTTTTAAGTATGTCACTGAACTGGACAAGGAGACAGCTTTACAAAAAACAGCTGGGATTAGATTTCTCACTGTCCCAGATAGTTGATCTTTACAGATTTTAGGCACTTGGGGCTGAGATGATTTAGGTGTCATCAAATCAGACCCAAACCCCTAGCTTTAAATAAATTAATCTGGATCCAAACACCACCAATTTATCCTCTCACACAAAGTTCCCAGGGCCTGGTTACAGAGATGGGTTTTAGCAATAGGCGTTCTTCAGTTTATGCAGGAGTGAGGCCATCCTTCCTACCGAGTTGTGCGCTGAATAGGAATAGCGCTGGAATAGGCTGTTGGGTGTGTCTAAAAAATTCCTGAATAATCTCCGATTGGTCTTTTTTCCTTCCCTGCCTCCCAGACATTCTTCATATGGAAGACTTTTGGATGATCATGACTATGGATCGTGGGGAAACTACAACAACCCTCTCTATGATGACTCTTAACAGAGGAAAGTTAATTGGAACAAGAAATGAATGTTCTTATTTATAAGTGCTTATCCAGTAGAACAACCATTGCCTGGTATGCATTCTGTGCTGGTTCCATGCTGTGCTCTTCTGTTCCTGCTGCTGCTTCTTCCTCCGTTACACAATGGAGTCATAAATTTAAGACAAGTCTAAATGCTGAATCACAACTGGGAAATGAGACTACACTGAAGCTAACAGACTGCAGTCGCGGTCTCGAAACCAGAGGCAGTCACTCCACGAGCACAATAAATTTTTGTTTACGCTTTTAAGTAGGAAGTTATATTAAATCTCGGTGAGGGAAAGGGAAATGATCACTGTATGGTTGTCATCTGCATGGCTTCTGTTCCTTTTATTCCTCTTTAATCTTCCCTGTGTTCAGAGCTGATGGGGTTCTGGTCAGAGCTCTGCAGTGCAGAACAGGGCTTCTACTGTTTATTACCAAAAGATTAAAACAGAAATTAACCAGGAGGGTGGGAGTAGTGGGGAAGCAGAGAAAAGCGAAACTCAGCAGAATCATACCAGAAACTAATGCTTTTATTGTTTGCCGTCTTTACCAGAGCATCTCGTTTTCAGAGCGTCATAATTAAAATCCAACTGATGGTTGAATCCACCACCTATGTTGTGATGCTTGGTATCTTTACACCTGCACGGGTTATACTTGGAAATGGAAAATTAGTGATAAACCAGACGGGATGACCGAGGCACCACTACTGCTACAATCAACCATGTGGCAGAAATGCCATCAAGGGTTGGGACCTTTCTTTTTGGAAAGGTAAAAAGTGTTTAGAAGAGGCCCAGAGAGGGTCAGCGCTGTCAAAATAAGATTCCACAAAGCACAACATTGGCACTCAAACCACCATTTCCTCTGACGAAGGTTGTAGTTTATTTGAGCATAGCAAATAGGAGAAACCAGTTTGCTACCCTTCCCTTCATTTAGGTCACTAGCATGAGTAACTACTATTTAACATGAGGGAAGGATTAGAGAATTAGGCTCACACTTAGAAGATGTGGCTGAGGTTTTCAAACACAAAAACAAAACAAAAAAACAGTCTATGAGAATTACACACTTTTCTTTTAAATTAATCCCTGGGATGCTTCACTTTCAAAGTCTCAACCTTAAATGTCTAATCAGCTGTTCCCTGCAGCAAATCTTCAGACCAATCATTTCTCTCTTCCTGACCACTCCCTTCTCTAACTGTATGAGCAAGTCTGGGTTTATTTATTACATAAAAGAACCTTGACAGATCACCAGTGCTATAAGGAAATAGATAAAGTGCCTGTTTTTCAGAATCAGAAGAGATAAAAGTGTGGGCAGTTGCTATATATATATCTTGCTGCTTTACATACAGTTTTAAGGTCATTTGCTAAAACAGTATTTTAACCCCTCCCAGTTTGTGCTTACAAATCCTGCTACTATTAAACAAAGCCATGGGGGTTGATTTCTGATGAGATCGACACAGACTTGGCATGCTTAAATATACAGTAGCCTTTCCTCTTGGAGCACATTGTAGGACAGAGTTCTGAAACTCTAAACCTTCTCGTCAGAGTAGGGTTTTTTGATTGTTTTAAAAAGCTAGCACATTGTCCTTAGGTTAACAGCCATTCACTCCTCAAGGCTACCATGACGGCTGTCATAGATTTCCATTCTACCCATGTGACAGGTAAACCAAGACCCCGCCCTCCCAAAATATAAGCTTGGATGGAAACTTACTTAGTCACGGTCACTCCCCTTTGTCAAATAGAAACCACAGGCCTGCTGCACTCAAGCAGCTACCATTTTACTACAGTGGTAAAAAGTCCATTGGATGAGACACCTGGGCAGGGGGCTGCATGTCACATGTATGGGGAACACAGACCACGTCTGAAAAACAGTCAGGAACGGTTATTACTTATTGGTATTGCAGCAGCACTAAGAGTCCCAGTCATAGATCAGGGCCCCAGTGTGCTGTATAGACACAGAACAAAGATAATCCCTTCCCCAGAGCACTTGGGGGGCTTACCTGGGGCACTCCAAAGCAGGAGCACGTAAAATTAGTGGAAGCTTGGAATTTATGCTGTCAGGCTAGTCTCCATCAGTAAAATTGAGAGGACAGTTACCTACCATCACTTTAAAGGAGTGCTTCTTTGTAGTGTAGCTACTTTGTAATGTCAGCTACTTTAACAGCTTCAAAGACGTGATCTGCATAAATACAAAGTACCGTGAGAAACCAGCATGTGTTAACTTCTTATGCTTAAGGATCTGTTCCATGTTGTATGTAGCTGAGACACTAAGTACCTTTCCTAAGCCTGAAGAAGAACTCGATGGAGCTCAAATGCTTGTCTCTTTTACCAGCGGAAGTTGGTCCAACATGAGAAGCCATAGCTCCAACAAGGATACCTTACTATTAATATTCCTGTGTCATTGCATGGGATTCCCTCTGTAGCACCCTGCAAGTGTAGATGGATTGCTTAAAAACACATTGTGTTTCTATAGCATCGTTCCGATAAGGATCTTGTGGTGCTTTATGAACATTACTTAAGCCTCAGACTGTTGAGACAGCTATGCGCTATCACATTAAAGGTGAGGAAATTCCCAGAGGTTACCCGTGGATACAGGTGACACAGCAAGAAGGAAACCAAGTCTATTGCTTGTGTTCTGCCCCTTAGACCACACTCCCTCTGTTACCTCAGCCCTCACAAAGATTGTGGCTGATTTATATTTCCCCACATTCCTCATGTTAAATATTTTCCATTTAGTTATGCGAGTTACATCCAAGGTCATTTCTTCCCAGAGCTTGGCCACTGTCATTTTAACATCTCATAAGGTGGCAAGGAAACAAACAAGTCAAGATGAAATGCTGGAGATGGTCAGCTCAGGGAAAAACCAGCTGTTTCGGTCTGTCCCCCTGATTCCCCTGCAGAAGTTTTCATAAATTTGTTTTGAGCTAAGTTGATCATCAACTTCTGAGAAAAGAGTAGAGTTGCTAAATCTTCTTTGGAAGGAGGTGGAAAATTAGCAGATTTAGGGTGTTCAAAGTAACTCAACATCAGACAAATTCTGCTCTCATTTACTTAAATCAGTTGAGAGCATTAAGTGGGTTATAATGGATGAAAAAAATCTCATCCCTACTTTCAGTTTGAGTCTTTAGAAGAAGGGAGTTACCTCATCTCCTAATGGGATTTTTTTTTTTAAAATGCAGGGAGAGCTTTTCCCAGTAGTTTTCATATCACCCAATGGACAGACATGGTGTTTTATGCACACAAAATAACGATAAAGTCCCTGCCTCACAGAGCTTTCAATCTAAGTTGCCTCTCACTGAGATCAAAAGCAGTACCGTGTACAGACTATTTCTAACTTCAGGTCCCACATGCCCTCATAGGGACAAAACAACAGCTAAAGTCCTGTGACTGGATGTCACAACCACGGCATGAAACTGGTTGATGAGCTACCAGAGCAAACAGCCAGGATTGTCTGACATCTGTGTAGAGGGAGCTTCTGAGATCTCCCATTTCCAGCAGGGTTAGTCAGTCATTAGTTCGCCTTCCTCCGATTTGCCCTGGATCACAGCCTTATCTTAGTGTATTCTTCTTTCCCCATCTCCCCTGAGGAGAGATTCACAGCAGGCTGGGATGATAATCTGCACAGATTCACCTTTAGCTTTCTGGCACTGAATGGATCGGTAAGGCTGCTTTTATTTTAAAAACAGCAACAGAGTAGAGCCAATGCTAAGTCTGTGCCAGTGGTCACTTTTACTGGGTGAGGGAGGAGGGACAAAAAAAGTGCAGCCAATCGGATATTTGATGTCATCCTAACCCCATCCATCGTAAGATATACAAGTTACACCAATTAAAGTCGTGCAAAGCTTGTACTGTGCTGTAGTAAGGTGTGTTAATGTTCTGCTTGTTTCTGTACTGTTCCCTCTGACATTTTTAAAGGGAGGTGTCATGGACCCAGCTGGAATCAAGTCACATTGGAGCAGTTTCTAGCATTACTCCCGTACTGACATCTCTGGGTTCTAGGCTTGTTGTGTCTCCAGTTCCTGATCAGATTGTTCAGTCTCCAAGCAAAGATGTTCAGTTAACTGCAAACTCAGCCTGGGATTTAAGTCTCAAACTGCAGCCTTCGAGTCATGCACGTTCCCTAGCAAGAGATTCTGCAGCTCTTGGTCATCCCTGTGCAGCCCTAGTATCTTCTAAGCATGCCCTCATCTCACAGGCTGAAACTGACCCTAAATGTTTTCACTAATTCAGAATTGACCAGTTTTCATGACAGCGTAGTTCAATGCTGACTCTTGCTAAAGAGCGTCCAGTAGCTGCAAAGCACACACCAATGAAATCCATAATCTTGATCTCATCTAGAACCCAGACTCCTTGTCTGTCTGTATTCCCCTCACTGCTCCTTTTGCCTTCTTGTGCTTTCTGTTATGCTACCCCGACACCTGAAATAAATCCCTTGCTCTCTACAAACGTCTTTCCTCGGTTCAAATAATCGTTTCCCTTGGCAGTAAATCCCACAGCCACACGCCGATCTCCTGCACTGTGATTCTGTCTCTTACATTTGTCAGTCTTGTCTTTAGGCTGGCAGTTGGTCAAGAGAGAGAACACTTATTTGTATGTTTAAGACAACATCCTGAATGGTATTTTTCTGTAGGAAACAGACTGGTCAAATTTATGGTTTACGAGTTCTTTTGACAGAATCCAACTTGTGTGAACATTTTTTGATTCAGTGAAAGTTACTGGAAAATGTTCAGAGTAAAACAATTGCTTTGTTTTGAACTGGAAATCTGTTTTGGTTCAAAACTTTTGGTTTCTTGGGGGTATTGTGGGGGGAGTTTTCCCCTTTCCATTTACTCCCTTTCGCTGCATTTTCCCATGGGAGTGAGGGAGAAGCAAAAACTGAAATATTTTGGTTTTCAAAAAACAATATGGAATTTTTCCATTTGAAAACAAACCAAAGTTGGCTTGAATTTTCTCTAGAAGGATTTCTATGATGCATTTTGAACAAAGCAAATATTTGTCATTTTCTGTCTAACATTTTGGACAGAAACTAAAATTGGGGGTTTTCTACCAGCCCTGAAGAATAGTTGTACTATTGCTGCAGAATTGGCTAAGGAATTCATGGGGCCCATATTGTTCCTAGCCCATCACCTGTGTAAAGTTCTGAAGAAGAGGGAGACACCATAGCTAAGTACGTATTTGCGTACATGGGCTCCTAGACTGTAGTGGGAGACAGTCCATCCATTCACTTCACAGCAGTTTAAGAACATGATAAATGAACCAATAAAGTCTAGAAGCTGCTCCACCAGCCCAGGTTGCTTTCAGAATGGAGACTGGGAGAGGGTCTAACTCCTCCTCTTCTTGTCCTAATCCCGATCACGGACAGTTTAGTCTGGGTACTTAATTACTGCGCCTTCGGTGGTGCAGGAACCTTAAGCAGCTGTTTATTCCTGCCTACAAGCCGTTGTTTTCCAGCCTACTGTGAGAAATGGTATTGGGCACTGTGTGCCCTAATCATAAGCCAAGGGCAGCTGCAGCACAGAGCTCTGGGAGCTGGCCTTTGGTTCACAGACCACCACCAGCCTCTGAAAAATGTACTTCGAAGGAGCCACAGTCACCAGAATTGGAAAACGCCAGCCAGGAAGACACCACAGACCTGATCTTTCTGAGAAAGTAATGCCCTGCAAGTGAACAGCGGGTACTCAATCACACAGCCGCTGCAGCGAGAGTCTTGAGTCCCTTGCAATGCCTTAGGAAGATAGGGAGGCCGCTAAGCACGCTCTACAATGGATCATTTGAGGCCTTGTCTCCACATTACCAGTTACACAGGTGTGATCCCGCCCTGTGGACACTTACTTCAGTGTAAGAATGGTTTTGGGGGGTTGGTTGGTTGTGGCACTTGGGAAGACCTGGAAACACACACTTATTTCAGAATAAGGGCGTCTCGCCTATTGGACAGGTAGAACTGGATCTGTTTAAATTCACACCTGAAAGAAAAAGTGTTTCCTGGTAGACAAGGCCAGACCTCAGCCCACTCAGTACCTGTTCATCCAGTACTTGAACATCCTGCCAACTCACTTTAAAGCATCTCTTCCCATCCACGCACATGGCATTGAACATCTTCCCTATGAAATGCTGAATGCCCTACATAAAAAAGGGGGGGGGGGAATTTCACCATGCCTAGAGTTAAAGGGGATAATTGGAAATCTAGTGGATTAAAATACATTCATTGCAGAACTGGATTTTTCGACAAAAAAAATAGAAGAGTGTCAGCTAAGAGTCCCGGTTTCTTTGGCCAGCTCTAGGAGCCAGCTCGTGTCATGCACCTGCCTGGGAGCCAGCTGGCTGGCCAGTATTTGGGTTTTACAAAAATACCCCAAAAAGAATCTCTCCCTGCCCCATTACAGAGTGAAATACCCCCACGAAACAAAGGAAACTGACCGTACACACGTAACAGTGGCAACTACCCACACGTCTCTTATTCTGTCTGTCACTCTGTAACCAGATCTGAGAGAACAGACTGTTGTGAAGCCCCACCGACTTCAATAAGGCTCTGCATGTGTGCAAGAGTCTGCCTTGCATGGAGCCAAGCAGTGGGGTCTGGGCTTATATCTGAACAGTACACAGCACAATCCCAACTGGGGCCTCCTGAGTGCTCAGGTCTCAGAACCAGGTGGCAAGGGCTTACACAAAGCAGATGCATAAGCCAGTAGTGTCTCTACGTGGCCATCCATCAGGAACTTGGGAATCAGAGGAGAGCCTGGACTTCATAGATGTCCAAAAAAGAAAAAGAAAAAAAGCATGAAACGTAGGAAAATTCCACCTTCTGATTATTGGGTCTTTTTTGTACATTTCTTCTACATTTCCATCTTGCTGCTAATGCTAGAGTTATTTGGGGTATTCTGAGATATTTGCTTTTAGAAGCTGTACGTAATATTTCAAGCAGCACAGAGCTCCCTGGATAATTATAGGTAATTGCAATACAGCTAAATAGGATTTCAGTTCTCTAGATGATGCATAGTCTGAGATACTCCTAGCACACTTTGACTGTGCTCTTTAAGCATTCCCCCCCCCCATGTACTCCTATCTGCGCTCTCAGTGCATCCAACCTGGGAGCAGCCTATCGCAGTCAGACTTTGACTGACATGGGCACATTTCAGTTAGGAACCCGGCGGCGTGTCTGACTGAGGACATGGGGGCTCCTGTCACCACTCCAGCAGCTGATGAGACAGTGCAGCTGCTCAGGCGTGCGGCTCTCCAGCACTTTTCTTCTTCCTGCGGCAGTGGCATGAATTTTTTAATAGGGGTCATTTGTAACGCCGGTGATGCCCTCCCGCTGTTCTGGACCAAAAAACCTAACTCAGTAACCATCTTATCACAGCTCCCCAGCCGGCTGTTGTGACTCTGCGCTGACAGACCTGGAGCCATGGGGAAGGGAATGTGTTTCAGCAGGGGTGGAAATGTCAGCATTTCAGGGGGCAGGGATCCTTCAAAGGGGCCCTGATCCTAACACCTGTGCACCCACATCTCCCAGGGCCTACAGTGAGCAGCAGGAGTTCAGCAGCTCCCAGGGAGGCCTGTTGTTTTATTTTGGGGCCCGTGAAGGTGATTGTTCTGCTCACCGCACAGCGGCATCTCCCCACGGCTCGTCTGGGGAATTAGCTCTGCCATCTGGTCAGAGGCCCATTCCTGCAGTGACTCAGCCCATCATTCCCTCTCCCTCACTCCACAGCCTCTCGTGCTCCGGGAGCTGCAGCGCTGTCCTCTTCACAGCTTAGCGCTCTGGCCAAGTCACAGCAAAGCTCTCCCCCATTCCAGGTTAGCACCAGTCCTCTGATGCAAGCTGTCCCTGGAGGGCCACTGCCCGGTCCGGGCTATTCCCCCAGTGGCAGGTAAGGGAACCCACACCTGCCCTCTACACCAGGTTGCACTCACAGCCAGCAGCTTGGGGTTTTACTCTCCCCCAGCCCTCAACCGCTCCTTCCCTGGAATGCTTTCTGCTCTCCCCTTACAGCTTCCTACTCTTCCCCCTGCTATGAGAGAATGCAACTTTCCTTTCCCAGCCTGCCAACTTCCTCTCTTTATAGATCCTGCCCAGCTCCTCCCCGCAGCCGGACAACCTCTGCTATTAGGTCCTAGCACTCCCTAAATGTCCTTAATTCAGTTGCCTTTAGGAACTGTGGTGTCAGTTCAGCATGAAGACATTGCAGTCCGAATCAAAGCGTGGCCAGGTTTTTCAGACATCACTTCAGCTTCTAAAAAAATCCTTAAACAAAAAACCAAACACCAAGGCAATGCTCTGGATGCAGACTCCAGCCTGATCCTGAAATACAATGTGCTTAACTTGTACACACGAGTAGCTCCACTGAATTCAACAGGAGGACTCGTGCATCTAAGCCATTGCAGGTTCCAGACCACTGAGCTGAACGGCAAAACTCCCATTCACGTCAACAGGAACTGGGCAGCCCAAGGTTAATTGGCCTAATTTACTCCACCAGGCCTTGTTTGGCATGGACACCCCATCACAGGGACTATTAAAGACAACTGGCTTGGGAAACCTTTTGAGACACTTCCCCAGGGATAACCAGAGTTGTGAGGCTCTTTGCCCTTAGGACGAGGAAGTCTTCTTTGTGCCCGCCAGGGGTCAGCTCCTCAACCCCCCAGCCTCTGGCAACATAAGCCCTGCCATCCAGGCCCCGCTGCGTCTATACAGGTTAGCGATAGGCACACACCAGTCCCTGAGCATATCCCTGGAGTGCCCAGCCCCTGCTCCACTGGCCACTCACCAAAATAGACAGTTCCTCTGTTCCTTCGGGAACAGGACACTCCAGCTTACCAGTTAAGCATAACTGAATGCAGCTCTGCTGAACACACAGCTCTTTGATTTGTTTACTTAAAGCACAGATTCAAACGGTAGCAAGCAGGAACTGGAAACAAAGGATTACATGCAAAATAAAAATCGCACATACAAGACCTTAAACTTAACTAATAAGACATTGTCATGTCGTATAGAACAAACGCCTACCCAAAATCCATCCAGTGTATTACAGCCAAGCTTGGCTGTGATCTTCTGATCAAGAGGCAAGTCGCACCATCCTCTTGCCTCCTCGGTGGAAAGATGCAGGGTTTGTTCGTATCCCTACGCTTATACTCCAAAAATCCATTGGCCTCACTTACAAACAGGATATCCTCCACTGCTACTGTTTTCCTGTCTGAAATCGCCCCGGGAGATTTGCAGTTACTTGATTAGCATTTTGCTCAGCCTGTACATGGGCATTCATGGCAGCGCATACAATACAATTTACATGTAGACAAACGAAACCAGTTTCTTACTTCCTGGTGACTGGCCCCAACTTAACGATAGAATTTTCAGTGTATTGGCGTAAGGCCTTAAAAGCCTTGTCCGCATGTCCATGTTGCAATGATTACAATGACCACGGAGACAAAGGCTTTCAGTAGAGACCTTATCTGACTATCTAATAGATTAGTATGCAGTTACCAGACCTGGAGATCCCTGCAACCGTTATGCACCCTGTGCCCTCTGCCAGTTGTCACCAAGAGGTCTCTGGATCACACCCTTCTTTCCCTATGAAAGGAGCATTATCCTACAGTGTTATCCCACAGAAAGTGGTCAAATTACTACACCGCACTGTATAGGTATTCCACGCTAATTGCTCCCAACGCAAGGGAGCTTGCTGACTTGCTGTACGTTCTAATGATTTGGTTACCTCAAGCCACGAGTCATCTCATGGCTCCTGCCCCTGCAACGCACACCTGCCTTTCACCGAGGTAGAAGCTTGAGTTCATTTATGTAAGTAGGTCCACATGCGTTTTGCTAAGCTACGCAGTGGTATGGCTTTAGTCATTGCATTTGTCCGATGGCTCCAGCATTAATTCGGTTGCCTTTAGGAACTGTGGTGCCAGTACAGCATGAAGACATTGCAGTCCAGATCGATCACAAAGCATGGCCAAGTTTTTTCAGAGATCACTTCAGCTTATAAAAAACATCCTTCAAAAGAAAAAAACAATATCAAAAAACCAAGGCAATGCTCTGGTTGCAGACTCCAGCCTGATCCTGAAATACAATGTGCTTAACTTGTACACACGAGTAGCTCCATTGAATTCAACAGGAGGACTCGTGCATCTAAGCCATTGCAGGTTCCAGACCACTGAGCTGAACGGCAAAACTCCCATTCACTTCAATAGGAACTGGGGAGCCTAATATCGTATAAAAGGGCAAATGCTCTTTCCTGGTCACTTCCAAGCTTATGGGGTGTGAGCAGCTGCTTGGCATCTTTTCTGCCCAGTATATTCAACAAAGAAGTGCCGCTATCTCAGGGACTAGTTTAATGCCCCAGCCCTTACCTTGCCCCCTGTCCTGGGGCAGATAGCCTCCCACCAGTCAAGAAGGGGTTAATGAACAATCAGCCCTGTGCAGGTTGTCAGGTCTGGGGGCAGACCCCTAGAAGGAAAGAAAGGGGGCCAGCAATCAAACAAGCAGAGCCAAAGCAGCCCATCCAGGCCTTCGGGCCACGTGGTGGAGAACAGCTTGAGCGCTCCTCCAGCCTCGGTCCGCTGAGAAAGTCCATTGCTTTCTTTTAGTTAAAACCCCCAGGACTAAGCCATGGCCAGACGGCGGGAGCTGAGACTCCCTGCGGAGCCTGAAAAAACTGCTCTCTGCTTTGTGTGGGCCTTGGAACTGGACATTTGGACCATTTCCTCCCCTCGCCCCCACCCAAGGAGGGCATGGACTTGCTAAAAGGCAGTCAGAGGACCAGATCCCAGGACCGCCATCACCCAGGGAACAATATATGAGGCAAGCAAGAAGCCTGCCTTACGCCAAGGGGGTGACCTCGAGACAAGCTTTGACACCCCCACTGTTAATTTCCTTCTGATTGGTTCCGAGATCTGGCTGCCTTGACATACATTAGTGAGACCAGACTGGGCACACAGCTTGAGCGGTGACAAAGATCGGGCGCAGGGAAACGACTGGCCAGAATATCCATCGACAGTTTGAATTCACAGCTGCCAAAGCATTATGAACCGAGGTCTCTACATTCTCCTTCCTCCCATAAAAAACCAAGTCCTGGCCATTTATTGGTAAGTCAGGAGAAGTCCCTTCAAGCAGGCGAAGAAACCACCCTCCCACGTCTGTAATCAGTGCAGATGAGTGGGTGCCAAAGCTTCCTGATGGGAAGTTGCTGGGAGTTGGATAAAGCCCTAAGGACCTGGACTGGGTGCTCAGAGAAATGGGAGACTTTAGGAAGGGGAGGTCTTAGTGACAGAGACCAGGGGGAAAAACTGAAATGAAGAAAAAAAAAGCTACAGTCCATCTAACGTGCCACTGAAGAGGAATAATGAAGAGAACGGGTTACTTTTACAAGCAACAATTGCTTTCCAGCTCAGGAGTAACAACAGGAACACACATATATCCCTGCTCACAGCAGCCTGCTGTCGCCCAGCCTGTCAGCATGTTGCTAACGTTATTTTACATAAACCACATCTGCCATCCTAGCATCAGGCAGATCTAAACTACTGCACACTTCATTTACCCTTTCAGTTAATCATCGTTACCGATGCAGAGACTCTGAAGCAGGCTCTGCTTCTTGCTTTTGCTCAGCGGCGGCCAATAAATCAAGTGTTCTGGGGACAACAAAGCCTATGCCATTTGCATAATTGTTTCATTCGCTGCTTTCCTTTAATATATGCATGATCTCTTATTTTATTAAAGGGAGTTTAACAAATGCAACTGGGACCACAATCGTCATCTGCAAAGGTCAAAAGATGTAAGCATCAAGACAAGGTCTGCAAAGCATAGTGCCCGTCTAATGCTCACTGTAGCATGGAAATAGGATCATGAATTCCTTTAGGGATTCTCACACAAACACATCTAGGTTTCCAACATGTTTGTGCATTAGATGAATAACACACTGTCACTTTGTACGTTCCCAGAGATAAAAACCCTGCTCACTGACTTTCTATTCAGTATGACTTTCCTGTTTCCCCCCCACCTACACGTAAAAGGACTTTGCTAACACTACGTCACCGATCTGAGAGAGTCAGTATCTACGTCAGACGTGATCGAAGGCCTGCAATTCAACTAGCTAGTCTCGATCCCAGTTCAACGCTTTCTGGCAAATGATTATGCTTAGAACACCCTCATACAGATTGGGGCCAGGGGATTCTCCAGCCATGGAGAAACAGAAGGAAGACTGACATTATACAATGGGTTGTGCTACTTACAGGATTTCAAAACCAATGGGAGAAGTTGCTAAGTGACAAGAATACATTCCCACATCATTTACAAGATCCAAACGCTTCGACAAGGAAATAGTTACCTGACCAACCTGATCTCTTTCTTGGTGAGAAAGTATTTTAGACCAAGGAAATGCAGAAGAGCTAATCTACCTGGATTTCAGTAAGGCAGTTGATCGTTTCCCATGGGAAACTAAATTAAAATCGGAGAAGACAGATTAATTCAATGATTTAAGCTTAGCTAGAGGAAGTGGTTAAAGGGGAGACTACAACAGGTCACACTGAAAGGTGACCTGTCAAACTGGAGGGAGATTATTAGTGGGGTGCACAGGGATGAGTCTTGGGACGGATCTTAAACATTTTCGTTAATGACCGTGGCATTAAAAAAAAAAAAGTGCGCTAATAAATTGGCAATATCTCCCAACTGTGTCTCATCTGCAAATTCAGAGGACCAGAATATCATACAAAAAGGTCTGGATGACTTTGAAACTGGAGTAACAGACATGCAAGGAAATTTAATAGTGCAAAGTCTTGCATTTAGAGACAAAGAAGAAGAATTTTTGCTATAAGATGGGGACGTATCAGTTGGAAGCAACAGAAGAGGGAAAAGGCCTGGGTGTATTGGTTGATCACTGGCTGACTATGAGCTATGAATGTGATGCAGACATGGCAAAGGCTAATACGGGGCCCAGATGCATCAGGTATTTCCAGCAGAGATAGGGAAGCATTACCACTCTTATACAAGGTGCTAGTGAGACCTCATCTGAAATACTGTGTGCCATTCTGGCTTGCCATTTTTTAAGTAAGATAATTCAAACTGGAACAGGTGCAGAGAAAGGTTATTAGGGTGATCAGAGGAATGGAAAACCTGCCTTATAAGAGGAGACATAAGATGCTTGGCTTATTTAGATTAAGCCAACAAAGGCTGAGGGGAGATATGATGGGTATCTATGAATACACCAGAGGGATAAATAACAGAGGGAGAGGAGTTATTTAAGTTAAGGGCCAGTGTTAGCACATGAATAAATTAATATAAACTGGCCATCAATAAGTTTAGCTTTGAAATTAGATGAAGGTTTCTCACCACCAGAGGAGTAAAGTTCTGGAACAGCCTCCCAAAGGGAGCACTGCAAGCAAAAAACATAACTAGCGTCAAGACGGAACTAAATAGGTTTATGGAGGGGATGGCATGATGAGGCTGCTTATGGTGGCATATAGCGAATCTGTGACTATTATTAGCAAATACCTCCAACAGCCAGCAGTGAGACACTAGACAGGGAGGGCTCTGAGTTACTACAGATCATTCTTTCCCAGGTGTCTGGCTGATGGGTTTCTGACGTGTCCAGAATTTAACTGATGGCCATATTTGGGATTGGGAAGGAATTTTCCCCAGGTCAGTTTCTGGGGAAGGGAGAGTTGCCTTCCTCTGCAAGATGAGGCACGGGTCACTTGCTGGTTTGAACTAAAATATGTGACGGATTCTCCATAACTTGAAGTCTTTAAAAACGATTTGAGGAGTTCAGGAACTCAGAGGAGAGTGGTCTACAGGAGAGGGTGGGTGAGGTTCTGTGGCCTGTGATGTGCAGGAGTTCGGGCAAGGTGATCACTATGGTCCCTTCTGGCCTTAAAGACTGAGTCAAGGATACCATAAGTGTAACAATTACTGCAGAAAAGATTGCCTTCGGATTAACAGGGACTCCAGTGTTTTGATGTAGGTGGGACACCATCCAACAGCATTTCAGACACCAAACCTTTCACAGTTCAGCTGTACCCAGCTACTACATTCTATTTCCAATTATCTTAAGTACAGCATAACTTGTGGTGAGATAAGCACCTGGCTACAGAATGGTAGAAAATGAATGGCACCAACTGGCTGGAGAGAAAGAAATGCATCACTCATGGGAGCAGAGCTGTATTTTCTAATAACCCCACCCTCTTTCACTGTCCTAGGTAGATTAAGTATACTCGTCAAACAAAGCAAGTATGGACAGAGGAGGCTGAACTCAGCCATGCAACAAAAATAGTAACTTGAGGTGACCACATTTTGTTGGATAACTTTTTTTCCCCCTCTTTTTGGACAAAATATGGCTTTTCAACCAAAACAAAATTCTTTAGGACATTTTCATTATGGCCAAAAGTCTGATTTTTCAATGAAAAATTATAAATTGTTCTTTTGTTTTTTCCCTCCTCATCTTTCCAGTGAAAAGGAGGGCTATCAATGAACAATTGGTTTAATTTAGTAAGGGGGGGGGGAAATGAGGAAAATGCTTCCTGTAAAATGAAATCTCTCCATTCAATTTTCTGTATTGCAGAAGATGTATAGCATTTGCCAATATTACCCTTCTGTAGACATGTGAGTGAGGCCTGAAAATAAGGATCATTCTTTTAACAGCTCTCTTACTGTTACTGCAGGGATGAGCCCAGCCCAATCTATTAACTCATTAGTGATTGTCCTAGGAATTCTTAAAACATTAAACCCTTGGGGATCTCTTAAAACATTAGCCATCAGAGAGGATCCCTTAGCTAAGCTGTTACAGCAGTTCCTTCTGACTATCTGAGCTGAAGAGGTAAAAGACTACCCAGGGAGCTGTGGTGAAGGGGGCGCCATGGTTAAGAGGGTGCCAGCGCCCAGGCAGGGTAAGAGGCAAGCACCCACCGGCTGGGCTCCGTTCCTTACTTGCGGGTGGCTTTGTGGGCCGGTCAAGCTGGCTCCCACCCAGAGGAGAGGCTCAAGTTGCAGGGGTTTTGCTGTAACTTGTGGTTGGAGAGGATGTGCCCCGGAGGCAAGCTGTGGGAGCCCCAATGGGCCCGTGCCCATCCCCGTGCCCCGTGCCATGGGGGAGCACATGGGGAAGAGCTGCCCTCCCTGCCCCCAAACACCCATACAGCAGGGGCATGGCCAGCCTAGTGGCGTACAGCACTCTCCAAAGCTGGGCAGCACCGAGGAGCAGAGGCAGTGGGACTCCCTGGACAGGTTCCCAGCAGCTCAGGGAAACAGACCCTGTGTCGGGTACATGCTGTGCTGGGCTTCAGTCCGTGCCTGGCAGCGTTGCCATCCTCCCGGCACGTCGCATGGATGCCACTGCTGCCAGGGCTGGGGTGCTGTAGCAAGTCAGCCCTGGGCATGTGGGCTGCCCGGGCCTTTGCAGTGGTAAAAGGAGATCTGCTAAGGACTGTGCACCCCTAGCTGAAAAGCTTCTCCAGGCAGCTCAGGATGCGAGAGCGGACTGCACCTCCCTCCTTCAACTCACAGAAAGGGTGCAAGAGACAGGTTGGCCCAGGGCACCAATTATCGCTAAGGCCGGCCCTGAAAGGTGCCACGTCAAAGACAATTTCAACGACGATAGAAACAAAGGAGACCTACGTCAGTGCCTCTCAGCGTACAAGTGATCGACACTGCTCCTTTCAGTCAGCACAGGCCGTTTTGCCATTGCCTTGGTCCACGAGAACACAATGTGCAGAGGGATAGGGAAGAGGAGGTCAGCAGACAGTAGAAGGGAAGGTTCCAAGTCATGGAGAAGCCTCCATTACTTAGGACTAATACAAGTTGAACATGAAATAAAACTAGTTGCTCACATGGTTGGATTTCTCTCTTCCCTCTGCTGCGTCTCCTTTCTTTGCTTTGTTCTCTGCCTCCACGGTTATTGCTCAGCTCCCCCAGTGCATCCTTATGCCCATGCAGAGCCTAGCTCAAAAACCAAACAGCAGCAACTGGGGCCACTGCAACTTAAGCCCCAGTTGCCATAGCCTCTATGCACATGGCAGCAGCAGGCCAATATAAAGCATTTTAACAAGGCCTGTTCCTGCCCCTGCCCCGTTCTCCCTCCATAAACTCTTGCATGCCTTCAGTACCAGGGGTTCCTGTAGCAGGTGTCTGGCCAGTTCTTAGGAATCCACACCGTAAAACTCATGGCCATGGCAGAGGTTGGTAGCAGGAAAACCAAGAGGGGGAAATATTGACTGTATGAAGGGAAGTCTGGAAACCACCAGCTACCTGAAGCATTGGTAGCCAAGTGGGTGGGGAAAGAGGGAATAATTGTACCAGTCAGGGGGCCCAAACAATGTCTAACAGCTGTGTAAATAAAGTGAAATGAGAGGCCATGGGGACTAGCAGATATGATGTACTGGGCCCCAAGTTTCTCTCGACAGGCTTCAGCGATCTGCTGCACAGCTGATGAATCGAGACCTCACAGGGCCAATACAAGGAGCACAGCTCATAGGGCATACAGACCTATACAACATTTACAATGTTTTCTTTCCAATGGGTTGCCTCTTGATAAGCTAGAAAGCAATTTTCTCCATTAACTTTCAGGTTTCAGAAAATAAATCTGACCTGTAGCCCCATTCCAGATGAGAACAATGACTGCAATTGCCTCATTTACAGGAAGATTTGCCTAGTTTGGATCAGCAGCAGATTAGACAAACATTTGTTAGCTGTCTGGCTATTATTTTGGTGATAGTGTTTGATAGAGAGACTGGCTTTGCTGTGCTAGGGATTATATTTTATAACCGGTTATACTGAATTTCCCCATCAACTGGTGGCAATGTTTTTAAGGCATTTGACCTAGATTAGACCATGACTACTTTCCTCAAAAGTAGTCTGTATTTATCATCTTTGAGGAGGAGTCACTTTGAACAATAGTCTCTGTGCTATGGAAAATGCTAATTTTTTAAAATTCAATAGAAACCCTCTATAAAAATCAAAACCCAGCACAGAAACGTCAGGGTCCCAAGCACTCCCATCAAAAAAAAAAAAAATAAAACCATTTAATGAATGTCGTCATCTCCATTTTTTTCTTCAGCTAAGCTAAAAACAGATATCTTCTTACAAACAAGGCAATCTTAAGCAGGACCCATCTGAGTTGATGCTTGCTAGCAGTGACTTAAGTCATACTTGATTGGACTGAGCTGTATGACTTCAAAGTGGACCTCGCACCTGATTTGTCTGGAATCTGTGGAGACTGCAAGGTGGAGCAGGTGAAATACAAAACCGATGAGAATCCCAGATACAGCTAAGGCACCTTGACTTAGTCTCAACAACCCATGGGAGGAGACACACATTTCAGTCTCAGCTCGGTCATAAGTCATGACATTGGACAGGACAGGCCAGCCTTTGGCCCTTTCTCCCTGTACCTGAAGGAGGCCCACTAGCAAGTAGTGCTGTGCCAACAAATCACCACCATCTGGCTCCTTGACTGCAGTCCCAGCTCCTACTCTACAAGAGTCCAGATGACCACAAGAGCTGGAGTCCATGAACCATCTCATCACATTGTGCATCTTCTTGTTCCTTTCTAGCTTTGATCTTGTGTTGATTAATGGGGAGATGCCCCCACCATTTTATTCTCTTTAATTTTAGGGTGTGAAAGTGGAGCTGTGAAAGCACGCAAAGTCAATGCATAGAAGGTATCTGAAAGTGTAGTTCTTGGGTTTAAACAATCCCTAAACGTAGTCTCAGAAAGAAACTCATTAAAGCAAGTCTTGAGACCTGAAATTCATCTCTAATTTCTGATGATAAGCAGAAGTTTTACAGCTCTTACTTAACAGTGTTTGGTTAAAGTCTATTACAAAGCTCTCTTCTGGGGGGGGGGGGGAGGATGAAAGCGGATAAGAATTCAAGTCTAAAGACAGGAAGCGTTATTATTGGCTCAAAGGTTGTGGTTCAGACAAGAAGATAAATCATCATTTGGTTTCAGTATTAAGCTACTTAACCAAATTCAAATTACAGATTTAATGACTTTGGTAAAATGTGTTAGTGGGGATTTATAACTAGACAGCCACTTTCTTAGAGTACAGATTAAGTTTGTTATTAATTTGATGACTTAATTCCAATTCAGTATGGAGACTAGCTTGTTTGATTTGATTTTGATTCAACTGAACATTAAGTTTAGTATTACCAGTTTAGTTATAGCACCATGTGTTCTTGATTTCATTTTAGTTTAAGAGTTTAAATAACATTTATCAAATACAAATGGACACAGCATCACATTTCTTTCACCAAGAATTGTGAATCCAGAACCTTTGTTGGGCTGGCATGGATACCAGCCAGTCAAACACTTGACCAGCTACCCCTAGTAAGTCTATGGTTCTCACATAATTGCCATCCAAGAAGCACTCTTGGTTGCTTTTGAAGGAGTCAACTTATTGGTAAGCCTCATTGGATCTTTGTTTGTGAATATTCCTTTATTTGGGCTCTGTTCTTTGAATCAAAAGACTTTTTGATACTAATAGCTTTGATACTAATAGTTCGATACTAATACTAGCTGCAGAGACAGGAAGTCCCTTAAGTACTTTTCCTAGTGACTGTGGCTGAGAAACTGCTTTGGATTTTTTCTAAGTTTCTATATTAATGATCTACATTTTACTCATGTATTTGAGTTGAAAGACAGATCATCCAGTCTGACAGATGAACTAGGATTTAAATATTAGTGCCTTGCAGCTTTATTTGTGCAAGATGCTTCCTGAACTGAAACAGACGAGCGTGTTCTGAGTTTCCAAGGTGTTTCACACTTTTCCTGTTTCTGCCTTTGCCTGCAACGGCATTTCTAGCAGCTTCGGATTACAACGAAAGCCACAAGTTCCTTCAAGAGAGAAGATGACAGCCTTAAATCATAGACAAGAAACCATGGCCCAGAAAACCTGCTAGAGCCTATTCCAAGAAGTACCACCCTCTCCACCTAGTGGTAACACACAACATACATCCAGAACCACACAACAAATTAACAGTACTTGATTTTTGCACCAACTTTACTCTAATCATGAGGCAGTTCCTGCTCAGATGGTCAAGCCGGAGGTTTCTCTCTTTACATTGCGGCAGCTAACCAAGGAAGTAGAGGAAGTTGCAGAAATCTTGCAGTAGGGTTATGAAGAGAAGGGGAACAAAGCCCCAGTGCAGACAGGGATAACCCTGCATGTTACCGATCAGGCCCAGAAGCCACAATCTTGGTGCTGGCACAGAGTGGGTACAAGAATCAAGAGGTGACAGTTGGGGCCTCCAGGGGGTCAGCTCAATTTGTGCCCCAGTTGCCATGGCCCCATGGGTGTGGAAGTAGCTGGGGCATGGAAATGCCTCACCTAAGTTTTTTCCTGGCTCTGCCAGGCCCCCACCATTCCCCCAGTACAGGGGATTTGTAGCAGATTTCAGTCTAGTTCTAAGGAATCCACACCACAAAACCCACTAGCATCCCCAGCACAAGTTGGTAGCTGAAAGGACAAGAAGAGATGCTGCACACTGCAGGAAGGACAGCTAAAACCATCAGCTACTGTGTCAATGTGAGGATCCTGCACAGCTGCTAATCCAGAGCTCTTGATCCCTTACCTCATGCCAGTTGGCTCGGTGAGTGTCAGAAGTGCTGCCGTCAGATCCATGAAGGACACGTCTCTCCATGCTCCATGGCATCATTGGACCCCACCAGCCAGTCGGAGGTTCCATTATCAGTCCCTCCCATGTCGGGCATCTTGTGCCAGCATTGCATTGTTGGCATTTCTGGCCATGGTGATTCAGTCTTAACTCATTTGTGAATCAACACTTCATCATTGTCCCATCCATCAGTTCACCACCACGTGTCAACGGTTTCCTTCACGAGTAAAATATCCAAGGCAAAGGCAGGCTAATATTTTGCACAACATACACATAAGCACCAGAAGCTTGGGGTTCTCCTAGCTTGTGATCAAAGCTTAAGTGAGAAGAGAAAGAAAAATAAGGATACATTTAAGAGTTAATTTTGGAAGACCGCAGCAATTACTACAGTAGTGCTAGAAATCCCAAACAAAGATTTAGGGCCCAAATCAATCAGATGAAATTCAATCGAGCAAGTGCAGAGTCTTGAATCTGACAGACAAAAATCAAATGTACAACTACAAAATGGGGGATAACTGTCTGGGTAGTAGTATGGCAGAAAAGGACCTGCAGATTATTGAGGATCACAAATTAAATCTGAGTTAACGGTGTGCTGTTGCTGGGAAAAAGGCAAAGGTCATTCTGGTGTGTATTAACAGAAGCGTCAGATGTAAGACACAAGGTAATTATTCTGCTCTTCTCAGCACTGATGAGGCCTCAGCTGGAGCATTGTGTCCAGTTTTGGACACCACACTTTAAGGATGCCAACAAATTGGAGAGAGTCCAGAGGAGAGCAGGAAAAATGCTAAGGCCTGGTCTACACTGCTGGTGAAATAAGGCCGTAGTCGACAGGAAAACTACTCTACGTAGCTTGCCTAACTCCCATTGACTTTGTAACTTCCTTTTAGCGCGCCGTCTCCACTGCGCCAACAGGAAACACGTATCTGTTGACACAGCGCTATGCTTTTTTTGGGGAGGTGGTTTTAATAGATTGACTTCCAGATCGATTGAGCGTGTCTTCACTGCCACTCAGTCGATCCAGATAGTTCAATCTGACGGCGGTGAATTTGAACAAGCAGCAATCAGTCTAAATCTCCCTTTTTCCAAACAACGCTATCCATTAGGAAAAAAACATTTCCAAATATAAGGCTGCGTAAGCACTGCAACAGTTGCCTCGGGAGGCTGTGGAATCCCTATTACTGAAGGTTATAAAGAACAGGTTAAACGAACACCTGATAGGGATAATCTAGGTCCATTTAATTCTATTTCAGTGCAGTAGGAGGGATGACATGACCTCTTCCACTCATACAGATAACACGTACAGAGACATGAACCAAGTGAAGTAAAGTGTTACAAGGTGAATTCACATGGCATCTGTCCAAGAGATATGCAAGCTATGTGCCAATGATGATGATAAAGGCCACTGTGGAAGAACAGAGAATAATTAGGCATATAAAGCAACACAAGAGGTGTAAAATTAGATACAGAAGAGAGACTGCAGTTAATGATATCAAGACTGTACATATAATAAAAGGTAACTGTAGAGGATAAAAGGAAAATTTCATAAGTTAATTATTAAAGATGCTTTCAAGAATAAGGAACAAAAGGGAGGTCAGGACAAGAGCATGGCATGCACTCTAACGAGACTGTGCAAATAAACCAAATAAAAGGCAAATGCTTCAAAAATAAGATGCGTGTCTCCACCTTTCTTTTACCACAAAGCCTGACAAGATTTTGAGGCTGTAAGAAAAGTTGACAGGCAGCTGCATGGACATAATCTATCTGCAGAAACGGTTTTGCTGTTGGCAGACTGATTTCCAAGGTCAGTAAATATAGCGTCAGGTTATTTCAGAGGATAAACCCACAACTCCTAGGTGCTGCTACACCACAGATGTTAATACAAGCTATAAAGTAATGAAGACCTGATTTAGCGATTGAAGCCAGAAAGTGCTGAGTTTGGGAGTGGAAGGTAAAAGGAAGAGGCTACAGAGGTGCCACAAGGATACTTATCTGGTCTAGTTCCAGGAAGACTAAGCATGCAAATACAGTAATGAAGTTTGTCATCTGGGGTAGTCTGGCCCTGATGTTGTGTACCAGGTCTTCCTGCCCACATACTCCCTAAGTCCCATTTTACTAGCAGAAGGGAGCTAACGTGATGAACTGGGCCTGCAAAACTACGTGAAGGGGAGCAGCAGTGACACACAGCAGCAGCTCCTGTGCAAACGTATCGTGCATAGGGGCGTGGAGCCTGGGAGCAGCTGCTCTACGGCATGTTTCTGGCAACAGGGACCGAAAACCCACAGCAAAGGACCAAAGAGATGAACATGGGTCAGGACTGTATTGATGTTAACCTTCCTCCTTGCTTTCCTGCAGACAACTGGCCCACTTGGGTGATGATCGGGGCCCTGAGGGAAAATATCACGATTCCGCAGACTGCATGGAAATTAGCTCAATATCCCGATTTCTCCAACAGAGCGGGGGGGGGGGAGAGAGAGGGAAGGGAAGCAACAGGCCTCTGCAGACGTCAGTCTTGTGCTCAGTGCAGCTCGCGTTCCACAGGGCAGCGGCACCAGCTGCCACGCCCTGCACGACACCGGACAGCACGTGGAGCACGACAGGAGGCCCAGCTCCCAAAGCATTGGGCTATCAGGCTGTTCAAGCTGCCTCCTACTCCCCATAGGAGCCAGTCCGCGGACCCCAGCCGTGCAGAGACCTCACCAAAGAGGGGTACAGGGCCCCCACCTCAGCCTGGGGAGCTGCCCCATCAGGGCAGCCTGGGGAGCTGCCCCATCTCTCCTCTGCTCCCCCCAGAGTCCCTGGATACTGTCCAGATCCCTACTCAGTGGGCACCTGCTCCAGGCCCAGGCTCCAGCAACTGCTCCCAATGCCACTGGGTGTCAGTACAGCAGGCTGGGTGGGAGCACATGGGTGCTGCTGGGTACTTGGGTCCCCCTGAAACTGCTCCAGTTGTTCCCAGGGGATGCCCCCTCCCTGCTGTTGGAACATCCACCATGAGCTGCCTGAGGCCATCTCCTCTGTCTTCTTCTCCCACTTTCCTATTTCCCTCCCACTACTCCCCTCCCCAAAGCCAGTTGCGGGTTATTGCCTCACACCCCCAAACTCTACTCTGCTATTTCCTTGCTAAGACTTTTTCGCTTGAAAGATTCCTCCCCAAGGCCTGGTCAGACCTGGGCCCCGAACAGAAGAGCCTGTGCGCCCCTCCATTTGAAAAAGAGGTTGATGAGATCCCAGTGGCTCCAGAGAAACACTGTGCCCTGGAATGGTGCCTTCTAGACAGAGACCTCACAACCCCACCCTAACTCCAAAGTCCTAAGTCCCTGATTCAAGCAGTAGTGTCTTAGTCTTTAAGTAGTCCCATCGGACCCAGTGGCAACTTGGGAAGTAAGGTGCTACTCAGCTTGAGTAAGGGTGGCAGAACCAAGTCCGTGAGCAGTAAAACTGAGCACCGCCCCGTGAGCTGGATATTATTTCCATTTTACTGGGGGCAAATCGTTCCTAGGAAGCTGGAGTGACTTGCTCAAGGTCAGGATTAATCACTAAACTGGATCAGAACCCAGTAAATCTCCTAAATAAGTGAAGAGAACATCAATCCCTACTGTAAGGTGGTTACAACGTTGCTAAGGGGCCATTTCAAGCTACACCTTTCCCTGGGCAGATGAGCTTTCAGTATGCTTTCTATCTCCGCTGTTCCAAAGTCTGCAAGTAACGTTAGTGCACGATTCTTGGGCTACACACCAATCCTGATCTGCAAGCGACCGCAAATGAAAGTGCAATGATTTTGACCTCCTTTCTCAATATGCCTCTGCTAATCAAAATCCGTATTTCTCTCCAAGGTTGAAATGGGTCAAACCTGAGACAGGAAGACGTATCTAAAAACAATGAGAATCACACAATCTTATCACTGATGCAGCCAGCACATGTGATGCACCTGATCACAGATCTAATCAGCTCTTTTCCTGCTATGGTATGACTAATGCACATTACACACAAACCAGGCTTTCCTTGGGTGACTCAGCATAGACAGCGACTTTGGAAAACCTATTCCAACAGATTGAAACACACAGGTTCACATCAAGACGACCATGTGGCACTGGGGGGAAAACCGCACCAAGGAACCAGGCAGAGACTAGCCAGTAGGAGGCAGAAGCAGCCAAAGCAGGAACCCTTGGACAGTCGCCCTCTGCCTTGTGCCGATTGGCTGCTTTCACCAACCATGGGCGGACTGGCCATCTGGCAGTTCTGGAGAATGCCAGAGGGGCTGATGCACTAAGGGCTGGTGGGCCAGTTGGCCTGCCACGGAAACCTTTCATCGGGGCCTCCAGCTGGGCCTGACCGAGCATGGCAGCCGCTCCCCCATCACCAGGCTTCGTCCCTTCCTCCCCCTCTCCCACCACGTGGGCCCAGCGGCACCCTGGCCAGCCTGCTGTAAATGCCAGGGCTGCTTTTTAGTTCCAGTCCATCACTGGCTCCAACCTTCTCCCTCCCTCACAGTCTTCACCTCAGCTTCACTCCACCCCTGGCCCTTGTACGCTCTTCTCTCCTGCCTTGCCCCACACCCCCTTCCCTTCAGTGTCGCTTCTCCTTTCTCTTTAGGTGATCCTCACCCAAATACACCCTCCTCACCCACACTGCATCCTGACCCTGGAGCCATCCATCAACCTTACCAGACAACGAATCCTTCCCAATTCACTCTGGTTATTGGTACATGTACCACGAGTGGTACGCAGGCCACCTCCCAATGGTACGCATCCATCTGCTGCTGCAGGGGCTGGCCAGGAGCCACTCCCAAGCAGCATGATGGCCTGGCCATTCTGTCTCCCTACCCCCTGGACTACCACTCCAGCACCGGCTCTGCCCCCAAGCAGCGTGGCAGCACTCCCCTCTACATGTGGTGGCATTTTATGTTGGTGGTATCTACAGACCCCCAGTGTTCTCTGACCCTCTTGATATGGGTCCATAGCCATGCCCTGCAGGATACAGAGATGCACCTTGACCCCACCTGCACCACACAGACTGCAGACTCGAATACCCCATCCACAGCCAAAACATTTGCTTATACCTCCTTTCCCAGGGATGAAAAAGGAACCAGCATACGTATACCCTGGCTGTGAGTATGTTACTGACCGCATCTCTGTCCCTCTTTCTCCATTCCAGCCTCCTGCCCTCCCCTTTAGGGCATAGTATAAATTTCGTAGACACAAACTAAAATAACTCTTGTTCTTCAGGACGGAATGTGCCAACTAGTACCTTCTTGCCACTTCTCTCACGTGCAAAGTCTTTAACTCGGGAAGATTGTTCCACTGCAGTGACTGGGACCATCTGTGCAATAAAAGCAGATGCTTAGACTTAATGGCTGAGATTTTCAAAGCCATGCAGGAGGATTTAGAAACAATTCCCATTGAATTTAGACAGTTCCCATTGAAATGAATGGAAGTTGTGCATCTAAATCTCCTAGGCAGCTTCAAAACTTTCCACCTACATGAATGGTAAGTGCAAGTGTTAAGATTGCACCACTGAAGAAGCTGGGAAATACGGACGCTGAGGGTTGTGCTGCAATGGATGCAGCAAGCCAGCTACAAAATACACACGCCTGGGGACTGTAGAGACTGGCGTCAGCCAGATTTTAAGAGCCCACTCTGAGGAAAGAATGCACAGGAAAAATTGCTAGAGGGATACAAGTGACCAAGCAGCTGCCAAAGATGATGGTCTTGTGGGCAGAGGATGCTTCGTGTACCATTATATTTCAACCCTACTTTGAATTACACACCACGTTTCTCATTTAGGTCATATTTCGATTAAATGCTTTGTGCGAGGCTCAGAAGTTCTCATTGACTGGAGACAGAATTCCAACCACTGCTCCCATTTGACTGAAGAGAGTTGACAGCAAGGCCAGATTAAATGGGTAGCAGCAGGACAATTACCATGGCTATATCTTGCCAACAGAGAGGAGCATAAGATATTTTTGGAAACCTGGGATTTTTGCTACAATATTCTCTAACATCTATGAGTCAAAGACTGAACGATCTGCAATTTCTCATTTGCCTGAGGCCCAGCGTCCTGGGAATTTCAAAGAGTAAGGCTCATTTCACTGGAATAATTTATCCCAGGAGTTCCAAGTCTCCTGCTGACCTGGCTCCAGTCAGGACCAATGTGAAATATCTCAAGGTGGGAGCAGGCAGGATTTCATTAGGAGAGAAATTTTAGTACACCCAAAATGAAGAAATTATTAGAAGTGATTTTTCAAATGCTTAACTATTATCCAGCCAATATTTCTTTCCAATATCTAGCAAAGCAGATGCTAAATTATACATCAAGTCTGACGTTTCCAAATTTAGCTTTTTGGAATTATCAGAGAGGGAAAGAAACACTGGCAGTTGTGTGTCACCTGAAAGATTCCAAGCCTCTAGGACTACCCTGTATTCTCACTCACTCACTCGAGAAACCCATCTTGCAAGTCACTGAATTTTCATGACATTCCTCCCGCTCCCCCCCAAAATGGGATTGTGGTTATAAGGATAGGCAGAGGTGGTTGGACAAGATGGCATTTGTGGCTGTGGAAGCATCTGCCGGCACAACACAGGAGATGCTTGCAATGTTAGGTAGGAGAAGCAGAAGTCAAAACAGCAGGAAAGAAATACAGCCAGCTGCATTTGAACTTGTTTGAGAAAAGTATTGTAAACCTTTCACACGGCTCTTTTAATGCTTGGCTGATTACTTCTCTGATTGACCTACGTGGCTGCCAAAAATGTCAAAACTAATGTCAGGCTGAAAAAAGGAAGTTAGATTACTAGGACTTAGAGAAAAAAATACAACTTGAAATAAAGTCAAGGTGAGTCTTAGGGATAGGGGAGCAGTCACAAGTCCAACGACAGTCTGTTCTTCGCTGCTGTAGGACAACCAGTGAGGAACGTAATCATGCCACGCAGAACATGAACCATTCTACTGAAGCGTAACACAAGAAAGGAATATATTCCCTCGTATCAGAATACGGCCAGCCAACGTGCTACATTTCCATCTTCTCTGCAATCCATCTTTTGTTAAGGACTGTCTGTGGGGTCACAAAAGTCCTGAGCTAATTATAATTCGGGCATTCCCATTCTGCTCACCTAAGATTGACAGTAGCATCAAGTGGATGAACTCCTACCGTGTTGCCTTTTGGACAGATATTGCCTTTCACATCAGGGGTGGCTGCATTTTGATTGTGAGCAAAATGGTTCCCATTCATCCAGGACTCAACTTCGCAACTCATTCACCCAACTTGTTCCAGGGAAAGCAATAAAGCCTCTGATTAGAGTAAGGTTACAGAACATATCCGTAGGCAGTAGAGCAGTTAGTAAAAGCATATTGGGATCATTGGGAAGGAAAGGCATTACAAATTGAATGTTCTTTCAATATGCCAGATGGGACTGGGTTACAGGGTTTCATAAAGAAACTAGAAAGAAGTAGTTGACCTTTTAAAGAAAAAAGCAAAAGGTAAAAAAGTCATTATGTACAAAATCCTCTAATTTAAAGAATTCAGAGGTGCTTTCAGGTATAGGGGCTCTGTTCCACAGCTTCTAACAGCCTCCTGGCTAATTTAGCATCCTTACAAATGTACCATATTCACTGGTGGGGCTGCACCAAGTAATACGGTACAATTTCTCGCACCTGGTTCTAGCACTAAAAATCTGATGTGGCTACGGCAAGTCAGCTGTAGACTAAAAGCCAGGAGTCCAAAAGACAATGTGCCCTTCCTTAAGTGAGAGTTGCTGAATCAAATGTATTAAAACAGTATCTAAATTTCAAATAATCCCCACTCTTTAAAGGGACAGTGGGCGAGCCTGTTCACCATTTCACTGGGATAAGAGGCAAGGCAGCTCCTGTAAAGCAAGGCTCAACACTGTAGCACTTATCAAAGTATCTGCATGGCGCTTAGATGTATAATCGGATACACAAGTTCAACAAAAGTTAGGGTCGAATTCTCAGGTTACATCCAAGCCCAATATTTCATTTGGCCACATCCCCAAAAGCAACAGCAGCCGCAGAGTCCTCTTCCTCTGTGGGAAGGCCGAGAAACTAAACACTAAATTTACAGTTTTCTTTTTCTAATACCCAGAGTGCGTGACTTAACCTAATGGGGCAATTGGCTGTGTTGTGTTTCTTTCAGCATCACATTTTTTAAAATGACTCCCCATTTTCCTTTCAAGACAGATTAAGGGATGCACTCAGCCTACTGATTTCAGCATAGCATGGAGCAAGGGTGCTACCTGGTCTCTGGGAAACAACGGGTTAAACCAGCTGACAGGTGCTCAAGAGAAGGTCTAAGAATAGCTGCTCAGGAAACATGTGGGAGCAAGGAGGTTGGAATTACTGGATGAAATCCTATAGCTTGTGCAGGAGATCAAAATAGATAATGGCTCTTTCTGGCCTCAAATTATGGCAGAGGTGGCCATGGCTTCTTGCCAACATGCAGTTCTGTCCGCTTGGTCTTCAGTATCCTGCTCATCTGAGGCCATATAACCCAATACGAAGCCCAAATGGAAATAAGTTGCTCTACTAACACAAGTTGTTGGTACTTATAAAAAAACCTGGTGCTGTCAAAATATTGAAGCACGCCATCCACAGTGAGCCAGTTTCCTCATCTATGGAAACATGGGCAGCTCTGCAGGAACGAAGCCTTACAATCAGAAAGAACAAACAAATTGAATGAGCTAATGACATTCTAAACCAAAAAAAAAATATCCACCTACTATATGGAACCCTTATCACTTTGATGACTCATTGTGTTTTAAGTGACAAAATTAGCACCAACTAAATTTCACCTGATCAATGGATAGGGGAGGATTGCCCATTTTGTATTTCTGCATCAGCATTTAGTCTTCAAATGCGCACTTTTTCTCTTTGATTATAGGGTGGGCTCAGTGCTGCATTCTTAACTCAGGCAACACTTATTCAGCAGCCTTAAACCCAGATTCTCAGAGACAGAGGACATTCATTGGTTTCAAGACAGCTCTCCATACCCCACGTAATACAACAGGGCCGTATCCCTAAACAGAGAGTTGTTCCATTTACTTTCAACATATTCTAACTCCCTTGTTATAAGCACTCACCCCTGCAGTACACATTTTGCCAACTACAGCTGGTTTTGGCTTAATCAGTCCACTAGTCAACAGGAGCAGAATGTGTGATTCTTCTGAAGTGCTCTGCTGGAGTTGGGCATCATATATATGTACAAGTTAAACATTCTTATGGTCTAGATTCACTATGATGCCCATCACAGGGAGCCCCGCCTCATTCTACACACACCCCCTCTTCCCAATTTTCTTCAAGTGCAAGAAAGGCGAAAAACCTCTCCCCTTTCCCACCTCTACACGCCTGGCCAGAGTTAACAAAGTTGACAGATGAAAAAAATTCTGCACAGCTTTAAATGCCCACTCTTGCACTACCAATGACTAAACTATTGTACAACAGACACCAGAGTGCATGCACAGCAAATGCTTAAAAACACTTATTGTTCAATTCGGAACAGATCATCCCCAGACCAAAGGGTACATCTGTGACCTAGACACCAGGGCCAAAATTCCCCAAAGATGAGTGCCTGCAAGGGAGTTGCCCGTTGCCCACATACTTAGATAGCTAAATAGCAGTTCCCTAAACTTTGGCTCTGATTCTATGTCCCTGCCACTTTTCAGATTGGAGTAATCTCCCATTAAAGATAGAAAGTCATCCAACAAAAGGGCACATTTTATAATGGCTAAAATATATCGCCCCCCCCCTCCCAAACACACACACACACACACACTCACTCTTGAAAATAGCTCAACCATTTTTGTTAAGGTTTCTGAAATAATTCACTCTGGGTTGTGAACAGACATGGACACCTCCAAATCAAACCAACATTTGAAGGCACTGTTTTTCCAGTTGCTTAGATCTTTACCAAATGAAAATACTTGCTCAATCTTCACTCATGCAAATAAAAACATGGCACCTATAATCACTCCTTTCATCTTTATGGAGGTGATAACTAAAGACAGCAAACCAACCATTAAAAATGGCTCACCGTACAATAATTTGAAGATTTGTTTTATTTTAATTAATGTTTACTATACTTTATGGTTGTATCAAATGCGAGTTATTTGGCTTAATACAGGAGTAACTGGATGAACTTCTATGTCCTATGTTACACACAAGGTCAGGCTACATGATCTAAGAGTTTCTTTCGGTCTTAAAAATCTATTTTTGCTATACAGAGATGTGCTGGGATTTGCATTAGAAACTTCTAATTTGTAGTGTATTGCTCCATCCTGGGACATTTCCTTCTGAATGAAATGTCACACCAGGTCTCAGCCCAGAAGGGATTTATTGAACAAATAGATTGTTGAATTCGTTTTGAATGATACATTTTCCTAGATTCACATAACTGAAAATTGATTTTTGCTAAGCATGTAGTTCCTGGACTAGTAGCTTTGACTGAGGGGGAGGGAAAAGGGTATTTTAAATATGTGCAGTTTCTATTAGATGTATAACTGTAGCAAAGGGAAAGCTATCGAGTGACAGGTTATTTTGATTTGAGAGTTTTAACACTAAGCTTATCCATAAAAATATGGAATTACTTCAATATTTTAATACACTGTGATACTGTTAAAAGAAAGGAAGGTTTGTTATTCATGGGAGGATTTTTACAATCAAGGTAAGGAGTAAAAATCTTAGAATAATTTGACATTTTAAAAAAAATGGCTAGTCTTAAATGTATCATAAAGGGAAACTATATTGCAGATATATACTGTTGAAAGATAATCATTCAATATCCATATAATGCTATGATTCTTTTATTATGATGTGAACCTGTACATTGTTACCCTATAGATATAATTCACATATTCCAACAGGTCACATTTTCCAGGGACAAGTGATCAAATGAACGATCCATGTCCCTTAATGCAAGGGGCAGAAGTAATAGAATTTTAAGCCTTATTATTCATTCTGTGAAGCATTTTCGTACATGCTGATATCTATTCTTGTTCAGAAATGAACACACCCCCACTTGGAGTTTGCTAATGTTGGGTTTCCCATTGACCTTTCCACTTTGTTCCACAAGAATTCAGTCCGACTCCAGCCCCATTACTCAGGTCCCTTTATTTGGCACACAACAAAGCTATGCTGAGCTAATCAGACTTAACCGTGGGGGGGGGGTATAGGGCATGCCACACATCCAAAGTTACACAGTAAACCTCTTGCTTGCCATACTATCATACATGACGTTGCATTGACTACATTGTACACACATTTTGGGATTGGCATGGGGTCACTTTGTAGGAACCAATTCTCTGTCCATGCGCAGCTTACTCTGTACTTCATCTTATGTTCCAGGCTTGTTTTACCCATTGCTATCTTGTCCGTTGTAAATGGTTCCCTGGGAGTTCCCCCTCTCCTCCTTATCTTAGCTCGTACAGACACTCCATCTCCAGCCTGCTGATCTATTCACATCCCTAATGCCGGCTCCAGGAAACGACACTTCACCCTCGCCTTATTACTCAGGTCAAACCAAGCCTACAGCCAGCTCCTGGAACTCCAGAGTCAGCTTTTCAGACACTGGTTTTCAACCTTTTTGGCTCAAGGTCCACATATCATTTTTACAGCCCTGAAGGACCACCAGTCTCTACCAGCAGGCCCCTCTCCCCCACTGCAGCCAGATGGAAGGAGTTCAGTGAGGAGGCTGTCTCCTCGCTGATCTCCCGTCTCCTGGGCTGCAGCAGGGAAACCGCACACACCCTGTAGCTCTGTGCACTCCACCTGGGTCCCTAAGCAGTGGCTCCCTTCGGCAGCCAGGGGGACGGAAGATCAGTGCTCCCCTCTGGCTCTAGCAGGGACCCCAAGGCCTATGGACCTAGGCAGAGTGCTTTGCTGTGCTCCTTACTACAGCCAGGGGGAGGGGAGCACTGATCTCCCGTCCCTTTGGTTGTAACAAGGAGCCTGCTCTGGTCTTTAAGACCCAAGGAAACATGCTCCGCCTGGGTTCTTAAGCAGTGGTTCCCTTCTGCAGCCTGCGGGAGGGCAACTGGGGCCACTTTTGGTCCTCAGGCCACAGGTGGGGAACCACTGCTCTAAGGGGCCCTACCCGAGAGATGACGACAATGCTGGCTGCCCTCGGATACCTTCTCCCTGGGTCAGGGATAGTGCCAGGATGGACTGGAAATGCCTGCTGAGGCCATTAGGGAAGCTTCTGCATAGGGTGATATGGGCAAGCCATTCACAGGGGCTGCTCAGGCCCTCTGTAGGAGGAGACAGCCTGACTTGGAGACAGAGACTCATTTAACTCTTGAGCTTGGGAGCAGAGAGAGAAGCAAGACACTTCCGGGAGCCTCTGATTAACTCCCCCTCCCCATAAAGAGTGTCTGAACTGCTGAGGGCACGGATCCGGCAGCTGCCAGCGTCCACAGCGGCAGAGTTCCAGCGTGGCACCAGCTACTGAACGCTGGCCGAGACTGGCCCAGGACTCTCGACTGAAGAGCCAGGAGAGGACCCTGTCCCACCCAGGGGCGAAGACACTGTAAGAGGACCCTTCTCATTTAAGCCAGCCAGTGTTCACAGTGCTGTAGCTCTTGTCTCTGGTCTCAGTATTGTCTGCCTGGGAAGGTGCACATGCTGGGATAAGCTGTGAATGGTGGGAGGTAGGAAACTGGTTGGGTTGTTAATGGTTAGTATTTATTAGTTAACCCTAACCCTTTCCTGCCTCAAAACCTATTTCCTGCTCCCAGTCAAGTTCCCTTCTGTTATACTGTTATTTTGGGGGTGTCACTTCTTAGCAGGGGTTTGTATTGATGTACTTCACTGTTTCTTGTGCCCTGGGTTTTCTACTCCTTCCAGCCTGGGAACATTCATTTCCCCAAGGGACAGCAGCCCTTGTATCTTGGTCACAGTGAGGAATCACCCGAAGTGGATGTACGAGGCAGCACAAAAAAGAATCCAGAACCCAACCCATGCAAGAAGAGGGGAGAAGTCACTGCAAGTAGCAAGCACCAGGGACAATGCTTGACACTCACCTCGAGGGAGGAGCTAAACTTAGCTAAATCAAGCCCCCTCCCCCCATCAGCCAAACCAGGCTGAATTCTAGTCCGTTTTCTGAAACTTTTTGTCCAGCTCTTTCAAGTTATACTTTAGCCCTTGAGTCCCCCTGCCAACGTCTTTGTGCTTTTACAAAATCACAATTAAAATATTGTTGCCCTGTCAACGATGCAAACCAAAAATGGAGAAACTGGCTACCAAAAATACAGGAGAAGTAGTGGAACCAGTTATACGGCGTGCTGTAAAACACACAGCGCAAACAAACAGGAAAAACAATCTTTTCATTTGAACGTTAAGAGTTGCTTGTAAGGAAGTAGGTAAAAACTCGAAAGGGACGTCATCCATTCAAATTACATTCTTAATTTAGTAAGCCAGCCTGCAATTAAAGTAGGTGTGGGTTTACATAGTTTAACATGCCCGAGACCAGTCTGGGTGAGAAGAGACTAAATTTATGCAGAGTCCAACGAGCCAAAGTGTCTGAGGACTGAAATAGCTTTCTGCCTGAAACATCTTCTCTCATTTCACAGTCACAGCTATTGCAAAGTCCAAAGCTTCTTAGTGAGGCCTGCTACCATCTGGCTGTCCCTAATGTCTCTGTGCAGCCACGGTCCTTAAAGGCTTGTGTATTCAGAATTTGGCCTCAGTGTGCTCATAAAGCCAGCTGTGTCACTGGCCAACTGCACTAAAGACTCCTGCCCCTTTTCCATGTCCCCCTTTTTTCACTGTCCACTTCCACTGCAGAGACCCCTTCTCCGAAGCCTCGCAGGATCACTAACCACTGCCACTACAGAGCCCTGTCCCTTCTCAAGTGTAAGACCACTGTCACGAGGGGGGGGGGAAGGAGGGGGGACTTTTATATTCACAAACCCAACAGGAATGGCAAAAAGGACATTGCAGAACGGTTCACTCTTCCGCAAACTGGAGAGTGCTGTGGGCAATCCCAGCCCACTAGCAAGCAGGGGGCTAGGTCATTTCTCTCTTAGCCAGGCAGGAATTCAGGCACCTTCCCACCTCTCCTCCTAATCAAGTGGCCTCAGCTGCTTATGAAACCAGATTCCTGCTTATTTACTTCTATACAAGAGACAATACAACACAGAAAAAGCCAGAGGACTGCCCCTGCTTTCCATTACCTTCTGTATTCTGGTTCCTCAGAATATTATTTTCTCTTCCAAACAAGGTAGCTTTTAACACCGTGAAACCCTTAAGGAAAAGAGAACAGAGGCATTAAATGAATAGATGTTACCAACATCTTCAGCCCTTAGTGAGGGTTTTCTCTTCCATAACTAGAGTGCCACCGCAATATCACCAGGGTAATTTTAAGCTCCACTGGGTTTAAGCTGCCTTGCTATGTGGATTGTGAACATGATTTCCAGTCCAAAGATGGGGAAACTGAGGCAGAGAAACAAACACAAAAAAAAATGGACAAATGCTGCTTGCTCCGCCCCCAGAAGGGACTAACCAGAGCGGTATGATCGGAGGGAATCATTCCTGAAATTGGGTCATGTCATTCTTTCCCACACAGCAAAGCCTGTATTTGAAGGCTACGCCTACATCTAAAAACATCTCTCCAACTCACTTTGCCTTGTACTGGAAAACATGACAAGGCCAAATGAGTGGCCAAGTAGCTGCACAATGCAAAAACAAGGTTGAAGAGTAAAGAGATCTTGTTGTAAAGCAGTTGCAGGGTAGGCAGCTTCAGCACTTATTTAGTGCTCAAGGTATGCATGGGGCTTTGACACATTAAAACCAGAGTCTCCAGACCCATGAATTTAGACAGCCTTGTACTGGTCCATTTTGTGCCAGATCATTCTGCTACTCACACTAGCTCTACACTTACTGAACCGGTGACCTCGGTGTATGGTCACGTTCTGGAGGAGTTCAGGATGTATGTATTGTATTGCTCTTGTAGACTGAGAGGTAGGGGTGATGGGACAGCGAGCAAGTGGAAAGAGATGGACAGACAAGATTTGTGGGAGCAAGAGAGGAGACGAGGGGGGAGACAAAGGAGAGAGAGGGGGATGCCAGGTCGTGAGAACTAATAGTGTGAACCCCATGAGAATCAAACAGGGCCCAACGTGAGACACCAGAACCGCGAGCCATGGTAGCACTCGGGGAAGAGGCTGCAGGACGGTGACAACTTCCCCCCTGTGGCTCTCTAATACTCCTATTTCTTTCTCTATGATACTTATCCAGCCCATATTGCCACAGCATCTGGTGCCTCAGTCTTTAGTGTAATTATCCTCAGAACGATCCTGTGATGTAGGGCTGTGCTGTTATCCCCATTGGACAGGTGGGAAACGGAGGCACACAGACCGACTTGCCCAAGGTCACAGTGGAAGTCCTGAACTAGTGACCTAACTAATGGGCCACCTTTCTTCTCTAGTTGGAAATAGTGAAGGGGCTTTTTAGATTTAACAATAAAACCCCCATACTGAAGCTCTGAGCATGCTAATAAACATACAACACTCATACATCTGCTGCCTTCTTAAGCAATGGAGGTAAGAGTGCAACGTGACACTGACATTTGAGGCACTGATCCAGAGAGATCTAGTAATAAAGGCCCATGTGTGACCTGATGAGAGTGAAAGGAGTAAAATTAGTCTCATTTCTTTAGATAAATGCTTGTGCCCCATTACAGTGGAAGCAGATGATCTGAAATTGAAACATGAATGCTCAGAACAAGATGGAGGATTTGATTGTTATCTCACATCAGTTTAATACCACAGAAAAACCAAGAGTGATTCCTGATTTATATCAGCGCAACAGCCAGAAGAATTTGACTGGCATGAGAAGAGAATGCAGCACTGTAACGGGGAGATGATGGGAGTGTGGATGAGCATTTGGCCAACGGGATAGACTTTAGAAACATGGCAAAGGAAAAAGCTACAGGATCTAGCATGACCATGGCCTAGGCATTGAGGGAGTAGATGATGTAGGAGTCCAGGATGATTCCCAGGATAATGGAGGTAGAGCTGTGCACTTGGGAAGAAAGACTCACTCAGTTTAACATAGTACGTCAATGAAGCCAATTGTGATCAGAACAAAATGGCATGAAAGCCTTATTCTCAACATGGAGACACGTTATCCTAAACACCCCGATCGGTATTGTGCCTCACAGCAGTCAGCATTAGAAAGTGAACCTACTTTGAGGCCTGATGCTGAAAAGAGTCACCAATTTTCTCTGCATAAAACAGAAATGCACTTGGGGCTATGGAACAATGCCTGGAAGAATACAGGGAGAAAAATCAACTGAGCAGCAGCAGAGTTATAAAATGTGCAGATTTCAGCTCAAGCAGAGCGCATCATTTAATTTCGATACTCACTAAAAGGGAAGCGGCTGTGCCAAGGTGTACATTTACATAAAGTTGTAACGATGTCTACTATCCTCTTCTTAGAAAGCTTAGGTACAATCCCTCTTTTTTTTTTTTTTTTTTTAAGAGCCAATAATGTGATGCAAGCATATTCCGCCGCAGTACCAATTTACTCTATTTCCATCACAGAGAGCGGACGTGACCAAGATTTACTGTTAGTGGAAACGGTATTTCCAGTGAAAGTCATGACTTGGGCAGTGATGAAACCACAATGACATCTCGGCAGGAAGTGTGACCCTCACAACTAGATGAATACTTGGTGCTTGTCCCCTCAAATCTAAATTCCAGGGCAGCTGGCCACATGGTGCTGAATTCCATGGCTCTGAATTAAGCATTTCCACTTGCTTAGCCCTGCAAATGCACTCAGTGCCCTACAGTGTACAACACAATAAAAGCCCTTAACTTCTAGGAAGCACCTGGCTGCCACACATTCATATTGATTAGCACCTACTAAGAGGACTCACTCCTCCTTAGCCCACCAAACTCTGGGACAGAGCCATGCTTGGACAACCATCCTTCTTAACTGCCAGTGGCATTTGTCATCTCCCCTAGTGGGCCATCCATCATAGTGGGAGGACCTCAGAGGAGAAGCCGCCAGCATAAGTTACGTAAAGATATCCAAGAGCATCAGGATATGCAAGTCACAGGAGAGGGGGCAATGCTCTCGTGGAAGTTCTTCAGGGCTAGGTCTTGGCATTTAGCTACTGCACTACGGAAAAGGGGACAGATGAACACTGCTCCAGGGTAAGCTCTAGGAAGAGCAGCATCTCTGAGCTCCTGAGGGACAGGAGAGGCCTTCCCTTAAAAGGTGCAGCCAGCTCTGCCTGGCAGACTTACTGGGCTGGGGCCAGGCCATGATTCGTCTTCCTAGGTGCCACTTTCGGGGAGTTTTGCAACCCCAGAAGCACAGAGAGGAAGGAGCCCCTGTAGCCCCTTGCTCTCCTTCCCCCAACACATCTCCATCCGACCTGGCTTTTTGGAGTCTGCTTCTGCCCTCTTCACCATGAGCGACACCTTATCAAGCAAGCCCTGTTGACTCCATTGGGACATGAGAAGGAAAGCTCTCCTTACTAGGAGAAAGTGGATCCTCTTCTTCTGATCTTTCAGCCCAGGGATAGCAATTTCAGGGGAGGGGATTTTCTCCATCTCCCATCCAGGAGGGCCTCAATATTTGGCCCATCTGAGGATAAGAAGATGCTTCACACTGCCAGGAATGACCTTTCCTCAGGGCAGTCTGGGTTGCCTATCAGCACCACACAGAGTCCTCCGCCCTCTCACCCACTCCAGGGTTTCAACACCCTTGTCACAAGACAGCAAGTGTCCCTAGGAGAGTCCAGATAGAAAAAGGAATTGCTTATCAGTGCCGCAGCCAGCCCAACAGAACTGGAAGGAGGAAAAGGGTGTGATTCACATTTGATGCAAATATGCCAGCTAGCGCACGAGCTGGTTTGCTACATGCCAGTTTCCACTTGCTTTTCTAGCAGATGGCAGTGGCAGCTATTGGTGAAACTAGCACAGAGTTGACAGAAATCCCATAATGGCTTTTAGAGGGAAAAAGGGGCAGCAACACACATTGATCATGCATTCGTATTAGGCAGCTGGTGGCTCTACGGAGTTGTCAAACAATGGAGATAAGGACAAGCTGCAGCCAGACAGACCTGGACTCAGATCGTCTCCCCCAGTTCAGGATTTGGGCTCCATCTCCAAAACCACAGATTTTAAAAGCCCTGAACCTGGGGTTTGATGTTCAGACCCAGCTCCTTGCTTGCCCACCAAAGCGTGATTGGATGGTGCCCCATCAACCTTCAAGTTGCCTGTGGAATTGGACTTGCACACCCATCCCTCGTTGGAACGGGAAGGTTGGTTTGGTTCCCGCTGCAGGTACTAACGGAAGCATCATTGCTGTGGTTACAACCAGGCCAGTTGAGATTGACACTTGCTGCCCTTTGCATAACTGCTACCTAAAGTCAAAGCCTTTTAAACTGTCAATTTGCTACTGACAAATAAAGACCATCCCCTCGGTCCTGATGGAAAGGCTATCATCAAAAGTGTGGAACTTCCTGAACTGACTATTCTTCTGTGCTTGGTCACTTCACGTGATTTCCTAATACTTTGCAGCCTGGATCAGGTCAGGAACCTATGGGTAGTTTTAGCTGCTGGGAGAAGACAGAGGTTCAGGTTGTGAGCCCTCCCCAGGAGCTGTGCAAACAAAATTAGATGTAAATTCCTTGCTCTATTGTATAAGTAAGATAGAGATAGAGAGAAACGTTTGATAATGGTATAGTACTTTTTACTGTGGCATAAGTGGCCTCCATCTTGTCAATTTCTTGAAGTGAGCTCTTTCCTGAAACTTGTACTAATGAACCTAAAAATATCTTGATATGTTCCTCACTCACACACAGAGAATTTATGTGCAGGGCATAAAAAGACACCAGCCTGAACTGCTCTAACAACAGAAAGGGGAGTGAAGACACGAACTGCCATCCTGACCCTGAAGGCCGAAGAATACCTATCAACGATCCTCAAGTGCAAATTAACAACCCTAAAGTACAGAAGGATCCACCCTGGGAACAAAGGAAGTATAGAAATAAGAGAAAGTCCTGTTTTCAATTAGCAGGTGATTAACAACTATCCTGAACCCAGAGGCAGCATGACACAGCAAGGCCTATCAACTTACGTGAGAGCCAGCAAATATAAAAGATGGGTAAAAACATGGAAACTTTGGGTTTCATTCTGCAATTGTCATCTTGGAGCATTGATTCACATCTGACAGAGGCCTGGCTCCCCCCTTGTGCCCAGCCTAGCTGGCCACTAGGCTAGCTCGAGCAATACATAAAAGGCCTGGTAATTATATCAAACCAGCTTGCAGAACCTTATGAATGTGTGTATGCATGTGACTGCTTTTTAATATTCTTACATGTACAATAAATGTGGCTTATTGCCTTGCCCCCTAAATAAGATCCTGCTAGTCTTTTCTAAGTATAACAAGGTATGGCTGCCCCTTCAGGAGGAGGGACATCAATATAGCTTCTCGCCTTCTCCCTATCACTCCACCACGTGATGCACTATGAAATGGTTTCAAGTTCCTTCGGCAACTATTCCATTGTCTTCCAAGAGATTTTTGGCCACTGCTTGTTGCAAAGTGCAGGAGAATATATGTAAAGGAATAATCCTGCCTTAGGCCTGGTCTACGCCCAACGGTGAAATTCGGCAGCAGTCAACAGATGATGTAGCTTGCATATCTCCCACCCGTTCCTGACTTTTAAATAACTCAGTGTCCCCACTATGCTGTGCCAAAGGGAAATAAATGCCCTCCCATCGACACACTGTTAAGCTTTTTGTGGGGGTGGATTAATGCTGTTGACTTCCAGATCAATCGGGTTTTCACTGCTGCTCAGTCGATCCCACAGCACAGACAACGCTGCTGTGAGTGAAGACATACCCTAGATTTACAGGACAGATGGAGGGGAGAGAAAACTGACAAAGGTCGGTGGAGTAGTGGGTCTGATGGTTTATGAAGAGGAACAGTGTTTGAGGCAGCCAGAACTCTGAGTTCAGCAAAAGACTATTTAACAATTACAAAAACAGGAGAGGGAAAACAAGCATAGGTATTTTATTAAGAGAATGTCTAAACTCTTCTCCAGGTCTCTGTCTAGCCCATCTCCTATTGCTGCCACACTTGCTTTCAGACACGTGTGGTATAGACCATGTACATTCTTACAGCCTTCAGGAACAACATGGCAGAAAAGCAATCTTATGGTGTGGAGGGAGTTTTGAAGAGTTTAAGTGGAAAAAGACAAAAGGAAACAGTGAACAAACACTATCCATTCATTCAGAGACAAAGGGAAAAAGGGGAGAGGAAATTTTAAGAGTGTTTTCAAAAACCAAAAAGTGGAGAAAATTTTTATTTTGAAACATGAAAGATTTGTTTTGCCATTTAGCTGCAAAATGTTTTGGCTTTGATGAGCAGTTTTGGGTTAAAAATTACCAGGATATGAGGCAAAAAGCATTACATAAACCACTTAGAATGCAAACTGGAAGAGACAGCGAGAGATGTAGTCTTTCAGGATCTGCGAAACCAAGAGCAAAAACCCAACCATCAACTGAACTGGAGGGATTGAATAGCCCAGACAAGGTGTGGTTTTTTTTGTTTGTTTGGTTTTTTTAACCACAAATCATTCTTTTCTGAATTCATCTAATGACCAGACAAACTGAATTATAAGCATCCAATTTCCTAAGCGCTCTGACTATTATATTCATCATTTATATTACAATTTATATGACAGCTAGATATGCAGGCAGATAGATAGGAGGCAGATTGATTTGTGCATTAAAAAAAAAAAAGGATCAGTGTCTTATTCCCACACATGGTATAATTTCACATGCAGCCGAGTATTTAATATCTCTTGATCACCAATGAAAAAAGAATCAAGACTCCTCCTCTCACCATTTAGCGGAGTTACACATAGTAGATGAATATCAGAAGGTCCCAGAACTGCAAAGACTTAAGCACAGGATTAATCATAAGAATTAATTACTTGCATTGCAGTCGCACCTAGAGACCTCACCCCGAGGTGGTGTCCCCATTGTTCCAGGCCCTATACAAACGGAGAATCAGTCATTTCCCCTCTCCCCCAAGTGCTTGTGATCTAAATAGACAAAAACACACCATAGGAGGGGAAACCCACACAGAGAGGTGACGTGACTTGCCCAGTACCGCACATCAAGTTAGTGGCTGAGCTAAGCATAGAGCCCAGGTCTCCCAACTCCAAGTCCAGAGACCTAGCCACTAGGAGGACGACACCAGGGAAGCCAGACATCTGCGAACACTGCAAGATGAGGAGTAGGGCCCTGTGTAAATCACTATTTCACACACAAGTCATGCCATTACCCCAATACCATGATTTTTCCAGCAGTGGCAACGTGGAAGTTGACATCCCCACTTCTGCCTTTCCACTGCTGGAAAAAAGTCACGGTATTGGGATCATTTGGCTGTGTGGGTGGCAGTAGGGGGAACAGTAGGCTAAGGGGGAAGAAGGAGTGTCTCCCCGCCCATCCTCCAGCCCAGCCCCAGCTGAGTTGGGGGGGGGAGAGGGAAATGGGAAAGAGGCTCCCTATATACACATCATCTCCTTGTGCTTCAACCAACGGATCCCAGTCTCAGCTCCTCACGAGCTGGTGCTACGGTCTCCCCCCAGTGGCCACCGTGGGGTACACTGGGCTGGGATGCCTAACAGCCGGGCTTTGTCAGCACCATCCTTCCTCCCCACCAGTCAAGAAGCAGCCGCCATGGCCTGGGCCAGAGCTGAGCACAGAGCGAGCCAGGAGAGCCCCGATACCCGCTCCCAGCCTGCTGCCCCATCCCATAAGCCATCACCTCGGCAGAGAGGCCTGCTTCTGCCTCCCCACCATGGGAAAAGTCGCTACGGTTCAGGGGGCGGGAGATGAGGTCTCAGCAACTGTACACGTTCCATGAAATTCGAACACCCATGACACTGAATTAACAAAAAACCCACCCTCAATTCCGGCAGGGCCTTCGCTCCGAGGAGTGTTTGTGCTGGCCGCACAGGCTCAGGGAACACCACTAGGACAGCACCCATTTCTGAGCAGTCGTGCTCACACCCCCTCCATGCGCCGTATTGAACAAAGCAGTTGGTGTTAAAGGAAATGCAACGGGCAAGGGAAGATCAGATCAGCTAGCTGCGACACTGCCAGCAGCAAGTGAAAGCTGCGTAACAGATACCAGGTGTAAAACCAAGTCTACTGCATCAGATAGGAGTTGAATCTCTTTTCAAAGCAGTCAGTGCTGATTGCTTTATGGAAACATGTAAAATAGCACTAAGCTTTAACCCACAGGGCTCCACTTTAAAACCCTAGTGTCTCCTGCACCATGGGGGAATATCAGTGAAAGAAACACCATGCCCAATCTAGCGGTGCTGTTAAAGTCAGATGCCACTGGAAGGAGTAAGTATTAACAGAATTAGAACTGGAAGAGGCCTATCATAAGGCCACCCTTTGAGACCCACTGTCTGATTGGTCCCTCTAGTTTTTTTTAGATGAGATACTTTAAAAATAGGACCAAGTGAAGGAGGATCTGAGGGGAAAAAAAAGCAGCAAAACTGTGGCTTTGTGAGTGACTACGTTGGTCAGGTCTGATCAATTTGAACCAAGAAAGCATGGAAATGTGTTGTAGAAAATAGCCAGGACCAAAGTTTGGCTGGTGTGAATTGGCCACCAGTTCTACCACTCCTCAGACCCTCCTCCGTGACCACTGACCACTCCCTTTGTGACACTATGGGGCAACTTCCAGGAAACAGGAATACAAAGTAAGGCCCAGTTTACCTGAGACTGAGGCTAATGGGCTAGGCCTATCGTTGAACATGCATTTTCACTTACCTGTGAATTTGCCATGTGTTAGTGACCTAAAGAAGAGCTCGTCTCTTTCACCAACAGAAGTGGGTCCAATAAAAAAATATTACCCCACCCACCTTGTCTCTCTGTGTAAGTCAGGAATTTTGCATTCATGTGAAGCTACTCACAAACCCAGTGCTACTAATTTATGCAACTTTATTGCAAGCCATGCAATACCTGGTTTTTTTTTTTTTTTAAAGCCTCAGTTTCCGGAATCCTGTGATAACGAGAGAATCTAAGGGTTTTTGTGTTTGTGTGTGTGTTTTGCTTTTCTTTTTTAGGAAATTAGCTCCTATTGTTGCAGAGAAAAGCTTGAAAAATGCCATCACAATAGTAAGCACGCACACAAGCTTCTACTTACTAAAAACTATCCAGTACATTTTCCAGGTCAGGGCTGCTTTTGTTAATGCAGCATCCTCTCATGAAGTGTGTAATACTGAAGAAGAATTCACTCCTGAAACATAGCTCTGCAGGTCTAATTTAACCAAAGCAGAAAAGCAAGCAGCAGGGACCCTATGGAAAAGCTCACAGCTGCCCCTGGAAATATTTACATCTCCAGTGACAAAAATGTCATGGTGGACAGGTGGAGCCCATTACGGCACCGAATAATTAAAAGTATTTGCACAGCACACAGGCTGCCTCTCATTAATTCTGGCTGGAATATGAACTCCAGGAAGGTTGTCAGACTCCGTGTAAGAGGGGAGCAGAGAACACAGACATGGGCACATTCCTCCCCCGATTATTGTGAGGATGTACACTGGGCCTTTCATTCCAGACTGTTCTTGTCAAACCTGGATGCCTGAACAGTCAGTTCTTCATGTGCAAGTAGGGGAAATGGAAGACGCTGGTTCAGGCAAGCACCTTGATCTGTACCATCCTAACCTCAAAGGGATGCAAAGCTGGGTTGGAAATATTGCAAAAACAAGGTTTCCTGTTTGAGAATGAAACCAGGAAGTGCCAGCTAAGCCAAGACAGCAGCCTCTGCCTCTCACATGTGTTTCAACCCTTCTCCGGCAGACTTCGGGGAGTTCAGAGTGCACATCAATGAGAAGGGTTAACTAAACTTTTCCAAACCTCAAAGACAACTCGGTACAGATTCCACGGGAGTCTGAGGCAAGACACACACAGTCTGATTTTCTTACCATCCTTCCATAATGGGATTTAAACAGTTGTGCTGCAGGGTAGATTGAGAACAACTGTAGCTCATTGACAAACATGGGAACCCAAAACTGCTTATATAGCAAGGGCAGGCAAGCCACATGTTGAGATGGGAAAGAGCTTGGCTCCCCCATTCCCAGAAACATTATACCCAATTTTTTTCCCCGAAAAAGTTGTGGGCCCCTTCAGATCAGAGACCAATCAGTTTCATCCCACCTTAATCCAGCATGTCGCGGGTATTTTATTACAGTGTAGCTAGAGCTGCCTCCATCCAGATGTGACATAACTCTCAGCAAGTCAATACCCCTGAGAACAAGGGCTCCACGCCGCAAATAGCTCTGCTGTTCAATATTGGCACAGCAGTGCACTTCCTACATGGGGATATTTTAGTTTGCATGCAAACCACGTATCAGCAGAGTCAGGTGTGTTTGTGTATCTAGATTTCATTCAAAGAAGGCCTACTTGTCAGCAGCTTACCAGTTCTAGAATTAGAGGACGGTCATTGCATGCAAGATGATGCACGGATGGGGCACCAGAATCAGCCACCCTGGCTATTTGGGAATATACCTAGTGAATATTGAAGCTGCTCTACGTGATTTTTTCGGTCCTGATGGGTACCCAATGTTTTGAAATAAATCAAACCTTCGTTGGAGGAACCCAATTCATTATCCCTGTGTACAGCCACAAAATAGTAGAGCACAAATTATCCCCCCAACCGTCCTACCTCTTCATCACAAGTTAGACCGTCACTAACTAGGCAACACCACCACCATAAATGTTCCCAGACTTCGCACTCAGAGCCACTAATACCATTCATATGCCTCAGTACTTGAATCAAGTGACCATAGGGCTTGTCTACATGTGAACGTTGATTCCAATTCAGGTAGAGTGTGAATCTAAAGTGAGATAATGATCCTGCAATAACTGTATGTGGATACTCTTTTTTGCATTAGATTCAAAGTAGTGAAGCTAAACTAGAATCTAATCAAGAGAATCTTGTTCTGCAACACCCCCATCCACACATGGGGTCACTCTGGAATAATTCCAGGTGTACACAAATGTGAGGATCCCAAGAAGGCAGTCAGGGCCCAGGGTCAGAGCAGGGGCAATCTGATGCTAGGAGTAGCAGAGGAGTTCAAGTCAGGTTCCAGACCAGGGTCAATATCAAGAGTCCAAGTCAGGAGGCAAAATGCAAATCAAGCTGAGGTCAAAGCCAGGCATTCAGGAGCAGGAATGGCCATGACAGCTACAGGAGGTCCATACCTGTGCTGGGACACTTCCTGGAATGCCCCTTGGATTTATATAGGGCAGTGAGCTAATAAACTCATCAGAGCACACCCCAGCCCTACCATGGGCTCTGGCAGGAGCAGTCCTTCAACCCTCCCCATGAAGGTGTTTCCTTGTGATTTAAAGTTCATCACAGCTTCAGCTCAGAACCAGTTCCCCCCTCTGCCAGTTTTATGGGGCCTCTGTCAAACCCGTCCTTCCAACCCTTCCCTAGGGATCAGGACCCTCCGTACACCAGGGGTTCTGTCCATTTGCTGGATCAGGAAGGAGGCCTTGAGCTTGTTTAAATCCAGGCTAATTACTGAAAAATCCTCACTGTGTCTCTTGACACCTGGAGAATCCAGTTTGAACTAGTATTCGAGAACCAATCCAGGGAAGGCTTCAGGCTGGAAACCAGACGAATTATATTAGCATCCTCCTCCTCCTAGAGACGTTGCAGACAATTCCACAGCAACACATATGCAACTGCATTTTTAATACAACGGACCCCACAGGTATCCACTCTAATTCAATAAAGTTTAATTTAATTCAAGTGGTTTACCGTAACTAAGTTTTGTCTAGAATATTGTCAGACATTTCACCACCCAAAAGACTGAAGTCCAGAAAGATTTGCCTCCGAAAGTCACTTACCTACAGCATTACAAAATGACAGGAAATGCCCATGACCTTGGAGAACCTGGTTCCTTCAGAACAACTCCCTCCAGCCACGGATCCTGAATGAAAATAATGGTGTACTTCACATAGAACAAGTGTTGGGATGGTAAAGACTGAAGACAATACAGCCAAGTGGAATGACCCCACCTGGAAACATGGAGAGCCTCTGCAAACATGAAAACTGGTGCAGTGTCCCCTCACCATCCTGTACGCTGGAGGAACTATTTGAAATAAATGACAATAAGGTCATGGAGCGACAAGCTATGGGGATGAGCTGAAAGCCAGCACCTCCAATAGCTATGTACTACTAACACCACTGGTGCCTTGCTTCAGTCCTGACCTGATGGAAGAGGTCAAGCACAATGATCATTGTAGCAGTGGTTTACACCCCATGGAACCATGGCCACTGCCTCAGTTCCCGTATTGTGAGCTGGATGGTTTAGCCCTCTGATTAACTGAGAACTATCCCAGGAAAAAGACAAAAATCCAACCACCACAAAATGCAACACAAACTTCCTTGCAGCGATCTGTTCGTCTGGGCCACAATCCATCTCAAAGATGTGTGCAAGCCTTCCCTATCAGTGCAGGGGCAAACAAGTAGTTCTCCGTGCAGTTTCTCCCCCTCACAGCCACAGTCCTCCTCTCCAAGATATAACATACACCCACTGCTCTGTGGTCCCTCAACCATAAGGAGCACACACCCTGCCTCTTCTGCAAACAGCAGCCTTGAAATCCAAGACATTAAGCAGGTATCGCCACTTCTTCCCTTCAGGACTACTTCCTGCACTCTGCCCCTGCCCTTGGTAGTTTACCAAACCCTTTGTTGTCAGGTCCAGCTGTATCCACCCAAGAGCACTTGAAACAAAACACACCCCAGTTCCCCCACTCCCAGGGGGTTTTACTCTTCTAGCTGCTTGCTCTTAGGCCAGTTTCCTGACCCTGCTCACAGGACAGAGTGACCAGATAACAGGAGTGAAAAATCGAGACACTTGGTTTTGAGGGGGGGGGGGGGAGAAGAGGATAGTTGCATATATAAGACAAAGCCCCTAATAATCAGGATGGGTCTCAAATGATATTGGAACCTCTGCTCACTCTGCCACAGGATGAGCCACCATAAAAGTCCTGCTGCCTTGACAATCCAATACACTGAGGAAAAAGGTTACTTTATGTTCCTTGCTACTTCCCCAGCATGCTTTGCTCCCAGGCTGTCAATTCCCATGCTCCTGGAGCAGTATGACCCCTCAGAATGCTTGTTCTGTTCCAGAAAGGGGCAGAGCTGGACCTGAAAAGCGTCGAGTTTACCTTATGAGCATCACTTCCCGTGTTCTCTTTTCAGTGCTGTTCCATGATTATCTTTTAAAATTTTGTAACGCTTGTAAGTAAATGTCCCACAAAAGAGCATAATGCACCTTTCCTCTCAGAGGAAGAGAATTTTTCAGAAGTTATGCTATTAAAGTGAATTCACTTCCTGCAAATGAGAGGCTCTCTTGGCATAAAACCTAACAGTGACAGACTTTAACAGCAGCCACATTTTTTAACCCAAGTGATTGTAATGCGTTTTATGATCCTCAGTCATAAAAGTTCTTTTAAGCTGGCTTTGCATGACAAGCATGGCAGCATGATTTACCGCACAGCCGTGGAGGCACACAACCCTTTCTAGCAGGGAGAAGAGCCCTGGCAACTTGCTAGGAGCTCAAGCACTCCAGCTCATTTGCGTATGATTTTTAATCAAACGCAATGCGCACATTTACAGAATATTCTAAGTGTGCAGTGTGTTTTGTAAAACACCTTGAATAAATATCCCTTGAGGGCTACAGAGGCGTATAAATGGAAACACAGGCAACGTTTCTCCGCAAAGACCTCTGTGCTTTGTCTGAGGTGCATACATACAGTATGCTATGCATGTTAGAGTGTGCTACGTTTACAGTCGTGTTTTCTTCACATTTTAACAGACAGATTTCAGGTAATCCAGCACGATAGCAGCCCTCCCGCATAACTGGCTGCACCACACAGTAGGCATTGCTAAAAATTAACACACAAACCATTGCAAGTTTTGTGGAGAAAAATATATCTGAGTATTGTAAATCCTCTCTCAGATTTCTAGCAACAGCTTCAAGTTCAACCAAAATTAGGTCAGTAAACAAAGTTACCATTTTATGTCACTCCCCACCGCCCCCCCTTTTTTTATTATTAAAGTGTGTAGAAATAAAATATCCTACAAAGTCATGGTAAAAAATAATTACTGTGTAAAACCAAAAAAGGCAGCAGCTCACATCACAAGAGAACCGCTTGGATTTATTTTATCTCCCAAAGTTCGGTTTTTTTCATGTTCATATGAGCTTAAGATCCCAAGGTTGATCTATGTTAGACCATTATTGGCTCTGTCTGCTAGCACAGCTCACGACAGTTAGGGCTGGCCAGAGAACAACAATTCCGTTTCACAAAAAATGGAGGTTTCAAAGTTTGTTTGGTCATTTCAACGTGGAACAGAACTGAAAGACCACATGAAATTTTTCATGAGAAAGCATGAGAAACATCCACGCCAGAATAGCCAATAGATGTCTAGTTACACCCTCACCTGCGATGTAAGAGACCCGGGTTTTATTCCCAGTTGTGAATAAGGCAGAGTCAAGACTAAAACCGAGGACTCCCATATCCCAGGTGAGTGCTGTAACCAGTAGGCCATCAGCTATTCTGGGGTGGGAAGGGTGTGTCTCATATTCTTCCCCCAAGAAACTTTCCTGACAGTTTTTTTTTTGGGGGGGGGGGGGGGGGGGAGAAGGGGACAAAAACTGATATATTGCTACAAAATATATTTCCATTTCAACAAAAAACTTACATTTAATAGAGAAGTTTTTTGGTTTGGTTTTTGAATACGACCAGCTCTACTGACAACACTCAATATGTCTCTATCAGCAAACTGCAATTAAACAATGCTGAGACCAGAGTTTAAGAGTGACTAGCTAAAAATCCTCAACACAGCTTGTCTTTGTTCAGTCATGGTCAGCACTATCGTTGAACCCAATTCCTTACAATCCTGTTTCCACTCAAAGATGTGTCAAGCCCGAGTTTCCTACATTGTTTTGCCATCAAACTAGATGAACGGTGAATTCTGCATGATTTCAACAACAAACCATAAGTCAGCCCAGGGTCTGCCTAGGAGCTCATCCCCTTCGTAAATGAGCACCTCCTAGGAGTGGAGAAGTAAAAGAAAAAACGGTTGTAGCCCCTTTTGCAGTCTATGTCCAAATCAGCCTCTGTAAGACGACACGGAACTAGCTGAGTTAACGGTGGATTCTGATCTCAGCGTAAACATTCCACAGGGTTCTAGAAATAAACTATTAAGAACATAGGCTAGAAAAAGAATTAAGCCTTAAGAGACTACTAGTTCAGGAGCTTCTTTTAAAAAGATTTCGAATATTTCACCATTTTTAGACTCAAGAGCCTTGTTTCTATCAGGAACACAGCTGGAATGCTTCATGAGAGGATCCAAATCATGCATTTTTTTCATCGTAACAATTCAGCATTGAGTGTATTGCACATTCAAGATTTTTGGCATGATCAAGTTGGCATATTCTATTTCTAAAGTTCTGCCATTTATTTCTATTACACAGTACTTTCCCAAAGCAGTAGCTTCTCCCCACCCCTAACCACCACCAGCCCACACAAAGGCTGCTCATACAAAATAAAACGTGTACCTCCTTATGAAAAATTCTCAGTTAAAAAAAAGAAATCAAATTTTGGAAATACTCCATCTCATTTGTAAACTCTCATGTATAATAGCAATTGCCTGCATTGAGATGTTATGCCATGAAGGGTTGTCAAGAATTCAGGAAGTACCATCTTCCACCTCATTACGTTTTCCAACAGCACAAAACATTCCATGAACAAATTTGCGTTTAGATCCACCGCTTTACAACCTTGCAAAATAACCTAATAGTTTTATTAATGATGCATGGCCACGTCGAAAGTGATTTATATCACAGTAGCATCTAGATGCTCCAACTGATACTGGGCCCCATCATGCTAGGTTCAGTGCATACATGCAGGAAGACTGTCTATACATGAAATTGTATTGCTTCAACTAAACAGGTGTAGTTAACGTAGTACATGTCCCTCACCATGAAGAGGGTTATATAGGCATAGAGGTGGTTATGCTGGTACTAGCTATTCCCACATGGGAAGGGAAATAAACTATGGGTGTAAGGTACTTTTATAATAGTAAAACTGCCTCCAACCTAGGATTATCTCAGGACAACTATATCGGTGTTAAAACAAAAAACAAAAAAACACACCACACACAAAACCCCTTCTTCCCCCCCCCACCCCCACACACACACACTCGTTACACTGATACAACAACAGTGCAAACCAGGCCTTGGAGACAGTCCCTGCCCTAAAGAGCTCAAAATCTAAACAGAGGAGTCAAATGACATTATCCCTCACCTGTGAGATGGAGTTAAGGCACAAAACGTGCTGTTCCCTGAGTTCACACAGGAATTCTGTCGAGCTGGGAATTGAATCCAGATCACAGTCTAGCACCAGACCCTCAAAAATCATCCTTTAACCTCAGAAGAAAAATAGGATTGTGCTGTTCCAGCTGAGGGTCTCGTAGTATGCCTGTTGGAGCAAATAGCAAAACTCCCAATAACTAAAACATTTGCAGGCACAGGCTTTTAGTTTACAAACTGTTCCCGGTGCCCCATAACACAACATTCAGTGACAAGTGGGGCAGGGAGGAATATTTTGGTTTTGTGAATGTCATGCTGCATTTGAATCTCCCTTTTAAATGCAACCTTTAGTATGGCTTGGCGTGATCATTCTGCAGCAGGAACTGGACACCTAGGGGAGACCCTATCCAGAAAGCAGTGACTGAGCAAAGAAGGGCCCTCAACGATGAATGGCTCTACCTTAGTAGAACAAATGAGTTTCTTACCAATAGGGCCAGTGACTGAATGACTGCTTACCTAGAAGCTGAGGAGAGGAAACCACCATGGACATTTCCCAGCAGAAATGCAGGGGCAAGACTACCAGTCCAAGTGGGCTGGAAGTGCTGCCTGGCCTAGGGAGTCAGTCCAAGCCCAGGACTCTCGGGGGCGGTGAGGACACGGAGAGGAATGGCTTGGAGGAGTTCCGTTTACCATAGATCTGTAATTCTCTGGCGCTTGGAGGCGGAGAGATTCCTGTGCTAAGTCTGCATTCACTGCTTTACTGCCCCATTGTCCCTGAAGGTGGTAAGAACCTGAGGAACTAGAACATGGGGGTACAGGGCCACTGACATCTGCATTTGCCACTGGAAGCTTGTACCAGGTTTCTGCCGAAGGACCTGTGACACTAAATATTGCAGGAATTACCACCCACTATGGCCTGAATGGCAGTCCCCCACAGCCCACTGATTGGCTCATGCTGGTATATAAACCAGGAAGACTCCGGGGGGGGTCTGAGATGTAAGGCAGACTGCCTGCTTGCTGTTCCTCCAGACCCATCTGGCCCTGGTTTGTCCCTGACTCGACGACTCGCCTGTTTCTGTACCCTGACCCTGACTTCCCGGTATGCTGACCCAGCTACTTGTCTCCCAACAAACTTGGTAACTGACCAATGGCCACACAAACCTGGCCCTGACAGTAGCTAGGAAACCAGAGCTCCCCAAGCCAGGTGGACTCTAAAATGTCTAAGCAACTGGGGGCTCATGAGGGCTGGGTCGCTGGGTCTGGAGTCAAAGATGCCTGGAGTGGGGTCCCTCTGCCCTAGAAGGAATGTTAGGCTTTGGGTCTACACCTGGGAGTGTGCCTGAGAGACTCAGAGCTAGTGGTTCAGGTGAGAGTGGAGGAGAGCTGAATAGGTGACTGGAGCCTTGATCTACTGGCAAAGGCAGAAGGCGATGGAGAGACATTTGGAACCTGTTGAAAGTTGTATGCTCTTCTCACGTTGTTAAGCTAAATTACAGGTATTTATTTCCAGCATTGTAAACAATATCACCGTTTTGTTATTGTATAGGCTTTATTCTGGTGCTCATCTCCAGAGTATCTGAGCGCCAATGCTTAATTTGTGCCAGGGCTGAGCCCCAGCATCTCTAGCCTTGGCAGTTCACAGCTCTGTCACATCAATTACGAGAGTGCAAAAATTGCTTGAGCGCCAGCTCCTCTCTCATTACCAATTAAGCACTGCTGAGCACCTCACAGCGAAGTTTTTATCCTCACCACAACTCTGATGTAGGGAAGTATAAAGAAAACCAAACAAACCTTCGTAGGCAGAGGAATTAAGTGGCTTGCACGATAGACAGGAAGTCTGGCAAGAAAACAGATCTTGAGCACCTGGCTAGTGCCTTAATCACAAAGGCCATCCTTCCCATAGTCATCAGAGCTGCTGCTGCAGCAGCACCACACTAGTTGTTTGCATTGCAAAAGCGCCTAGGGGAGTACCAGACAAGAATCAGGGTCCTATCATCTAGGTACTGTAGAGACTAGAGTTGACCGAATACACTTACATTTTGCACAGCAGATACCCCAATAAGCCTTTTGCAGAATTAACTATGGAACACTGAAGCCATTTGAATTTCAATAGAGATACCAAGTGATGAAGTTTATTAGATTACATGACCTTGCATTTACCATATATCGACTTCTATCTGCAGAGACCCAAAAGTGCCTTTCTTGTTTTATTGTCTGTACACATCATGCTGAATATAGAAATCACGTATCCGCTGTTAAGTGCGAGCAGTGAGACCGCTACCGTTTAAGAGGACAAAGCAAGTTTAGGATTGGAATACCACGTACATCAGTGCTTAATGGACTACTTTTGCAATTGAGCAGGTGCAATGCCTCTGACGCAAAGGGAATTTGTCAAGGACAATGGAACTAATTAGGATGTGTCAAGTCTCTAAATCTGTTGCAGGAAGTAAGGAAAGGTAAGGTTTAAAGCAAGAGTTCAACACTGGAGCAGAAAGACAGCATCAGTGAAGATAATACTGCCCTCCTTATTCTAGCGGACTTGTTTGTTCAGTGTTAATTGACTGATGCTGGACTGTCGCATGATAGGGCCAACACTGAAGCAACCTGCAAGGAACTTGGAGGGAGGAGCACTGGCTGCAACAGGGAAGTGTTTGGAGGAGGCACCAGAAGTCAGTCTGTGTACCCATGGCTGGAGAACTCTGTAAATAGTTCTCTTAAGAAAGAGCCAGGTTAGTTTTACAAGTATGGAGCCTTCTTGTGTTATTAGGGGCCAGGATCTCCTTCTCACCACCTGGAAAGCGCTATCTTTCAGAGGAGAACCACCATGCCCCCTGACTGGTGCAGTACCAAGTCAGATGGAAGAGAGACATTTACTGAAACGCAATTCTCTTCTGTGCCTGGATTTTCCCCACCAAATACCGACCTCACCTGTCCCCACTAGATTGATAATCTCTTTGGAGATGGCATGGCAGCCGCCTTTCCAGCCAGCACAGGAGTCAGCATGAGGCTATTGCAGTTCACTCCAGAGTACCAGAGCCAACAAAAATCAAACCACAAGAACACAGCCAAGTCCAAGGGCTTGAATTCCTGTCGGTAATTAGTCAAGGGCCATCTGTTTTCATTAACAACCAATTTATCAAAAAAAAATAAAGAGCACAGTGGGGGGTTTGGATGCAATTTTGTTTGTTTCCATTCACAGTGGACTTTAAAACAAGGACAAATCTCCAACCTTTGGCAGTGCCGAGATATTAACACACATTAGTTTTCACTGGGCCACATTCTGAGGATGATGATTCTAAGGAGAGAGTCTGTGCTAGCCAAATGCACACGTTCAAGTACAGTAGTGGGTCCTTTGCTGGCTACTTATTTTTGTTAGTGTTGGTAACAATTTCCCAGGGGCAAAGTGCTCACTTTACTCTGACTTGAACCTAATGGGAGATCTCGCATTCAATTCAATGCAATCAACGTAAGCCAATGCTAAAGGCTTTGGAAAAATCCCTCCATCTCTTGCTACAGTTCAGAGAAACACAATAAATACCTATGAATAAATATAATAAAATAAGTTATATAAGCTAACATTTACATTTCATTAATGAGATAGGCCTTTAACTTGGTAATACACATCGGCTTCTCACAGGAAAGCTTTTGATTCCTTATAAGTTTTCCCATTAAGCCCAAGTGAGTATCATGTAAAGATTAACATACTTTGCACTCCCTTCACAAGAGTGTTGGAGTTAGAATTTATCTGCCTACACAGCCGTTGCTTTGTAACCTTAAATTCATGCCTTTCAAAAGAATGAATAACTAGATTTTATTCCTTCTAACCATATGTAAAGCCCAGTGCTTACCCAAAGACATTGCTAGCTGCAATTAACTTTGCTTCTGTATATATTTGGCAGGCATTTACAGAGGACTATAAAAGGAATGAGTCAACGCTGACCATTTTCATTTGATTTTGCAATGAAGTACACAAGAGGCAATTACTGTCTTTGCATTATTTCGTTTCCTCTTGTTTTATTGAGGCAGTTTTGTACCTGTGGTTAATGGTAATATTGCAATGTATGTTCTGCTGGCTAGTTCAATGGCACTTGTTGTGCCCCATGCACAATCAAATCTTTTGTCCGAGCCGTTTGGGGAGCACTGGGGGTTTACAGACAGTTCTGTCATTTTATAGACTGGCAGCCATGATGCATGCCCATACTCCATATGCAACTAGGGTTCATATGCAACCCCAGGGTCCTCAGTAGCAGACTGATTGGAAGTGGACGGATGGCCCCCGAGTGCTGGCCAGGAGGAGGCCCTTCAGAGTTCTACATGAGAGAAGCAAAGCTGCAAATTAGCAGCTACCCAAGCCTGGATAACAGACACCAAGGGCCAAGGCTGTGCTGGCTGCCTGTGGGACTGGCTGGCGTGCCCCCAGCTCTCCTTTCTGGGCTCCTGCAACCTCCCAAGGGGATGCTGGTGCCCTGGTTGTGGACAGATGGCCAGGACACCCTCCCCCCTAGTCGCTGCAGACCATGCACCGAGGGCGGTCCCTGCTGCCTGCCTGCGCTGCTCTGCTCTGTCTCCCAGGTGCACCTGAGCAGCTCTGGTGGCTGTTTGAAAGTGCAGGAGGAGGAGCGGGGCTGCGCTTGGGGCTGGCGGGCAACAGCAGCCCAACCTCCTTTGTCCCCTCCCCTACTTGCCAAGCCGGCAGACCTGTTGCAGCCGAGAGAGGAGCAGAATGGGCAGGCCTGGGGGGGAAATCCCTTCACCTCCCATCCTGCAGCAGCACCAAGGTCGCCTCCGGGGAGGGCAAAGGAAAAATCCCTCTAGCCAGGAGCTGCTTGAAAGTATTGCTACGAGAGGGACCAGGGCTGGGGTGTGCAAATGCAAGCATTGGCGCCTAGGCACCGGAAACCCTCAGTATGCCGCCGAGGGTTCCCTTCTCTAAGCTACACCGTGTTGTCTGTGCTACAACGGCACTTAGGCTATGTCTACACGCCACAGCAGCGGGCCTGGGGGCCCAGGTCAAAAGACTTGGGCTGGGAGGGCTTGAGCTGGCGCTCGAAAAAATAGCTGCGCAGGCAGCACTTGGAAGTGGTGGCTCAGGCTGGAGCCCGGCTTCTGAACCTCCCCCCGGGTAGGCCTGACAGCCGGCGCTCCAGCCCAAGCCCTGACTTCACAGTGCCATCTGCAAATGGCACATGCCACTGCCTGTCTGGGAGGCTCACAGCCACGGGCTGTGTAGACAGGTTGGGCCCTGCACTGAAGAGCTTACAATCTAAGCAGACCGAGGGCGTGGGGGGGGGGACAGGGCATCTGAACCCACACTGGGCAGCAAGGGGTTAAGGGACAGCTCTGGGCCCGGGCACTCTCATCCAGACACACCTGCTGGAGGCAGGGCTTTGAAAAGGGGAGCTGGGCAGGTCAGAGGCGGCCCCGAGGAAGGGAGCAGACGGCTGCTCTGAGGAGGAAGGCCTGCCCAGGAGCGCATCGCCTGGGACCTGACAGCACAGGCCGTGCGAACCCACAGAGGATGCGTGTGGATCAGAGACTTGATCAGAGCCATTTGCTCTGGGACGCTGAAGGAGGCCAGGATAGGAAGTGGGCCAGGGGCAGCAGCTTCGCACCCCATGGTGTTTGGTGTAGCTGCCCATCATTGGGCCCTGGCCCAAAGGCCGGTGGAGTGGGCAAGCCCATGCTCCCCTACCCACAACACAAGCCTTCACCCTTGGTGACAGGCCAGCAGGAGAAGACGGCAACTGTTCAAGGACCCCACCAAAGCCCCTGCACTAAAAGAATGGGCTGGAAACCCTTGGGCAGGGGTACTGAAGGACAAGACTGTGCTTCAGTGGAGAGATGTCCTGCCAAGCCTTGCCTGACCACTAGGCATCGCTCTCAGTGTTTGTGCACCTTCTGCAGTGAGTTACTGAGGCTGAGAGAGAGGTAGGGGCTGGGCCAGGACTAGAATCCAGATTTCTCAGTCCCCTGTCCTGTACCCCAACCACTCTAGATGCTGACCCCGTTCTACACAAGGGCCTTAATGGGTTTCATAGGTAACCAAACTGCAGATGACGAGAATCTGACAGTTAATGTACAAACCCAATTATACACCATCCTCTCTCTTCAATCACTGCTGCCAGTTCTGCTCTCCAGGATGTCATTTGTCTGCATGAATGTCTCAGACATTAACTTGACCCCAGGTTTTAAATAGACTGGATAACTTTAGAAAAATAACTGGTCAGGGAAAACAGAGTAGAGCAGGAACAGTGGCAGCGGACGCCTTAAATTATATGTCACTCTCTCTGACCCCCTACCCTCACAAACCATGGATGAGAGATTGCAGGCCATTTTTGCTTGGATCCCGGGAGCATATTTTAAAGGACTTTGTTTTGCATGTTTAAAAACTACAGCCCCAATTTTCAGTCCTTTTGCACAGACACAGTATTGGAATCTACAAGAGCTCCCTTTCAAGACTGCACACAAGTGATATGCGTTCCCTCCAGTTGCTCAATGTAACAAACATGCCCTGTTTAAGGAGAAAGGACCGGGGGGGAGGAAGGGGGAGAAAAAAACCAAATGCAATATTACTTCAAATGTCACCCCCTCAACCTAGACATTGCCGCTTTAAGGAAGCTACTGTCATGAAAAGCAGCAACAATGCTCCAGAATCCATGCCACTGTGTTCCCGCCCCAAGAGAGTCCGAATGAGATGTGCTGTCCTACGTCACAGGCACTTGTTGTCAATACATAATTTAATCCTATGTGCAGTACGCACTCTATGCATGTTCAAAAATAGATAGTTTTTATGAAGTCTACAAATGGCACAGGAAATCAAGCAAGCCCTCTCTCTCTCTCTCTCTCTCTCTCTTCCCCCCCCCCCACAGGGGTGACTTGTTTATGCATTGCTGTGTGCCAAGAATAGTCAGAGATGTGAAAGAGCCTAAAATAGCAAGAGCTTGACAAATGGAGCAGGCAGTTTATACCAAGAAAATGTCTGCAGAGATTAGATGTAGGAGGCAAAGTCTGTTCTAAGTTAAATTTGTGGCCTACAGCTTCTAAGGCTAATAAGCACCTAACTTGCCCTTTAAGGGCTCAATGCAGCCGTTCGCTTTCAGACGTGCAGGTGCCTCATCATTTTGGTCCCTGGTCAAGCTGCTTTCAGGTTTCTGGCTTTAAAATACACACAGCTGAGTAGCTATTTATAAAGCGTCTGTGACACTTATAGCAGCCTTCATGAGCAGCAGCTTTGCAAAGTGCTGGGCACCCTCAATTCTCACTGATGCCAGAGGGAATGGAAAGTGCCCAGCATTTGACACAATTACTCCCATAGTGCCCAGGTGTCAATGGACTGCTTTAACCACATGTAATGTTCCGTCACCTAGCGGCTCTCACTGCATTCAGACTGGGACATTCTCAAGTTTAAACTTCAGCTCTTGAACTTAGGAAGGAAGTTTGAAAAGGTGTCTATTATAGGATTTATAGCAACCCTCCATTGACCAAGCCACTTACCACCACTACAACAACTCATTCTGGGACTATTGGGGGGGAGGGGGAAGAAAAAGAGAAATTAGATTAACTCTACCTCTCTTAGCAGGTGTATTATAAGCAAGACATGAGAACCAATTCTTCCACTCTATGATGATAAGACCTCAGCTGGAGTATGGTGTCCAGTTCTGGGCACCACATTTTAGTGAAGAAAGTCCAAAGCAGAGCAACAAAAATGATTAACAGTCTGGAAGACATGACCTATGAGGAAAGATTGAAAAAAATGGGGTTTGTTTAGTCAGGAGAAGAGAAGATTGAGGGGGGACATAACAGTTTTCAAGTACATAAAGGGTGTTACAAGGAAGAGGGAGAAAAATTGCTCTCTTAACCTCTGAGGATAGGACAAGAAGCAATGGACTTAAATTGCTGCAGGGGAGGTTTAGCTTGGATATTAAGGAGGGGGGGGAAAAAATCTTCCTGTCAGGCTAGTTAAGCACTGGAACAAATTGCTGAGGGAGGCTGTGGAATCTCCGTAATTGGAGATTTTTTAATAATGGATAAGACAAGCCTGTCAGGGATGGTCTAGAATATTACATAGCCCTGCATTGAATGCAGGAGACTGGACTAGATGGCCTCTTGAGGTCCCTTCCAGTCCTACACTTCTATGATTTTTGTCTGGAAGATGGAGAACAGTAAAGAGACCTAAGTCCATGGAAGGCCGGACAAGATGCAATGGGCTTAATCTGAAAGAGAGATTTAGGTCAGCTCTTAGGAAAAAGCTTTCTAACTATTAAAGAAAAAAAAAAAAAAAGAGTAATTAAGCTCTGGAACAGGCTTCCAAGCAAAAGTTGTGGAATCCCCATCATTGGAGTTTTTAAGAACAAGTGTTGGACAAACACCGATCGGGGTGGTGGTGTCTGCAGCCAGCCAGGAGCACCTTTCTTTCTCCTCTTACTCCAGCCAGCCACTGGAAATACTGCAACCAGGAAGGAGCACCATACTTGCTTCTCTGGCCCCAGCCACCCATTGAATGTGCTCAGGCCCAGCAGCCCCTTTTATATGAACCTGCTAGACTCTATTGGCTGCATGGGAAGCAGCCACTCTAAGAAGCTTGGAGGATTCACCTGTTCTGCTCTTTTCCTGGGGCAAGGTGTGGTAGGACCATGGGGTGTCCAGGCCTCACACCCCCCATCACAGGAGATCTAGAGAAGCTGTCTGCTCTCTGCCCAGACACTGTCTGGAACATCGGGTTTTTAAACCCTTACTCCCTTCAACATGACTGACCAGGCTTGACGGGCAGAACCAGCTTTTCCCACAGCAGCTCTTTAGCCCCTTTGTCACCAGTGTGGAGTTTACACACCATATCACACTGCTCTGTCTGTCCAGGTTCACCGTCACCAGTTTTTTCAGCACTGGTAAAGAACCTTCAGATGTTTTGATTCATGAGAAGTTCTAGGAGTGTTAGTTGGTTCAGACAGTTAGCTCAGCATACTGTTTAGTGAAGTTAAAGGCACATTTCAAATCCACTGCTACACAAGACTGAACTATAGTCTTGAGAGCCTAAGCTTGGTTTCTGTGTTATGAAGAAAGAATTATAGACCCAGACATTGGAAAGAAACTCAGATGCCAGCTGAAAAGAAGCAAGTTGGGGGGGAGCTTTAAGAGCCTATACTCAGTTTCAATAGTGTCTACTAGTTTGCTTAGTCCAAGGTACATTAAGCTGTTTTTGTACAATGAACTATTTGGGGTCCTAGTGAATAGATTAGGTCAGTGGTCCTTGCCTTTAAAGTTGATTAGTTTGATCTTCTGTGTGACAGGGCATAAAATTTCACTCAGTGATTTCTGCTTTGAGATCATTACGTTGGATCAGATCTAAAGCATTGTTTAGAAAGGAGGTCCCATCTTGATCTAAAATACCAAGTGACAGAATCCACCACATTCTGTTATTCTCTTCCAATGATTAGAATCACCTCTTAAATGGAGCCTACATTCCCCATTTGAGCTTTGCTTATTTCAACATCCAGCCACTGCATTTTGTTATGATTCATCTGCTAGACTAAAGGACCCCCTAGCATCTGCTCTCTGCATAGATACTTCCAGTCAAGTCACCCTCCCCTCCCCCCAGTGCTCCTTGATAAGCTAAGTAGATTGAATACCTTTAGCTTCTCATTGCAATGTGAGCTTGCAAGTCCTCAGGTAACTTGTGGCTCCCCTGAACGCTCACCAATCTTGCCACATCTTTTTTTTAGAGCATGGATATGGAACAGGATACAGTATTCCATGGCTGGTCTCAACTATGCCCTTATACAGGGTACTCTCTCCTCACTACTCCTACTTGATAGTCCCCTCTTCAGAATCAAACTTTAAGGCCGCAAGAGACCATTAGATCCGCTAGTCTGACCACTTTGTACATCACAAGTCACCACCACCTCCCAGCAAGCTGAATCCAGCCACCAAGTTAGACCCAAGCATTACAGTCCACAGGAGACTAGATTACATGCCACCGGCAGAGAACAAGAGGGACTGAAGTGCACCATTGCCTGAGGCCCCTTGAATGGCAGGGAAATGATTAAGTGAGATATACCCAGATAATCCTGGCAATTCACTCATACCCTTCAGAGAAAGGCAAAAAACCCCAAGGTCACTGCTAATCCAATCTGGGGGGAAATTCCTTCCTGATCCCATCAATGGAGAAGATCAGTTAGACCTGAGCATGTGAGGAAGAACCAGCCAGCCACGCAGTGGAGACCCCAAATGCTCGATGTCCACTTCAGAGCCTGACCCACCCTGCCAGTGTCCCATCTCCAGCCATGGCCATCCCTGATGCTTCAGAGGAAGGATATAAAACAAAATACATTGGGGGGAAGAGACATGGAATTCCTTCCTGACCTCTACAGCTGGCCCAATGATGGTGAGTATCTTTCTGGCCTCTTGGCCGCAGCACCACACTTGGAGCTTATGCTCCCCCCTTGGTTTCCTATGAGACTCAAGCCCTTTTCAGAGAGTCAGCTGCCTTCTAAGAACCATAGTGGTTTCCCCCTCTACCAACACCTAAAGCCTGGTAAACAACAATCCTTTCTGTTAAATGTTGGCTGGCGAAATTACAAGTACACATGCCAATTTACAAGTGCCATTCCTTCAGATGGACATCCCTTCTGAAGGAGGAGATTAAATCTGCCAGACTTCTCATCTGACCACACCCAGTCAGAGCAAGAAGCCCTGGGATATCACAGTACCTTGGAAGCTAGAATAGGCCATGTGCTTTCTACCGAAAGTTTTAACAGCAGCCCCAGTAGCAGCACTACTTCACAGGAACGGTTTATGCTCAGAGAACTTGTCCACCAAGCCTTGTGGGGCAGTGGTTAACAGTTCCTCTTAGTTAGCTAGGAAAGTGGCTAGTTTATCTACTGATGTAACTCCATGGATTTAAGAGGAGCAAGGTATGATAGGCTTCAGATCATGGGCAACTCACTGCCCCAAGTCTTTACACAGCACAAGAGTAATTCAGCTTTGCAGTGGAATCTTTTAGTCATAATGTGCTTGTTATTTCCCCCGGTTGCTCCCCATCATAGTGGAAGAGGTTTCTGAGATTATTTCAGCTACCTCCTGCCCCCAGATATACAGCACCATGTGCACTGCCCATATTATTGATGTAGGAAGCAGGAGAGACAGTCTCCACCTGTTTGAGCCAATGTGACATCCCCCTTCTGACATTTTCTTGTTATGTACCATATACACCTCTGCAAAAAAACACACTAAGCGGATGATCTGGCATACACCGCTTATGTAAGAAAAGCCTCTAATGAAGTACAGGCATTATGCTCACTTGACCTCATTATTCCTTATAGAAAACAAATCAATCAGGTCTTCCCTGCAGACACCAAGAGAAGCACAGCTAGTGATGCCGAGAGCGCAGAGCTCTGGTATTTTTTCTAACCATTCTCCTTCACTGAGAGTTACAAAGTTTGTCTTCTCTTGGATAGTGGAGGAAGGGGATTTTTTCCCACCCCAGAAACATTTTCCTCTGACAACCAAGAAGCAGAGGGTGTGTGTGTGTGTGTGTGGGAGGGGGGGGGGGGGGAGGAGGAGCAAAAAAAAAAAAAAAAAAAAAAAAAGCACATGCTAGGAAGTAAGACAACTCTTGTCAGACACTGACCTTCAAGCAATGCGTTTCAGTTCTCTGGCAGTGGCTAAAAAGCCTAGAGCAGAAAAAGAAAAAAAAAAAAACAACGAACACACAACACCGCACATAAACCAAACCCCATCTACATAGATTGCATTTTTTTTAAAGGGAGTATATTCCCCTTTACATGTGTTCATAACTGCTTTTTCCTGGGCCGTTTGGCTAAAATCAAATGCAGTATCAGTTTAGTATGTGATGTGTCCTCTCTGGTTATTATATCCGCCCTTGCTAGATCAGATCAGATCAGATAAATCTTCCTTGTTTGATCCTATTAACATTTTAAAAGACTGCTCAATCTCACCTTCTGTAATTGTGCTTTTATATCTCTAATAGGGGGAAGTGATAATGTCACCTCATCAACATGTGGTAGCAACATCTCATCAGACTCTTGGCTGGCTTAATGGAGTAAATATTAGTAAAACTAGTGCTTAATTTCTATCTCCAGAAGCAATAAAACTTACAACTCTACTCATTAATAATTTATAGTCCAGTAAAAGCAATTTTTTCCAAAATCTGTGAATTTAGCAAATGATCTTTGGCCATTGTGGGAAGCGTCAAGATAAAGCAGTATTAAATCAATTGAAGTCATATTGAAGGGGTTATCACATATTTGCCTATTATGTCTCCACAACTCCAAAGTCAAATGGAGGACTTTCTTCCCAGAACGCATGAGACAATTGATTTATAACAGGTGAACCTGAAATCCTGCCCCACAGCCTATTCAATGTGGGCAGCTGAATTGCATTTTATCATCCCTAGGAAGCCACTCACCATTTAGGGCCATTCCTCATTCAGTCTCCAAGCAAATGAAACTACGGCCACAAAGTTATAACTGCGAACAAGAAGTTCATGGCATCTCAGAGCTCCTGGGCTTCCTGAATAAAACACAAGCTGCTGGATTCTCACCCCATTCCACTCCCACTGATGGCTTCTAGAAGACTTGTGCATGTTGTCCAATTTGTTTTTTCTGGGTAGGTTCAGCCGAATGATACCTTAACTCCCAATGAGAGCCTTAAGCAAAGTACTCAGGATAAACCAAACCACATCACAGGTTACACATGCACATTAGAGAAAGTAATAGCACCCATCAATACAGCACCTCATTCTAAAGGATCTCAAAATGGTTTTCAAGCTATCCACTGACAGAACGTACCCATGTGCACACTCTACACACTATTGTAATAAGTTTTGTACAAAGCACACCTTGTAAAAGGTATCTGAAAACTCATGACTTGCTGGTCCGTATTGAGGTAGTAAAATAAGTTTGGCAACATTGTATGTAAAGTTGTAAGAGTCCCTTTTATGCTATTAACACGTTCCAAACCCCACTGCCCTGGCCACACACAAGTTGGCAAACAGATCTGTCAAACAAAGGAATGTGTGCTTGCCTTAATTTGTATTTAAGCAGTAAACAGTCATCAAGTAGGAAGGGAAAACAAAAGGAAGTTCAAACAAGTTTAAAGAAACCAGCAGGGAGCATCCTTCCACGTAGACTCCGTCTCCTGGGTCTCAGCTAGAAGTGTTTTCCAAGAGGGGGACTGAAACTATAAAAAGGAGGGACACCCCTCCTCCTCTCTGCCCATCACAGTCACTACACCTGAAAAGACAAAAGGAAGCAGCTATTGGACTCTGGGGAAGGGGTTCTGACCGAAAGCATTTGGTCAGTAAGACTGCTGAAACACATGGTGAAAAAACAATACTAGATTCAAAGCAAAGTTAAAGTTAAAACTATTTCTACTGTCTATCTTTATTTTTCTTGTCACCATTTATGATTTTTATGCCTTGTTATTTGTGCTCACTTAAAATTTCTTTGTAGTTAATAAATTTGCTTTATTAATCCACTGTGTTCAAGTTGAAGTCTGGGTAACAAGTTGTGTGCATATTATTCTCTTAAAAGAATAACAGACTCAATATATTGAGAAGCTGGGCAGTATAGGACATACTGGGGGGAAATCCAGGACTGGGGGTGTGTTGGGTCACCTGCAGTATAACAAAGGCTGGTAAGAACCAAAGATGTGGCTGACTGACTCCAGCTAGGAGTGACTTACACACCAGAGGCTGTTTGTGAGGCGCACAGCAACAAAGCATTATAAAGGGTATCCCAGGTTACAGGGCAAGGGTGACATTGGCTACTCGTTGTCCCCTGGTATGTCACATACACATACAGCAATTTTGATCCAGGTGCGCCTGTAACTCATAAAAAAAAAACTTTGGACTCTAGGTTTGCATGGACAGCTACTCTGGATTGTCACTTCTGTCTCCTGTCCTGGTCGGAGCCTTAAAGGGCAAGGGAACATACTTCACCAAAACCACACCACTCAACTTCACTTGAACATCAAGAGCAATTGTACATTAATGATTCTTCCAACCAAGTTCAGGGAAGATTTGAGCTCTAACTGAACTTGGTAACTAGCAAGGCAAACCTCCCAGAGTTAGCGTAGAAGACTTCAATGGAAAACAAAGCAAAAAAACCGAAGCACAATGGAGGAATCACCTTACCTAACAAGAAGTTTTAGAACAAGGCAGCTAGACTGAGGTATGTTTGGCACTGGATGAACTTCAAAGAAACATCTGGCAAGACAGACTCCTATCCACCCATCACATCTCCCAACCTGGTTTAAGAAAGTAACCCCTTCGGTAAACTCCCCAAAATCTTGCAACACTCCAGTAAGGTCTGGAAAAAAGCTGTTATGGCCCTGATCCAACAAAGCACTTAAGCATATACCTAACTTTAAGCACACTAGTAGTCCTGCTCAAATCAAGGGAACTATTTACAGGAGAGACTCCAATCTTTGAAAATCTCCCATATGGACTTCACGTTAACCATGTGCTTATGGTGCCTCGTGCAATGAGCTCTATTGTATCAATTTAGATGGAATATATGGCCCAGAAATGTTCTATAACCCAGTCACTGTCCAATAGTAAAAAGTATAAAAACAGGTTAAAGTTGGTTTACAGACACCTTAGCCTGCTTAGTACCATGGCAAACATACCACTAAAAATCCTTTTAGCCTTTTATTAGAGAAGGAACAACAGTTATAGAATTAGAAATGTAAAGTACTAGGCTTTCATTTTATCATCCCTTGTTCTCTTTCCCTTTAGCTAGAGAGTTTTAGAAGGAAAATCTCCCCTGTTCAACAGTCTCTTAGATGGAAATAACTGTCCTTATAGGAAAAAGGGAAGAAGTTAGTTGATATGAGCTGTTCTAGACCAATCCCATTTCCTCCCAAGTGGTGTTTGGGATTCAGCTGGAGCTGGCAATATCATCTAGGTCCCTCTCTTTACCTTGGTGTGGTCAGGACATTTCTCACAATCAGGATGATGAAGGCCCCACGAAAGAGAGGGGGTGGCAGCCATGATGGTGAAGCGTGCTTCAGTGGCATTAATCTGTTCTTCTATAGCCTATCCCCTCCTTATTTTGTCTGCCAGTTAGGCCTATATCCAACACACCAATTTTAGTTCATTCATTTTTAGTTTTACATTTTGTTATCAAGAAGAATTATATGAATGTGGAACTATATTTAAAACAAGTCTTTCTTCTAACTTAGTTTCTTTGTTTAGTTCTTTTGTACCCATTTATGAAACTATTAAAAAACAACTAAAGTTACTTTTATTAGTGAGACAAGGTGGAAGGGTAAATATTTTTTATTAGACCAACTTCTGTTGGGAAGAGATGTTTGAGTTTACACAGAGCTCTTCGAGTCAAGCTTGTCTCTCTCCCCCCAAACAGAAGTTAGTCCAATGAGAGATATTACCACATCCGCTTTGTCTCTCCAATATCAGGGAACTGACAGCTGTAACTACACTGTATCCTTACTGTTTATTAACATTTATTATAAGTTAGTGTAACGTTTTGTAAACTTTCATATGCTTCCCCCCCCCACTAAGCTCACCACGATAGTAAAATTTGTTGGCCCAATTATCACAACAGGAGACAGGGTGGGGAGGGGCAACAAAAGTTCCACTTCCCAGCTGGCGTTTGGGATTTAGCCAGAGCCAGCTGAGGTAGCACAGTTGTCATATCCCCTCTGTGGCCTGGGTCTAGTCAGGACATCTCTTAGGATCAGGACGAGGAAGGCCAAGGGTCCCAGGAGATTGCAGGGCTGGCAGCCATGTTGACGATGCTCACTCCTAGCCCAACATCTCTTTCTTTAAAGAGCCAAAAAAGGGCTTGATGGGTGGAATCATCCAGTCCCCTCATTATTTTGTTGACCAGTTAGGTCTAATTTCAGACACTCCAATTTTGGGTTCACTGGTTTCCAGTGATCCACTTTTCTTGTTTACCAAGCATAAACTTAACAGTCTTTGAGCTATGTCCATAGGCATTTGTGTTTAGACTAATTCAGTCCATCTTCCCCCTCTCCCCACCACCACCTTTTTTTTTTTTTTTTAAACTTTTATTCACTTATTATACTCCCAATTAGGGTAAATTTATAAGCCCTTATATTACAACAGGTCCTGATCCATGACTGGGGCTCCTAGGTGCTACAGTCATGCATACAAACAACTTTGCTGGGTTGTGGTCTAAATATATAGGTATAGCTTCAACATTCTCCTGAATGTTCCATTTCAGAGGATTCCCAGGATTTTCTCCATGTCCAGCTGATCCCAAGTTTAACTGAAGGGAACTGGGGCAATTAAAAACACATCCGTGATAAAGAAGAGACAAATCATAATAGACTTTACAGCAGGAAGTGAACATACACACATCCTCAGTTCAAGCCCCAGGAGCAATTCGGGTGGGGAAAAGAGTGATTACCTGCAATGGAATTTATCCAGGGACATTTGGGTTCACAGCTTATTGTTGCAAAAAGTGCCAGAGGCTGTTTAATACAGCTGAGCACCCTTCAGTTTACAAAACGGAGTTTAGATATTGATGAGTGGACGTCAGCGTAAGACAGGTTTCAGTTCTGCCACGAGTTATTGGGCCAGACAAATTATAGGGTGAGGTTTCCTGGCCCGTGTTCTTAAAAAAAAAAAAAAAAAAAAAAAAAAGTGGTCAGACTTGATGGGACCATGATGGTCTCCTCGGGCCTGACTTGGAAGATTTGTTAGTCTGTGGTTCTTTACAATTTTTTGCCAAAAACATGGATGGAATTTCCATGTAACAACGGGCTTCTTTGGGAATGTCTTGTGTAGTTTTACTTTCATTTTTCAAATCACTCATTTCCAACCGCCCATGTAACTTACAATGTGATACCCAGAGATCAATTGTTTTTTGCTGCCATCATTATAATGTGCTTTGAGTGGTTTGAAAATTTCAAACTAAATCGAACCACCAAGAACTCAGACACAACTTCCATTAATCTTACAAAGCAAAATATAATGCATCACCGCCAGAGAAGGATTCAAGGTTGTTGAAGCCTTTGAGATTTCCACCCCCAAATTCTACTCCTTACAGTAAAAGAAATAACCTGTCACTTCATAAAGTTTCATAGGAAGAAAAATATATTTATATGTAATATACAATAGTTATTTATTTCACAAATCATGGTCTCCACCTCCCTCCCGTCCCCGCAGGTGAAAATTAATAGCATTAGTATTACAGTAGTGCTTCAAAGCAACAACTAAAATTGGGACCCCACTGCAGTAGGTACTGTACGTACACAGTTGAGTCGCTGTCCTGAAAAGCTTACGGGACTGATGAATGGCAGAGGCACACAGAGGTGAAGTGACTTGCCCAAGGTTACCCAGCTGGCCAGCGGCAGTGCCTGCAATAAAACCCAGGTCTATAGAGTGCCAATCCAATGCCTCGTGCACTAAACCATTGTTTGAGGTGAGAAGGAAGGAAGGAGGCGGCAGCACTTTAGTGTCTCTCGATTTGATTCCAGCTCCCTTTTTAGCTGGAAAAAACAAATGCTTTGGCTGAGTCAGACGTTATAAGCAGAGTGCTGTGCCGTGGAGGATTTTGAGATTTGGTTTCATTCTGATGAGGAATGAAAAAAAGTCTCTGCAAAAGGAAATGGAGATATAGCTCGAGGGCAGGCTACTTGACAAATTCGAGCAAAACCATGTTTCTTCAGAACATTTCCCACCAGCTCTAGTTATAAAGACACACACACCCACAAAACATAAGTGCAAGAGCAAATTTAGTTCCGCAGAACAAGTGATCACAAGGCCAGACAAGCAGCGCTCGGTTGTAGGTTAATACCTCACTGGTTGATTGATATCTGGCAGGAGGCTGACTCTCGATTTTAATGAATGCCTTTCTGAGAAAGGCATTAACGTGCCGATGGTAACCACTCTTCCATCGGTCTCCCATCTGTAATAAGAGTTACTAACAACTCCCCATGGAACAAATCGTGAGGCAGTCAGGAAGCTGTTCAGACTAAAGACTGGTGCTGCTGGTGGGAAAAATGCTGCAGAAGTTTTACACTGAAGAGTCAGCCTCTCTTTGCCAGCGAGATCATTTATACAGACAGCAAGGATTTTGTGAGTAGCAGGCTAAAGTGGTTACATGTGAGTACTCTTGAAATGACATTAAATAGGCAGCAGGTTTAAAAAACAAAACAAAAGGAAGTATTTCTTCACACAATGCAGTCAACACATGGAACTCCTTGTCAGAGGACATTGTGAAGGCCAAAACTATAACAGGGCCCAAAAAAGAACTAGATAAGTTCCTGGAAGACAGGCCCATCAATGGCTATTAGCCAGGATAGGCAGGGATGCAAGATCCTGCTCTGAGTGTCCCTGGCCTTTGTTTGCCTGAAGCTAGGAACAGGGGGATGGATCACTTGATTACCTGATCTGTTCATTCCCTCTGAAGCACCTGGCATCGTTCACGGTCAGAAGATAGGATAATGGACTAGATGGGCCATTGGTCTGACCCAGTATGGCCATTCTTATGTTCTCTTAGGGCTAAAAGGTCTCCCCCTCCAGTTCATACTGTGGATTTCTGTTTCATGCTCTATTCCCATTCATATCCATACACGGAGTGAATCTGAAAACAGAGATCCACACTGCAGGCTGGGGCAAGATTATCCTTGAATTTTTTTTTATTGTGGGTTTTAAAGATTTTTCCCATGACACCTTCAAGACACAAACAGCTCTAAATGTGTGTTAAAAAGCTCTCTCCAGCACTATACGTGTAATGACTAAATATTCTACCCTTTCAAAAAAGCCACACAGTCTTCAATACCAAAGCCCTTCACAAACCACATATCGATGGAAATGCAAACCTCTCTGGGTTGGAGCCTGAAAAGCAGCATGCAATATAGTCAACAGTAAGAGGGGAGGGCAATACAAGGAGTTAATTACAACTGTTCCCACACAAAAGGCTTGGCTGGGTTGAAGGCAAGGTTTGCAGTGGTCTGCATGTTGCCTTTCAAGAATTAGACCATATTATCTGCTGGTTTAACAGGGTCAGAAACTGGACAAATCAGACCAGTTAAATCCATCCTCCCTACCCACCATTAGCAACCCCTGGCCCTTCATCAGCAGAACTATTGTCCTGTGCAGCGTTTGCCCTTAGACTAAGCGCTCTAGGGCAGGGCATGTGTCTTAGCTAAATTCTGCTAAGCGCCATGTAAGTTTATCAAGCTGCCTGTTTATTTAGCAAGTCATTGTTCCTGCTTTCACATTCTTTAGTGATCACTTCATTTTATTAATAGTTACACGGGCCCCGTTTCTTTCTGTACCCTTTGTGTCTCCTGGAATGTAAAAGCAGTTTCCCACAATATAGCAACATGCCCATCTGTTCCTAATTTCACAACACACAAGACCACAAAAGCTGGGGGGCGGGGGGAAGAGGGGGAGGATAAACCAGTTTTATGATTTCCTGTAACATACCGGAGGATAATTCAGTGCAGTGGGCTTTGCTTTCTTTTGTTGATGCAATATTTGTGGTCATTCTGATGCACCTGAAAGCAGCCCCTCCTGTTTCCCCCCAAATGAGAAGAGAGGGGTGTGGCATGCCATTCAGCAGTGGTCAAAATCCCACCAGCAAGTTTGGTGCTCAGTAAAACGCCAGTGTCTTTAGATAAGGCTGGTAACCATTTTCTCTGCGAACTACTAATTCAGAGATCCAGTCTGAAAGCCAGAGCAAGCCTCTCCCCCAGCAAGTCACATTAGCCCAAGCACCGTTGTGTTAAATTATGCTACATTTTATGCTGGTTTATCACCTCCAAATTCCGCAGCATTGGCCAAGCCTACCTCCCGCAGTCATCTCATCTGAAAGGATTCCTGATAAACGTGCAGGGTCCTTGTTAACCTAAAGCTGTAATCATGGCATGGAGCAGAACAGCTGCTCCCAGAGACTAAAGAACACAAAATATTACTTGTGTTAAGTGTTCTTCCAGGTCAACCTGAATTATAGCGAAAAAGCTACCGCATACCAAAGTTGCTCTACTGGGCTATCACCCAGCACCCTGCTATCAATTTAGGAGCCATAACGAGTTCCATTACAGTCTGCCCCGACAAATTCTCCTTGCTTGGTCTCGGACAAAAGGAGAGCGAATCTGTTCTTAGCACAAACTGATTCTGCTATTGAGGGAGGAGAGCGTGGGATTAGGTTTTTCTTATTAGGAAATAGTTAATGGCCTAGTATAATGCACCTGGGGCAGAGGTAGGGTCAGATGTGCAACTTTAATGATTACTGTCACGCGGGCTGCATTAGGAGGGGGGGGCAATTGTGTTATTTGAT
>ML675617.1:14854709-14941041 GCA_007922155.1 Mesoclemmys tuberculata | reverse complement strand
CGGCCTTCTAGGACCCTTGCAAAGCCGTCAGGCCTGACCCTGCCACACTTCATATACCAAGCCTTCCCTCCTTAGCTCAGCTCAGCCCAGCTTTTCACCACCAGGCACTGATTAACCATTCAGACTTGAGAAATCTTCCTGACATCACCCAGTTAGTTGTACGGGTGAGTGCCATGCAGAAGGGCTGGATGTAGAGATGGAAAGGGAGGAGTGTGGCGCATGAGAGGTTCCCAAGTGCAAGTGCTGTGATGTTGGCATGGCAAGATAGAAGAACTGAGGCTGCTCTGGATGTTGCAGTAGCCTCAACTGGTCAGTTCCTTGAACGTTTGTGTTAAGAAAAACTGAGCAAGTCAAAGTTTGGTACAAAATATAGGAGCCCATCTGCACTAGAACAGTTGTGCTGAGAACAATATATTCTGCAGGTTAAAACCCCTCTGTGCTGGAATAGGCTCCTGAGCATCAAACAGGAACCAAAAACACAAATCTAAGGGTAAAATGTTACCCCTAGGAGACTTCAAGTAGAGCTAGTTTGGTATACTTAGAATTCAATAAGTTACCAATAATCAGAGAAGCAGCCTAAGGACAGAGGTTTCATGCCATCACCAAGTGCTGTGGCTTAAAGGGAACAAGAAAAAAAAATCACTAAGGAAGGAAAAAACGTGAGAAGAAATCCTTGGATACCACAAGCCAGCTGCTTAATGCAGTCAAGATGTTAGGCCACTAATAAACTAACCTTTTCAGAGCACTTCACAGCACATTAAATGCCTAAATATCCTAGCAAGTTCAGCATCATACCCCTTTCACAGATGGAAGACGACAAGTGACTCGCTCAGGACCATAGAGCCAGTCACCTCAGAACTGAGAATCAAGGAGTTCCTGGTAGATCTACAGTGAAGCTCAAAACACTAGACCACTTCTTTCCTTATTACCCTACTAGCTGCTGAATACTACTGTATCATTCCTTGCATTTGTTTCTTCATCCATGGACTGCTGGAAGACAGTGTTCAGTTTTGGTGCCCACCATTCAAGAAGGAGGTTGATAAATTGGAGAAGATTCAGAGAAGAGCCATGAGAATAATTAAAGGATTGGAAAACATGTCTTACAGTGAGACTCAAGAAACTCCATCAATGTGGCTTACCATGGAGAACATTAGGGGGGTGATTTGAGCACAATCTATAAAGTAACTACGTGGGAAACAAATTTTATGATCGATTATCTGCTAGACTGAAGAGCCAAAGGCAAACGAGAGCCAGGTACCTGAAGCTAGACATAAGGCACAATTTATTTATTTTTTGAAGTAGTAAGGAGAATTGTGACACAGGAGGAGGTCAGACTAGACGACGACAGTGCTCCTTTCTGGCTTTTCTATGAACCGACTCTCAGCCTTGTGCCATGTCAATTTAGTGACCGTAGTGCTCTCATGTTGAAGGACTGAGTCATCAATAGACTTGACACTGGAGTCACTGATCTCAGTTCTTCTATGCTGCATTTCCATGCAGCCACCAGGACAGTGAGATTTGATCTTTGTGGTTCTTTGAGGGATCTGAAGACAATAGTGCAGTTTTGCATTCCAGGCTTTCCTCATCCATCTGAGCACATCCTTGCAGGAAGGACTCAAGCCAGTTTAATCTGTTTCCTTGGACCTGCCACCTTGCTGAAGCTGGCTAATGCTAGATGAGATTGAAAGTGGCTAGCTCTCTCTGAGCTTATTTACAAAGAATTGGTTTTACACCAGGCAGTAATTAGGAGATCCAAAGCAATAAGGATGAGCTTCTGCAGTAGCAAGGTGACGACACACAAGACTCCACTTGTTGTGTATTTTATGTCTTGCCTAATTGCCTAGGTTGCCATAGCAATAGAGCTTAGTTTATTGCCACAGCAATAGAGTTGGACTATTAGGGAATAGTTCAGCCAGTCCTGGCTGGTTTTAGTGTTAGTTCAATAAAGATGCTTCCTGTGTTCCTGTGCCAGTTTCTCTCTGAATACAAGCAATTAAAAGGATTCAACATAACAAAAGTGGCGACGGAAGATGGGATCAGCCTGAGCTGCATGGGCAAACAAATCAAAGGAAAAAACCCCACCTTTTTGCTGTTTTGGGCTTTTTGCACTGATGACAACCAAACTAAAAACAGGCTCTGCTTTGTTCTGACGGAAGTGAAGTAGACAGACTGGGAACGGAGAAGAAACAAAAGCAGTGCTAGTGAGGGGAAATCACCAGCCATTGTATGTGAACGACCCCAGTACATATAAATAAAAGACACTAAAAAAGAAGAAGAAGAAAAAAAAAGAGGGGCAGCAATGGCTACACTTAAAGGACCCCTGGACCTTTTGATGAGACTCTACAGAAGTGGAACTCATATACTGAGTGTTTTCAGCTTTTTATTATTGCAAATGAAACAGATGCAAAGAAAGTGCCCATTTTCTTAAGTGTTGTAGGAGCTAAAACCTATACTTTATTGCTCAGCTTAGTGCACCGTGATAAGCCAGAGCCAAGTTTTTTAGTGACCTTGTGCCTCCAGGATTTTCACATTTCTCTCCAAAACTGCTGATAATTGCAGAGAGATTTAGGTTCCAGAAAAGGAATCAAAATGGTGACACAATTGTGCCATTATAGCAGCTCTGAAAAAGCTTGTTGAGCACTGAATTTAAATGTGTTATATGACACCCTATATGATAAGGCTAGTGTGTGGTCTGCACAATGAAGCAATACAGATGTGCCTATTGACAGAGGCCCAGTTCACCTGGCAGAAGGCCATTGAAATTGCAATCTCTATGGAGCTGGCCACAAAGGAAGCACAATAACTAAGTGCATCAACCAGAGTGCATGAAGTGTCACCAGAACCTACCCACAAGACAGTGGGGAGCCAGGAATGCTACCACTGTGGAAAGCTGGGTCATCATGCATCAGAATACTGGTGTAAAGACCTAGTGTGTCAACAATGTGGCAAAAAAGGGACACACTGAGCATGCCTGCAAACAAAAGAAAGACGAGGCAACCAGAACAGGCAAACTGGAGAAAAAGAAGACTGCTGTCTGGTGGACCAAAAAGGAAAACCTGCATGCAGTATAGCAGACTCAGGATGATTCAAGTGACACCCAGCCAGAAGGAGTGCCACTCCATGTCTTGTCCATTGCAGTTGGCTCACATGAATACTGGGTAACCCCGCTGTTGGGAGGTAAACCTATATGCATGGAACTGGACACTGGCACAACAGTTTTGCTGGTCTCAGACACTGCGTATAAAGAAAAGCTAAAGCATCTCCCGCTTAAACCAACAAAAATTGTTCTGAATACATACACTGGAGAAGCTGTACCCATGTTGGGCACTACTGATCTTAAAGTGGAGCTCAATGGACAGACTGCTCAATTGCCACTGTGTGGTGGAAGGCAATTACCCTGCCTTAATGGGAAGGTCATGGCTTAGAATGATCCAGCTGAACTGGGCAGAAGTGCACAGGATGGCTAAAGAAGCAACAGTTCTGACAGCTGTATTAAACATGCTGCTGTTTTTGGAGATGACATGGGAAGTATGAAGGAAATCACTGTGAAATTGAACATTAAGCCTGACTGTCAACCAAAATGTCTGAAAGCCAGAACTGTGCCCTATGCTATCAGGCCAAAGATTGAAGAGGACCTGGAGTGCCTGTTCAAGAATGGAGTCTTAGTACCAGTTACCCACAGCTAATGGGCAACCCAGTCATTCCAGTATTGAAGAAAGATGGCTCCATTCAGATTTGTGGGGATTTTAACATCCCTGTTAACCTGGTGTTCTGTGCAGAGCAATATCGTCTTCGCTGGTGGACAAAAGTTCAGCAATATTGATCTGAGTCAGGCATATTTACAGATGCACGTGAATGAGAAGTCCCAAGAGCTGTTAAGTATCATGACCCATAAAGGGCTGTACCAATACTGTCACTTGCCCTTCAGAATAACGTCTGCTCCAGAAGGCAATGGACCAGATCTTGAGCGGCTTGCCAGGAGTACAGTGCTATCTTGACGACATCCTGGTCACTGGCAAGAATGAGGAGTGAGGATCACCTTAAGCACTTGGAAGCTGCCTTGCGAAGACTGGAAGACTGCGAGTCGGCAAAGACAAATGTGAATTCTTCTAGCCCTCTGTTGAATATTTGGGACATATCAGATTCTACTGGCCCTCGTAAGGCTCCTGCAAAAGTAAAGGCTATTGTGGAAGCTTCACCTCCTCAAAACACAAGCCAACTTCACTCTTTTTTAAGGCTATTGAACTATTATGGAAAGTTTATCCCATGGTTAGCAACACTACTAAAACCACTGCATGTTCTGGCCAAGGAGTTCAAGGTCTGGAAGTGAACTGAAGTCTGTGATGTTGCATTTAACAAGACTAAAAGTGCATTGCTAAATTCAGAGGTTTATGCATTTTTATCCATCCTTACCTCTGCAGTTGGCCTGCAATGCCTCCCCTTATGGAGTGGGAGCACTTGTGTCACACATTATGCCTTTGGAAGAGGAGAGACCCACTGCTTTTACCTCACGCACCTTAAGCAAAGCAGAAGCTAACTATGCCCAAACCGAATGTGAAGCACTGGGAATCGTTTTCAGAATTCAGAAATTGCACCAGTACCTGTTTGGACGGAAGTTCACATTTCTCACCGACCATCGAACTCTAACATCAATTTTTGGACCATGCACAGACATTCCACCATTGGCTGCTAGTCCTATGCAACGATGGGCATTGTTGCTTTCTGCACACAAATATCGGAAATCCACTCTGCACTGAAATACAGATGGTCTCTCAAGGCTGCCTTTACCAGTTAAGCTTCAAGATACTGGCCAGAAAGAAATCTACTTTGAACAGGTAGAGAACATACCCATCACTGCTACTCAAGTAAAGAAAGCAACTAGCACTGACCCACTACTGTCCCAAGTTATGGACCATCTCTACGGGACTCTCGGGTCTCACCCAACCTTCTTCCCTACACGTCCAAGGGAAAGGCGTTCAGTCCATTCTGGTTGCTTGTTGTGGGGAATGTGTCATTATTCCACCACTACTGAGGTCACAGATCTTAAACAGCTACACTCAGGTCACTGTGGAATAGTGTGCATGAAAGAAATTGTGTAAAGCTACTTTTAGTGGCCTGGCCTGGCCAGTGCCATTGAAGAGAAGGTAAGTGCTTGTACTTCATGTCAGAGTGTGAGGAACGTGCCTCAGTTGGCGCCTCTACACCCATGGGACTGGCATGAAAACCCATGGCAGAGTATTCACATTGATTTTGCTGGCCCATCTGAAGGGAGCATGTTCCTGGTTGTTGTAGATGCCCACTCTAAATGGCCCAAAGTCTCTGTAATGCTGTCCACTACTGCTGAAAGTAGTATCCAGAAACTGTGTGAAATCTTAAGTTCTTCTGGCAGACAAATAACTAATAAGCGACAATGGACTGCAGTTTGGCTCTCAGGAGTTTGAAAATTTTATGAACACAAATAAGATACATTACATCACTTCTGCACCATATCATCCATTCACCAGTGCATTAGCTGAAAGCTTTGTGCAGACCATGAAACAAGTTTTAAGATCTGCAAGCGGACATTCGTCCATTCAAAAGTGTTTGGACACCTTCTTACTATCCTTCAGAAATACAACTCATGCTATGACCAAAGTTAGTTCAATAAAGACACTCCCTGTGTTGCATCTCTGTGTTCTTGGGGAGTTTCTCTCTCTGAATACAAGCAGTTAAAAGGATTGAATGTAACACCACTCAAGCAGCATCAAGGAAACCAAACAGCATTCCTCACTCACCCCCACGGCTGCTCTGAAGTTCTCCCTACCTGCATGGAACTGAAGTGTAGCACAGTCACCACCTTCTACCTGGACCCACGAAAAATTGAGTTTGAGGTCAAAAACAAAAACCAAGCAGTGGACATAGCAGCAATGGGGATCATCTTACTTCAGTGCCTCCACTGTGGAAATAAAAATTGCTACTTCTTTAGGATCTGCTCTGCAACAGATTTAAGACTGATTTAGTTTATCACTCCTCCCTTCTCCTATGTGATTGAGATTAGCTGCCCTTCTGCCCGCTGCTTAAGTATGTCCAGGAGGAAATTAGAAATCCCACCGTGCACACTCAAAAAGGATCCATCTAGCATTTTGGTCATTTCCTCAGTGAGCCAGGTTCCAATGCTCAAGTTCTGTGTGAGCTGTCAAAGCACAATCATTGCCCCATTTGCTGACAGTCTGAGCAATGCCAGGAACAAACCCATTTCTCTGTAAAGCCCTAAGATGGATCCAGCCTGAAAGCAACAGTTTGAGACCAACTTCAATCCCACGGCATTCGCTGGAGCTAAATTAAAGAGGCTTAATATTAAAGACAGACAAGCCATTTCTGACAGAAAGCAGTGGCCCAAAAATCAAATGGAACCCAAGCCTTTTTGAGTTCCTTATACACACCAGGAAGAATTGGAGTCAGGAACATTGTGTAAACCTACAGAAAGGCTTCCAGGGAATCTGGGCTCAGAAGATCTTTGCCCCAAAAGATTCACCCGATTCAGAGGAGCTTTACGCAGGTAATTAGCTCATCACCCTACTGGCCTGGAGTTCCCAGCTTCCCAAGGGGGGCCCCATCAGTTGACCAACTTGTGTGGCTGCACAAGAAATATAGCATTTGAAACAAAGCATGACAACAGGGCAAATGCTCCCTGCCATTCGCATGAGCAGCAGGGACTCTGTGGCAACAGAACCGAGCCCACACGGGCCAAGGAGACAAAGGGGAAGGCTGCCTTTGTCCACGTTGCTGCCAGTTTCATGACCCCGTAAGAGCCTGTACAAGGGTGCATGGATTTAACTGTACATGTGGGAATGGAGCAAATCCAGGGGAGTCAGGAGGAACAGCTGCTCTATGCCATTTTCTTCCCTCACACTCCAAAAACTCCCAGCAAGTTCAAGTTGAACCCATTAGTATTAATGTAGGGCAATTGGCCCACCGCCACCACTCAGTAAACCCACTAAGGAGGTAATGGGGTAGTGGTACCAGGTACCTCATAGCTCCTGCTGATACCATGCTGACAAATAGCAGGAAACCGCTTTAAAAAGGTACACGACCACTGCCTTGGCCTTTGCCAGCTCTCGCAAACGCAAACCACCCTACACCACTTCTACAGGGAGCAACCCCACATTCTGATGGAATAATTGGTTAGAAGCGTCATGATCCAAATTCAGATTTTCCTGCCCCTTATGTGGGATTTAACTGTGGAGGGGACAGGTGAGCTCAAAATCAGTAATGAGATGGCTTCATTTGGACCAACATGCGGTCTGAGAAACGCGATAGAGCCAAAGCAATCTCCCTCTTCCAGTGTTCACTGCTGAGATACGAACAGTTCCTAGGAAGGTGAGTTATGGGGCCCGTCAACAGGGACTCTCAGGGATGCAATGCAGTGAAAGACTTCACGCCATCAAGGCTCCTTGTCAGCAGGAGAATATTCTGTGACCTCTCCTGTATTAAGGACTCACATGTTAACAAGACATTTGCAGTTTCCCCAAAGATTCAATATCATTCATATGAGCTGCTCCATTTCACGCATAGCAAGCTAACAACATAATAGAAACCCCATTGCTCAGAACACTGAAAACTAGACTGGCTCCAAAAAAACACAAACCAAACCTGCTAGCAAATAGGAAAGCAAGACAACACTGTCCTGAGACTCCACCAGGGAAGTTAATACAGACCCCACAGTAGTGCCGGCTTTCCTCCCATCCCACCCAGCAGTGGAGTTCTGGTGGGGAACTCCCAGCACAATGGAACCTGCTGCCATGGAAACAGGAAGGAGCAGAGAATCCCACAGGTAGCCCGGTGCCATGGGCTCACACAGCTGGCCCAGGAGGTTTACAGGCCTGAATGCCTTCTCTCTGCTGCCCTGCAGAACAGACGACGAGGCTGTCTTGCTAGTTCTTCCAGTTGATAGATGTGGTCTGTGCTAACCTATTCCTCTGGTCACTGCCCTCTCCATGCCCGCGTCTGCATCAGATCCCCAAGAGCTGCAGACGGAGCTGAGCGCCCAGCAAGAATTTTCATTTCAAGCCAGGAGAAAGCAGCTCAGGTCTGTGTTGCTCTCAGCTGTTGGAGTTTGTGCAAACTGACCTGCATTCATACTGAGGAACAAGTTACCAGAGAGGTTTTGGGGGTCATTTTAGGAAGTGCCTAGAGAACAATCCCCTTTGGCAAATGAGTTTGCCTCTCTTGGATGCGATTTTCTATCGCACACCTGAGGCTACTTGCCATCACAGAACTGCTTATAAAGCAAGTTATTCACCATGGGGCCCTGTCCTGTAGCCCAGTGAGAGTCCAGACAGCCACTGATTTCAGTGAGAGCAAGGTTAAGGCAAGGGCCTCAACAGGCCAAGCCAATCTGCACGTTCACTGCTGCATGCACTGGGGATTAAAAAAAAAAAAAAAAAAAAAAGACACGCAAGCCACACTAGCCCAACTAGGCCATTCCTTTAGTCCAGCAACCCCTGGACCCAGAACTATGTCAAGGAGGCCAAGAGGAGCCTGCTCTGCGCCAACGCGAGCACTGTGGTGTTCCCCTCCCCACAGCCATAAGGGAAAGAAACTGCAGGCAGCTGCCAGCCAGAGACTAAAGCCGGCAGAACTGTTGCAAGAGCAGTTCAAGCAGGGATGGGCCAGTGCGGAGGTCAATGCTTTGTGCAGAGTGGATCCTGCAGATTCTCCCCTGTGCTTGCCTGGCTATTTGCTCCAACCCCTTTTGCCCAAATCTCTCTAACCCCCTCCCCCTTTCTACCTAGCTAATCCCCTAACATAACCCACTGAAGGGCTGAAACAAAATCCAAAACCATGGGAACATGATGCTCACCACCAGCTCTGTGTTCACTTTGTTTGCAGGCCCCATCTTTCTTCCACCCTGCAGCTGCTTGATCCATTGAGACTGTAGGCGGCTACCACCATGGGGCCCTGATCTTGGTGGAGCCCTAGCCACCACTATAGCAAAGTTACTCCATAGTGTCACCATAGACCTCAAAACCAGCACTGGGCTCTCAGAGGTACTCTCTCGGTGACGCTAGAGATCATGAAGGCACAGGCTTTAGCAGTGTTCCTCCAGGCAGGGCCTCTGCCACCTCAGCGTTTCTATCAAGTAGTAAGTGACACCGACACTCCTCCCAGCCACAACAGCCCAAGAGTTTTGTTCCTAGAGAGAAATTCACCCCGGGCAAGAGCACACAAGAGAAGAATAAGCTGGGCCCTTAACCACACGGGTCCCCTACAGGTAGCCAGAGGGTTTAGGGCCAACCTGGCAAATTTCACGACCAGAGGGATTTTTCCAACGCCACAAGCCATGTCAGGTAGCACCAGGTGCAACTAGGGAAATGAGGAATTTTTCTGTTGTTAAAAGCCAATAAGCCCTAGGTCACTGCCCCAGAGAGATACAAGCACAACCAGGGATGGTTCAAGGGCCAACCGGCCATTTCAGAACATGGCGCCTGGTAGTGGTGATGAGGTCCACGTCTCACTCCCTCCCCTTCCTTTCCAACCAACCCCTTTGCCTTCCTACAGGCAACACAGACTCAGAGGCATGTCTGGGCATCCGCTGTGGCCTGGGTGGTAGCCTGAGAGAAGCATGGCATGGCAGGGATAGTTTTCACCAGGCAGGAGTAGAAAGCCCAATGGCAAGAATTCCAGCCTACATCACATTTCTGCCACGGATACCACGTGGGGCTGCACCAGTGCTGGATCACAGGCCTCCATTTTACCAGGCTAGACCCAGCCCTAGGGAGTAGCACACTCTGGTCACCACTTACTTTGGCTACAGATGGGGCTCAATTCTAGACCCTACTGCAGCCCCTTGTGAGGGCTCACAGGGAGTAAAGCAGGGCTGTCTGCAGCTTCACTGCCCCGTGGTGACCTTGGTGTACCACAGCAAGAGGGAAAGTGGCCAGCGTGCTTTGCCACTGACATGGAGCATCTTCAAAGAAGACCATTTCTTGAAGATGAACTTTAAAACCCACATACACAATCCAATATTCCAGGAAGCAGACATTTGCCCAGCCCCTCCTCTGTACAGGATAGAGGTGGAAAAAACAAAACAAAAACAAACAAAACCACACACACACCCCCACCCACCAATTGAGAGAAAACTCCCATCAGCCCCTCCCCACTGCTGGATATTACAGCTAGTTGCATGTGTGCATGGAGGGAGGAACAGCAGCAGCTGGGCAAGGAGCCCATGCAAAGGGCCCCCCAATGGGGGACTGAGTTTGGCTTGGAAACCCACAATCTCCTTAACGTGCTTGAGCCAAGAGGAACCCCAGGCTTAATCTCACAGAGCCTCATCTCCTGGGTGGGCAAGCCCGGGGGACCCAGATGCTTACCACTATTACCCACTTTGAGCAATGACCTTTTAATCCTTGGTATTTAGCGTATTTGCACCTTTCCTACTAGCCCCCATAAAATAGCATTTCCCTTCACCATTCGTCAGAGCAGTTATTAGGACTCACCCAGGCTAGCAGCCGCAAGGCCTCACTGCTGAAGAGCCTATCGCGCTTGCCTTCAAGACAGTGCACCAGATGCTACCAGCACCCTTGAGGTTACTGCCCCAGACCCCAGTAATTACACAAGAGGAACAGGGCAGAATCTGCACCATTTGCTGGGCAGTGGTGGGCAAACAGGTTATTGTTTAGATAGGACTTAAAGTTTTGAAGGCAACCTGTTAGAGGCTGAGCACATTGCATGAAACCCATACCACTCCCCAAGACCTGGGGATGAGAAGCCCCATCCACCACCACTCCCCTCAACATTTTTCCATAACCTAATGGGGGAGGATTGAAAATGACAATGAGCTTCCTGCTCTAGGGAATTCAGAACTGGTTTCAAGCCAATTCCGGGTCTGGCATTTAAATAAAACAGAGGCTTTTCTCCTGCATTGTCACATGCAGCACCACTTCCTGCAGGCTTTGTAAACCTCTGGCAGCTGACAGGGAAAAGAGGGCAGAAATGAGCTTGTTGCGATTCCATGTTTGCTAGCCCTACAGCATTCAGGTAGCACACTCAGAAATGCTGAACTCTGTTGCACGGTCATCTCTAAGAGGCTGAACAAAAATATGCACCTCTGAACCACCTTTTCTCCTCCCCCGACCCACATAATTAATGTCCACATCACCCTCCAACCTAAAGCATCCTAAACCAGACCAACTGGACGGACTTCCATGACAAGCCAGATTACGAGTCAGGACCACGAGGTCAAATGTAGACAGGCATAGGCCATGAACACTGACGTGGTGTTTAGTTTGGTGAGGGAGAAGATGCCACATGCCGTAGAAAAACGGGCAGGTTCTCATCAGCATGGCTTTCACTGAACACCTTGCTACATCTCCACCTTCGTTCACTCTCCATCAGTGAACGAGCTGGGCCGCATTCAGCATGGATGGTATCTTTGCTGCTGTCAGTTGTTAGAACAGCCGTGATCTTGGTGCGGGGTTAGGTCAATGTCTCCATTACAAAAGAGATGAGTCAATTGGGGCAGGAAGTCAACTCATGGGCTGATGCACAGGTTTCAGATTGTTAGCAACACCCTGCCAAGGCCTCTAAGCCAGATGTGAAGGGCACAGAAGGCTTACTGGAAATTAATGAGTTCTGATCTTCTGCCAGAACCTAACTGAATTCTAAGAGATTATTGCCTCAGCGCAATGTGGGGGTGATGTCTCTCTTACTGGGTTGTTACAAAGTCCATTTCAGGCACAAGGAACAGGAAGGAAGGACAGTCTTGAGGTGAAGACACTGGACTCAGCTGGGAGATGCATTCCACTCCCGACTTCCTCAAAGGCACACGCTGTCAATTACTTAATCCCTGCACCTCATCTTTCCCATGAGTGACGTGTCCCTACCCCACAGGGGTGCCATCAACTTCATTGATCCTAGGGTCTTCCATTTTGTATGGCTGAGGCAACCAGAAAAGTGCAAACAAACTCAGAAGAGTTTGTTCCAGGACACTATATTGGAGTAGGCATCTCTTCAGAACAGGGGTCGTTTTGGTAGCACAATAGGCTGGAGATTCTGTCTTCCTTCATATTGATAAGAGCTACGGTTTTGGTTCTTGATCTTCATAAAAATATCATACCATCAGTAAGAAGGAGGTTGTAACTTTGGACTAGAAGCTACTGCAACTGAATTTCCCAAACTATCACATGTTAATGGAAACCACGTGATGCAGAGCAACTGGCAGGGCAGTTGTGTTAAACTAGTTTGTTAACCATTTGCAAACTGGAGCTTAGCCGCATCACTGTCAACATATCAAGTGTATCTGCTGGGGTGCTAATTGTGAACATGTACTTCATACAGTCCACTGATTTCAGGGAAACAGCTAGTGGGGACATCACAACACCACCAGAGGTGACAGCCATGGAGGAAGTTCACCTGTTTTAGTTCAAATGAAATGGATCATTTTGAGCTAACAAGTGAATACTCAGCCATGTCACAAAGCCAAACAACTGACTCATTAGAGGATCCCAGTCTGGACTAGCAGAAAGATGATCCCGCTGCAAGCGGCAAGCAAGGTGCTATGGCAAAGCCATGTGGGAAGGCTTGTTCATACTATTTCTACAGCCATAATTACCGGAAGGTGCTAGTGACACACAAAACCTGTGGATCCGCAGCAGGATGAATGACCAGGGATGCCAACTCCTCAGACTTCAGAGCCTCTTCCCAAGTGCAGGTTTCGAAGCCCAAGGCCGCCCATCTCAGTAGGAGTGAGACACCGATCATTTGCCACCATTGCTGTAACAAGAGGCTGCCACAAAAATCACATTCACCATGTAATCTCAGATAAACCCTTTGCACTAGAGCTCAGAGACCAGGACAAGGGGCACCACCCAAGTGAAGATAGCCAACAAGACTCTCTCCTTACATAATTACGTTTAACAAAGCAAGGAATCAACAGAACACACCACTGTTCAGGTTCAACTCCAAACAAGGTACCTAGGCATGAAGTTGTACCTTCCCAAAGGCACAGTACCATCTCCCACGCAGCCATTTCTTCTCTCCGCCTCCGTGCCCAGCGAGAAAGCAGTGAGCTAAGCTTAAGCCCTCATTCACCCAGGTCCACAAGCATCCAGTCAATCAGGCCACATCAGCAACATTCAGAGAATGGGCAACTCCAGCAGACCGCAGTGACAGCTCATCCTCCCTCCAATCAAGTCACAGAACTTTAAAGAAGCTGCTCCCAGTGTCCCCCTCCAGTGTGGTTTCTCCTTGGTATTGTTCTGGGCTGGGTCAAACCGCACAAGTGCCTGGGTGTACGCACACCCTTTGTTTAAGATAGCTACAAGAGAAACTTAAGGAGCTCCATCTAGAACCAGAAACTAGCACCATGCAGGCAGTTGTTTCCACCGGGTATGATTTGACCCAGAGGTGGGGTGTGCTTTTCTCACAAGGGTGAGACAAGCTGAAGCACAAATAGGAAGAGCTGGCACAGGGAGGTTGCAGCTTATCGCTGGGATGTGAGAACAAGAAAGTGAAATCGTCGAGTCTCCACCCTGCCCAAGTGAAGGGAAATGCTCAGAATTAACCACATTGCTGGTGAAAAGGCAAACGGAGTTTTACAACTTTCAGTTTCAATATAATGTGTTAGTAAATGTGGTGAGGAAACGGCCCCTTCACAACAGGATTTTGAACCTGACAATGTTCCAAAAGAACCGCTGTTGGGTTGATCCGTAATTTTCTGTCAACACTTAGTTGTGTGTATGGAGTTTACACAGGAATTTTTCTTGTTCAAAAACTAAGACGGCTTAGCTTAAAGTTCGCTTGGTTCTGGACTTTGGCTTTTATAATTAACAGCCAACTCAGTTAAAGGTTACTTGGGTCTTCATTCGCTTCCTTACAGCTGCTATGCCTGAGCCCATAATTACCTAATTTGCTAGATAAATGAACTAACGGCATTTTTTGCCAGCAAAACAGGAAATAATTCTTATGAATAAAATATTATGGAAATGGTTGCTAGACGGTGCATTTTAATTCAGCATTGACCTTTCTAACTCCCAAGCCTGGCTTTCTCTCAGCCCTTTACAGTACCTGTAAATGCATACAGGACATCGTTTAGCACTGCTCTGTAGAGTCCCTTCATTAAGTGTAATGTCCCTTCTATTTGATTTGCAACTCAGTGCCCTCAGCCTGCCCACAGTGTAGTCATGCAAAGACACCCCGGTGTCCCCACCCCAGGTGAAATCTGTCTTCATTCTGGACTGAAACAGATATTCATTTCAAATTCAGGTGAAATAAAAAATAAAGCGCGCACACACACCCCACTCAGAGATGCAAACGTGCGATTTCAGATTATTTATATGCAGCTTTTCAAATCAGTAACAGGTACTATCAGCTTCCAAGATACACCTGTTATGTGTAAACAGAGCTAACAATGCTGGAAGTGTTTGCACCAAACACTCCAACACCAGTCCCATTCACACTAGCTTGTCAGCATTTCTATGAGATCCCCCATTTTTAGAAATGCAGCCCAGGCAGGCATCCCTCCATGGTTATGAAGCTTTGCACTGGGATGAATTTTGCTAGTCCAGGTCTCTGCTTGGAGGCAGAGTAATTGCCTCTTTAAACATGTATTACACCAACCAAGAAAAAAAGAACGTTAGATAGAAACCCGTGACTGTACTTGGTTCACCATGCTCATTACATTCTTGCAACATGAGTGTCGTTCCCCCATGTACAGGCTGGGTGTGAAAAGCAGCAGTGCAGGCTGCGGAAAGGGGGAGCAAATTGTAGACACCAATACTGCAATTTCAGACTTTACTTCCCCTTTTCCCCCACCCCTTGTATGAAAGGGCTGGCCTTGCCCAAAGGAGGGGTTGCTACACTGTAGTCCACAGCCATAACTAGGCATTTTAAGACCTGGGAGAGCAAGCGTATTTTTGCCCCTTGGGGGGCGGAGGTGGGTTGTCATTTTTCCACCCAATTTCACTGCCCCTGCAGTTGGGACAGCTGCCCCACCCACCCCGGTGATGGCCCTGTCGGAGCCATAACTCTTCAAATATTTTTAGCTAGCATGTACTTAAGTGTTATGCTGGATTGGCACAGATACAGCACCTGGAACAAAAGGAAACAAAACTATGACAAGCCACTTATCGAGTGCTACGTACAAGTATATTGTAGAGATGAGAAACTTACTCAATTAGAGAAGAACATCAACAGCAAAGTGATTAAAGCAATAGCCTAGGACTTGGGAAACCTAGATTCAAGGCCTTGCTCTGCCAGAGATTTCCTGCGTGACCTCAGGCAAGTCACTTAGCCTCTCCATGCCTCAGTTCTCCATCTGTACAACATAGAAAATAGCTCCGGCCTGCTTCACAGGGATGGTGTCTGAGGATAAAGACATTGAAAATGGAGAGGCGATCAGAGCCCACAGAGATGGGAGCCATAAAATAGATTAGACAGTTGTACAGAAGTTACACTAAATCTTAAAAGTCACTTCAGAATGTTTAGCCACCCTCTGGAATTGTTGTAGCGAGACAGTTACCTGTTCATTCTAGAGGATGACTGAAAGGTCATTGGCTAATACACTTAATAGCACTCATCAATCCTTCAGGGCTCTGCTTGGCCAGCTGCTAATTGGGACAGCTACTGCAGCATTAGTAGACATTATCCTATCAGCAAGCCCAAAGCTAGCCCCACACTTGAATGCCGCCTAGCTAAGGGGATGTTTGGATCCTAACTTGGCAGCTCAATCTTCTTTCTGCCAGGTCTGCAGGTACCAAGGAGAATCCCATAGTGCTAAAGCAGCCATGGCTTTGTTATTTAGCGCTCTTCGCCTCTTCCACGCCACTGGAACTTGGACACCTGCGTGAGAAACTACAGTAACCCTCGGCCAGCATTAGAGTCACAATGGGGAACCACCACAATAAGCATTCGATCATGTGTGGCACCACTGAACATAATTCGGACTGGCTAAATCTGTTAGAGACACATATGCTCAGAACTCTTCAGCTTCAGTCCCGCAATCCTAGCACCAGAGAAATTCAAGGATGGACAGGGTGTTGAGAAGTTGCCAAGGCCAGCCTCCTGCACGGAGGCAGGACGAAAAATCTCCAGGATTCCAGTCTTCCACAGCTTAACTACCACTGTAGTTCACAAGCGTTTCCCAATATCTAGCCAAAACCGCCCTTGCTGCAGATTGAGCCCATTATTTCTTGTCCTACCCTAAGTGGACATGGGGAACAATTGATCACCCTCCTTTTTATGAGAGTCCTTAACAGATCTGAAGATTTATCAGGTTGTCCATCCCCTCAGTCCGTTTCTCGAGACTGAACAAGCTGACGTGTGCAGATTCTTGCACCATCGTGGGTGGTACATTGATCAGTAGGGCCCCAGATGGGAACAGACACTGGTTAGATGCGTTCAAATGCAGGAGCAAGGTCTCAGTGCAAACACAAAGTACCGGGCTAATGCTAAAGGACACCAGGGAGCTTTGAATCAGCATGGCTTTGGAAGAAGGGAGAGCCAGCTTGAAAGCTTTCAGAACATAGCAAGTGAGCCGCCCCCACCTGGATTCAAATGGGCTGCAATAGAAAGCATGCAGCACCTTGAAAGCTAGCCAACATTCTCATCCCAGGTGGTGGCATCTGTACAACCACTGCACAGTTCAGTGGGGAGCTCAGCGAACACAGCTTTGTACTGACAGCTGCAAGAATTCACTGTTTGGATTTAAAGTACCTGGGCAATTTTTTGAGAGAAGAGAGTCTAAGCATTTATTCTGGGGAAGGCAGATATTAAATCCATACAAATTTCTCCAAGACCTAGATCAGATCTGACTAATTGATTCCTCTGTGGTGGCAGCTTATCAAATCAGGAAAACCAAATGGTCACTGAAATATACAATACGGAAGGATTAAGTTTGTGAAGGCCTCTTATCTCATACACCTTGTAGAGTTAAGGCCCCTGATTCATCAAAACACTTTAGCAGGTGCTTAACTATACTTAAATACTTAACTTTAAGATGTCAATGGGACCAAAACACAGCCAGAAGTGATTTGCTGAATCGGAGCCCAAATCTTTTCCCCCTAGGCAGTAGATTTTTACATTTTAGTGCTAACACTTTGGTCAAAGGCCTTTTACCATTTTTGTTGAAATACACAAATACTTTAGCGGATTTTTATTTCATTGTGTTTGAGATACACAAACTTGGTTGCCAAGTATATAAAAGGGATGTGGTTATATCAGCATCTTCATTTACACACACCTACCCAGAGAAGGTTTTTCCTCAGGATTTATTACAACGTTGTATATTTTACAAGAACCAATTAACAGAAGGGCATTTCTTCAATGCCTATTTTCAACCCTGATAAATACAAAAATTGTTGGAGAGTGTCAGAGGAGAGTAATGGCTGCCTCCAATAGATGGCTGCTAGATAAATGTTCAAGAAATATAAACTTTAAGCCAAAACTTATTTCCTAGATTGGAAGTGCCCATCTTGCAGGCATGTCCCATAAGAATTGCTTTATTCCTGTTCTATGTGGTGATGGGAGATTAAACAGCTTTGTCTGAGGGATGCAAGTGGCATAACAGGACAGTGAATCATGCTGCTGATTTAATATTGGCTTAGAGAACACATTGTCCCTAGCACTTGGGAAACAGACTCTTGCTGAAATTCCTCTCCCTCCTTTTTCCAGGAAGCCACACTGCTTCGCCTGGATGACATCCCAAAGCCCAGCGCCAATATGGGCCACCTTTACATTTCCCCCAGAAGGAAATTCAAGCCTGTCGTAGAGAAACCCTGCTTTTCCCCCCAGCTGGGGGCACTGTGTCTGCAAAGGTTCGCTTTGGTTTTTGCAAAGCACCTGACTTTGGAGGCAGGACAACGGAGATGGGGCAAGAGGCACCTGTGACAATGTCTTTTCTCTCTTGTGGGTCCTCAGGAGAGCCAAAACTTCCGAGAATGGGCCCCCTGGGTCCTTCCATGGGCAACTCCCCAACCCCCACATCAGTGGAATAAAATATAGGGAACAACCATTTCTCCCCTCCCCCTGATGACTTAATTCTTCTGCAGAAAGTGTCCCCCAAACATCCCGCCTCTTGGCAGTTACTGCTCAGGTCTCATCCAAAGCAAACTCACACCTGTGGCTTAGAACCTCACCACGTGTGGACCAATCCATAAGGCTCACGCAATCCCTCGTGTACTTTCCAGCCAGCTGCAGTAGCACATAGGCTCATGAGACGGTATCATGGGACAGGCCAGTATTGAGACAAGGCAAGCCACTGCCCCTCCTCATCCCCCAGTTCTCTCTGCTGCAGGGAGTCTTCTGCCTGCCCCCCTGCTGTTCCCTGCTCGGCTATCTTCACGTCAGTTACTGGCACACACGGGAAGTAACCAAAAGCCAGTCTAGGCCGGCAGGGGGAACCCTGCTGCAGACTGAGGGAGCTCACGAAGGCCTGAGGCCCCCAGCGCTGTCTCCTGGGTCCATGGCACCACAAGCATGGGGCAGAGAGCCAACATGCCCCACAGCTCACAAAACCCTAACAGAATTTAGTGCAAGTCCCGGGTAAAAAAAAAGGGGGGGGGAGGGGCGGGGGGCATGCTTTGCATGGACAGGAGGGACACACTAATGTGTCTGCTCTTTAACTCCACTGATTGGCAGAGACATGCTTAACCTGCAGCGTAGTGTTGGAAACGGGCCAGCGGTAGTTTTGGAAAATGTTTGCATCCAGTGTAGAATGACCGTGGCAAGACTTCCCTTGCTTTAGCCATGGATTGAACTCCCAAGCCCTAAACGCAGATAACCCTGGCAACGCCTGCATTACGTGACACTCCTTGGTTCCAAATAACACGAGACAGCATTGTGTTACCTGGTTACACGGCAGACGACGTGAACTATTATAAATCTGCATCTTTCAGGAGAGATCAGCCTGCTCCTGGAATGCGCTCGTCTTCATCCTTCAGAGAAGCAGCGTTCTTACTGATTCTGTAACCTCCCCCCATCTGCTTCCAAGGCTCCATCATTGATCTCTGCTGCTTGTTAGACAGGTCTTTGAGACACCAGGAAGAACAGGCAGCCTTCCAAAACTTCACTTGGCTGTTCTCACTCCTAGAAATAAGTGTTTCGCTTTGCTCTCCCATTGTTCAAACCCCCACTGCCCCTACAAAGAAAGCCAGAACTTTTCCCTCTTTTATACACAGGGTAAATTCTGAAGGAAATTATTTATATTACAGCAGTGGACAGACTGTCAGACCTGCTCACACAACAGCATATTGCCTTCCGGTAGCCCCAGCAAGGCCTAATGTCGCTACCCTAGCGTACCTGGTAATGGAGACACTAGAGGGAATGCTGTATTCCTAGGACAGTGTCAGGAGGCTGTAAGCTGGATCAGAACCCCATTGTGCTAGGCATTGGATGTACCCAGGGAGAGCCTCTCCTCCCTGAAGAGTCTGCGGTCAAACTAGACACAACAAAGGGTGGGAGGGGAAACAGGCAGAGAGGTGAAATAACTCACCCAAGGAGACACAGCCAGTCGGTGGCAGAGTCAGGCATAGGAGCCAGGTCTCCTGTGTCCTAGTCCAGGAGCCACAGCACCACACCATCTTCCTCCTCAGGAATGCCTCCGTGTCCTAGAACCCCTCTGATGAGAAGGGATTTTATCCTGAAAGCCTAATTTTGAAGATGGGAAGTGCAGCAGCACCGCATCAGTTGCATTACAAGATCGGTCCCAGAGTGTGAGACTAATGCCAAACTGACATGGCCCACCAGGGGCCAGCATCTATAGACAGAACACACCTGATCAGAGTTCAGTGCCTGGGTGCTGCCCGGTTAGGGCAGGGCAGTGAAGCTTGGAGGGATTTTCTCCTTCAGATAAAACCTTCCGGAGCACATGGGAAAGAATAACTCTCTCTAGCGTGAGCTTTCCTGCCCATAGGGCTGGGAGAGCAGACAATGCAGCCCTCCCCCAGGGACTCTGCACTGGGAGGGGCACAAGGAACGAAGTCAAGGGGTAGGGGCCAGTCCGGTTGCCTATCCCCAGCTTTTGCCAGTTGGGGTCATGCGCTGCTGCACCTCTCTGCTGGAGAGCATCCGTGGCTCTGTGCTTCTGTCCCATTCTTCACAGCAGGAGCTGGCTCCCCCTGAGCCCGGCCCTGGCTGGTGCTTGGCAGCCCCGGCAGAACAAGTGGTAACCGACTGCCCTAGCAAGGAAGGACAGACCTTAGGGGAGTCCATGGGGATGTAGCTAATATGCTGAGGTGCAATGTAAGAGCCAAAACAGAATGAGAGCAAACAGAACATAAAACCGCACTGTTAGTGGCCAAAAGCCATTATCTGCCTTCCTTCTCCTGGCTGCTAGGACTCCACCACCCCATCCTCCTCTGCCTGTGGCATATGCTCACACTGATGCCAGCAGAGAGGAATCTGGCTTCAGACACGGGACTTTAGCTTTTGACATCATGGAAGCAGGAGGTGACCCATCTAGCCTGACGTTCCCTGGCACGTAATTCAGACACCGCTGCTTCAATTGCCTCAGATTTTGGCCCACAGACCTAGGAATTCAGGGTCTCCAGGGATGAGAACGCCCTCCGCTCCATGGGTGGCAGTTGCTCAGTAGGATATGCTTGTTGGATGAATTAGAAATGAGACGGGTAGTGCAGCGGCACTTGTGATCCAGCACGGGATTCACATCCAACACCCCATCACATCTGCGAAGCCCTCGCGCCCTTGAGAGGAAATGGGTGCCTCTCAGCTCCTTCAACCAGGGCCCAAGCATAATTTTTTCGGGCCCAGTACAAACTTGTAACACAGGCCCCCTCCCACACACACATCCATGGGGGTTGTTGCAGCTTGGGCCGGACCACCGAGGGCCTCAAGGCCCCAGTAAAGTGTACCCCTTTCCCCCCCCCATGTGAGGGCCCTACCTTCAACCTCAAATATTCTCTGAGCTGAAAAGCAGCCTTTTCCTTTATGAGAACGCTCAGGGAGCGGCGGGATCCTGTTGGTCTGCACTACCTTCACACACACCCTGCATTGCCGGGGAGGCATGTCTGCAGATGGGAGGGGGTGGCGTGGATGCCCTCCGCAGGCACCTGTGGCTAATACTGTAACGGTGCAGGTGACCCAAGACGGGCTGGTCCTTTGGCCTGCTTGAGGCAGGGCACGGGAGTCACAGCCTTTCTGAGGCAGCCAGCGTATGCGGGCTCTGCCCTGTGTGCAGTGCTATTCTGCAGCACAGCAATCCACTCCAGCTCCCTCCCGGCCTTGGGGAGACGCAAGCCGGCTAACCGTGGGAGCCATCGGGAACGCGTCCCATCTCAATGGAAGCACTTGGGTTCCCTCTGCTGGCAGGAACCGATGGTGCCGGCCCACAACCTGTAACAGCATGCCCGCCCCATATGCAAACGGAGCCATGCAATTACACCCTGCAACTCTCCCACCATGTAGTGATTTCCAGCCTCTGCTTAGTTCAGCCGCCTCCCAGTAGCCGCTGGGGCAGGATGAGTGCATGGCCGGGGGTCTAGCGGATAAGTCAAAGGCTCAGCATGGTACAACCCCCCTGGAAACGCATCCAAGTGTGTAATCCCCATGGCCAGAGAGTGCTGCTCTGAGCAGCGCTTCCTCAGCGTGCTCGGACCATGGCAGTGGGTTGGCCATGATCAGACAAGGTTGGGGTTCAAGGAAGGGGGACAGAGGCAGCCAGGGTAATCTCCCCTTCCTGTTTCTGCTTTGCCCCCTGGGCGCCTGCCCAGGCTTCACAGAGGAATCCCTCCTAAATTCTGCCTACATCTGAGGGCCTCCCGACTACCTGTGGAATCCTAGCCACTCTTCGCCCCCACTCCACTCAGCCACTACAACTCCGTTTAGAGCCGAGGGTCCACAGAAGTGACTGAAAACCCTCCCAGTGTGTTGCATTCTGTCGGCTCAGCGTCTCCACCCCTGGGACGCAGCTCAAAAGCCAGAGGAACACAGTTGGTTGGGGGGCATGCGGTGGTTCCTGGGAGAAGGCGCTGGACATTGAACGGGAGTAGCAACAGGTTGGGGGCGGGGTAGAATTCCTCAGCAGCCTGGGTAGAGCCTACCACGCCCAGGGAAAAAAAAGCAGCTAGGCCAGAGACGGGCAGCCAGGAACATTGTGGCAGCCATAGGAGAGGGGACCTGGTCAGAAGCTCCATTTACTGGCAGGCTGGGGAGGGGGCATGCGTCCCTGGTCAGAAGCCGTACGCCACTTGAGGTAGAGAGGGCCTGCTTACTGCACCGCAGGAACGCTGCAAAACCTTGGATGTCAGCGCAGTCCTGATGTGCCAGGAAGGACCAAGGGTCACCCATGTGCTCAGGATGCAAGTGCCTGATACCAGAGGTGCTGGCAGATCCCCAGGACAAGGGCTTGCCCACATTCGGGCTTTTAGCAATGTTCTCACATTTTAATTCACACTCATCCACTAGAAGGACTGGAATGTAATAGGGACAGGCCAAACTGCTACTCCAGGATACCAACATTTTGTGTCTCCTAGGATTAAATACAGCAAGCAAGTCTGCCTTGCCAAGGCTAGATATACAATCCTGGTAATTAAGGGTATGTCTACACTGCATTCTAGTCCAGGGTCTGACTCAGGTTTGAGTTCGAGCCACCACTTCCACCTACCAACAAATCAGGCTGGCTTGTCTCAGCAAGCACATAAAACCCACATCCTCTAACTCTACTAGGGGGAGGGTCAGAGCCCAAGTCCAAGCCCTGTCATTCTGCAATGGGTACACGGGTCAGGCTGCAGCCTTGAGTCAGAAAGTCTGTGTAGTGAGGTATGGACACGTGCGCCTGGCTGAGACAGCCGGGTCCAACAAATCGTACACCCAGGTTTAGTGCAGTGTGAATGCGCAAACATGGGCTTGGAAACACCACGTTCATAAGCCTATGTCCCTCAAACCTGGGTTTACAATGCAGTGTAGCCATATCCTAACAGGTTAATACACAACTCGCGGCTCAACACACCCCCTGATGGGAGCCAGGAAGCAGTTTCCATTTGCCCCTTTTCACATCATCAACTGCACCAACAACAAAAACAAAAAAAAGCAATTTTCAAGGCCTAGAATCATGTCAAAAGGCTTGGAAAGTTTGAGCAAGATGAGGTCTGCTTTCAGGGTTACTGGACAGAGTCCACAGACAAACCCGCACCCTTCCCTCCAGTATATTTAGTCTAGAAGTTTGTGCTCCAACAATTTAAAAAGTGGCTGAAGCTCGACGTTCTAAACCCACAACCAAATAGCCTCTCAGCTCCCCCTGTGTAAATACATTAAAGCACCTTTGACCGTAGTGGCATTACTCCCCCTTTAGCCAGGTGTTATGGGACAAAAGTCAGCCTTCCCCTTGTCGGAGTTGTCCCATGCAAGCTTTGAGAACCAAGTCACATTCGAAGAAAAGGAGTTCAGTCTTTAAGGATGACATGAGCTCAAAGTCAGCAATTTCATATGCATGCAGAAATATTTGTCTGTTGGATTATACACATCCTGAAGATGGGCAGAAAAGGCTCTTACAAATATCCCCATGACCTAAAGAAGTCACAAACGCTCCTGAAGCAGACAGAGTTTTTCAGCTCACCAAGTTGCACGTCTCCAGAACAATGAACTCCCACACGGAGGTGGAAAAAGCTAGTGGGATTTTGAGAGTCACACACTACAAAACTCAGGGGGAATCATTTTTAAATTAATTTTTTTGTCCCTCTTATTTTTCTTTTTATTCTTAAAAAAAGAAGGGGGGGGGAAGAGGGAAAGCATGAAAATTCCCTACAAACGACAAGAGATTTATCACATGACACACGTACAACCAAACAGCTCCCACCAGGTTTAACACGGAGTTAATCAGGAGGATCTGTTTGGTAAGACTCCTTGCCATAGTGGAGGCTGCAATGCTCATTGTGACAGACGTAGAGCTGCCCTATAATAAGGAAGGAAAACCGTGCCCTGGTTATTAGGATGTTTAGCATTCATATATTGGGTTAGTTTAATAGGAGACTATAAGGAAAACCAATCAAGAAAGCAGAAAACTGGCTCAAGATAAGCCATCCTTCAGCAAATGTTTGAGGGCTGTTACAGGACAACGGCAGAGCCACTGTCTCTGAGGAGTCTGGTTCAACCTCACATAAAACCTACCAAGCTGGTTGGAGAAGCAAGGCCAAAAGGCTGGGAACTGCCAAGAAAAAAGGAACACCAGCTGGCTGAAGTAAGAGTCCCTTGTCCCAGAGCCCAGGTGGTTGCAGAAAGCAGGACCCCCACAATTCATATGGGGGAAGGAACTTAAGAAATTAGGTTGCCTAGGTGACCATCACAGAATGGGAGGACTATGGGTGAGATAAAGAGGGAAGCAGATGCCTTGTTGGTTTAAAAGCCTTTGTTTCTCTTATGCTTTGTTTCTCCTGCAAGGATGAGCAGCCTTTGGTTTCAGAAAACCGCCTGCTCACCGTACCCGGCGCCTGTCACCAACTCCCGAAGGGAAGAGCCACACAGGGCCTGAACTCAGCGAGACCTGCTGGGCAAATATTAGCCCCGGAGGGGGAGGGGGGAGTATATAAGGTGCAGGAGCCCAGGGCCCCCTCTGAGCGGAGGAGAGCTGCAGCACTCCACCCCTGGAGAAATAAAGGCCCCACACCTCACACCAGAGACCAGAGAAGGGACAGAAGCCATTACAGCTGGCTTACAAAGAGCACTGCTCAGACTCACCCTTAAGCAGGGAGCACAAACAAGATCATAGTTATTTGCTCTAATAAAATAAAAAAAAATTAAAAAGCAAGTACTTACCAGATTCCTTTCCAAGCCCCTCATGCCCACTCAGTGCTTTTCCCCAGCTCCTATTTCCCTGCTTTGCCTGGAGAGAAAAAGGGACCTAGTACCAGCAGGGCTACCATGACTCTTTTGATCAGCCCTGATTAGGAGATGAGGCTCACCTGGCCGGATTGAGGCCCCCTCAGCACGCCAGCCAACTGTTTAACCCTCAGTGTCCCAAAGGGGCAACAACCCTACAAGATGTAGAGTTACAGTATAGTAGAGTTGGGGCTTCCAGAACCCCAGCCATGGAGCTGGGACCCTCCGTCTGAGCCAGGACTTCTAGATTCCTGACTCTGTAGCAGGGATGACCACAGCCACAAACCGTAGAAGCCCAAGGTCCCCGGCCTGAGGCAGTCAGCAAGGCAGGCCTACCATAGACCCAGGAAAGCTGGGTGTGGCCCCCTGCAGGGCTCCCCAGCAAGACCCCCCACTGCTGGCAAGCCCAGGAATCGGGCAGGTTTTGGCAGACGCTCTGCCTGTGATTTGATGACAGTTCTTTGAACCTGGCTTGTTTTCATGAGAAATTTAGGATTTGATAAACCTGTTTTGTTGGAAAATTTCCACCAGCTGGACAGGAATATATTCCACGCTACCCCCTGGGCCCACAGGGCAGACAGCAAGCAAGATGAACGGGGGAACCTAAAATATCCACAGGTGACATGCTTGCTTTTTAATTAGACAGACAATTATTCTGGCACGTTCCCTCCACCTGTGCCTAGCAGCTGGCTACACTACAGCTCACCAGCTAACTGGCCTTGATGCAGAAATCACTGGCTGGTAAGCTCTGGCCTGTGCTACGCAGGCAGTCAGATGTGGTGATGGTCCCTTCTAAACACTTGTTTAGCTGTGCCTGCGTCAAACTCCAGTAACAACTTCCTGTAGAGACCAATCCTGTCATAGCAGATGAACGAGACGGGTCAGACTGCTGTGCCGCTGAAAGCCCAATGTTAGGGCTGCATATCACAGGCAGGACTTTTGCTTTTTAAACAGGTAAGGTCAGTGGAAGCACCTGAGTTGAAGCCGGGTGGTATAAACTGAGAACACCGTAGCTTTGGAATTCACTCTCCACTTGCTCAGAACTTACCTGCAGCCGGGGGTGACCTTTAAGGCACATTGTTTTCTCCCCCAGACCTTTGGAGATGGGGCCGAATTGGGAAGACACTGAATTGCTGGAGGGGAAGGGTAGAGTTCGCTTGCCAGACGTGGCTCATCTAGTTGGAGGGATAGGTTTTTGATCCATAGTAATACAAACATGATCCTATACACAGACATCTGAATCTAAAGAAACAAACAAGACCCTTTTTACAATTTTTATTTGTTTAGCACAGCTGAATTTGGCCATGGTAGAAGAAGCAGAGAAGTACAATGTGCCTGGCCCTTGAGGCAGGCCTAACTACTATTTCACTTGGGCAAAGTACATAGAAGGCTTCAGCGGACACCTGTCTAGACCCACACCGATTTGCCTGGAGCAATTTAAAGCCACCAGGAGGCTGAGAGAGACCCTTGACTATCAAACGCGTGGAGCTGGTCCAGAATTGTCAATCATCACTTTTTGTTTGTTGAAAAATGGCCTTTATCAAAACAAACTTTACACACACACAAATCATTATTTCTAAATTTGTTTTGGGTGGGATTGTGGGTGGTGTTTTTGTTTGTTTGTTTTGTTTTCTTAAAACTACATATTTTCAGTGTTTCCTTTTCTACCCTCTTTTGTCTCCTTTTTTCTGTAACATAATAGGCAGAGGAAAAAAGGAGAAACAGGAAGAAAATCCTGAAAAATTTCTACAAAAGTTGTCAAGTTAACAAGAACTTTTCTCAATCTGCTGAATGAAAATAATTTTGAATTTTTCCACAAAAATTCATTACCAGCTTCTAGCCAGGTGTGCTCTCAAGGTACTTGTATAGGCAACTGGTTCCAGCTAATCCCTGAAGCTGATAGTTCTCTAAAGAAATCAAGCAATGGGGAGAGGGAACCCAAATGCATTCCCTTTTTTATTCTTGAAAGCATGTAAACAAAATGGCCACCCTTTCCCTGACACGCATGAGTCACACGCTAAACAGAGAGATGCTCTATTTTATTGAAGGCATCTTTTTCCCTCCTTCCTTCTCCCTTCAAAGTCTTATGTTCAAAGTTAGGTACACCCTGGTGGTGGTGCACTATGCCCCAACATTAGTCCTAGCTGGCCATAGGCACATGTCAATGGCTGATTGTGCTCTCAAAGAGCATATTTGCCTTCATGACGCTCGCTGTGGCTGCAGAGTCAGGAAGACACCACACAATTGCTTACCCTTACAGCTGGGAACAGAGTGCATCTACACAGCCAACAAGGCCAGAAACTGGCTTTGCTTTAAGGAAAGGCTCAGATTCTCTAGAACCTAAATATGTGGTGCAGGCCTCAACTACATTAAGCCCCATATTCAGCCCAGGGTCTGCACATTTGATACCCATGATCTAGGATATTACTGAGAGCATCTGGAAAAACAATTGGCCATAGCTTTACGTAGTCATGCAGCAACTTATTTGTGCCTTGCTTTTGGGGCAGCCTTTTGATGATCTAAGCGATGGCCACCACCAAAGGATTTGTGTACAGGAGGTACAAGGTTCTTCAGCACCCTGATACACCACAATACACTTAACGCTGGACCAAGGCAAAAGGCTGCAATTTGCATTTCGGGTTTCAAACTACAGCAGTGGCAATTGTCATTTACAGGGTAGGTCCACACTGAAGCTGAGAGGTGTAATTTCCAGCTTGGGCAGACATTCCCACTCTAGCTCTGATCGAGCCACCGTGCTAAAAATAGCAGCACAGTCCTGGTGGCATGGATAGCAGTTCAAGGTAGTCACCTGAGTCTGTACCTAAGATCCCTGATGGGATTAGACTCAAGCGGATGCCTGTGCTGCTATAGTCTGTGTCTCTGCCTCAGGAATTACTCCTCCCAGCTGCTATGCAGCTGGACCCTTCTTATCTCTGAAGTGATTTGTTTACCAAACAAAGTTAGGCAAGATGAAGCCACTGGTCCACTTTGCTACTGCCCAAGGCACAAGCTGCCTTCCTCACCTGTGCTGCAAAAAAGTACATCTAAGCCTGCCTCATGGTCTAGGGATTGCAAGAGAAGGCACATGAATACACTGGTATCCAGCAGTAAATGGGGTCAGAGCGCTGGAGGTCAAATGTTGGGTTTAAACCAGTTAGAACTGTGTGCCACAAGGGCTACATCTACACTGCACCCCTCTGTGAAGTGAAAAGTAGGCTGTGTCCACACTGCAGGGGGCAGCTACACGTGTCAGTGAAAGGCACTGATGAGGTGAAGCAAGCTGACAAAGCTTTTCCCTGCTGCCTCCCCCAGCCAGTCTTTCCTGGCTACTGGCGCCTTTCCCCGCAAGGGAGAAAGACCACAGCAGCTGAGACACACTGGAACACTGTTGCTAAAATAGCAGTGTAGATGAGGTGGTATTGCTTGGGCATGCAGAGTTGTGTAAGGTACAGAACCACAGGGTCCAGGCCTGTCTTTACTCTACTCACCTAAGCAGTACCTCACTCTCTACACTTCTATTTATACCATGCTAGGGGGGGTGTAGAGTTTATGTACTCTACATGCCACTGAAAGAAGTGAGCAGGGCAGACATACCCCCCCCAGGTCAAATAGACTCATAGGTCAGAAGGGACCAATATGATCATCTAGTCTGACCTCCCGCACAAGGCAGGCCACAAAACCCTACCCATACACATTTATAACAACCCCGAACCCATGACTGAGTTATTGAAATCCTCAAAAATGAGATTTGAAGACCTCAAGCTGCAGGGAATCCACCAGCAAGCGACCCATGCCCCATGCTGCAGAGGAAGGCGAAAAACCTCCGTGGCCCCTGCCAATCCGCCCCGGAGGAAAATTCCTTCCCGACCCCAAATATGGCGATCAGCTAAACCCTGAGCATGTGGGCAAGACTCACCAGCCAGCACCCAAAAAAGATTTCTCTGCAGTAACTCAGTTCCCATCCCATCCAGCATGTAACGTTCTGTGCTTAATTTGCAATTTACTAGCTATAGATGTTGCAACATTCCATAGCACTAGTTCCCTCTCATTTATTGCATGCTGTCCTAACTGCTGAGAAAATCCATGTCATGTTATCAAATGAGGGAGGCATGCAGAGTTCAGTGTGGCTGTGGGAACTGCCATGGAGAGAGAGGAACAACATGAGCTGCTGGAAAACTATTTCCAGCATAAAGAACTGGGCAGGTCAAAAGGCACAGCAGAGATCTAGTACAGAAAACATGAGTCATGTATTCTCCCACCTTTACTCATATACCAGTGTGTCCAGCATCTACAGAAATGAAAAATCCATCACTGCCATTGAAATTAACCGTCAAGCCATATTTTTACAACATCCTATTTTAGTTCAAACTCACTTGACACGTCCCATGAACATCTACTACTAGGATAATGAAGAGTTTACTATAATCTGCTTTATTAAAGGTATTACTGTACATCAAAATACATTAATTTATGGCACTGCAAAAAGTGCTTTAGAAAAAGATACCTACATATATGCAGCTAGATTGCCGTACAGGATACACTAATACTACCACACAGCACGTAGAGTTGAAGTATTTTTTAGTATGAAGGGACATGGACAGATGAAAAATATATGTTTAGCGACACTTTAGATAATTAGAACAAGTTAAAAAAATTAGCTATGTAGTGAGAAGCCAGGTTTGCTATTGTCTGCATTTCACTCAGCATGGACAATGAAAGACACAGTTCTTTCATAGTCACCTCAAGTTACTTTCACACATTGGCTCTCTCAAAGGAGGGCCGTCCTGCAGCGTTCAGAGGGGGATTTTCAGTATGTTTTAACAATACATTTTCATGAAACTAGATTGTATAAAACAAACCACATAAGCAAAGGCTGAGTCTAAACCACCTGACAGTGTCACTATACTGGAGCATTTCTGCAAAATTGCAGACTCAGTGGAATTTGCTATTTTGGCCTCCATCCTGAAAAGACAAATGCTCATGCCACACTTCACACACTCAAACGGACTCACTGAAGTGACCAGACCACTGACATACTTAAAGTTACGCATGTTGGTAAGGCTTTGCAGCAGCAGAGCTTTTGTAAATTAACATACCGGGGTGGAAAGAAATCAAAGGCTAATGTAATTGCAGTGTAAAAGGAACTAAGATGTTGAGAAACTAGTCCCGCAGAGAAATCAGTGAAGAGCCTTGTTTTTAAAGTGTTAAATATCCATGTGAATACACACACACACACACACTTATTTGATACACAGTAGCCTTGCTTTAAATTAATAATCCTGCATGCCCTCTCTTCCAGGAAGCAACAGCCCCCAGGGAAACAGCCTCGGATGCCAGAGAATCAGTTAAATTCTGACTACTATTGCTTATAAATAATCTGTCATCTTACTAGAAACATGTATCTACAAAGCCTGATTGAGACGACACCTGAGCTCTCCTCTAAAACCTGCAGTTCTCAAGGACTAACACTGTGTGTGATGCACAGCACCACTGAAGGGGAAGTTCCACCAAACAAGAACGCTCTCCAAGATGTATCACTGTAGAAAGCAGAGGGGTCAGATATCACAGGTGCTCTGACATGGATCTGCACTTCACAACCATTGCGGGGGGGAGGAAATCACACAACATGCTAACAGCGATGAGTGACAATATCCTAGGGAGTCTGAATACAGCGCCAGGAATTGGGATTTTGTGATGCAACATTAACCGGGAATCCATTTGCACTAAGAGACATTGTGGTGCGCCTTGGCTTGTTAGCAGCCATAACAAACAATGGATTTCTTGTTCAGTAGCATGTGATGTACGTGTTCGTCACTGCTGCTCCAGAGCCATTCTGCATCCTCCGTCTTGAGCGGTATTGTAGGATTCGCAGCTTGTACACTTCATGCCTAAGATATGGAATTGTACCGTGGACCGGGCACTGCAATCATTGCAAAGGATCTGTAGTAAAAGAGAGTGGCCTTAAGACAAACAGGATGCTGCATAAAACATTGTGGCTAGAACAGAACTTGCCTATTATCAGACATCTTTTTATTTTTTATAGTAAATAATGTGGGGGGTGTATTTTAGTAGGTTTAGATATTTTATTTTATTGATTTTTTATTTAATATAAATATATTGTTTTTAATTGGATGACTTACTTAATTTTTAAAATGGGGGTGTTAGTTATGTTGGGTTAGGTTTTAGCTATATTTTTGGTTAATATTTTGATTAGTATTTGTTTTATTTGTATTATTTTTTGGTTATTTTTAGTTTATTATTTAGCAGTACATTTTTAAGATCACAGTGGTGGTAATTATTTGTAGTACTATTAACATTAGGGTTCAAGTACGAACCAGGGGACACAAACTCACCTCCTTTGGTACAGTATTGTTTTCAATTTTTTGTTGCTTGACTATTAACTGGGCAATGGGCACCAATTGCTCTGTTTTCCTTTGCAACAAATCAGCGGTGTCAGTGGACAAGAGTGATATGGGTGCAGCGAGATAGGTGATTCTCATTTGGTGTTGTCTGTCATGACCTTCTGGGGTTTTGTTGTTGTTGTTGTTGTTTTTTTTAAACACTTAGTCATAGGGCCTGGGTCCCAACTGGAGAAAGAGGTGAGGTTCAGACCAAATCTATTCAAGCGCCACTGGCATGGTGTTGTCTCTAGCAAGAAGTTGTGGTAGTCCAGAGCACTTTTGGCTTTAGAGAGAGTTCCACTTGCTCTCTACTCCTGCTAACAGGATGGTTGACAGCTACCAATAATAGAGGGAGACTGGAAGGGGGCACATGGAGAAAGCTGTTGCTGCTTACCTCCACCATCATGTTCTGATATTCCGAGGGCATAGGGGTTTGCGCTACTTCATCATCCAATTGTCGCCAGTACCTGGTCATATCTAAAGCTGAGTGCATGCACAAGGGGCATCGGTAACCTCTGGCAAGGAAACAAAACATAAGTCAGGAAGATGCTGGTGTGACAAAGCCAACCAGTGTCAGTTTAAATACATCAAGATAGGGAGGTAAACCCCAGGGAGGGAGAAGAGCTATGGAACAACACCAGCACAAGACAAATGGGGATAAGCTAGCCTTGAATAAATTTAGGCTGGAAATGAGGTTTCTAACCATCAGAGGAATGAAGGTCTGGAACAGCCTCCCCATAGGAGCAGTGGGGCAAACAACTTCACTAGCTTTAAGATGTTGTTGATAAATTTTTGAATGGGATTATATGAGCGTATTGCCTGAGAGAGCAGGGGACTGGACTCAATTACCCAGGAGGTCCCTTCTAGTCCTTTGAATAAATTCTCATCACAGTAGTCAACAACACTGCATAATATAGGCTAGAAGTAACAAAGCAGTCTCTCTTCAAGGTAACACTCAACCCTTTAAATCATTCAGCCCTGGATTGTCACAGCAATCCTTGTTTCTGCCACTTGGGCATCTGCATTGCTAGGATATTTAGGAAGTAGTTGGGGTCAAAATACTCACGCTTTTAACATGTCTTCATAACAAGTTCTAAAAAGAAAACAAGGCCACATTAGTAGCTACCTGAAGAGGGTGAAGTCACTGTTCTTTAAACCCTCTGAACAGAAAAGTGGGGCTTCAGCTGAAGGAAAAGTGAGCTAGCCAAAGAATTGCGGTTAAAAAAGGAACTTGTGTGGAAGTAGAAAGAGGGAGAAAACTCAGCACCAACAATTAGTGTTTAAAGACTGTTAGGTCCCATTCTAGCATCTTCAGTAGTGAGCTGGACGAGGGAGTGAACAGCATGGGAATGAAACTTACAGATGCTCCAAGATCATCCCTAACAACAGGCACAGAGAACTACTACAAAGGGACACAGGGAGAAGGGCTGAACACAACCAAGTTGTGAGATTCAATTTGGAAGGATCCATCCTACTATATCTGGAGAAAGTTAATCTACAGCATAGTCAGTGGGAGGGGGAGCCTGGCAAACAGCAATGTTGAAGGAGACCTAGGAATAGAAGAAATTCAGATATTTCCAGTGAGACATAAATATCAAAAAGAAACAGAAAAGAGATAAGAACATTTTGGGCTGCAGGTACAGAGGCATCGACACACAGGCCATGAAGGAAACAAGTGACTGCCCTCCTGGAGTACTGTATGCAGTTCTGTGCACCATGTCATTGTAAAAATGACTGACAAACGGGAAAGATTTCACAGAGAAACAGAAATGTTCAGTGGACACAAGGACAACGCAGGATGAAAATTAAGAATTAAATGTACAGACTGGTTCAGAGACAACTTGAGCCCCGGACGCTGCAATGAGTTCCATGAAGCCAGACCCCCGCGCTTTCACAGGGGGCTCCAGCCACACTGGGCTCATCATAGCATCAGGGCCCAAGCGAGGGGTGCGGCACAACCAAGGAAAAAGTTATTCAGACGGATACACTGGAGTATAAGTGGTAACAAGAATAAATTAAGCAAGGGAAAATGTATGATATACATCACGGAAACCAGGAAGGAAGTTTTACTGGGTTGTGGTGCAGTCTTCTAGGGAAAGGACGGAAGACCCATTGCTTAGGACATTGTTCCCTGCTGTCTTCAGTGGAGTTCAGAATCAGGCTTGCATTAGTGGGGAGATGGACTGCATGATACAATAGTTATTTCCATCTCTGATATCAAGGATTTTATGGAAGTGGCTTTACCTATGTAGAAGATGTCCACACGGCAGAACGTGGGCTCCAACACGTGAGGTGTGAATGTCCTGTTTCAAGACATAAGAATTAGCAATAGACAAAGCTAAAGGAAAAAGGGAAAAAAGGATACTTCAACAGGTAGAAAATTAAGCTATAGAATTTATTTTCAAGTAAACTTTTAATAGCTGAAACATTTTTTTAAAATCCTTACCTCCAAACATATTGGACAGTCTTGCCTGGAGACATCTTCAATGCACTTTATAAAGGGGGAAAAAAAAAGACAGCTTAACAGGAAAGAAAAATAAAATAAATGTAGATTCTTGCATAATAGAAGTACTTGGATCTACATTTCCTTAGTATATATAAAAGATGCATGAAACCTTTTACTACCCTAAACTGGGTTCAAATTCCATCAAAGTAAAAGCTGTGAATGCTAAAATTTTAATATTTTTAATTGTTACTGGGACTCCCCCAAAAGAAACAACTATACCACACCAGGAAAGTGGCAAATCAAACTGATATCATCTTAAAATATTTCAAGACGATTTGGTCATAGATATGGGGACCTCCCGAAGTACAATGAAATTTCAAAGAGCATATTCCAAGGGGTTTGCATTGCAAAGGAAGCAATTCAGAAGTTCAGTGCTGAAAATGTTGCCATTCAGGACTGAGATACATGGGTAAAAGTAGAGACATATGCACAGCACTGGTCTGTATTATGCATAGGTCTGGCTAGGACCTAGCAGCTCTCATTTTCAGTTGTGCAGTGGTTGGGCAGAGGACGGGAGGACTGGGTTCTTTTTAAGTGAAATTATAAAATATTCATACCTTATGATTTCCTTGAAGACTCAAGGCTAAACATAAGTTACATTTTGAACAATGGAAAAAGTCTTCTTTTGGACCAATCCTAAAGAGACAGGCATTCAGTTAGGAATGGATTACCAATTTCTGTACAATTTATATTTGAATACATGCAAGAAAAATTTCACACTTAGAAAAGTGTATTTCTCTCCCAGATCAAGAAAATGTTTTATTTTAAAAGACTATAACTTGATAAATAATATAAAACAAAGTATTCTCATCCTTAACAGAACAGCTAATCCTTTGCTATAGATAGCTGGTTGACAAGGCAGAGGACTTTCTTCAATAAGAGTGCTTTCTGATGTTGCTTGGGGAATTTGAGCTTATCAAGAGAAAGGGAAAATGTCACTTAAGTATGAAAATCCACAAACCCCAGTAAACACTGCAAGCCAAAAGGCTAACAGGCATTTTATGCAGTTAAGAAGTGAAACTGATTACACAAAGAGCTGTCAAAAGCACAAAATTCTTAATTACATTTCCTTCTAGTTTTTAAATTAAATATTCTTAAATGTCACTTGTAACAATGATCAGTGCAGCTTTAAGATAAAAAAGTGTATTTTCAAGCTGATGGCCTTTGTGTTATGATGGCCATCAACTTTTCCCCCTCTTTAGCACTTATTAAAATTTTCACAATGGCAGACATTTACAATAGCTGCAGTGCAAGGAAACTACTTCAACAGAAGCCTGTATGAAAAACATTCCCCACCATTATATATTCAGTGATATTTTTAAATATCAAGCCTTCATTATTTTGAGCTACATTGGAAGTAAAAGCTTATCTCCGATAAGTAGCATGCTTCCCTGTGTCTCAAAAAATCCACTACTAGTCTCAGATGTGCCGACTCTCTACCTGTTATTTCCCAGTAACAACAGATCTAAGGAACTATAACTGGCAGAGGTTAAACAGATACTTGTTTTACACATTTTCTATTACATGAACACAAGTCAAATCTCTCCAAAACTCATGCATTTAGGGAGAACTTGATCTAAACCCAATCTCTGGAAACAAAGATGTTCTCTCTAAAATGGGGGAAGTAGGAAAGTATGCCTTGTAAAGGTTCTCTCTAAAATGAACAGAAATTAGCACCAACATGTTTATAACTATGGATGTCAGAAATTCTAACTCTGCTTTCTTTAATATTAATAAGTGGTACAGAGAAGTTAGATGAAAATGTATGACATAGATCTGCTGCCAGAAAGCCGTTATCAACTTAATTCAGCCACCGAGATTTCAAGATGTTTGTGAAGATCTTTTAAGGACAGTTTTTGCAGCAGTGGGAAATTAAAGAGTCTTTCCCCCACCCCTACAAACATACATTAAAGATCTTTCACTCAGATACTCTGTTTTTGGAGTTCTACACATAAAATGAGTTCAGAATATGCAATAGAGATCTGCACAGAAGATCACTGGGAAATTCTTCCCTTCCCTGTATGCCTTAAACCTGTCCAACATCACCATAAGATTGATTTTAATGAACAAAAGGGAATCATGAAGTTTAAAACCTACAATCAAAATTGTTTTAGGAAAATCCATTTTAATTAGGTGTTTAAAAGCAACAGAAAGCTTTTAAACAACAAATCTTTGCTTGGCAAAACTCTTCTTTTATTCAAATTCAGTGTAAAAGGACACCCTCCTAAACTTTCCAATGTCTACACTACACATTCAGGCAAAAAACTATACACCAATAATAGGAATCACTTTTTAAGTGTTCTTTAAGCAAGACCTATTTTTAAACTCATAGCTACCTGATATTATGTTGAATTCTTAAAAGCAATGCATAATTTCAATTTCAAATACAATATCTTGAAGTTACTAATATTTAAAGCAACTTAAGCAGAATTACTTTGATAACTTGGAAACATGAATAATAAACAATGAAGAAAAAATATTAATAATTTTAAATACAGTACCTACAAATGCCACACTTCTCACAGTGGTACTGCTTCTTGTCTTTGTCAAACAGGTGGCATATACTACAGTAATATTCTCCAAACATACTGCTGCAATCCTCACAACTCTGTTGAGCCTACAAGAACATGCACATTACATGAGCAATACGAACGACAAACATTTTGCTGGGTGAAGGGGTTCTTTTAGTTCTTCAAGCTACAGAGATAACAAAGCCAAGGGACCTGGTTGCAAGAGTTTCAGTCTATAACCGTAACCATGTTCAGTAGCCAGAGAAGAGTGTTTATAGCAGTTTGTTAGGAACTGAAACTGCCTTTCTCCTCCTTTATTGTTAACTGGCTACGTAGTGGAGAGGGTGAATGCAACTTCCCCCTAAAATATAGGAACTTCCTGCACTCTCGTCTTACCATTTAAAGGAACAGAGAGATCTACCCCCATGCACGCGGAGTACAATTAAGACCCTCTGTTAAGCATTTGTGTTTTATAATCCCATTGGAAGAGAGCAATCAGGGCCGCGGCACACTGAGAAGTTTGCACTGCACACCGCACCTGCTGGATGCTTTTGCACTTTGCACACTGCACTTGTTTCACTTTAAAACGATCCATCCGATGATCTTCTTTGCTGTCATGGCACAGGCGGCAAACGTAGAACTTACCACAGCAAGGAGCCTGGGGGGGGAGCAGAGGACGAGACAAACCAGACATTAGCTTACAGCGAACGGGGGCCCCGAGTCTTCACCGCCCTTCAGAGTCCCAGACTAGGCCCGTGTGGGGGAGCCGGAGACAACGCACGGTCGGGCGGGGGGACCCGACCGCGGCCCCGGGGCAACGCCCGGCTGGCAGGAAGGGACAGGGCCCCCCCGCACTGACAGGGCGCTGTCATTCGCAGCCGCAGACATTCGCAAACGGCTCCGAGCCCAGCGCTGAGGCGCTCCCCGCCCCGCGCCTCAGGGAGCATGGCCGCCCGCGCCGGCCCCCGCCACAGCCAACGGAAAACGGGGGGGGGGCGAGACCCGCGCCAGGAGCCCCCCCGGCCGCAGAGCTCCGCAGATGCCCCTCCCCCCCGGCCGGCTGCGCGGCTCACCCGGAGCAGGCAGCTGCGGCGATAGTGCTCGCAGCCCGCCCCGCCCGTCTCGGCCGCCAGCGCCATCGCGGCTGCCAGGCCCGGGCCCAGCCGCCGGCCCCGGAACCGGAACCGCTCTACCCGCCGCGTCTTCTTCTCTATGGTGAGGTTGAAAGCTAGGGGAGCTTCGAACTACTTCCGGCCTCGCTCCCGTGCGCGCAACTTCCGGTGGGAGGGGGGCAAGCGGCGAGGCGGAAGCCCGCCAAAGGGCCGGGAGGAGGAAGCTCCGCTTCCCCACCTCCCCAGGTACCCGGTCCGCAGCCACCCCCTCCCCCACGTCGCTCGGGCCCCGCCCGGCGGCCGGACTCGCTGTGCCCCCCTCACAACGTCTCCCCGGCGGGGCGGGGGGTGACGTTAGTAACGTCACTCTGGGCTGTCGCCTTGAAACCCCTCGCCCTCCCCCCCGCGGCATTTCCCACGTGACGCTCCCCCTCCCCCCGGTGAGTGAAAAGCACGCGCCCGTCACGCTCGGCTCCACCCCCCCCCCCCGGCGAAGGGCACGCGCCGCCGCCGGCTCGAGCCCCTGCTTACGTCACAGCCCCGGGTGCGCCGCGCGCCATGGTGAAGAGCTGCTCGGCCCTGGGATGCGCCTCGCGCTGCTTGCCCAAGTCCCGCCTGAGGGGACTCACCTTCCACGTGTAAGGCCCGGCCCCGCGGCGGCCGCTCGCTGCCTCGCGCCGGGTTTGTTTTACAGCAGCAGTCCCCGGTGCGGCCCTGCTGACGGAAAGCGGGCCGTGGCGGGAGCAGGGGCCCCCCGCAGGGAGCAGGGCCTTGCTTTGGGACGGTCCCCGCGCCCTGCACGTGACCTCAGCTGCACGGATAATACTGCAACTTGGTAAACGCCTTCCGAGGGGGAAGGGAACCGCTGGCACCAGAGGGGGTCCTCCCGCCCCTGGATCTGCTCCTGGCCGCCTTTTAGTCGTGGACATTTCGAGGTTTTCCTGTGGCTGAGGTGCTTGCTTGCCTCGGCTCAGATAGGGACTAGGCTCTGAACTGGCGACCTTGGGTTTAAAAGCATTGGGTGTCCAGGGTGTTAAAGTCGCAGTCTGCAAAGTTAGGAGGGCATAATGGGGAAGCTACTGGAAATGGAGCGCACTCCAGAAAGAGAGAACTTGGCACCATTCAGCAACAGATGCTTTTCTTAGCCATTAAAACAGTCCATGTCCAGACCTCTGATACTTTGACTTTCACCATGTCTTGTTCATGGAGTCATTTGTAAAGTCAAGCTGTTTATAATCAGATTGATTAATAATGAACAAAGAATGAGACATAAAGGTGAGTTCCAGTTGCTCCTGCCCGTGCAGTGATAGCGTATAACTACGATCAGTACAAAGATACTGTGTTGTCGCAATCCATTGGTATTATTTGATCATTTTCCTAGAATGTGACAGAGGGAAGGAGCAGTTATTTTCTCTCTCCTGGTTATCTGACTTGGATAAGCTGGGCATTTTGGTAGAAACCCAAAGGAGGAGGAAGTATTAATAATAGAAGGTATTTCCATAGGATCCAAAAGACTATATAAACTGCCTTCATCACTAAATATGGCGGACCCTTTACCCCATCTGAGCGCCTTTATTAAAGAGCTTATAAAAAGTACCTTCTCCTAAGAACAAGCAGTATGAATAACTCTCTCCTCCATTCTGGACAATAGTCAGAGGTTGCAGAACACCTGATGGGTTCATCCCCATTTGCTAGCGGAGTGTACGGGGAATAGGATCTCTCTCTCTCTGGTGTGACGTTCCAAAGGGGTAGCCGTGTTAGTCTGTGTTCAGCAAAAACAAGAGTTGCATCTGACAGTGGGTTGCAGCCCACAAAAGCTTAAACATACAGAAATTTGTTAGTCTTTAAGGTGCTCCAGGACTCTCTTTGCTCTCTCTGGGCTGCTATTCCACTAGTGTGATGGTCTCAAGCAAAGTGAGGCAAGTAGACTGGAGAAATCCTCTAATATTAAACTTCTAACTAATTCCTTCCCTACACGGGGAATCTGAAAGAAGAATTGGCAAAAAGCATCTCCACTTTTTGCATTACATTCTGGCAACTGTAACATAACCAGTTATCCCATCATACAATGAGTTTAAATTTTGTCCATCTGGATTATAATAGATCCTAAAGGGTCCATTTCTGCCCATGCTATCAGCCTTCTCTGCCAATAGCCACAGTAGTCTATATTTCTTCCATTAAAGATAATCTGTTAGCCAACTCATTCACTTGGCATTTCTTCTCCTTACTCATACAGACTACCTTGTTTGTAAACCCAGAGATTAGGGATGGCTGCTTCGTGCCATCAAAATATATTTTGTCTGTTTCTTTCCAAAATACACATGAACTCAAATGCCTGCCCCATTGTGTAAAATTAGTATCTTAGAAATAAAAGATTAGATAAAAAGGTGCAGAAAATGTAATCATATCACAGGGCGTGTATCCCATTATTATCCAAGGAAACATTCTAAGGCTTTCCTTTGTCTCATGCCAGACCCAACCATAAGAAGTTATCTTATAAACATTGCAGCCACAAAGTAACATGATTCTTGTAATGCCGGTTAGAATAGTCAAAATAATCCAGACATAGATGTGGGTCTGTAGCTGTGGACATTTTAAAAACCTCATTTAATATGGGGTTTTTTTCACGCACAGAACTAGATACATAAAAGGTTCCACTACAGGTGTGTCATCCTTTAAAATTGAGCAGTTGTTTTCATATCATCTGAGTGAGAAATATTTATGTCTAAACAGTGGTTCCCAATCTTTTTGGCTCGAGGGCCACAGATATTTTTACTACCCTGAAGGGACACCAGTCTCAGCCAGCAGCCCCCCCGGACCATAGCCTGATGGAAGGGAAACTGCATGTGTCCTGTAGCCCCGTGTGCTACACCGGGGTCCCTAAGCAGCGGCTCCCTTCTGGAGCCAGGGGGTTGGGAGATCAGTGCTCCTCTCACTCTGGGTCCTGCAGGGACCCCAGAGCCTAGAAACCCAGGCAGAGCGCTTTTCCCTGCTACAGCCAGTGGGAGTGGAGCGCTGATCTCCCATCGCCTTGGCTGCAGCAAGGAGCCTGAACCACTCATGTAGTTCCACAGCAGTGTGCTCTGCTGGGTCCTTAGGCAGCAGCTCCCTTCTGTTGCCAGCGGGAGGAGTGGTGGGCCGTTTTGAAAGAACCCACAGGTTGGGAACCATTGGTCTAAACTAAACTCTTCTAAACTGCCCAAAATTGATGGTGGGGAAATCAGTTCATAGTCTTAATTATGAAATGTGAAGTGTCTGCGATCTCTGAAATGAAAGCCTATATAGAAATAGTCTCTAGGAATAGTCAGTGGAAACAGTCACTACATTGGCTGCAGAACTGAACCCACCGCTGTCGTGTATTTACCGAGTCAGTTCCTCGAGGATATATGAATTATGCCTGTAAATAGGCTTCAAATGGATTAATTTAACTCAGAAACTTGTGGAGGACACAGCCCCTTTCTTTCTGCACAGAAGATCGTAACATGGTTGTGTAACCAGATCACAAGAAGGGGTTTGCATACCTCAGAGGGGCATGACTGAGTGATATGGTGGTGGTCTGCATACAATCACACACAGACTACACATTGCCTGAAGGAGCAATCACAAAGCTACTTGTAAGTGTATCCTTTTACAATCACATTACAGATACTTCTGTAAAGCTAGAGACTCTTCAGAGTAGCATGGCTATGTAGTCAACTTGCTTTCCTGTCTGCACACTTGTCCTAGATTCCCCACCGATGAGAAGGCCAAAAGAAGATGGGTTTTGGCCATGAAAAGGTTCGACGTGAACTCTGCAGGTATGTGGGAGCCTAAGAAAGCAGATGTGTTATGTTCACGCCACTTTAAGAAGTCAGACTTCGACACAAGAGGTCCCAACATCAAGCTCAAACCTGGAGTCATCCCTTCCATTTTTGAATTTCCTTCTCATTTCCAGGTTGGTCTTTACAATCTGCAGGTGATTGTTCCTATATTTATCTGCATTGGCAAACACCGACAGGCTTTTCCCCGCCGTTTACATGGAACTCAGAAGATGTTTTCTTCTTTCGGATTATCACTAGGTAACAGGAGGAGAAGAGGTGGAAAAATCAGATTAGCATCTTTCTGGGTCTGTTCCTTCTCATTACTGAGGCAGAACTGCCTGAGGAAAGAGTGCAGGATCATGCCTTTAAAGGCTTTTTTTAATAACCATTAGGAGTCCAAACAAGAAATGGTCAAATACTTAAAAAATTAGAAGTGAAATTGATCACCTCAAGTCTAGCCTTCACTTTCCTCTGGAGCATGGGGCATGGGTCACTTGGTGGTAGCCTCTCTTTACCTTGAAGTCCTTAAATAATTATTTGAGGACTTCAGTAACTCTATCTTAGGTCAGGGTCTGTTTGCAGGAATGGGTGGGGGAGGTTCTGTGGCCTGTGTTGTGCAGGAGGTTAGCTTAGATAATCATAATGGTCCCTTCTGACCTTCAAGTCTCTGAGTCTAGCTAAATGCTTATTCTGTGAGCTCTTCAGGGCAGGAATTTGCTTTATGCCTGGCATAGTGAGGTCCTGATCCTTTACTGGGCCTCCTAATACAAATTAATATCGTTAAATAAATTCCCAACATACCATAAAGACTGGGTTGGGAAGCTCCTCACCTCAGTGATGTGGCTGTCATTGCAAGAACTATTTAATGAATACCTTTTAACTTGCCAATTCAAGCGTGGGACTTGTTCCTCACTTCACCGTCTTGCCTGCTTCTAGTACGCTGCAGCAACACGTTAGCCTGCCCAATCCCAGCTTTCTCTGGTGTCGCTATCTCAATAACTAAAGTATGAAATATATATTTATAACAGAGACAAGGAAAAGTTCATGGCAGACGAAAAACCCTGCTGAAAACATTGGCAGTAACTGTTCATAACCACCAGCTTGTGGATTCTCCTTCCAGTACAGAATTTCAGTCCCAATTCATCTTGGTAAGTAAAGTGACCATGTGAATCACCTAAATAGAGGAGATTTTCAACACCCTGCCAGTGGAACTTCAGGAACTGGCATCCTTTTCGGACAGTGGTGCATTTGGCTCGGTGTCCCTGTTTTTATTCATGTTAGAGCATCCGTTCAAGGATCTGACTCAAATTTATTGTTCACCAGAGAGCAGTAGGGGCAGCTCCATTCCTTGTACATTGTCCCACCATAAACCATAGTGGATTAATTAGCTAGAAGGCCAGCAGCACATGTAGCCCCGTTGTTTTGCAAAGAGTGATTGCTAATGGGAGTGGCTTTTTAAACAGTTTGTTAACCCTTTCTTACCAAATGGGACATCTGAGATCTTTGGGAAAGGTGGGAATCTCCGATGTATTGCATTTACTTTCCAGGAGCACAGTTACAGCATAATGGACAGTCCAAAGAAACTGAAGTGTAAATTAGATCAAGTAATCAATGAGCTTGAAGATGCCAAGGACCATCTGAGGAATGCTTTAGACAGAGAGCAGCAACGCAGAGAATCTCTGAGGACAATGATCCAGGAGCTGGAGAACAAACATCTAATCAGCCCAGAAACAGCCTGTAAGCTGGATGTTTATTGCTGGGAGTGATGTGAGATGGGCACACAGGAGAAGACTATCCACTGAATTAAGTGCAGCAAGAACAGCTTGAAAGTCTCCTCAGATTCAGCATTCAGAAGGGGGATGTTTTAGGCTGGGCATCAGCACTCAGTGAACAGGACCCAACAAATCTTTGGAGAAGCCGTTTCTCTAAAGATACCATCTGGGCAAGATTCTCATTCCTTGGTCACAGCTCCCTTATGCAAGACCAGAGGAAGCAGGTGTTTTGGTCTCTCAGAGCTGTGGTAGTGGTCAGGAGTGCGAGCTACACAAGAGAAAATATAAATTTGATCAATCATTGCATTAGCAGGCTGCCCACATGTGAGGCATCTCTAGCTTAGATTTCACAATGCAGAACATTAATGAGGCCCTAAGAATACAAATGAGGACTAACACAGATCAGCAGGTTACTTGGATTTTGAGCTGAAGAGGGTGGGGGAGTCTCAGGAGCAGGCTGTGTGGATAAGTTCAGTGACCCCTACTTGCATGAGTAGGAGGAAGTGCTGGAAGATGACAAGTAATCTTGGCATTAGCTATGAGTTGAGCTGTTCACCTGCCTTTCCACTAGGAAGAGCTCCTACCAGGAAAGAGACTAGGAGAAAGAAAATGAGCTTCTACAGAATCATGACCATCATGGACTGAATGGAAATGAAACGTACTAATATCTGGACCTTTACTACCATGTGCAGAGCTCCCAAGATGGCTCTTGATAAATGTATGAAGGGGATTACACAAAGTGTAGGACCCTACCAAATTCACAGCTCTGAAAAATGCGTTCTGGACCATGAAATCTGGTCTTTTGTGTATTTTTGTCATATAGCAGCCTTTCTCAAACTGGGGTACCCAGGCTATTGTAAGGGGGTTGCTGTATTGCCACCCTTACTTCTGCACTGCCTTCAGAGCTGGGGCAGCCAGAGAGCAGCAGCTGCTAGCCAGGTGCCGAGCTCTGAAGTCAGCACTGCCGCCAGCAGCAATATAGAAGTGAGAGTGGCATTGTACTGGGCTTTCCATGGTTAGATTTTGCCATTTTAAAATACTTAGTCATGCTTTGTTACAAGACCGAGAAATTTAAGATTTGAATCTCCGAACCCATGAAATTCAGGATTTTTAAAATGCTAGGACACGAAAATGGACCGTGAATTTGGTAGGGCCTTAAAGATGTGGTTGCCTGCAATAGCAGGAGAGTGGAATTGACTCATGAAGTCTATCCCACTCCTATGTTCCTATGACTTCACATTCAGCTGTTTTTTCAAGGGAAGTTTGGCCAAGGATGTTTTAAAATCATGGATTGATCACTTGTTCTTCTCTGCATCATGACTGTATTAGATGCAATGTATCAGTCACTAACTCTGTAGTCAGCATGTGGCATTTTCCAGAGAGGTTTTCCTGTTCCAAGATCTGCAGCAATTTGGCATGAGTTCAGGTGCATTATAAACAGGAAATGGGTATGCCCTTTGCAAAGAGTGTTTGTGGGAAAGAGGTAGCTATTCCAGGTACTGCTTTCTTAGAGCAGGAGACTGAAGTCCATCATTTGCTAAAAAACAAAATATGAACTCAGTGCTCAAGGGCAGGGAGCAGTGTGCTTAACAGAGAAGCTGCTGCTAACATTTGTTTCCATTCAGCATCAATAGTGCTTACAAAACCAGTGTAAATGTATTTACAGGAGCCGTAGTGTTCTGTAGAGTAAAGGCACCTTTTATTGCCTTCTGCTGTATGTAGTTTCTGCGATACGTATTAGCAATGATAATTCACACACAATATCCACATTTGCTTGGTGGCTTCTAGGTTCAGCATCTAGACTGTTAGCTCTTAGGTAAAGAGACAGAAAAAACATCCTTATGCTGATAGCAGGAAAGGGGACAAAGATGCACCATGGCTTTCCCTAAATATTTTCAAAAAATTTTATTTAATCTAGAAAATACTTTGTTTTTTAATACAGTGATCTATTTGATGATGATCAGTGACAGTAAAAAATGGAAAGAAATTATAGGAGATTTGGACTTTTTTCTTACTGTCTCCCTACTATGCCCTAGAGCATAACTACCTCCACACTCAGAAAGTTGGATGTGGATCCTTCACACCACTAAGTACGTTCTGGAAAAAGTCGCATCGGATACGGCTGGGACACCACCCCATGGTGTAAAACACTCAGGGCATGAGGCAACTGTCCCTTCCCCCAGCAGGCCTTGCCATGGGAGGCTATGGAATCTGGACAGGTCAGGGATGGTTGTCAGCAGGGATGAGGGTGCTTGCCCTTTGTTTCGGGGGGAGGGGATTAAAATAGCAGCTGGAGTGTTGGGACTCTAAGAAGTCTGCATTCGGACTGGGGATACTTACACGGTGGGCACTGCCTGACAGCGTAGGGTTGTGACAGCCATATGCTTGGTAGAGGTCTATTATTGATCAGCTCATCCTCCCTAATCTGCAGCCAGTAAGTGCCAGGGACTCATTTCCTAATCGCAAAGAGGCAAACGCAGATATTTCTTCCCATTGGTGGTTTGTAGAGGGGTGGGAAGATATAGAGCCCTCTCCAGCAAAATGCTGAGAGGTCCTTCATAACACTTGCATTTGTGCAACGTTAACTTGCCCGAAAAAGAGTGGTTGGGGGAGGGAATGTGGATAGTCCTATTTCAGTGTAGCAAATGCCTACGGTTGAAGTGGCACCAGGCTAAGTGCTTGCTTAAACCAAGAAACCAACAAAATGAATCTGCTCATAACCTTGGCCTTACCCAGCTGCGGTGTTGGCAATGATGGTGGTGATGAAATACAGATAAGCGTAAGCACCCATGGGCCTGCACAGCCCTGAGGTTGGTATCTCCACAAACACTTAGTTCGCAGCAAGCAGGGGTTTACATTTACCCTGCCTCTGCCTGCTGTGCACTAGCTCTCTTTGTGGACTCTGCTGCAGCGCCCTAGACATTCCCTGGTGTGCTCTGATCTAGTCATATTTCAGAGCAGAGTAGATCCAAGCACACTAGGGAACTTGTAGTGCCTGGCAGCAGGGTCCTCACAGGTAGTGTGGTGCAGGGTCGATTTACACCCCAGCTTGTTCTGAGCTAAATGTTTGTGTAGACAAGCCCTGTGGGCCTTAATACTCCACACCTCAACCTAGGGGGTCACCCCCCTTTTCAAACTGACACAAAGCCCTGGTCCTGTCCAGACAGGAAATCTGTGGCAGAGCCCATCATAATCATCCAGATATTAAAAAGAACAGTCTTAAACCTCATCTACATTTGGAAAATTATGCTCTTGTTCTTCTCTAAACTCTATCAGAGCTAGCAAGGGGAAGCTGTAGCATAGGCATGGTGCGGGCAATATTTCGCTTGCAATATTTTGTCCAGACCTCATCAGAGCATGTAAGTGAGTCATGATATCTCATGTTTATGATGTGACCAAGGGTCTCGGTTATTGGGTTTAGTGTGCGGATGCTGGGTGGCGCTAGTAGCCTGTGATACACAGGAGGTCAGGCTGGATTTGTTGGTGCTTTCTGGCTACACTCTATGTCTCAGTGTCAGGATTTCTGTCTGCCATCAGGTCTGTTAACACCACTCTATGGCCATGAAGAGGTTTTACAGGCCCTGTGGAAAGAGCTTTGTAAGGAAGGGCTTGACAGAGCAGACTGGGTCAGGGATGGCTCAGTCAGCCCCAGAATTGTCAAATGCAATTAGTAAAACAAGGTGGCAAAGAAGTGGTTTGAATCCCATTCCCCCAGAGAGGAAGAAATGCTGACAGAGGAGGGGTGGCCACTGAAGCTCTCCAAAAACGTTTCATCACATTTTCCAATACCCCCAAGTGATGTCTCCATTCTGAGCTACTTTTTGCAGGCCTTGCCCTGAAACAGATCTTTGTTAGTGGCCCAAGTGGTGCTTTCTGCCATCTGACTTCCCAGGAGTTCCTGGCAAAGGGTGTCTTAGTCAGTCACCCCAAACTACCTAGGGAAAATCCACACCACTAAAACATAAAACCACAGCTGAATCATCCAAGCTGTGTCTTGCACTAAAAATATACCCCCCAATTCCTAGAGTGCACAGGACTAAACAAAACTGAACAAGAGTTACCACTAATGACCTCCGAAACACTCACGAATCAGACACAGATGTAATGATTGTTTGAAACCGGAGACCTATTGGTGCAATATAGTGCCTGCGTTAGCTAGACATAAGCCAAGAGCTATGCAGCCCACAAAGAAGTGGACAAAGGGAAGAAGGATGGACCAGCAGTTAGGGTGCCAACCTGGGATTTGGAAGACCCATGTGCAGTTCCTTACTCTGCCTGTGAGACCGCTGACAGAGGCCCTTCCACCTGAGAAAGCTCACAGCATTTTCCAGGGAACATCTCTCATTTAGGTGGCCAGCTCCATGGCAGGCAGCCTTTTTCCTCGCCCACGGCTGAGGGCCAAAGCCACTCAAAGCATTTTTGACCAAAACAAGGCAATGGGAAGACAGCGTTGACGAATTTTTGCCATTTTCCAACCTACTGAAGCCTGTGGGTGCTGAACAGCCACATTACAGGGAATGCTTCTCTCATCGCTGCAGTGCAGGCACCTCCAGGCAGGGTAACAGCAGCTGTTTCACCTAGCGCAACCCTGGCCAACAGGGCATGGCAGGAAGTGACCGTCGCCACCACACCCAACCGGTCTGCACTACAGTTAGGTCAGGGTACGTCATAAGGCAGCTTTCGTCAACCTAGCTCTGTCTACACTACGGCCCTGCTCCCTCCGATGTAAGTCGCCCACTACCCCGACTTAACTCCACCTCCACAAGAGGCACAGCATAGCTCTTAAGTCAATGCAGTGTCAGTCTAGACACGACGTTGCTTAGGTCACACTGTTTCGGCCTCTCAGCCCCTGGTGGCTGTCAGCTGGAGGCCTGCTGCCTGGGACTGACAGCTGGAGTTGGGCGTTGGGCACCAGCTCTGGCTATCAGCCCAGCAGGGCTCCGGCTGTCAGCCCCGGGAGGTGGGGCTCTGGCTGTGAGCACACCATGCTGACCACCTGCCGACAGCAATGTAGACATACAAAACTGATTACCGTGGTGACTACACTGACATATCTTAAGTCGATTTAATTTTGTAGGGTAGACTTGCCCTGCGTGTTGCTAGGCCCAGATTGCACACTTCCCTACAGAGCCCCTTAGGCTGCCAGCAGGATCAGAATACACCTCCATCATTCTTAAAGTGATAGATTGCAATTCCAACACAGCCTTCAATGCACCACCCAAACAGGAGCCGCCTCTACACTAGGGCTTCCCTGGCACTAATATCAAGAAACTCTCTTCAGCAAGGAGTTGTCTGAGTCGGCACTGAGGCATACAGTCCAGGGTTTTCAGCACTGTGGCACGAGCCTAAGAGCAGACTATAAAGACAGTGATTCTTCCCTCTCCCCAAACAGGAAAAGTGATATAGGAGTCAAGGAATTACGACAGAAAACCAAGGAGGTGAAAATATAAGGTGCAAAATAAAAAACTGGTAACAGTGTGTTAAAATAACACAATCGCTAAAACATATTAATAAATATTTACATTGCAGTATTGGTAATGCAACACACAATGCATTTCTTATATACACTGGGGGAGTTACTTTCCATGGCTTCTCTAGCAGGCTCTTGGCTCTGAGATCTCATTCTCTGGTACACAAAGAATGACAAAAGCAAAATTAAAAAAAAAAAACACAACCGGATTTCTGTGATGTATCAGTAAAGGAAGCAGCACAGACCACTGGGGCATGGGAGTAGGAGCAGAGAACCTGGGTTCTGCTCCCAGTTCACCCACTGAACTACAGTCACTAATACACAGCCACCTTTGGAAAGTATTTTGAGACCTGCAGCTGGAAGGGCTCCGAGTTCTTGTTGTAACACTTATTGTGCACTGGCACCCACACCCTGGGTGTCTGTCTGAAGAGCTCCAATACCAAATAGCAGTTATCCAAAGTCCCAGGGCTATTTCTAAGAGCAGCAGCAAATGTCAGTTCCTGGATTACCTGCATCATAGCCCAAACCAACTCCCCATGATGGATGAGTGACAACAGAAAGAGCTCTGGGACCCCTTGGGAAAATGAGCTGCCTCGTCTTAAGGGGGGTTGTTACTAAGGCTATGTCTTCACTAACGGCAGCAAATTCGCCACCGTCAGATCGATTTCTCTGGACCCACTGAGTGGTCAGTGAAGATCCGCTCAGTCAATCCAGAAATCGACATATGAAGACCACCTTCTCAAAAGGCGCAGCACAGTGAAGATGGCACGCAGAACAGAAGCAGGGAAGTCGACAGGAGTTACGCAAGTTTTTTGCGTAGCTTGCGTAACTTCCGTCGACTGCCGCCAAATCTCAGCAGTAAGTGTAGACAGGGCCTAAGGAAATCCCAATCCTGTATCACAATCCACTAAAGTAGAGCCCTCTGTCCTTGTGCAGGGGTGGGTGCCAGAAGAGCTGGATGGAAGATCAAGGCCAGTAATAGCAACTGCTTCCTTATCATCAACGTCATTCACGTCCCATTAGAGAACTGCTAGTCTCAGCTCTATACTAAATCTTCCAGGTGGTATGCCAAGATCAAAGGCCATCCTCCAAATCTGAATAAACCTCATCCATTCTGTGTGGAGAACACATTTTACAGATAAAGCACTAACACTGGCACAAGCTCTACCCATCCTTCACCCCATATGACCACCTCAGCACTTCCCAGTGGTGCTTGGAGAAGACCAGCTCCTGAATGAAGCGACAGCCGGTTGAAGCTGACCCCCTAGCAAGACAGAAGCGATGCTGGTGGGCAGAAGGGAACTCTCTGAAGAGTTTGCACCCATGGTGGAGACTCCTATGGTTGAAGGCAGTCAATGCAGTCTTGTTTTGGAGGGTCCTGGATTCCTCGCTGACACAAAGTTCTCATATAGCAACAACTGTGAGTAACACCACCACCTCCGACTGGGTAGGAGACGGCCTCCCATCTTGGAGGATGATGACCAGGCTTTAGTTATTCATGCCTTTGTCACCTCCAATCTGGACTACAGCAACGCCACATACCTGGGCATGATGCCTTCAGCATTTAGGAAACTCCAACTAGTACGAATGCTGCCGTGCATCTCCTCAGCAACACGGGCTACCCTGAGCTCACCAGAGTGGGCCTCCACACCCTACACTGGCTTCCCCAGAGAATATCAGATCCAGTACTTATCTGCAAAGCACTCCATGACCTGGGCCCAGGATAACGAAAAGATCACCTAAGGCCCTGGGATGAGGATCGTGGTTGATAACTCTGCTCCTCTGGCACAATGGAGCTTTCTAGTGTAAGAGTAAAGCTTGTTTGCACAGGAGACAGAGCTTTGCCTGGAGCTGGTCTGAGAATGAGGATTAAACTGTCCCAGGAACTAAGGGACATTGCAATCCTCACCACCTTCTGCTCCAAGTACAAGGCACATTTCTGTGACCTGCCCTCTGACACAAATCCAGAGCAGTGTGTACAGAAGGAAAATACCCCACCAAAACAAAACACTGCACCGCACATGCAATTCCACCTGGGGAGAGGCTGTAAGAGGACGAACCACACATGACAAATATAAGTCACATCATTTAATGCACAACTGGAAGGCACTCAGACACTATGGTGCTAAGTACGATATAAGAATCTGTATAGAACAGAACAATATTTATTCTTCTTTTGGACAAAATAGGAAATAAATTTTCCTTTTGGACAAAAACCTGCATATCCTTTACATTGTATACATGGAGAAGCTATTTTAAAAATGCACCTAGGACTTCTGAGTTTAAAAAAAAAACAAATCAAGAATGGCAGGAAATTGTTACATAATACAGAGTAAAAATCAACACCCCCACCCAACAAGACAGACAGGGAAACCAATTTAAAATTCTCGGTTCTGTCTCAATATTTTGTATCCACCGTTGGTGAGGACTTTATAAAGATACCAGCTTAAAAAGTTAGGCTAAGTCCTTATTAGGCTCCTAAATAAGTAATAGGTTTTTCAAGAGTGTCAAGCCCCCAGCAGCCCCCCCAGCAGCCCCGTTATAAGTAACATTTATATAACAAAGAAGTCAGCACTGAGAGCACTGTGTATGTCATCAGTTCCATCATTCACCCTCCAAAGTCAGGTTCCCCAATTTGTGTCTTTTCCTCAGCAAGAAGGAGAACAAAGACATTAAAATAAAATAAAAACCCTGAAAAATACCCACAGTCAACCCACACATAGGAAAATGGGACTGTAAAGCAACAGTTGGTAGAGTTGAAACACCAGAAATCAGTTTTAATGCATTTCCTTTAATTGACTAGGGCTATATCTACACTACAGATGTTACAGCGGCACAGCTGCATCTACACTGCTATAACGTCTCCCATGTAGCCACTCTATGCCAGTGGGGGGGAGAGCTCTCCTGCTGACATAATTAAACCCTCCCCCCCAACGAGTGGCAGTAGCTATGTTGGCGGGAGAGCGTCTCTTGCTGATATAGCGCTGTCCACACCGGCACTTTTGTTGGTGAAACTTATGTCGGTCGGGTCACATGCCCTGACCAAAAACGTTTTACCGACAAAAGTGCTAGTGTAGACAAAGCCTAGATTTCAACTTGATGGTGTTACTTTAAGCACCTATCAGACCATTTAAACAATTTACAGTCACTAAGGCTACAGAATCCTAGACAATTTTAAAATTCTCAATATAAATGCTTGATTCAATTGATTTTGGATGGTAACAACCCCTGACGTGGATTTTATATACAGTAATACCTTAGCTCTTCCCCACTAACTGAATCCATTTCAGAAGTGGGGTCAGCATTTGCAGGAAGATGCTGAGAGGGGTGAGATACATAGACAAGGACATGCAGGCAACACACAAATATTTATCTTCAGATAGTTCTGATATTTTAGCGGCATTGTTAGTAATTTAGGACCAAAATTAATATTTCATGTTAAACAGGATGTTGCAAAAATCAAAACATGAATATGTCTGAACTGATGAATTGTAAAGATTTCACAAAAATGTGATTTATTAAAATTTAAACAGTACCCTGTAGCGTTGGAAATCAAAATACATCAGCTCTATGCCAGAGCCTGGGAACCAGTCAGGGAAAGTGAGCAGTTTATGTTTCACTGTGCAAAATTAGTGAAATGGCAACAGTAAACAAATGGCAAAAAGTGTATTAGATTTTTAAAATTAATTCAGTTTTAACTTTTAAATGTTGATAATATATTGATATATTTTCCATTGATAATTTTTATGGTGACAATGTTCATTTAACGTATAGTCTCAGTGAATTTTTTCTTCCATTACCTAAATTTCCCCTACATCACTCTCTTTTGGGTCTGTTAAATTTGCTAGTGTTCTCTTTTTCTTTAAAAAGGTTCAAGTTACCATCTTTTCCTAGCTCGTGTTGGTGACCCTGGATTATCTCACTGACACTTTGGACTCACAACTGGCCCTAAATGTTTTGTTTTGTTTTATTTTTAAGAAAAATAGTTTACTACCAGATAACTGTATTGGATGCTGTTGATTCAGCTCTTCTCACCAGGCCAGGAGTTGGTCAGTATCCTAATACACCTAGTTTCACTGCTGGGTAGCCATCTTTTCAGGGGACACACACACACACATCTCCATAATGTATTCCATCCGCCTCTCTAATGCCTAACCTCTCAGGTCAGTTTAAAAAAAAAATCCACTTAGGATCAAGATTCATATGCATGGAACTACACAGCATGATGCAGGAAAAGGGATCCATTTACAAAGTCACACACTGGTTTCAGCTGCTTGGCTACAGCACAATATGTACTAAACGTGAGTGTGCTGCAAACGGTGATATCGGACATCAGAAGGCTCTCTCTTCAGTAAACCCACAAAAGGCATCGGCCCTTTTGGAAAGGCAACAAGAAGCTAAGCTGTTAAAAGTAACACACATGCTTCAGAGGCAAAAAGTACCCCATTCCTCAATTCTTCTCAGGGCTAGCGTTCTACTCTAGGGAAGCCGGCTTCTGAGGCATCTGGCAGTGATGTTCCCGATATCTGTAAATCAGCAAACAGATATTAATTTAATTCCTAGCATGCCAGATCAAAAGGAGTAGGACATACGAAAACTGATTACCAATAACCTCTTTACCTGTCCCAAGTGCAATATCAATACAACATGGGCAGATTCTTCACTGATCATATCACAAATCAGCATACATGGGTAAAGGACATTTTTAAATCCATAACACTATGCCAAATCTGAACAGATTCTCACTGGGTCGATAAAAGGCCCAACAAAGACCAAGGAACTACATCCCTCCCAAATTACAAGTTTCTAATGCATGCTGCTGAGGCGCTAGAGTTGGTAGAGAAAACAAAGCTGCAAAAAATTGTTTGTTTTTCCCCATCCCTCACCTTGTTTCTTTGTCCAGAATGGCCAAACTATTTCTGCTCAAACCTTTGGGCTCTATTTCCCACCCTGCCACTGACTCACTGTGTGACCATGAGTATTGGTCTGTAGCCTCTGCATCTCACTTCACCCATTTGTAAGCCACATGCTGTGTGTAACAAGTCCTGAAAAAAGGGCGAAACTCACATTACTTGTTGTTTTATTGTGAACCTTGAACATGGTCCCGGTTTGCCCCCAAGATTTCCCAGGGTCATATGTTTGGGCCAAAAATGTGCCCAAAATGGTTCTTTTCCCTTCAAGCTACAAAACTCCTGCATTATCCTAAAACAAATGGCTCCGTGAATGTGCTGCTGCTCAGCAGACACCCTGGAATGCAATGCGCTGCACAGAGAGACTGTCTGGAACCTTTTGGATCTTGCTGCTTGCAACGTGCTTTGAAAACCTAAGTAGAAAAGCACTAGGAGAACAATGCAAAGCATTTCATTGTATCATCACCTGTTGCAAAGCCAGGCTTGGGTTGTGAAGATCGATGGTGGCAAGGGACGGAATACGAGACTCTGAGACTGTTTTGTTCTCCTTTTTGATGTATCTGGAATTTCGAGCTGCAGAAGATAATAAATAAATGCACTGACTGCTATGGATTTGTTTTGTTATGTTAAGCATACAGTGTCAATATTTCCCTCTAAGAAATATGCTAATATGATTTTAAAAATAAATGTCTTGATACAACTTATACTGCTCTTTGTAACTTATTTATCATCTAGTTTTAATAAATAGGAAATTAAAACTCATACCATCCACTCCTTTGAGTTCAGGGAGATGGTTATAGTTTAGCTCAGGCAAACGCACATCTGTCTTAGAGAATTCCCATCTTTTCTTGTTTGCCTGAAGAACGTTCTTTTCATTTGAGACCTGGTACCAAGGGATTGATTTACATGAGTAAGGGTACTAAAAGTAAAACCATTATTCAGCTTTTTTTTTTTTAAAAAAGAGAGATTCCATGCTATGAGACTTACCCAAGAGTCAGAGTACCAAAACAGCCTGTATTCTTTTCTAGAAATACTCTGTTCAATAATCCTCAATACAAGCTTTAGAAAATCAGTATTTTAAGGAAGTCACCTAGAATTACACAGAACACCAACAACTGGAGAATGGTCCCAACTGTGCAGTCCTAACTTGGACAAAACTCCTATTGACTTGAGAGGAGTTTTGCCTGAATAATGATTATAGCATCAGGCTTTAAATTTGCATGATGTTTCAAAGAAAAATCTCTGGGGGATAGCTACTCATTTTTCATTCGTTTTTACAATCTGTCCCCAGAAAATTCTAAATGTAAATCCTGAACTACTTGGCCACCACAGCCAACACCTGTCTCTCCTCCCAGCCTAGCCAGGATACTATATTTGTACTTGTCTAGAAGAATACGTCTATCACTTTGACCTCGTGGAGAGCTCCTCTAATTTAAATAATATCCCAGTGCAATACAGCCACATAACATGACTGTTAGTCAATTTTCAAGATATATTTCCATTCTTTTGTTTGGGGACATCATGTATAATAGTTTACGATCTAGAGAAGGCTGAAATGAAAAGTATTAATAGCATTAAAGTCAATATTTAAGTTTAAAATACATCGTTTTCGCTACGGGAGAAAGAGGAAGCTTACCGATGTGCCCAAGCTGACATTGTAATGCCCTGCTGGTGAATGTTTCCCTTGCTTTATAAAAGGGTTTACATATTTTTTAGTCTTCTCATCAACTCTATAAACAAAAACAAAAAAACCAAGACTCCAATCAGAATTAGTAATAATCTCTGGGTAACATCAGAATATAAAGATAATGATGCAGTGTGCGACATCCAGCCTTGACATGAAATGGTTACTCACCTGCTACAGTAACTGATGTTCTTCAAGATGTAAGTCCCTGTGGGTGCTCCACTTTAGGTGTTATCATATCCCGCATCCTCGATGAGAGATCTTTTCAGCAGTACTTGTCCGGGCCACGTGTGCGCAGCTTCCGTCTTGCGGCGCCGCTGGCGCATCTTTTGGCGTGCACACGACCCAACCCGCTGTGCTAGAACTCTGAAGTAATGGGGAAGAAGGTGGGTAATGGAGCACCCACAGGGACACACATCTCAAAGAACATCAGTCACTGCACCAGGTGAGTAACCATTTCTTCTTCTTCGCGTGATGTCCCTGTGGGTGCTCTACTTTAGGTGACTATATAGCAGTGTCCATTATCTGGTGGAGGGACTTCAGTATTAGTTATTTTGAACAGATGTGAGTACAGATAGACCTATTGCGACATCCCTAGCAGATGCCTGATCAATTGCATAATGCTTTATGCACGTATGGGCTGAGACCCATGTTGCTGCCTTATATATGTCCATGATAGGAGCATTATTCAGAAATGCTGTGGAAGTGGATATCACTCTCGTCGAGTGAGCTTTGGTTCCTGAAGGAGCCTGTAATTCTTTCTGTTTATAACGTGTCTGGATACACCGTTATTCATTTAGATAGCCTTTGGCTAGATATGGATTTGCCTTTAGTGTGTTCAGCCACTGAAATGTACAGCTTATCCGATTTTCTATATGTTTTTGTTCTCTCCAAATAAAACGCTATCTGACATCCAGAGTGTGGCGTGTGGCTTCCTGTGAGTTTGCATGCAGTTTCTGATAGAGGGTAGGTAAATGAATACGGTGATTAATATGGAAGTCTGAGACAATTTTTGGTAAAAATGTTGCGTGAGGTTAAGGGTGATCTTATCTTTGTGGAATATCGTGTATGGCAGGTGGGCCATGAGTGCGCTAATCTCCCCTATGTGCCTGGCTGATGTGATGGCAACTAAAAATGACACTTTCATAGACATGTATAGCAGTGAACATGTTGCTAATGATTCGAATGATGTTCTAGTGATGGCCTTTAGTACTAGGTTTAGGTCCCATGGTGTTATTGGAGCATAGATGACAGGAAATACTCTCAGTATCCCCGCTAAAATCCGTTTTATCATCAGGTGAGTGAATACCACAGCTTGATTGATCTTGTAATGGAAGAGGTAATTGCTGCTAGGTGAACCTTTAATGAGCTAATTGATAAACCCAATTTTTTAAGTTCTAGGATATATTCTAGGATAACCAGTATGGGTGAGGATGTCACCATGATTTGTCTTTCTCTACACCAGGAATTGAAGCTGTGCCATTTTTGAAGGTAAATCTTTCTAGTTGTTGGTTTTCTACTGCTTAGTGGTATCTGTCTAATATGTTCTGAGCATTCTAACTCATCCAGGTGGAACCAGGTAGGAACCATGCCATTAGCTGTAGCTTCTGTATCTTGGGGTGATAAATCTGGCCGCCATCCTGTGAGAGGAGATCTTGTCTCGGAGGAAGCGTGATTGGTCTGTATATTGACATGTTGAGTCGGTCTGAGAACCACGACTGCCACGCTGGTGTTCTCATTATGACCGTTGCATTGTCAGCCTTGATTTTGTGGATGGTTTTGGATTTCATTGGTACGAGCAGAAAGGCATACAGTAGCCCCTTACTCCAGTTGAGCAAGAATGTGTTGCCCATTGAACCTGATCTGAGTCCCACTCTTGAGCAGAAGAGATGAAATTTGCGATTTTGTTTTGTGGCAAATAAGTCAATCATTGGATGACCCCACTGGCTAAAGATATTGTTCATTGTTCAGCTCTTAATTGTGAGTCTTTGCAAAGTGTCTGCTGGGACTGTCTGCGGTGGTGTTCTGTCTGCGAGGTAGGTATGCTGCTGGTATTTGGATGCTGTGCTTTATGCACCATTCCATAGTCTCATTGATTCACTGCACAGGGAGTGGGATTTTGATTCTCCCTGGCGATTGATATAAAACACGCACATTTTCCATAATTTTTATTGACTTGTTTCTTATGAATGGTAGAAAATGCCGGCATGCATTACTTACTGAGTTCTAACACGTTTATGTCTTCTTCTTCTTGCATGTGATGTAGAGTTCCATTTGAGCATTCATTCAGCAATTGCATGTGGCAGACCTCATCCATTCTAGTGCTTTGTCAGTCAGGAGGTTGAGGGAAACCCATCCTCCTTCGAAGCGGTGGATACGGCATTCCTCCACAAGATGGTCCACTGTTTGTATTTCTCCACACTTGCAGACTGCTGTAGCACAAAGGTTCTAGTTGTGGATGCAGGAGTTAAAGCGCCCAACACGTCCTTCGGCAGTTTAAGGGATCTGATCATTTCGTGGCAGGCTGCAGCCTATGGATGAGGTGGAGATGAGAGGCAGTTGTTGCCATCTGCCATGGTGTTGTTCCTTCCTCCACTGGCTTATGACACACTCACTCTGGCTTTGGCCATTATCCGCCTGTATGAATGCCTGATCCGCTCTTATGAAAGGCCCGAAGGGAGTGGAGTAGGCTGTTAGAAGCTTTGAATGCTGCCTGCTTGGTTGCAGCCAGCCGTCTCAGGTGGTGGGGTGGAACACCAGACAGAATGGGTAATTCGTAAGGTGGTGTGGGGCATAGGCATCCGCTGATAATATTAAGAGCAGCATTGAGATGTGTGTCCCGCTTAAGTGTATGTGTACTACTGCCCCAAGCAGACCCGCAGAATACTGCTGGAGGGTACACAAGTGCCAATGCAGCAGAGCGCAGCGTTGTGAAATCCACACCCCGGTCACAACTGCACAGCTCCACAGCAGGTTGATTCAGACTGCCACTTTCGCTACCACTCCATTGATACGATGGTGGAAAGAAAGGGTTCTGTGCAGCTTTACTCCTAAGTAGGTTGGGGTGCTCAAGAATGGTAGGGACGATCCATTGAGTCGGATGAGGAGTTCTTCGTTTGCCTCCCTGTTCAGGTGGAAGGCTGAACAGGTTGTTTTTTGAATGTTAAGGCAAAGCCGCCACTTATGATAATAGGTGTGCATTGTTTGGATGTCCCTTTCTAAGATCTGTTGCATGTCCTCAAAGGACTTGCTGGAGTAGAGAATGACCATGTCATCGGCATATGCGAGTTTCATGCCTGAGTTGTGAAAAGTCAGCAAGATAGAGGTTGAAGAGTGCTGGGGCTAAAACTGACCCTTGTGGGACACCATTTTTTAGACGTCTTGTCCGGCTGGACCGTCCATTGATTGTAACGCAGAAGCAACGGTTGGTGATGATTTCTTGTATTACATTTGTCATATGACAGTCTTGGAGGCAATTATATAGCTAAAGAGTATAAATTTGGTTTTGAGATTCCTCTTCAGCATTCCCCAACCTAGAGAGACGCATCTGTCGTAATCATAATTGATGGTTGAGGCTGCGAGAATTGGATTCTGGACATCATGTTGTTGTCCTGGGTCCACCACATTAGGGAATCTTTGACCTTGTTTGGTATCGTCAGCACTTTATTCAGACTACCTGTTTGCTCCAGAGACCAACATGAGCCATCCCTGGAGACCTCATATAAGTAATCGGACATGTTGGACCATGAATGTAGTGGCCGCCATATGTCCCAGGAGTTGTAAGGCATCGCGTGCTGTTATTGTTGGACTGATCCTCACTAGTATTAGGTCTGTGATGGCCTTGAATCTGGACCTTGGTAATGATGCCTTGGCTGTTATTGCGTTCAGATCTGCTCCTATGAACTTCAGTTGCTGTGTTGGGTTCGAAGTAAACTTTTCGCTGTTTATCTTGAATCCTAGTTTTTGGAATAGTGTTATAGTTTGGTCAGTGGCTTGTCTGGCCAGGGTTTGGCTGGGTTCCTTTATTATACAGTCATCTAGGTATGGGAAAAATTGTGATTCCCTGTCAGATATGCCGCAACAACTGCTTTGGAGAAGACCCTCGGTGCTGCAGAGAGGTCAAATGGCAATACTTTGCATTGGTAATGGTTGCCAGACACAGTAAATCTTAGGAGGTGTCTGTGAACAGGGTGGATTGTGATATGAAAATAAACATTCTGGAGGTGGAGGGCTGAAAATCAGTCCCCTCTTTGCAGTGTCAGTATTATGGTGGATAGTGTGGCCATCTTGAATTTTTGTCACCTCACGAATTTGTTCAGTGCTCTCAGATCTAGAATGGGTTTCCATCCCCCGTTCTCTCTCTGTACTACGAAGTAGTGGGAATAAAACCCTTTCCCTCTGTGTTGTGGAGGTACATGTTCTATTCCCCCTATTTTGTAAGAGATGATCTATTTCTTGGTGCAGTAATTGTGAGAGAGTTGGGTCCCTGAAAAGGGATGGGGAAGGGTTGTGAGTGGGAGGGATGGATATAAATGGGATAGCGTATCCTGAGTTGATGATTTCTAGTACCCATTTGTCGGATGTAATAACTGACCAGTTGAGGTGCAATTGTCAAAAGGCGAAATTCGAAGTTTGTTGTAGATCAGGGGTGTCAAACTCAATTGCTATGGCGGGCCACATTTACATTAAGTTGAGTTCAGGGGGGCCACGCATAACACACACTACTCTACTGTACCTTTCATGCTCTACTCTCCGCCGAAAAATCTCCCCGCAGGGTAAAATTCGGCGGCACAGTAGGAGAGAGAGGCTCTCACAGGGACTTGCACACTCCACTCTCCGCCGTTAAATCTCCCTGTGGGGTCACATTCGGCGGCCATTTCCTTTTTAACACGGCCATTGCCTTTTTAAAAGCTCACGCAAGATGTCCCACAACTTGCCTGAGCTCCGCTCAGAAAACACTGACAGCACAAGCCTGCGGCCTGGATTCGGACTGCGGGCCACATAACACAAGCCCGCGGGCCGCAGTTGGCCCGCGGGCCGCGAGTTTGAGACCCCTGTTGTAGATGAAGTTGGCTCTGTTTGCTGAGTGGAGTTTCTTAGACCTTCAACCAAAATCTCAAAGCTGCTGCTTGGATGATGCAGACTGATAACCCGAAGGTGTTTGTTGTGGTTGTCTGCGTTTCTGTGGTCTCTGCTTTCCTCTTTGTGATTCGTATGTTCAGTACTGTGAATGAGATGGGTATCTGCGGGTATATTGTTGGAATCTATTTTGCTTCCTCTTTGTCGTAATGTAGCCCTATACTCTTTCAGTGAGTGTAGTACTTCACCTGTCTTTTCTGCAAAAAGTTGAGCCTTGTCAAACAGAGGTCTTTTATTTTTGTTTGTAGTTCTCTGGGAAGGCATGCCGCATAAAGCCAAGAAGCACTGCACATAACTATGGCCGTGGCTGTAATTCTTGCCACCGTATCAGCTACATCTAGAGAAGCCTGTAGCCAAGTTCTCGCTACAAGCTGCCCTTCAGTAAGTAATCACTTAAATTGCTTTCTTTTTTTCTCTGGTATGTCATTTATAAATGGAGATAGTTTTTCATAAACGCTGTGGTCGTAGTTGAAAAGCAAGGCTGAATAATTTGATACTCATTAGTAGAGGGGAAGATGAATAGACTTTTCTTCTGAGCAGATCAAGCCTCTTCCAGTCTTTATCTTGTGGTGTTGTCTTATAGTTTGTCTGCTTTCCCCGTTGGTTCGCTGTGTCCATGACAAATGAGTTTGGAGGGGATGAGAGAACAGGAACTCCATCCCCTTGGCTGGATATAGTATTTTCTATTGTTCCTTTTATTAGTCAGAGGAATGGTGTTTGGTGTCTGCCTTATCGTGTTAGCTGGTTCCATCAATACCTCATCCATGAGGAGTGTAATTTTTTATGAAGTTTCTGTATGTAGAATTTTAAGCAACTTATGATGTGACTCTGTGACCTCTTCCAGGGGAATTTCAAGATCTTGTGCAACCCTCTTGAATAGTGTTAACGGAGGTGGCAGATGTAATGGCCACCCCGCCCCCAGTATGGCCCTCTAAACTTTGCAGCATGCAGGGAAAAATGTTAAGTGTCAATTGCCCTGTTGGGTCTCGTCTCCGGACTATGCAGCTCAGGGGGAAGAATGTTAAGTACCGATCTCCCCTGATGGGCCTTGATTTCTCAGGTGATTTTTGATCACCCTGTTTACTTCTCGGCACCCCCGTCACCACGAAGGAGGGATCGTTGTCTGGAGTCCCAGTTACTTCATTGGTCCTGACCTGCATCTCATTTTTTAATTGGCTATTTTATACTCTGGCCACGCAGTACACTATTTAAGCTCCTGCCCCGGTTAGCTCAGGTGTTCTCCCACCCTCGAATGCTAAAGGGCACGTCACGAACCGGTCGGACTGATCCCCCGACTGAGACAGGGAGCCCCCGCCCACAAGACCTTTGGGTGTCTGCGAATTGCCGGCCGAACGATTTATTACTGAGATGCTGCAGCTGGTCTGCCTCCTCGCTTTGGGTACCCCCACGGTGCTGGGACAGGTAATATAACTGATATAGTTATCCTACCTCTCTCCATCTATTCTTTTCTTTTTTTTTTATGAAGTCATTTATGTGTTGTCCACAAGTGTAATTAATTCCTATTTGTATCTGGTATAGTTTGCTTTTCCTCCTTGCTTTTTTCTGTGTAGCTGCTTATTACCCCACCTGTAATTTGCATGACCCTTTGCACTGTGTAGCTGTTTATTGCACCATGTCTCTTCCCTTGCTATTTTAATATATGTTTTTTTTAATGAGATTACTATAAAATCCCCTTTTTGTTACTCAAATTTGGTGTCTGTCTCCTTGGAGGGTGTCGCCGGTCCATTGCAGTTACATCTCGAACCCCGGGGTTTAACAAATAGGTCATTAAATTGTTTAGGGTTGTCTACCGGTGTAGGTGTGGGTGGAATTATGGTTTCATCTGGTGAGGAAGAGGAGTCGTGTGGGAGAAGATGTTTCCTGCCCCGCACTTGTTTCCGCTATTTGTGGTTCTTCCATTGCCTTAGTTATGGAGTCGGGAGTGATTGGATGATTTCGTTCTACTTGTATGGGAGCTGGTTGGTTTGTTATATGCCTTAGAGTAGGCAAACCAGGCATCCCAATTGTGCCATCGCATGCGGTATGACATGTGAGGTCCGAGCCATGGGGGACCATACCATGGATATGCCCTTGTTCCCCTTTGGGGCATACATGCAGGTGCCACTAATGATGGTCTGGTGGGGGAGGAATGCTCCGATAAGAAGTGAGCATACTATACCCCCCAGTCTTCTGTGCTGATGGAATGCACTGGAAAAAAGGCTTCATCGTGGGCAAAAAAGTACTGGTGATTCCACTGTAGGTGACTGTGGAGACAATGTTATTGTTTAGTGGTGGTGTTTGTAGGCTTTTTCCAATGACAGTGCCGTTGTCGGTGCTGGACTTCTCATCAGCCCTGCGGTAGTGATCGGTGTCGACCTCGGCAATTGTTTGAGCTGTTACTGATTCCAGTGCCCACTTAGGTGCCATGGTCTGTCTCAGCACTGTATCTTTTTTCAGTGCCGCACTCAGCGCCAACTCTGTCGGTGCACTGACTGTTGGTCCAATGGTTTCTGCACTGTATCTTTCTTCAATGCCACGTTGAAGGAGGACTGTTTTTATTTATTTATTGACTCCTCACCCAGACGTTTCGAGCCCTGGCTGGCACGGACTGAGTTGTACCTGAAGAACCTGTTGCCTCTTTCGTACTGTGTGTAGGGGACAGTGAGTGTTTTCTCTTTAACACCATGGTGTCTGGAGGTGACGAGGCTCTCTTCCTTGAAGTGTGCTCAATGCTCTCTCTAGGAGGCTTGTCCGGCCCTGGATCAGAGGAGGGTCTGAGGGATTTCTCCATAATAATGAGTTTTAGCCTCAAGTCCCTATCTCTACTACTCTGTCTTTCAGATTCCTGCAATGAGTACACTTTTGTTTCCCTCATACAGTGTACACATTGTGAATGACCATCTGATGCTGGCATGGCATCTCTACATGAGATGCATCTTTTGAAGCCTGAGGAACCAGGCATGTCTGATGTCTCTATCTTATACTATTAAAAGAAAAAGAAAAAACTAAAACTGGAACTGTTAAGGTTTTTGTTTTGTTTTTTAAATAAGTAAATAACTGACTAAAACTTACTTAATTATGACTAACCTAACTAATTTCTACTATTATTCTAGAGAAAGGCTTCACTGCTGTTACTGCTCCATCTCGGACCGTGGACAGTTGAGAAGGAACTGAGGGGGTCAGGTCATGCGTGCACCAACAGACGCACCAACAGTGCCGCAAGACGGGATATGCACACGCACGGCCCAGATGAGTACTGTTGAAAAGATCTCAGATCGTGGATGCGGGACACAATGACACCTAAAGTGGAGCACCCACAGGGACGTCACTCGAAGAAGAAACATCAGTTGCTGAGCTCTTGGTCTCTAACATGCATACTGCTCTGCCAATGCATTACAACCTTGATCAGAAATGTCCCCTTGCTGTTTCAGTCCTGGACCTGTCGAGCAATGAAAATCAAGGCCAGACTCTCACATCACAACATGACATTGTGATATGGACAAACAGTTGCAATGGACTCACCTCAAGAATCCATTTGTAGAGCTGGTGTTTAGGATTTTGATTGGAAAAGAAGCCTGCCAGCATCCTGTGAGGATCTGTATTAGTTACTCAGACCAGAGAGGAGATTCCCGCATCCTTCTTCACTGGTAGAACGTGGCATATCAAAGCCGATTCATATTTAAGTAGTGGGGAAGGACTGGAGAGCGGGCATATAGATTTTGATCACTTTTGATATACATTCTAGATTCTGAACTAAGTTGTTTCACACTCCCAGGGGGGAAGATTACACTCCATCCCACATATAGGCAAAATCCCTTTGACTTCAAGTGCGAATATTGCCCTTCTGTAAGCTATTAATCACAGAAAGCACTCTTTTATTCATGCTTTCTGGTGCAAAACTGTCTGCAGTCACTCTCTTCTCTCCCTGCTACAGTTGTTTCTAGGTCTCTCTTTTGTGCCTTCTATGCCCATACCTGTGTTCGGGGATGGTGTGGGGACCTTTAACTGTACCAGCGGAAGCTCCAAGAAACATTAAGCTTCAGAGCCACAATACCTCCTGCAGCTACCCAGAGGACTGAAGGACCACAGTTGCTACTGCACCTCTAAAGAGGGCGTAGCATGACTTCCTTCTACAGCTGACTAGCTACAGTAGGCACAGGGATCAGTCTTGCCTGCGCCCTTTGAGACAGCTACTGTTAGCCGCAAATCACAGCTCAAATGAATGTAGCGAGTGTGTGTGCCCCAAATCTTTGTGCAGAAGGGACAAGGAGGAGGTCTTTGCACCCTTCCCTCTTTCATGCCCCTACACCATGGGCTCTATCTGGCCCATAATTATTACATTACAGGAGTACAGTAACACGCTGATCCATGTCTGTATGTTTCCAGAACCACTAATAAACCACTATTTGCTAACACAGAATTACAAACAAGAACTTGTGTTCAGCAGCTGCAGACTCCAAGGTCTCCAAATACAAAAAAAATCCATTTGCTTAGGATAACTGTCTTCTTATTGATACTGATATTCTTTTGTATCAGAGTCTGCCTGCCCAGCATTGTGCTGCTCATGTGGTGTAAAGGGAGCAAAAAATGACACGGCAGAGTCCCCCGAGTTGTCACAGCCAGTCCTGGTGGTCTCCTACTCACAGGCCCCTGGCAGAGGGAGTGCACCAGCGAGCATGAGTGGTCAGTGCATGCTGTGCTCTGGAGATCGCCAACTGGTGTTTGCTCCCCTGTTGCCTGCTGGCATAAATTAGATGAAGCAGCCACAAAGCTGCATCAGGGCCAATCAGAGAATCAGGGAGCCATCACTAGCCAGCTCCCTTTATGCTCCATGAAGCGGGGAGAATGGCGTAAACTCAGGAAAGCAGAGAATCAGACCTTTACATTCCATAATCTCAAAATACAATTTCAGCCCTGCCCCAACCGCCAAAAACCTTTTACCACCCACCCATTCACTGCTGCCCAAAACCCATTTAAACCCCTTTGTTGTCTTGACACTCCAGGACTCTCTCAGAACATAGTCACTCCTTAAGGAGCATTTGCTAAACTCCCCTGCTGTTCTATTGAGCTTCCATACCTGTAATTATGGGTTCCAGGAATAGCCGCCATCCCAGAGTTAACACTTATATTGGGTGCGATGGTGGAAAGGTTCTGGATAATGGGAGGAATAACCATGCCTGGGTTCTTTGGGTGATCCAAGCTGCTGCTGCTGGAGTCTTTTATGCTTGTCAGAGGGGCGGTTTTGAACTGACTGGTTCCACCGTCATGCAGGCAGCTCACAATGGAAGATCTGTCCACTTTCTCCAACTCAGCTTTGGACAATCTCACCTTGAACAGTTTAGAATCTTTGATCTTTGGATCGACATTGAAGTCCTGTTTAGAAAGAGAAGTGTCACTCTGCCTACTGGGGGTTAGATCGGAAGTGAACATCAACTTACTGTGGCACAGGTGGAAAAAGAACGGAACACGGACACTCGTAAGTATCTGAGAGTGGCATAGTGATGTAATGAAGAAAACATGTTTTCCCATCAGCAAAAGGTAGAGTTCATAATTCACAAAAGACTTATCAAATCTCACCATCCTATGTAAATAAGTTATCTTACCACATATCAACACAGAAGTAACAGACCAAAAGAGGTTTGCTTTTTATAGTATTTAGGAAAATTAAAGGGCATGCTCTTTCCCATCACCCAGGTCCCTAGTAAAATAGCCTATAGAGCTTAATTGTGATACAGGGCAGATCCACACTACAGCGGCACAGCTATGGCACTGCAACTGACCCACTGTAGCACAGATGCTTCCTACACTCTTGGAAAGGGTTTTCCTGTCGATGTAGTTAATCCATCTCTCCGAGAGGTGGTAGCTAGGTCAGCAGAATAACTCTTCCATCACCCTAGTTGTGTCTCCACTGGGGGTTAGGTTGATCTAACTATGGTGCTTAGAGCATGACATTTGTTACAGCTCCGAGTGACATAGCTAGGATGATCTGATTTTTAAGTGTAGACCAGACCAGTCTCTATTCCTCATTCAACTGAGCATCCCTGCCAAGCAGGTCTAGGTACATGCAACACACCATTAACTAGAGTATGTTTAGTTATGGAGCATAATGTGTCTGAAATTAATATGCTCCAAAAGTGCATGAACCATGAAGGCCTACAAAGCTGAGGGACTAAAGCACGGAGGCTGAGAGCCCCCAAAGATGAAAACATAGCTTGTTAGCTCATGTCAGTCTGGGCTTCTGCAACACACATTTTTAGGCTCTGCTATAAAAGCATTGTCACAGCCCACTCAACCACAACACTTTCACGCATGTTTTGACATAATCTAAGAGACAGTATGCAAATGTTTACTGTGACTTCCCTTAAGGTACAGCACATGACTACAGCTAGATTAACTGGCCAGTGGCAAGAATACAGGTGGTTTTTTGATTGTTATTTGTTTGAACACAAACCCATTATTCTGATCCTTTTTGACACCTTCAGCTTTTCATTCCCAGGGCTCTGAGACAAAAGGATCCTGGGCACCATGCATGTGGGCTAACCATGTTATTCAACTCATGGGCATGACAGAACATCTCCAGTGCTCCTGGAAGGCAAGCAAGTGCCAAATGGAGAAACCCTTTTGAGAGCCTGACAGCTGAAAAGAGGATGGGCCAAGGGTTTTTTGAGTCCCTGGTGCTTTGAAGAGGCAGACAGACCAGAGAAGTCTAAGGGAAAAGAGATATCCTGACCTACTTCCAAAGAAATGGAACAAGAACAGAGAGAAGTGTTACCGTGACGGAGTCCCAGTCCCTAATGTAAGATTTACAGCAAAAGTCTCTACATCTGGGTGAGGGATCTACTATAATTGAGCAGCAGTTCAACATAGTGCTGCGCACAGCCAGTTGATGCACACTTTAGTGAACCCTCACCACAGCTCTGCCTGGTTGGCAGGTAACCATGTGTCATCTTTATTTTACAGACTGGGAATTGAGGAAGATGGTTTAAGCGACTTGCTCACAGCCGCGGATGGCGTCTGCATCAGAGACAAGATTAATGTTCAGGGCTTTCTGATTCCAATGGCCATGCTTCAAGTCGCTAGAGCTCTCCTCTCTCTGTACTGACAGAACTACACTGAATACAGGCTGGTGCAGTGGTGAGGGAGGGAAATGTAAACATTATATACATGTAATATAGCAGAGTGTATGTGACAGCTCATATCTACAATAAGACACTCATATTTGGAGATGCTGCTTCCAGGAAGTCATTTTGCTGTACAGAATTCAACACTCACCCCACCTCTGGAAAGGAGGAGGAAAGATTCCTCCTGGGCTTAGCAAGGAAGCCAAAAGGAAATCAAATGATAAAATGAAAAACTTCTATTATAAAATGGAATAAAAATTTACACTTTTAAAAATAGGTGAACAATTTGATTTAAAAATCCCACAGAAAATTTTGAACAATGAAAAACCAGCCAGTTTTATAAACCAGTAAAATGAAAGCGTCTTTGAAATGTTCAGTTATTTCCCCTTAACCAAATGCATTTCTTATATCTAGATTAAATCACTGCCGAATGCAAGACAAAGCTATCCTTGCAAACTACTCTGACTCTATAGCTGGTGCAGAAAACCTTGTACACCAATTGGACAGTATTAGTCATAGGCAGCATATTAAACCTGCTGCCTGACCATTCTGGGCTCTATGCCATGGCTGCCGAGATCAGCTGTGGTGCTTGGTGGTGTAATATTCCATAGGGGTAATTTTCTGGAGGCTGGTGACAAAGACATCCTCAGTGGAGGATCCTGGCCAAGATTTTCAAGTGACTGATGATTTTTGGGTGCTTCTGTTCTTGGGTGTCCTACCTGAGAGACCTTTAAGGGACCTGATTTTCAGGGCACGGGTTCTCAGTAAGGTCTGCATCATTTAGCCCTGCATCAATGTTTGTACATCGTTCTTTTTTAACATTATATTAGTCTCTCCTAATTGGGGTCTGGGTGAGCATCTGCCACCTATTTTGGAAAAAGATCCTCGTGTATAATTTCAAAATTATTCCAAGTGCAGATGCTATAGAAAATTCATGCCATTTTATAATTGTTCATTATCCAACTCTTTTATGTGTTTTATAGTCTGCAGTTTGGCATCTATAAGTATTATTGCCCGTAAGCTTTATACTCTGAGGCATTCCCAAAGCTAGTAAATTAACATTTTATTCACAAGGAGAAAATGTGGCTGGGATAAAGTCTGACTTTGGTTATTTTTTAATTGAGAAAAAATATCTGTGGATTGCTGATAAAATTTTAAAGTACATGTATTTTAATTCAGTTGATGTTTATTTCAAAATGTTTAAAACAAATGTTCTAACAAAGAGAAGTGACTTTCATTTCTGACTGTGTTTAGTTTCAATAAATAGCTAAGTTTATGTTTTGCCTTTTTGGTGGTTCTGACTTTAAAGGTCTCATAAGTGAAAACTGCACACACATTAAGCCTGTTTTATTTGAGACAAGTGCAGAATTTTTTTAGGGAAGGAATTTTCCTGGGTTGATTAACATGCAATGCAACACTTCTCTTATGTCTTCCATATTACGTAACTTCAAAAGCGAACAGATTAGATGGCAGCTGACTCTTTCAAGGTCAAATGAGAAACAGCAATATAATGCTCAAGCTTTTCAAAATGTAACTGCTGCAACAGATATGTAAAGAAAGACCTTAAAGTGGCCCAATCATTTCCCTTAACCAGGCAGGGAGCATTCAGCAAAATTACTGGACTGGTTTTCACTTACTGGAAATGCCATCTATCCAGAGAGCAGGAAGGGGCTGTGCAGGGTGAAGCATTCTTTTAAAATACATTTGGATAAGGCATTCCACTGCTCATGTACAGCCTCCTGTGTGTTATTTCTTTATATGCAAATTGTTCACTTATTTTTAAAAGTGTAATTTTTTTATTCTGTTTTATAATCAAAATGTTTCAGTGCAGCTTAGCTGATCAGTCAAATTTTAGCAATGAGGAAAAATAAAACTAAACATAACTGAATGCTAAAAAACAATAAATGAAAAAAGTTGGTCAAAAAATTGAAAGAGATTACCAATTTTAAGAAAAGCAATATTTTCATAAAACATTCTGTTTCTGACAACCGACCAGATTTATTGAAACACAGAAAAATTCTGAACAGCTCGAGGTCACAAAAGTGTATTTACAAGAGCTATGGTTGCCTTACCAGAAAGTGATGAAAAGATGCGTTTTTAATAATGGAATTTCCCTGTGTGATTACAGAAGTGGGGTGCATGTGTGCACACAGACACACACAGGGATTTTTTAAAAAGAGTAAATGAATACTATTGTGGAAAACAAGATCTACTAACCTGGATATCAAGCATTTTTCTTTCTTCGCCTAAAGAATCATCTTTGTCCTTTTTGATAATTTTTGACTTTTTTGGCAAAGGATGGTCCCTGGCATCTTTCTGAATCTTTAACCTAAGCTCCTGAGCAAATCTACATTTCATAATTAAAAACAAACAAACAAAGCAGCTTCCATTAGTGCAAAATCTACATAGCTTGGTGTCCACCCCAGCCCAAGTCAGATTACATCTCTTGAAAAGAAGTCAATCTAACCGTTACATTTTTTAAAATGAGAAATTGGCCAAACTGGGTTACCAAGTAAGTCTCACAAGTTTGTGTTGCCTGAATATATACATCTAACAAAAAAAATGGTGCTTGTGAGCTAATTTGGCTTGAGTTTAGATACTGATGGTGAATATCGTGTGATGCTGTCTGGTACCAGTTAGGAGACATCATCCAGTGGAACGTTATGCTGGACACTTCTTGCTGAATATACACTGAGTCTAGGGTACAACATTTATATTTGGGGTAGGAAACTTCCATTCTGTGTTCCAATTCAGTGACTCCCTTTGCTGCATGCAATGATTAATGATGTAATGTAAAATGCTGTCTGTGTCGCTGATGGATATCAGTGTAGCCAAATCACGGAAACAGTATTAAAGAGGACACTTTGTTCTTGTGCTCTGGGACAACAGATGGAATTACAATGGATTCCGCTTATTAGCAATCTCTCAGTTCCCAGCAAAAAGCTGCTGATATCGGAAGGCTGCCAATATGTGAAAAGCAGGCTTGTGGGGCTGCAGCCAAGAGAAAAAAAAAAGCGCTAGGATATGCCTTCCTTGGCTGCAACCCTACAAACCACCTGTGGCCAGTGCTAGCATGCCCCAGCACTTCCTTTCCATGGAACATGCCCTGTATGCAACTCTGTGGTGTTAATATTTCTTAACTAGGCCATTCAAGAGCCGAATGACTGGGACTGACTTATTTTGCCACACTTAGATAAAGTTCAGTATAATTGAGTTTTATTATTTAATCATCTGGGATTACCCAAATTTTATTGAGAAAACTGCACAAAGCTGGCCAAATAGACTCATAAAAGATAAAGTCAGAAGGTCCATTATGATCATCCAGTCTGACCTCCTGCACAACACAGGCTACAGAACCTCGCCCACCCACTCCTGTAATAGACCCTAATCTATGACTGAGTTACTGAAGTCCTCAAATCATGGTTTAAAGACTTCAAGGTATAGAGAATCCACCAGCAAGAGACCTGTGCCCCATGCTACAGAGGAAGGCAAAAAAAACCCAGGGCCTTTACCAACCTGCCCTTGGAGAAAATTCCTTCCCGACCCCAAATATGGCGATCAGCTAAATCCTGAGCACATGACTCACTAGCCAGATACCGGGAAAGAATTATCTGTAGTAGCTCAGAACCCACCCCATCTAACATCCCATCACAGGCCATTGGGCATATTTACCACTAGTAGTCAAAGATCAGTTAATTGCCAAATTAGCCTATCCCATCATACTATCCCCTCCATAAACTTATCAAGCTCAGTCTTAAACCCAGCTAGATTTCTGTGCATTTTTATGGCAATAACCTGATCTACATTTATTTATAGGCAATTATCTAACTTTCCCTGAGTTTTATAACATACTTTTTCTGCTAAACATGTACAAAGTAATACACTCTTGTAATGCTAAGCACAGAAGGTTGCTCTTCATCAGAACGTGCAGTTCTCCTCTGAAAAACGTCTAGGTAAAAATGGCACTGTGCAGGTCTCCATGCTTACCGTCTGGCATTTTCCATATCAAATGTGCTCAGTTTAGAAAAAAAATACAACACTTTTCTTGTATCTGCCAGCCCTGCAAACTCAAAGGTCAGCAGCATTGTTTCTCTCTCTCACATGGCCATTTTGACCAAGAAGCAAACAAACAATGTACCTTTCCGCAAACCCATCTTTGTTAAAGAAATCGCAGTTCAGTAGGTCAGCACAGGACGGCCTCTTGTCCGGATCGATCTGCAAGCATTTCTGAAAGACCAAGGTACATTTTGGTAGGCAACTGCCGTAGAATCGAAAGGAAAACCCTTTATATTTCTAAATAAAAGTCACCAAAGAGAACGTTAAAAAAACAAAACAAAAAATCCAAAGCTACAGACGAAAATACGGCTAGAATGTGATTAAATGATGTAGCCATGGAGGGCAAATGAGGAATTTAACAATGTTTGCTCGCGGTTTCTATTTTAGTCAATGATGCTTGGAAATGCTTTCCATATGGAATCGCTGCCTGGCACTGACAGACGTCAATCTGCTGTCTCCGAAATTGTAACCATATCTCTAAGTTTGCTTATTTTAATTTTTGGTCAGGATTTTACATTGTGGACGATTTAAGCATTAGAAACCAGTAAGTTGTGTTTGGTGTTATTTTATTTGGCCAACAAAATTACTGTATTCTGCACATGCACGCACGCACGCAGCAACGTTCAATGCATAGTTTCCCAAAACTAGAACTCTAAAGTGGCTAAGGCAAAATTGAGGGTTTTCTAGCACCTAATTGCCATTGTAACAGAGGCAGAATATTCTGGGGAGGAAGATGAAGGATAGGCTCCTATCTACTCCTCCCCACCACCGAATGACAGACCTCCTTGATTCTATCCTTTACACAGAAGAGTACCGACTCGAGGAGTTACAATAAGTGTCTATATAGCTTGTAAAGTATGCACCCCGAATGCAGCTAGCTATAGGGCGAGCTACGTGGTCTCACAGCATAAAATCATATACCAGAGAGAAGGGATGTTTTAAATGCTCCTTACTAGGATTTTGCATCTGTAACCGACTGGTCAGCATGTGTAACCTGTCCTGCTCTGTGCCCAATCCACAGCTTGAGAGCCTGGCAGAGACTCATGCTTTCAGGTCTGAAGGTCCCCAGTTCAACTTAGCTGATGGCAGCTAGCACATATTGAAAGGGACCGGCTTTAAAGCCTCCCCCCAAAAGCTGCACCTGTGTGGGTGGATTACGCACACTGCAGCTGGGGCTGGAATCAGTACTAAAGGGGGCTGCTAAATCACTAGCCAGATTAGACCCCACTTCCCAGCACCACCCCCCTGATAGCAATGAGAAGGGAATTTAGCATGTGGAGCAGGGACCAAAGCTCTTACTCCCTCAGCTCAGTGGCCAAGGAGCCAGGCAGGAAAGAGAGCAGCTAAGAGCCACCTTCCCTAACCATTACCAACACCACAAGGAATGGGGGCCTGGGCACCATCCCCATTCAGCCAGTGAGCTCAGAAGGGGCCATGAGACAGCCCAAGCTCCCTCTGCGAGGGGCACAGTGACAGAGCCTGTGGGAAGTGCAGGGCAGATGGGCAGCATTTCACAGGCTGAAGGGGGCCAAGATGTGTCAGCACATAGAACATTCTACGTGATATTATACGCTGCAAAGTCAGGGGCAGTGGGGTCAGGGTGACCAGATGTCCCAATTTTATAGGGACAGTCCTGCTATTTGGGGCTTTTTCTTATATAGGCGCCTATTACCCCTCACCCCAATCCCGATTTTTCACATTTGCTATCTGGTCACCCTAGGCAGCGGGGAGTGGAGCACACAAACTTACAAAAAGTCGGTGGGGGGCAACTGTCTCCCCCAGCAAATGACGCCCCTGAATGGAGAAGCAATAAGTGGGGTGACACAAAGAGCAGGGCGACAAGGAAAGGAGGTCAGAACCCAGTGGACATAGGGAGGACAGAAACAGCCAAAGGTGGAAGCAGAAGGCGCACACAGAAAAAGTCATAGAAGAAGCAGCAGTAGAAGCGACGTGCTTTGTTTAAAGAAGAGGGCTGCACATTGTGTTTTTTTCAACTGCCAACCCAGCTAATTGTTAATTAGGCTGGGAACGGGCAGACAGCTGGAAACGCAGACTCTCCCTTGCATTTTTGAACCCTCTTTCCCACAGTCTAAACCACAGACCCCCAAGAGCAAAGGGAAGACAGACAGAAGGAGAAAACAGAAGACCAAGGAATTCCCAAAATAATGAATTACCTTTGTTAAATCTAACACTGCAGCAGAGAGCTTGGGGTATCGTCTTTCAAGAGGTTCGACCTCCTTGACCTCAGGCAACCTCACTCCAGCAAAGAGTGGGTTTTTATAGAACAGCTCTTGATGCCTTGGCGTTAAGTTACCTGGAATTGATAGGTTATATTGTTATGTTACCACCAACACATACAGATCGCGCAGAACAGACAGGAGCCCTGTGTTTGAAGATGTTATGATACGAGTGCCAGTACACTGTGCCATTTCCTTGCACTAGCTAAAGCTCTCAATGGTCTCACTGTGGTTCTTCATACTATTAGACACTTTGGATCTAGAATCTAAAAGGCAACCAATATGAACTCAGGGGAGCCTTCACTGGGAGCGAATCCCACAGCCCAAGAATCCTAGCTGAGAAAATCTAGCCCTCAGCCTGGCCCAGACTAACCTTAGGGACAGAGACTCTTCAGTGATCCCTTTGCGGGGTCTCTCTTCCCTTCCCAAGCAAACTGAACTGCTGCTCCATTTTAAAACTCAAGGAAACTGCCTCCCTTTTACAGCATGTAAAGGAATTAGTGTTCTCAAAATGCTTCTGCCCCAGCGCCCCCCAGTCATCCCTTCTCACAGGCCATGACTCATTTAGCTCTATCAGCTGCCTTTGATACCAGGAGTTTAATGGGTCTGACCAATGGTCCATCCAGCCTTATATCCTGTCTTCTGACAGTGGCCGCTGCCAGATGATTCAGAAGGAATGAAGAGAACAGGGCAATTTATCGAGTGATTCATCCCCTACCAGCCAGTTCCAACTTCTGGCAATTGGAGGTTTAGGGACACACACAGCATCCCTGACCATCTTCGCTAATCACCATTCATGGGCCTATCCTCCATGAATTTATCTAGCCCTTTTTTGAACCCAGTTATGCTTTTGGCCTCCACAACATCCCCTGGCAGCGAGTTCCACAGGTTGACTGAGCATTGTGTGAAGAACTACTTCCTTATGTTTGTTTTAAACCTGCTGCCTATTAATTTCGTCAGGTGATCCCTGGTTCACGTGTTATATGGAAGGGTAAAGAACACTTCCCTATTCAGTGTCTTGACACCACTCATGATTTTATAGACCTCTGTCACATTCCCCCTTAGTCATCTCTTTTCTAAGCTGAACAGTCCCATTCTTTTTAATTGTTCCTGTTAGGAAAGCTGTCTCATGCACCTAATCATTTTTGTTGTCCTTCTCTGAACCTGTTCCAGTTCCAATGTACTTTTTTTTTTTTTAGATGGAGTGACCAGAACTGCACGCAGGATCTGAGGTGTGGGCGTGTCATGGATTAATCTGAAAGAACCCGCTGGCTGAGAGCTGTCCTGCTTGGAGCAGAATTCCACTCCCACCCCTCCTGTGCGGGGTACATGGGTACATCTGCTGTAGGGAGATGGGCCTAGGGGGGCATGCACCACTGTGGCCAAGTTCTTCATTTCACCAGCTCCCACCTGCGGTCTTTTGGTGCCGCAGTGTCTGGCCAAGGACTGTGGCTTGGATGAGCGCACACTCACTGAGGCTCAGTCTGGATAAGATAGAAATGAGGAGACGGCAAGATGCACAATCTGTCCCTTTAACTGATGGCACTTTGGCTACTGATGCCTGCAGTCTGGGGGTACTGTTAGGAATCTGGCAGTTTCTGGATAGCCTAGAGAGCTATTTTAAATATTTCCTTGGCAATGAAGCTGCTTCCTTTGCTTTCAGCTGAAGACACTGCCACATCTTCCCCGCATAACCTTGGACGGCTAATAACATAGGACGACCTTGCTTACAACCAGTCACACAGTCGGATGCAGCAAAGAGGACAGATTGTGGTATTTTCAACTCGTGCGGTGCTGTAATCATTAACAACAAATATCCATGTTCCCGCTTGGGAGGCAAGAGGTGAAATGAAATACATCTGGGGGTCTTCACCTGAGAGGACATTTGTCCAAATGACAAAAAAAACCCTGTTTTGGCCCAATCATCTGTCTTCACCAACTCTCCCTCTCCTCCATGCCCCGACTGAAGCCCATGACTGAAGCACCAGGACTGTTTGCACAGCGTTTGCTTGCACTACTTCCAGTGCCATCCTTTCTTCACTGCCACGAGGTAAATTTAAACACAGAATAAAGCAGACACATTCTTACCCAGACATTTCATGAGATGGTACAGCTGATCAATGTCCGAGTCCCCAGGAAACAGGGGCTCTCCACGAAGCATTTCTGTGACCAGACAACCAATGGCCCACACATCCACAGCCCTGAAAGAAAAGGGTAGTGTCTGAAACCCGCTCTGGCAAAATCATTCAGTGTCCTTTTCTTCTTACAAAAGGGGACAGTGTTCGGAGACTGCGGGCTGAGTGGCCTGACGTAGCATGGCCCAGGACAGAGTGTGGCTTTTGCAGATGGCGAGATGGCTGTTTTCCCAAGTTTAGAACAAGTTTGAAATCAAACATTTTTAAACAGGCATAAAAAAGTGAAGATCTATTTAAAATCAATACCTTACACAAACAATGCCAAGCACCCGAATATAACATGACGTTGTTGTATTCGCCCCTTTGTTAAAGAGGCGGAAGCTGAGCATCTCTTTTCTAAATAGTAAATTGATGGGATTTGTTCTTAAGGACATTTATTTGCTGGAAGTGGATTTAAGGTTACATAAAGAGATAAGATGTGCATACATTTTTAAAGAGACATGTCAAACCGCATTAGAAATGTACAAGGGACCAAACCAGGATTTCTCCCATTGAAGTCTGTGGGAATACCGACCAAGTCTGCAGGACAGCCTCATTACAAAAAAACCCCATTAATTCCATCTCCCCCCACAACAGGGATTTCCCACATATCTGCCAAAGTTCTGAGGAGCCTACCCCCCTAATTAGCATTTTCCTCCACTATACAACCTACAGCTTTCAGAATCCACAATGCTGTTGGCATCTTTCTGTCTGAAGATGATAGGAGAGGTTTATCCATCTACCGCAGGGTTTTCTACTGCCTTCTCCCATCAACATAGTGCCCATGCATGTACAACAGACTGGCAATAGTGACGTCCCTAAGGGACTTCAATGAGTCTCTGACTCCTCTCTCTTTTTGTCTTATTGAAACTCTACTGGGGCAGAAGCTTGTTTCAAAGGAGAGAAGGAGTGCTGGTGTTGTGTTGTTATAGTTATGTTGGAAAAGCTTCCCTGTAATTTGTCTGCAAAGTAGGGAAAACCCTCTGCAAATTCTTCTTCCCACTTTCTTACTTGCCATACTTGGTATCGCCAACCAACAGTTCTGGAGCTCTGTACCATCGTGTTGCCACATAGTCAGTGTAAGCTTCACCAGGGGCTGCTAGAGTACGAGCGAATCCAAAATCACAGAGTTTTACAACTCCCGACTGGGAGACCAATATATTTTCCGGCTTAATGTCTCTGTGTATTATCTAACAAGAGAAGCAAAAAGTATAATGAAGAACTTCCACAGAAATGCATAGAAATGTGTCATTTTATTGCATAGAAGAACTTTGCATAGAAATGTGTCATTTTATTGCACGTGGTAGTGTCTTTTGCACATGAAGTTACTTAGCACAGATATTTTACAGGCACAGTTTCTCTCTCTGTTTTTGGAAATCCGGCCTTGATCATTTATTTAAAGAAGAAAAGTGTTATGCTGAGACATCTCAATGTTTCAGGAGCATCATGAGGCTGAAAATAAAAAATTTCTATACATTACCACAATGTCAATTTCCCAAACATACTAGAAAATACTTCTTCACACAACTGAGATTAAACTGAGGAACTTGTCACAGGAAGTTGAATCCAAGATTTAAAAAGAAAGTGGATATTTGATAGGGACATCATGAATAGCCAGAATTATCATAATTAATGACAACAAAAAAAACTGTGAAGAGCTATTAAGCCTCTTGCTTTAGTGTTTAAGTCAATTTCTAACCATTGGAGAACAGAATGAGACCTATGTGAAGGGCAGATTATCCTACATCTGCCTACTGCAGAGTTCTTACATATGGTTGTGAAACAGCTGGTGCTAGCCACCATCAGAGACAGGATACAGGATTGGATGGATATGAAATACAGTTACTATTAACATTTGCATATTAATTATATATTTCTCTCTAGCTGAAGCTTTACTTAAAATAAGTACCTTAGCAGCTACTCATCTATTCAAGTTTCTTTTTTTTTAAATGCAGTTATCCTCATCAATCTACTCACATTGTGACTGTGACAAAATCCTATTCCTTTTATAATCTGAAACAAATATTTCCGAACTCTATTGTAATCTAGTCCGTGCGGAAACAGCTCAAGGTCGTCGAGGAGTGTGTGATCCACAAATTCAAACACCAGATACCATCGTTTCTTCTTCTTACACACTTCCAGCAGGTTCACCAGATTTTCATGTCGAAGTTGCTGTTATAAAACAATGAAGAATTTCTGAGAACATATCCGCATTTAACAGCATAACAAAGAGAACTAGAGCCTGAACACTTAATTGCAATGCAACTGGTATCCCAAGCACCCTCATCTTTGACATGACACTCATGCTAATTTATCTTTAAAATTGAGGGATAAGGGAATCATAAGAAAATAAAAACAGACATACAGGGTCAATCCAATGGTCCATCTACCCCAATATCCTGTCTCTGACAGTGGCCAGGGCCAAATGCTTGTCCAGAGAAAATAACTTTAATTTCATAAGTCAAAGAGGCACATCTTACCATAGTCAGAAAAAGCAACCAAGTAAGCACACACCTAAATTTAGTTTACAGCAGAAAGGCTGACACTGGGAATCTCATTGTTGTATTCATAAAAGGAATTTTCAAAGTCCACTTCCACCCTCTTTGGTACATAGATCACAGCAACTGGGTTTAGATCTCTATAGCTCATGAGTCTCGCCACTGTGAAGGGGATCGGTATTAAGTTAGACCCCAATGCTACAGAGACTTTAAAGGGTGCATGAATATAAGCATACACTTAAAGGGATTATTCGCAGTGTGTAAAGTTAAGCATGGCTTGCATATTTGGGCCCTAACAATACAATCCTACCCAGACCTGTCCAAGACAAGGATTTCTGCCACTACAGAGACAAACCAGTACCCCAAAAGGTCCCCTAGCGAAGAGAAGGGGGCTAGTTTTTACTAAGAAATTCAGTCAGGTTAGATTGCATCCTCAGGGTGTCACAGTAAATAACATGCTGCCAAACCTGACTTTACGCTCAGTGTAGACAGGGGCAGTCACATTTAACCTTATCTCAGCTGGCCAGGAATAAACCTTACCAGGCCCACAGCATTACCCACAAACTGCAAACACAATGTTAAAAATAGCTTGTTCCTGTCATGTCCAATATTGTCTGAGTTCATCGTCAAGGTCGTCTGCTAACACAATCTAGGGGCTACAAGCCCCAGCTGTTCACCATCGGCTACCCCTGCCAGTCCCACAGGAGCAGAGTCCTCGAGGTCTGCTACGGGTGTATTCTAACAGCTCTGTGAGAGGAGCTGCTGAAGGCAAGGGCCGATATGGTGAAAATTCTTCACTCTAACTCTTCCCCTCATCCTGCAACAGGTGAAGGAGAGGGTATGTGCTGCCAAAAGTCATACAATTCTTCTCTTCCGTCCCATCTCTTTCTACTCTCAGTTACAAACATCTTGTCTATAGTAATGCAACTTACAGAGCTGTGCCAATTCATCACCATACACACATGCTTGCAAGTGTTAACTCTATATCTTACCCTTTGGTTACATGTATTTTTAGATTGTAAGCCCTTAGATTGAAGCCGGTCTTCTCTGTGTTTGTACGGTGCCCAGAACTATGGGGCTCCAATCCTGACTGGGGTCACTGGGCATTCCCACCATGTAAATATTTACAACAAATAAATAATACTGCTGCAATACACTGAAAGTAAACATACGAATGGAGAGTTCAAACTTCAGCATTCTTCCCTAAAATTCTACTAACAATTAAACAGTTTTCATTAAACTAGGTCCTACCTGGCAGAGTCAGGTTAAAAAAGTAACATTGCAACGAGATAGAAGCACTATTGAGATATTTTTTAAAAAGATGGTTTAGAAAAAGGGTAAATCAAAATTACAAACGAAGCCAGGGGGATGTGTTTTCTAGTCATTTTACCACCATAGTCTTACAAGAGCCAAGTCCAACTCTGAAGTGTTTCATATTTATATTATTAGCTTATTGTCCAGAGAAGCAACAAAGCAAAACCCACCGTGTGAATAGACAGAGTTGTAATCCATGTTGCAGCTGCTAATATTTCTGAAAAGTACTCAAGCTACCATACAACAATGAACACCAAGCTGAAAATTTACAGTATCCAAAGCCTTCTCTACACAAAAGTCATACCGCTTCAATTATACCAGCCTTCATCTAGTGTAGATGCTGTTACACTGGTATGAATGGGCTTAGGGCTTGTCCACACTACAAAGTCTTGGCTGGTATAACGATGCCAGCAGAACCCCGAGCATAGATGCAGCTTAAACCACCAGTTCTTCTGTTAGCACAGTTGTGTCTACACTGAGGGGTCTGCCAGCAAGGCTGTGTCAGCTAGAGGGAGCATGACCCCCCCCTCCCCACCCCCCGACTCCTAGCCAACATAGCTACACCAACAAGACAAGGCTTTAGGCTCACACAGTTTGTTCCTGTTGGAGACGGGAAATAAGCTATACCAGTATTAGGCACCTTCCTACCATTGTAACTGTGTCCACACAATGGGTTGTACCAGTACCACTGTACCAGTAAAAAACCACCATCATGATACTAGTACAAAAACAGGGTCGAGGCCAAGCCTAACAGCCATCTGACCAGCTCTATTCTACAACCATGCAGACAGTGAAGTCTGAAGTGTAATGCTTGACATTGTCACTGAGCAAAACAAGAGTGGAAGTTGTTTGTATACGCAAATGCAAGAGAGCAGGAACATATGCAAAATACCCTATAATATTTCAGTTCTGTTAGCTGTTCTGCGGGGAAATAACTCCTTCTGGCTCTTTATAAGTTACAGAGGAATGTACCAGATGGGCCTGAAAGGGGAAAATCATTTGGGAACATCTGAGGCGGTACCGAACTGAAAGCTGGGTTGGATTGAGGTTTAGGACCAGTTTATGGCTATGGCCCACCCCAGAAGGTGCAGAAGGACCACACAACACGGCAAGGGGAATTTTTTCCAACTTTGGAACTGTGCATGTGGTACTTAGATGCCATGGTGACAAACCCGGGATTAGACAGACACAACAGGTATGAAATTCTAAAGCCTGGTCTATTTATAAAGTACTTGAAAAACAAAGAGTAAAATAAAGATGAACTACTGGGAATAACACGTTCACTCTTCAGTCAGTATTTCACCTCACATTAAATCTACTCAGTCTTGTAATTGGGTGAGCTGCTTAACTGAGTCAACAGGCTGTTAAACAAGATGGATTTGTTGTAATTTATGGAGGGAAATTATTTTTATTCGGTCTGCCGTACACAGCAAAATCAGTCAATCTAGTTAAGCAGCATTTCACAGAAGAGGGAGTGGAACCAAGTCTATTATTCCTAGCCAAACGCTGGGTTACTTTTAGTAACAAATTGAACACACATTCCCTAAGACCAGATGGCTGCTAATTAACTGCTGGAAAAGTCCTAGGGACTCTGTAGAAAACTGGACCTAAAATTCCACATCACAGATATACAGGCTTCTGCCCTACTCAGCGGTGCCAATATTCTTGGCAGAGTAAAAGCATTTTCAGACACCGAGGCTTTTATAAAATCCAATCTGAAAGTGAATGATTCAATCGGCACACCATGCTCAGAGCTGCCTACTAAGATACGATGCGTATGTTAGCCTACCATCAGGTTTTCAAGGTACCAACGGTGACAATGGCTAAATGCATTGTGGGAGCTGCCAGGAGAAAGCTGGAGTTCAGGGCACATGAGTGGAGGACAACTGAAAAGCTGTGGGAGGTGGTTAGGGTTTCTGACCCCAGGAGACGCAGAAGGTAGGTGCTGGGGCGGAGAGGCAGCTCAGGGTTCTCACCTCCTTCCAGGCAAGGAGGAATGTGGAAGAGGGAGCATGAGATGCCTTGCCACCCCAGACACCCATGACAGCAGCTAAGGACCCTAAGGTGCCATGGCACACCCCCAACAAAGAAAAGTAAGCACAATGGCTGTTTATTGCGTTATTGAGTGTTATTGCAAAAATGATCAACAGTAAAATAGTCCATGTTCATATGTAAACTGTCATTATTAGGTTTCAGAATCAACACCTCTTGAAACAAACAGGCACAATTCACACCTATCCTGCAGAAACTGTTTCAGGCTATTTGCAGATTCAAGCATGGGTTTTTCACCCACTGCTCATGACAGGAGTATTTGCTTTGCAGCCATAAGAGCTAAAAGAGGGTTTTGTTTTGTTTTTTAATTAAAGCTTAGAGGCTGGAGCAAATTCCACAGCTTTAAAGACATTGGACTCTATCCATGTGGAGCATGCAACCCAAGACACGTAACAAGATTAACTCTCCTGACATTTATTTTCACTGACAGTCTACATTTATTGGACCATTGCATACAAATACTAAAATGTTCTGTTTGCCAAGCTCTCTTTCATCCAGGAACAAATGTTAATTTCTAAGATACCTGGGAGCAGGGTAGGCCCTGGGCTTGACACCACACAGCATGACTGCTAATGGACCAGGTAAAGCCCAGGGTCAAATTGGCTTGCCTCACACTAGCTTGGGGAACCAGTACTTTTCTGTAGTGGCTGTATCTTGTGCTCCAGCATCTTTAAGAATAGTAATGTCCTACGGTTGTGAAGATTATATTCATTTCATATTTTCAAGGTTAAGTAAGGAAGCCATATCTGCCTGAACAGGTGTGAATTGTATAAATTTATTAAATAGGCGTGTTGACTCTGAAGTCTAATGATGACACTTTCTCACTGCTGATCAGAATTGTACAAGACAGAGAAAAAGGGCCCATTATGGAAATTTTCACATTCTAGTGTGATGAGCACCTTAATCTATTGTTATGACCTAGAAAAATGCTTTATCCTCTGCAATGCCCTGTATCTAGGTCTATCCCTCTAGAGCGCAAAGAAACTTTGGCTAGTACACAGAACGATGGCCCACATTCTGAACTGGGCAGACTGTCAATAGCATATTAAACCTGTGCTTCTATATCAGAAGAGATGGAAAAGAGTAGAACTTTTAGTTCAGAAAGGAAATGAGTGGAAGAGGACATGACAGTAGTATATAAATTAATGAATGACACAGAAAAAATTAATTACATGCTCCTGTTTGCCATCTTACAATAAAAAGACAGTAAATTAAACTAGAAAGTGACAAAACTTAAAATTGATAAAAATGGTTTTAACAGGTTACTTGAATAGGGTTATAGGCTCGCCAATTGATCTGATCAGAAGGTAATAAGGTTCTTGTCCCTGAACCAGGCTCCTGAAAAGGTTTATAGGGATTCTGAGGTGTACAACAGGAAGGTTCCTAGTGATCACCAAATTTGTATAATTCTATAAGCTTTTATTAAGATAACATAAAATGATAGACAAATGACTGATATAGAGAAAATGAACAATCAAATGGATAATACAATCTTAATTTTAGAGATTCATATGGTATGTGTATTTCTATGATATGCTTTGTATTAATATACTCACACCCTTCCCTGATGACCTGGTTGAGAGAGATGTCTGGTTCCTCAACTCTTCAGTAGAGGGGTGGAGTAGGCAATGCTCAAGAGCTAAGAACTATAAGACTAAGACTAACACTACAAATAATACGAAGTATAAATGAAGAACAAAATCTTAACACTCACTAAAGAAACTTCAGGCAGGAGTAGCTGACGATCGTCCCAAGTAGCACAATTTGCCCCTTCTTATACCCTGAGAATATGGGTCCTCCTTCTAAATCCAAACTTGGGTTTGCCACCCCCAAATTATTGGGGTACTCATATTCTATAGGCTGGTAGATGCATGCGTATTAATGACATATCCACATCCTTTCCAGATGTTGCCAGATAGTTCATTTCTCTCACCTTTGTTATTTCTGGCCCTTTGTGGGTTCTGTGGTGTACTTGTGAAGTTTCCTTGGGGCATAACCTGTGATAGGAGGCATCAAAACAGGGGGGCTAACTTATCTAGGGTAAAGGTTATGACCATATATGTCTTATCCTTTTACTCATCAACACTTATCTAGGCCAAAGGTCCCGAATATATGTATACTAACTGCTTAGCTTTCATACAGGACGTGGCCTGTAGGGTTCCTTGCAATACAGCTATAATACTTTGATTATAATAGAGTTATAGATTTATATTAAACAGTCATACTTAAATCTATAAGGAAAGGTATACATATATATGCAATCAAGCAGGCTAGTCCTATGGGCTACAACCACAATACATAATTAGTCTGTGGAACTCATGGCCACAAGCTATCACTGAGTCCAAGAGCTCAGCAGGAGTCAAAAAGAATTAGGAATGTAATGGATAACAGTACATCCAGTTACATTAGACAGAACAAACAAATCTAAGGGTTATAAAGCTGCCTGGTGCATGGCATATGTCAACCGTTACTTGATGGAAAGAAATTTACCCTCTGGGCAAATTATTCCACAATTATCCAGAAGACGGGTTTTCTTGCACCTTTCTATGAAGCATCACAAACTGGCCATTGTTGGAGATGGGACCCCCTTAGGTATATCAATGCTCTGAAATGATATGCCAATTCCTGTGGTTTTAGGTAGTGTCATACACGTGGCTAAAATCCAAATCTACACATTTCTATTGTGCTCCTGTACACCTCTTGCTGTTAGAAGTCCTTTTTTTTTTTGTCACATGCACTATTCTGTTTTCAGTCATCTAACAATACTAGTATGTTTTCAACTGGCAGATGAAGACACTATCTGCAAACAGCACAATCTTAATTGCAGTCGTGGGGGAATCACATTTGCAGCTTTATTTGCGTCTCATTTCCTTTCATCCTTCCCTCATGAATAGACAGCACACAAACATAATCCTAACAAAGAAAGTGCCAGCCAACTGCCTGAGAACAACACCTAGCCAAACAGAAAAATAACTCCCAATTGATCTAGGCTAGCTGCCAAATCAATCTACCACTGGTATTTTTAAAAACAACAACAGTAGCTGACCACACCTTATTTCATCTAGATTGTTGCTATATTTTAAATGTAAACATAAAATGACTTACCACTAGAAATTTAATTTTTTTTCAGAAGTAATTCAAATTCTTAGATCACAAATATCCTGTAATTTCAATGCAGACACACTACTCATTAAAGATCTCTCAATGCATGGTTTAGCAAGGTTTAAAACAAGATTCTCTAATACATATTTACGAAGCCATCTAAGATTACAGTGATACAGCGTTATGAATTTTTTTTACACACAAACACTTTTGAATTGTCTACAGCTGAGAAATGTGACAACCAAAGACTCTGATTTAGGAAAGCATCTCTATTCAAGAAAATACCTAAGAGGTTACTTAAGCATACAGTTAACTGCTTTCCTGAATCGGGATCTAAGACCAGGGTATACTTTTTTTCTTATTCCTGGGGGGCTGAGACTATTAGATTACTATAATACCTTGTAAAAAAAAGGCACCACTTTCAAAATAAAGTAACCTTCTGCATTTAAGTTTTCAATAACACAACATATCTAAAGAGCTATATATAAGAGGTATATCACCTGTCTTTCTTGGAAGAATGACCATCAATTGAAAGATATATCAAAAACCACCATTTACTTCAAACTATTTCAGCAGCTGTAAAACTGAACATTCTAAGCTAACACTGGGACTTTCATACAGAAGTATGGTAAATTACTGCTGCACATGCTGGGTAAAATGTTACTCTGTACATGAACTCACCTTGAGTAGTTTGATTTCTCGCATGGCAATTTTTTTAACCATTTTATCATCCTCACTTTCCAAAAACTTCTTGATGGCGACTATTCTTCCATTGTCTTTATTTCTACACTTCATTACCATTCCGTAGCTTCCTTCTCCAACAAGCCCAAGGTTTTCATATTTTTCCATTTTAACTCAGAAACAGCTGTCTCTTTGTGCTGAAAACCATAAAGCAGGATTAGTATACACAGGGACAAGGTTTTCTTCTTTGATTGGGCTACATTTCTGACAATTTCTCCACAATTTACTCCTACGAGCTTCCCTCCTGCCTTCCACCATCATACATACTTAATCATAGCCTTCCCAAGCTGTGCTCTGTGTCCTTCCATGAGTCCTTATGAGAGACTGTAGATAAAAAAACAATACAGCAGGCTGAGCGTTTGTATTGTGTTTGACATCTCAGCACATTTTAGAATAGAAACAAAAGGGTCTGTGCGGACAAGGTCAGAAGCCCTGCCTGAAGTTAACAAAGTGGTAGTAAAAGTTTGTTCAAAACTATTTTGGCAAAGCCTAAATGTTTTTGTTTGTGTACGTCTATGACACAGTCTGTAACAGCTATGAACTTTTACATACGAAAACGTATATAAAATAAGTAAAATAAGCCATCACCCACTTTCTCTCAACCACAGAGAGGAAGAAACTGCTCATTTTCCATCTGATCATTTCATTCTGATCATTTCAAACCAGCCCTACTCAACCCACTACAGAGCCTCCCTTGACCATCAGTGAGAATAACTCCCTTCAGAACTTCTTTCCTGTTTGCACACCTTTGCACACAGGGAAGCGCCTTGCGCTCTAACTCCAGGTCATCTCCTCACACTTGGTTTCTCATAGTCTTGTTAAGGGGGCCACGTGGAGATCTCAGCCAGGCCATGTATGAACCGGTCTCAATCTAAGGGTGCCAGGACACTTGGGCCTCCCTCGCCTTTGTGCTACAGCCCCCC
>ML675617.1:14719266-14854699 GCA_007922155.1 Mesoclemmys tuberculata | reverse complement strand
CACACCCCGCAGAACCCGCCCCCGCGCGGGGGAGCCCCCCACCACACGCTAAGGGCCCAGCCCGGCTGTGCAGTGGGCTGCAGCGCGGCCAAGGAGGGGGTGGGTTCCCCAGAGCAGCGGCTGCCGGAACCCGCGTGGGGACGGGGCTGCCCGCCCGGCCCGCGCGCTTCTGCCCCAGCCGCGCCGCGCAGCGCAGCGCGCGCTCACCCGACGGAGCCGAGCGGCGGCCGCAGCCCGGGGCACGGGACCGCACGGGAACACAGCAGCCGCCGCGGGGCGCGCGCCCGGCCCGGAGCCCCCGGGCTCGGCTGCAGCAGCGGCCGCCCGCGCGCGCAGCCGGGATGGAACGCGCAGGCCCCGGCTCTTGGCGCGAGCCAGGCAGGCAGCGCGCGCGGCGGTAACCAGGGGCAACGGCTCAGCTGTACACACACGGCCGGGCCGGGCCCGCCCCGCCCAAGCCCGGAGGTAGCGCGCGCGGGAGCCGCGGGGACGGCGCCGCTTGCAGCGCCCGCGCAGGCGGTGCGGAGACCAGCCCCTGCGCCTGCCGGAGCCCGCGCCGCGGCCCCGCTCCCCTCGAGCCCCACGGGCAAGACAGGCGCAGGGAACGGGGCGAGTAGCTGCACCCAAACCTACGTTCCACGCAGACTCAGAAAAATCCGGCGACAGGTACCCCAGGCCCTCTTTTCCCCCCAGCTGCAGGGTCAGACCCAGCCTGGCTATAATCTCGAGCAGCCCTAGTGCCCCAGCGTCTCCCCCCACCCCTCTCCAGCCAGCGTGGCGGGGAGGAAGATGGAAGATGTATATTTGAGTAGCTACAATTTCCCCCTTTACAGGAGTAAGTTCTTATACTTTCTGCAAGCCCTCAACGGCCACAAGGGAAGGGCAGTGAGCCACTAATCATAGTGCAGAACTGCATGGGCCAGGTCTGGTTTACAACGAGGCACGTGCAAGAGAAAATGAGTTGCACGCCCCTGCTCTAAGCTCTGCTTTTGCCCTTAGCCCTGGTGTTAGGAAGCTAGCGCTGAGGTCTTACTTCATGCCCATTAAGGTTACAATTTTCGTTCTGATGCATGCCGGGGTGGTCCTAAACGAGTAGCAACTTTTATGGATGCACTCTGGAAAGTTAAGCGTTTTGCAGGTGATCCTTTCATGTCGTTTAATAAAGTTTCAACTGTTTTCTCTGACACCATTATTTTTTTAAAAAAGTATTAAGCCATAGGTACAGGCACTCTTACACCATCATCCCTGGAGACAGCTATTAACATGTAATAGTGACAAGAGGGATCACAGCTGTAAACAGATGAAGGAAACCTGTGAGCCTGCCCACCTAGTGGCTTAAACCTGCTGCCACACACCTGCAGAGATTCTCCCCCCCCCACACACAAACTTGATTACATGTAGACAGATTCAAACCACGCAAGTCAGCCACTGTTAGAACCAGAGTGGGGACAGAACCTGAACAGCAGCTGTAGAGAAACATGCTTTTTCAGTAGCGTGTTATGTCCAGTCCACTTGCTCCAGCTTGAAAAGCAGTTGCAGCCTTGACCCTGTTGCAATCCTCTAGTTTCACACAATCATAATTTTTGAGGGGGCCCGTGGACAGCTGGATGAGACCAAGAGACTCAGGATTATGCTATTTCAGCTCAGTACACTTGATTAAGAGTTGAAGTAAAGCTAGAGGGCAGAGTAATGTCCTAGGGAATTAGAAGTATGAACTGCACTAGGGAGTCCACCCCCGGACAAACTAAAAGTAAATATTCCATTCTATCATAAATTACTCAGTCACCCCCCTGCCTCTGTAGAAGCTCCCATGCCCCAAACTAGCATCAGCAGAAAAACAGTTGGCTTAGCGGATGTAAGCTTGAAAGAGTCTTGAAGCACAGCAGACCACATGTAGGATGCAAAGATAGACAGAAAGCTAGAACAAGTAGCTGCTAAGTATGCCCAACTATAGGATAGCATACAGCATTTTATTCTCAGAAACATAATAGGTTTGGAAAAGATTGTATTTCATGTTACCCAATCAGCAGCCTTGAGCAAGGGACCCTGTTTAGACATAGGTTACTGTACCCTAAGGCAGGTTCTTAACCAGGGCTACACATACCCCTGGGGATACGCATAGGTCTTAAGGGGGCACATCAACTCACTTAGATATTTGCCTAGTTTTACAAGCTACAGAAAAAGCCCTAGCAAAGTTAGTACCAACCAAAATTTCATACAATGAAATGTTTATACTGCTCTACAGAAGCATGCTGACCTCTAAGTGCACTATTTGTTTTCCAATTGATTTATTTTGTAATTATATGGTAAAAATGAGAAAATTTTTCAGTAATAGGGCTCTGACACTTGTATTTTTGTCTCATTTTGTAAGCAAATAGTTTTTAAGTGAGGTGAAATTTGTGGTGCTCAAGACACAGACTGCTGAAAGGATACAATAGTCTGAAAAGGTTGAGAGCCACTGCCCTAAGATACAGCAGTCATTCAAAACAGCACTCTGACATGAAAAACAAAATGTATAAGGCAGTAGAGAAGAAACTCCATGTTTATTAACAGATTATGCCAATATTGTCAAATTTGCCAAAACCCGCTTTACATTGAGATACAGCTGCCCTGATTCCTACTCTGCAACAGAGGTTGAAGGGAGGTTGACTGCAGAAGTTAGGCCAAGTTTGCGACAGAGTACCTGGGGAGGGTTATGCATTACCACCTTATTAACAGAGAAACATTAACCTCACTGTAGGCACACACTCAAATTCCTTCCTTTATTGCTTGCTGACAACCATGAGCTATGTCAGCCCTGCTATCAGCCAAGCCACAATTAGAAGTATTTAGTCATTCCGTCCTTCCGTTTCCTTAGCATTGTCTTACCCTCCCCCCAGTTCCCTCCCCACTATTATTGCAGAGAATTTTTCCTTTCCTTACGTTATTGCATACAAATGCTGAAGCAATTTCCAGCTATGGGGATGGCCTACGATAACTTATTTAGGTCTTGAGACAACCCATAGTACCAACCGAGCAATATTAGCTTTTCAGTTGGAAAGTATGTATTTGTCTTCCCAACCTGTTTGTTCAAACAGGCCACGGTCTATTACCCTCCCATCCCTTACAAAATCCAACAAAAGGGAAGATAGGGAGATAGCTGAAGATACATTTACTACTCATTGATTTCAAGGAAACCAGCAACTAGCTTCACATCCCACTAAAGATCAGCATGGGAAGAAAAAATTAAATAAAGTCCATTGCAGCAGGAGACAGAGGTCCTGGAGCTCCAGGAGCTGTAGGTTTAAGTGTGCTCTGCTAGGTATAAATACAGGTCATGTACCAGTGGAAAGCTGAACAGGAGGTCACCTCATCTATTATGCCCAAGGGCAAGGAAGAGCTGAGCTAGGAAGAGGCCGGTTGAGACATGGAGGCAATAGCAGCAAGAGGCAAAGTGAGCTGGACTCTGACCCAAAACTGTATCAATCAGCACGTACAGACTGTTGCATGTTCTAACATCTCTCCAGACATGTAGGCTAACTGGGTAAACAGGGTTACCCCCCTCTAGAGGCAGCTGGAGAAAACAGCGAGACAGGAGATACAAGTGCCTCCATGGCTGGTGCAGGCAAGCGTGATGGTCTGTCAGTCCCGCTCTTAGCTGGATACTTCTGTTAGCTCTGGACCCTCCTTACCATAGTGACATTTTGCAAGACCTTCTTTGTTCCCTGACGCAGGGTTTCAGTGAGTGACGTTGTCTCAGTGATGTATCCACGCCTGCCCCTCCAAGCCACCGTCCTTGAGCAACATGAACCTTTTTGTATGAGAATAGCAAATAGAAGAAACAGCTCCTGTACATCCAAGCAGCTGTGCTGGACATGGCTGTGGCCCCAAGAGAAGAATTCTGACATTGCTAAACAGACACACAACCCTTTCATAGTTTGGGGTAGCAAAGCTGGACTTTCCCCCAAAAGTCGTTAGCTGCAGCAGGCATGAGAGCATGAAAGAAGCAACCACCTATCAAGAGGATGCATGCAAACAAAACATGGTTGTCAAGAAGAGTGGATACAGAGAAAGGTTGTGGGAAAACACCACTGCTGTGTGAATGAGTGGAACAATGTTAGTGAATCTTTTACTCATCAGTTTAATACAATTGAATGTGTTTGCAAAAAAGCATACAGGGACTGTGGGTACCCCAAAAGACTAAGCTATTGATTCACAGGCAGATGGTGAGACTAGAAACCTGGCATATAGAAACCTGGATGGAGGGAAAACTGGCAACTATCCCTGGCAGAAGGGGTTATCAGGATTTACTTCACAGCTGACTTAAAACTGCATCAGATCTGTCTCCTTTAAGAAAAACAACCCAATGCAGGAAAAAAAGCCAACCCATGCATAGATATGGACTTAGGCATAAGCCACTTCTGGAGTGGGTGTCAGAAAATCAGGACACCTTAGTTGAACTAAAGTGGATCATTAGAAGTCACATTAACCAATTACACACATTCTTTCCCAGTACTGCAGACTGGTTTTACGTATTCATACACTGAAACAGTAGCTAAAGGAAACTGACTACTCACAGCCAAGTCTACCTTGATGCCAAAATCCAGAATTTGTAATCATAATAGTAATAATGGAAGAGTCTCACAACAGACTGTTATAGGGAAACTGCCAAAGAACCAAAAACAAAAAACCCCACCATTCTTTCTGGAAGCTACCACTTGAAAAACATTATCCACTAGCAAATAGTCAAAGGCTTACAGTAAGTATATTTATATAGTGAGATAACAGGACTCAATTTTGCTGAAAGCCTCAGCAAATAATTTAATCTTTAGTCTCCCTGAAACAACTTTTTTAAACTATCCCACCCTCAGGAAGAATACTCATTGTAACCACTCTTAATAAAACAATTGATTGTAGAATCATAGAAATGTAGAGCTACAACCTAGACCGCAAGAGGTCATCTAGTCCGATGCCCCGCACAGAGGCAGGATCAAGTAAACCAAGTCCATCTCTGACAATTGTTTGTCTAACCTGTTCTTTAAAACCTCCACAAACTCCCTCGGAAGCCTATTCCACGGCTTAACTATCCTGATAGTTCAGAAGCTTTTAGTATCTTAACATAAACCTCCTATGTTGCAGGTTGAGGTTACTTCTCCTAAATTCAGTGCACAAAGAGCGCAATCGATCACAATCCTTTTTATAACAGTCCTTACTTACCAGAAGGACTTACTAAGTCCCCTCCTCAGTCTTTTCTCAAGTCTACCATGCCAACTTTTTTTAAAACCTTTCCTGAGGTCTGGTTTTCTGAACTTTTATTTGTTTCTCCCCTTTGGACACTTCAGTTTGTCTAAGTGTGGGATACAAAACTGGACACAATACTCCAACTGAGACCTCACCAGTACCAAGACTTCACAGTACCAATAATCACCTCCTGCATCTTACATAACACTCCTGTCAACACACCCCAGAATGTTAGCTTTTTTTTTTTTTTTTTAAACTTTGCAACTCCACCACAGTTGACTCATTCAATTTGTGATCCTCCAGATCCTTTTCTACGGTGCTACCATTTCTCCAGTTATTCCCATTTTGCAGTTGTGCATTTGATTTTTTTCTTTCTTAAGCATAGTACTTTGAGTCTTGATTGAATTTCATCTTGTTGCCTTAAGACATTCTCCAATTTGTCCAGGTCTTTTTGACTTCTAACCTGTCCTCCCGAAGTGCTTGCAACCCCTCCCAGGTTCCTGTCATCCCCATATTTTATAAGCACACTCTCCAAGGCATTAAATTAAAACATTGTGGTGTACCAGACCCAGGACTGACCCATATGGGACCCTACTAGATACATCCTCCCATTTTAACAGCAAACTAGTTGTGCACGCATCTTATAGTAATTTCATCTAGACCACATTGCCTAGTTTTCTTCTGGGAATACCCTGTGGGACTGTCTGAACAGTCTCCCTCCCATCCACTAGACCAGTAACGCAGTCAAAGGAGAAAATTAGGTTGGATAAATATCAATGAAAATTTTGAAAAATGAATATAAATTGCTGGAATTTAAATCAAATCAACTTTCTTTTAAAAAGTAAACCTGTTTAAAATGAATAAAACGAGGGAGGGGATGCGATCTACTTGCTTTAAAAGTTTGACGGACAGCAAGTAACAGAGAATGTGCAAGAGTTTTAGGCAAGCAGGAACTTAAGACTCCAGTAACTTTTACTTAAGATATATTTGAAAATTCTCCAAGGGAACCTGAAATCAGTTTATTTCACCAACTACAATTAATCCCTCTGTTTTAATACATCATTTAGTTGTAAATGTGAAAGGTTTTGACAAAGAAGTTTATCCAAAACGTGCACAGTTGTTTTGTTTAAAAGAGATTTTATATGCTGTTGTGTGTGTGTGTTTAGTGTCGTTATCCTGATGCACCTAGACAAGTCATGAGCATGATAGTAAATAAGCACTATATTGTTCACTTTGTTCTAACATACTAAAAGTGTACAATTAGAATCTGGAAATATTAAGTTACATAATGGTTAAATAAGTGTATAATTGGCCCTCCTAGGCTTCAAAAACGTGTACCAAATCTATTGTAAAGGCTCTATTTAATTGTAAATCAACATGTTTTAATGATTATAGCAACCAATGAGAATGCATCTTTCTTTACAAGATAAAATACAACTGGAAAAAAGTTGATTTGAAATCAATCCCCCCTGATTGATTTGGCATGATTTGTTCTTAACAAATCTGTGGGTTTTACTTATAATCCTATTATCTTCTAGGTGTTTATAAACAGGTTACATAGGATCATTAATTATATTAGCATTTGGAACCTTTTCCCATCTGCACAAGCTATGTCAAGAGTTCAAGAAGGGTCCGCACACAGAAGACACCACCACTTTCAATAGAGCCAAGGGTACTTAGCTCTCCATTTAAAAAAAAGAGCATGCATGGCTTAAGCTGAAAGACTTCCTGCATTTGGTCTCTGTCACAACTTTTCATTTAATGACAAAGCAAAATGTTACACTGATAGCTCTCAATTAAATTCTGCTATGCAGCCATTGTGAATTTTTAAAACGCACAATGATTTGAACCTATGTATATGAATGCAGCGCGATGGCTCATGTGTAAGCCTTAACACCTGAAATCATCTGTTCGCAAAAGTTAATTTAATTGGCCTTTTTTTAAACAAGAATTTAATACCCAAAATTAGAATGTTACAGAATAAAAAAGCAAACTTTAAATCTTATAAGAATGTACAGTACTGATCAGACCCTCCAAGCTATCACCCAAAGCTACATTTAGCACACCAGTGCTATGTAATTCTATGTTCTGGCACATCATACTAGCAAGATACTTACAAGTTATCTGATGCACCTGCTCAATAGCCACTTTTTACAATCACTTCAATTTAGTTTTAAAGAAAGATCCCTCCCTGCATGAATCAAGAATGAATAGGGTTTCAGTTTACAAAAACCTTTTCCCACTTTGTCAGTTAAAAAATGACATCCTCTGCAATCTTTGTAAGCACTAGATTTTTTTAAAAACACTTGTTATGCTACAAAATTACTATGTCATGAGATGTTTTAGCCCATAATGAACACTGAAATGGTTAAAGAGCAATTTAGAATCACAAAGGCTTCTTTAAACTTTTAATCCTTTTTTGGGGGGGGGATAGGGGGGTGTTGCATCCTTTGAATATGCAGAATAGCTAATTTACCAGTCTGAGAAGTTTATATTCAGGCAAAGTATCTGCCAACAAGTGAAATATCTAACTACAGGCACTTGTATTTGGGGAAGATGGACTGTACCTCTACAAACAAGTTCAAGGATTGGAAGTGCTCTGAAGGTTGCAGATATACGCCAGCATAAACAGGTTTAGACAGCTTAACAGCAAAAACTCAGATATTTTACCCTAAGTCAGTGAAGTAGTAAGATGCTATTCAAACCACATCTATCATGTTTGAGGATTAAGAGTAACAAATAGTGGAGCCATAAACAAACAGCCATGGGTTTATCTTATTCATGAGGGCTGATTATCCTGGCATGTGTTTTAATAATAGTGGTTTCATACAGACTCACTGGGCAGGTACAATATGAAGAGTTTCCAGAACTAAAATCAGAACCAGTTTCATAAATACAGTACTGTTTAACTGAATGCAGTATTTCTGTCCACTATCAGTGAAAGTCCAAATATGGCAGACAGCTAAGAACTGAAACTCTCAGCTGGAAGCCAGACTAGCTCACTCACATGTGATAGTTTGAAACATATGTTATTAAGCATGCATTTTGGGTTTCAACTTCATGAAAACCAGCTGGGATGTTGCACGCACAATTGTCAGTTACCTGCACTGATACAATGGAACAGCAAACATTTGCATTGTATAAGCCTCTGTAACTAAGTAACCTATCAAATGAGAAAAGTCTTGCATAATGCAAATTAAGAACTTTTAACAGGAAAGTGCTAATTCCTGTGCATGGAAAGCAAATGGTCATTGTGTGTGGCATCGAAGAACAAAGTTTAAGTGCATTCCTCTCTTATCTCATCATGAAAGAAAGGACCTATGTGGAAGATGTCCTATCAACTTGGCATCTGTGAGAAACTATAAATATACACAAGAAAAAAATCCAACTCTGGACTCTTTGGATTATAACAAGGCAGAATAACCAAATGAGAAGACATAGGCAGAGTAATACTGGGGAGCCCTGAGACTTTTGGGAAATTGGCAGATTTCTACATCTTTTCACCTTTTGAAACTATGGACCAAAACTCACCTGTACTTTTTTTTTTAAAGTACAAACAAAATATGGTTTAATGTCCCAACTTTCATTCCTCTTTCTTACCTAATAAACCTTTAGTTTACTATAAAATTGGCCACCAGCGTTGTCTTCAGTGAGCTCTAGGATGCAAATCAACCTGGGTGACTGGTCTCTTGGGACTGGGTGTAACATGACTATTTTGTGATTTTGGTGTAAGTGGCCACTTATCACATAGTCCATTTTGCCTGGGGAGCAAGACAGACACTCCAATCTAAGGGAACCCACCATCTGTGCTGTTGTACTTTGGGAGTTCATTTGTTACTGGATTGGTGAAATCCAATTATAGAACACATCACCAGTTGGGGTGTCTGCCCTGCTTTTTTACTGTTTGCCTAGAGGTTGGCACTTGGTCATGAGTCACTCCAGACAGTGTGACAGACGTGTCATCAGGTAACCTGCCATTGTTATGAATCACTTTTTAATAGGATCCTCTGAAACTGGGTTCTCATCATACAAACTTAAAATTAAACACAGGATTGTAAGAGACTTTCAGGAGAAGTCAATGTGAGCTTTAACATGCTACTTTGGTGCAGTCTAAGCATTTTGTAGTTTGCAGATTACCAAAAACACTTAGGTAAGTATTCAATTTTGCATATTTCAGCTCCATCCTTATGCTTCTCACAAGGAAACATACCCATAAGCCATCTTACAAAACTAGTGATTCTAAGAGAGAAGGCTTTATTTTTGTTTTCAACAGAGAGCACAACAGCTAGTGCTGACTGTTAGGAATATATATTTCTCTGGTAAAAACTGGTTTCATTTCATCCTTGCAAAGTGAACTACTCTGTGCAAACTGATGGGCAAAGTCAGAATAATATCAAAAAATAGAGTTTTAACATTACATTGCTCTATTAGCTTCTGTATACAAGACACTGGCTTCCCCCACTTTTGAACCTTACTGTATGCCGTTAGACTGGAAACTGGACCCTGCGTATCATGGTAGCTCTTCTCTGTCTTCCAAGTTGAGCAAATATCTGCTTCTTCTGCCACTCGCCATTTCTAATGAATCAGAAGTCTGTATACACAAACCTCCAGAATTTTAATATCCAGCAAGAACTTTCACGTTCCTTTTCTGTTTTAAGCCTTTGGATGGCAGAATTTTCCTTTAAAAAAAAAAAGATGGCAGGAAGCTCAAGGCTATTACCTGTCAGAACAATGTTTAAGGTTGGTCACAAATTCTGAGAGCATGAGAATCCTATTAAGTAATTTTACTGTATAATTGAATTCAAGCAGCTAAATTTAAGAAGGCTTTTCTGATTAGTTTCTGATATTCCTGTTATGAAAAAAGTCAGTCAAGACATTACACTCCGCACATTTAACCCCAGCATACAACACAAGGAGTGGTTACCAGTAGCAATATCAAGAGGAGACTTTTATATATGCAACTACAATGATAAATTCATTGCTTGGCTACAGCACTAAGGGCATTTAAAAAAACAAAACAAACCCCCCCATTCTTTCATATGGACAATTATTCCAAAAAAGAAAAAGCTCACATTAACACACGTATGGCCAGTATCCAGCAGTTTGAGTTGAGGCCGGAAGAGGAAGGAAGAATCATGCAGCGTAAAAATGAAGCACCCAACCTCACCATAGAATAAGTGATAGTGCAGTCAGTACCAAGGATGTCTAGTCCACTTGAAGTTTTATTTTTAAGTGTTTAAACATCTGTCTTCCCCACACCCAAAAAGAGCATTTTTTTCTGGTGTCACTTAGTACTGTTTAGTGACTGCAATCTTCATCCTGATTAGAACTACATTTACAAGTGTGAATAACTTTACAGTTCTTCCAATACTGAAGAGTTGACTTATCAAATAGGGACACAGATTGAACTATGTAAAACCTGTAGAGAGATTTTAGTTCAGATGTCAGGAGTTAAACAAGTGCCAGGAAATAATCCATTATCCACCCTTTAATCACCTTTAGCAGCAGGAAATAGTTGAATACATTTGACAACAGTAGTTAGCATCAGATGGACAAACTTGTAATTAATGCAACAATTTTTGCTACCGCTGTTGAACAAAGTAAGCCTAATTTGTTCTTGACATTTAGTTATGCAAAAAAATGGGTAAATGCTACAATTATTCACTGCACACTGAAAACTGAGGATTGATTTCCTTGTTAGAGGAACTAGCAGGTGTTCACAGACCAGTCAATGACAAACTTAACAGTTGTTTCATGTTGCTCCAAAAGCCCTATTACTATAGGATTATACACAGTGCAATGAATCAAATCTTGATTGCTTTACTGAGGTGAGCTGTTTCTACTGAAGCATATGACATGAATAAGGGGAGTATTTTTTGAACCTCTCTCACTTTGAGGAACACATTTTTTTAAATTGGCTTTTACACAGTACAATCTGAAATGCTATGCCAGAACAGATCTACATTCAAGAGAGAATTAGGGACATTGATAAATGCTGCAGACATCAGTAGTTTATTGGTATGTTTAGTCAAAACACATTCAAAAATGGAAACTTAAAAGTAAAAATACTTTCCACCTGCAACAATTAACTAGATTCTACTAGCATATAATGCTTAACACATTACAGCAATAAAGATGGTAATCCACTGTCTTTTATACCTACTAAAGCCAAGATGGTAAGCCAAATTTGTTGAAATGATAGAATACTACCACCATCCACAAATCAGCAACTAACAGTAATGGTCAATGAATCCGTTACTTTGCTTTAAGAGGTACATTTACTGAAAGAGGGACAAGAACATTAAGAGTCCACAGTACAGTAGGTGAACAATCACCATGTAAACTTCTGGGTATGATGTTCCATTATCTTTATTTCATGGCATTTAAACAAGAAGCAAGCCAGAAAGCTGAATGGCTCAGCTGCTCTTCTAATTGTCAGTTACACTTTGACTTTTCCCAGTGCCATTTGCCATAACAATTTAGAAGGTGGCAGGATGATACCACAGCATTAAAATTTAAAAAAGCTACACAAACTCTGGTGGCAAACTGCTTACTGAAGACAGCAGTTTGACCAAAAGCTTCAAACTTAAGTCAAGTTATGTTTTGTGGTGAGGAGTTCAAGTACTATGTTTTCAGATAACATTTGAAAGCACATGAGTAACATAAAAAACTAAAATATAAGAATGGTAACTGTGAAACGTGTCCGAGAAAATATATGGCAATAGTGCAAGACTTACCATCAAACATGGAAGACCTCAAGTTTTGGGGAAAAACAGTCAGATGCAATCTTGCTTTGTCTAATACATCAGAAACAAGCATGTGCAACATCTTTCAGCTTACTAGAAAACCACAAATGGTCGCACAATCCAGAAACAAATTGCTATATATGCCATATTTACTACTAGTTGCAACGTGATGAGGTCTTCCATGCTTAGAAGCAGCTTTTAAGTGGTCACACTTTCACCTCCTCCCTCCTGAAGCATCAGAGCTTGATGCTTGTGAACTCTCCAGCACTGAGTGAGTTAGTACTGTTTGCTACATTTGCAGTTTACTGGAATGTGCATCTAGGCAGACAGTAATCCGGAAATAGCAAACCTCTCACAGAATTTAAGAATCTACAAGTAAATACATGTAAAAAGGATATCTTTTGCCTACCCTTAAGTTTAGAGCCTGATGGGTGTTGACATCAGTTCAACGATTTGTGCAAAATGAGTAAGTTAAAAAAAACGGATAATGCAAATACTTAGAGCTGCTATTCTGTTATCTGAAAATTGCAGTATCGTCATTTAACAAGCTTACCCTTGATGGATAGATCTGAGCATATTTTAGAAGTTGGCAGAAGTATACAGAGTTCTTAGCTGACTTGTGAAGTGTAACTGAAATTTCACCTTCATATCCATAAAATTCTACATTTGTTAAGAGAAAAAAATCTGGGAGACTACTCAGTTGCCTTCTCCCTCCCTTCCGCTCCTCCACAAAAAGCCATACAACAGTTGTTAATTAAAGAGCAAGGTGAGTGATAGTCTAGTAACTTTTACTGATTTAAAGATACTGCAATTTTTTTTTTTTAAACACAATTCAATGATTTCTTTTAAACATTTTGCAGCTGTTTGGCTTCGCAGCACAGCAATTCATACACTATACTGTACAAAATCACCAGCAAGACTGGAATGATGTATTAATAGAAGGCACCATCATGCTTATTAAATTACTAGAGAACTCAAATACAGTAAAGACAATTCACTGTACAACACTTAAAGATGGGGAAAGGGGAGGAGGAGTGTGTTGAGCAGCCAGCCATTGCTGTATTGAAGAGGGGCAGATAGAAAAATCTTAGATATGAGTTATCAAACTTGTTTTGTACTCAGGATCATAACTTTGAAGTTCTGGATTGTGTTTAGTTTACAACTAAATGGTTTCCTTCTGGAATATTTGTAGTCTTGTTAAGGTTTGTGTGTGTACATGTTGGTCACAGCAAGCAGATCAGATGCCCGCATCATTTCACATGCTATTCTGTCTGAAAAAAGAGGATGAAGGATTTTTTCCTGATGTCTCTTGTAGATGTCAATGTAAATGAGTTTAGAGTACCCATTAGTGCATTTTGATGAGTGCATAAACACAAGTTTGTTTTGAGCCACGTGTTCTAAAAGAAAAAAAGGCAAGCTTCTCCAATTGCACAGATTGTACTAACTGCGTTTCCAACAGTAATAAGCAGAAATAGTAACACTTACACAAAATGTGCAGCAGAGGGTTTTTGACTGAAAGGACCTGAATTCGATTGGGCATGTCCTTTAGTCCACTTTTGTTGCAGATAGTTTTATGGTCATTTCTCTGTCCTTAATTCTCCAAGTCTAAATTTATAAATTAACAGTGTGACTCCTGTTGTGAAATTTGGGAAAGCATGTCCACCTCAATTTAACTGGTAACCAAAGGATGCTTTTCACATCAAAGAAATGATCAAAAAGGCTGTGTCACATTCCAAAGCCAAAAAAATTAACAAGAATGCAAACACGACGAATAATGTACCACTGCCAAGACTGTCTGCCAACAGTGGAGGATTTCAGCGACGCTGTCCTGTGAAACGGCCTTCCATTTGCCCGGTTCCTCTTCCAGAGCCAAGTTTCTGTGCCATGCCACCCCTGGGAGGAGGTCCTCTTCCATCACGGTCCCGCATCATTCCACCACCCACTATTCCACGGGGACCCCCAGGCCCTCTATCATTGCGTCGAATATCTCTTCGATCATCACCGCTACCTCGGGTCTCTCTTTCACGGGCAGCTCTTGTTTTTTTCTCTTCTACATTCAAGCGCACCTCTCCTCGAAACATAATGGGCTTAGAATGGGAAAATGTTTACAAGGCAAAGTTAGTCACCATTTCATAAAATCCCAGCTATATAAAATGAATGGAAACAGTGTGTCATGGCACTGTCACTAGCAGCGCAGCTGTACATAGTTTAAATCCAAATTTTGCTAATAGTTTGTGACCTGAAACTTCTAACCCTACAGTATCTGTAGAGACCCTAGCACACTAATAAATTAGTAAAATACTTTGATTAGGCAAGGAATTTAAAAATTCTGGAACTTGCTATAATCAGTGCCACAAAACCACTGCTCACCTACAGGAGTAGCAATTTTACTTTCAGTTCTCAAACTATTAGGACTGAAAACTTGCCATCCCTAAGGAAGTTGAGATATACTGGACCTGGAAATTATGCAATTTCTGTTTTTCCTCCAATCCCAGCACTTCAGTTTAAGTTTAGTTTGCTCCCTTGACAAACCCATGATCTAGTGATGAAAGCAGTGCTGTTCAGAAGCTTGGAACTCAGTTTTTAAGCTTACAAGCATCCATCAGGAGACAGCAACTTCTAAAGAACAGAATTGAAGTGGGAAACCAGAATAGGCTAGAAACACTCTTTTGGAATATAAATGTTCCATGAAATTAAAGGTTTTTTTAAGTACTGGTCCTGGATCAATGATCAGAGGAGAAATCTGAACACTGCTGAAGAGCAGCAAAAACTAAGGACACTGTCATGCATGTTTTAGTGGTATTACTTCCATCACTATGACAAATACACAAATGCTACTTGGCCAAACTTACTTTTGCAACTAAGATTCTCTGAACTGGCTCAGAGTCATCAAATACCACAAAGCCAAAGTTTGGTAGTTTTCCTCCAACTCCTTTGGTATTGATCCGAAGTTCCACCACATTTCCAAAGCCTGTGAAAGCACAATACAAAAACAAGTTATGCAAATGTGAATATATCGTAGGCCCAGCAATAAGCTTATTTGTTTTAGTTACCCCCAAAAGCATCTTGTAATATCAAAGTATCTAAGCTTGTTACATTGTTTTTAGAATGTTAACATATGCCAGGTTCAGTGGTTGAAGTTTCGCTTCCATCCTTTAGACCCAGAAGATGAATTTTGAATTATTTAAAAGCCCATCACTTACTCATAAAGAATTCTTTCAGTTCATTCTCATCAATATCATGTGGCAAGTTGCCAACAAAGAGCTGATGGCTGTCTGGGTAACGAATTATTCGACGATTATCCGATTCATTCTGCTCCATATCTCCTCGACCTGTGTCCATTTAAAACAAAAGCAGTCAGTTTTAGGATTTGTATTGGACAATTTGAGAAGTACACCTAGCACCACTCTGATCAGCTTTCAGTTCATTCACTTGAGCCATTCCTCACCCTTCGTCTTCAGCTATTTTCTGCTGGGGAAGGCATGCATATTTAGTGCCTTTAAAAGTTTAATTCTCTAATTGTGATATCAAAGCTGCTTGTTTGCTTCACATACAAGTTGTATCAGTCAACTATGTTCTTTCCAACATAAGCACATGCACTGAATATGCCTAATTTTTCCTCAGGTGCTTTTAATCTTCACAAAAAGTACTGAACTGACAGCTGCAGCAACTTACCTAAAGACCATACAGCACTGGCAGCAGCTGTGTAAGTTTCCTCATCAATGAATCTCAATCCAGACATGGAGCGAACAACTCCAGGTGTAAGAAAGTAATCCTATCTACATGCTCAGTGAGACTTTGGCCTCTCTGCTAACATTACCATCAGTTAACACCTTTGTCCATATTGCCAAAACTGCAACATATATCCATTGGGAGCTGAGATCCAAATGGTTTCATACATCAAAATAAAACCTATTAAACATACTTCATAGCTCCAACTACTCTATCTTTGAAACACTCCCACTGAGAGCAGTGGTCAACACTGTTCACCAGGAGTTTTTCAAATGAATGTGCACCTCTCATTGTACCTTTGGAAATGTAAGTTACCTTAAGAACTGTTCACTCCTACCCCAAAACTGGAAAAAGTACACAGAAAAAGATATTAAGTAACAGCCTCCTTTGAACACCCATGGGAGTTTCTTAAAGAGTAAGGAAAGCTTAAAGTTTATGATAGGTTGTTGTCTGTATTATTTTATGGAGTCTCAAACAAATTCACCATCTTACCCAGTTTAAAAGTTAGCCATTTAAGATATTTCTAGTCAGCTTTCAAAGGCACTGAAGAAAAGTTAAACATTTATTGTATGTTTTCAGCCATTTCTTCTAACCCTCCTCTTTCATCATGACTATTCAAAGGAGGAGTACAGCTTTGGAAGTTAAATGTTGTGTTATCTATTAGTGATGGCAAGACTGCCATAACTACTCCACTTTAGTCCCACTATATTGTATATTAATTTATGGCTTCCAGACTGCTTTAAACAGACATAACCTATACACTCATAAAAGCTCACTGATGTTATTTGTTTACTGAAGTGTAAAAAAGATAGGGCCAACAGTGAAGGCATTCCCGTTGTACTGTAATATTTGAATACGTTTATTACATCCATGAACATAATATAATTTTGAATTATTGGGAGGTCTAAAATCTTACCCCATATCCCATTACTAGGGCATTGTCTGATACTGTATCTTATGATGGGACACAAAGTTTATTATCCCTTCCCATTTTTTCAATCATTTATGGCAGTGAAGTCCTGAAAAATTTTCCTTCCCTGATCTGCTTTACAGAACCTTGCTGGATTGTTGTAGGATTTTTTTTTAATAAAGATCAGATGGTTCTCAGTGCATTTTGTATATAAGGGGAATTCAGAGGACAAAACTTTTTTTTATATTTAAACAACTTCTCAGTGTTAGCACTGTATTGCTTGAGTCAGATATCCAAGAATTCTTGACATTATCCTTTAAGGTTGTACAAGTTTATTTTCCCTATCGTATACAATACCCTTTGCTTGAAAATGAAGTCTCTGTTAGCTTTGTCTTTTTCCAGTTTGGATTAGTTCATGTTTTTATTGCAGCTTGCAGTTAACATAGCTTTTACTTTCTTGTTATACCAGCCGCAATTAGTATGTGGCATTTGCGTTTGCTAGTTCTGGCAACAAAAGTTAAACAGCACAGGATAGGGCCTATACATTATGGTTATGTATTAGATATCTTAATCTAGTTTTAAATGCAGTGGATCCTGAATTTTGACAATCTTATTTTTTCTTAGGCAGCTGACAGAACAAGCTTTTGTACTACTGTGTTTCAACCCTGTTTCAGGAAGGCTTTCTTCCACTAAACCTGAACTGCACTCGTTTAAGTCACTTTTGAGAACTGTTGCCTGGTCTATGCCTTCACTTAATACAGTTTCAAAACTCCAGAATTAAAAACGAGTGCAAAGTTCTCTTGTATAAAAGCCCTGAACTCATCTGCAACATTTAATTCTGGGCCTTTGATCAGAGATAAGTTATTTCTTCTAAGTTGCAGAGAGGTCCTCTTAAAGAAACAGGTCAAACCATTTAACTTGATCTTTGCCAGAACTTGAATTTTAGTACCCACAGGTGAAATCCTAGGGAGTCAATTCACCCATTGTACACTACTGCAGTGTTCACAACTGCAAGTTAACATACACTAAACTATACACAAAACTTTTGAGGTGTGTCTCCATGAACAGATTTAGATGTCGTGCACAGCTCAAAGATGGATACCGAATGATCAAGAGTTGACTGGGATATATTAGGAGGACTGCTTATGTTATAAATTGATGGATATGAATGAGACAGCAAAATCTGAGCAGTATTTGAGAGATAACACCATCTCCAAGGCAGCACGGTATTATGGCTGTATATCCAGAGAAAAGCTACAATAGGATGAATGGCATTTGCCATGACATGATGCATGATTACAGCTAAGATTCAGTCATAGGTATTTTCAGTCAAAGCTACGGGCAGATCAAGGGCAATAAAAAACACATTCATAGTCTATGACCTGTCCATGACTGACTGAAAATACCCATGACAAAATTTTAGCTGCTTCCAGGGTTGTTCCACCAGGAGCCCTGATATTAGCCACACCACCTGCTGCAGCTGCGGAAGTCATGGAAAGTCACGAATTCAGTGACTTCTACGACTTCCGTGATAGACTTGCAGCCTTATGCATGATCAAAGATTTTGTTCAGAAAGGAGAAGCACATTGTAAAGATAATGGAAGGCATTTAACTGCTCCCATTTGCTCTGTTCAACAAGAATTAGAGGACATTCAAAATTAAGAAGCAATGAACTTTTAGCCTCAAGACGAAGAATTTTTAAACAGCATTAAGCAATTGGAGGAAGTTCCTTGATGTATGATAGAAGCAAATAACTCAGGAATATTAAAAAAAGAATTAGATAAAAAGAACACTAGCAGTTATAGGGATAGGGATGAGCCTCATGCTTCAGAGCAACTGGGCACTAAATAGGACTCAGGAAAGCATTCATTGCCTCCACTCCTAGTTGCAGAGAATAAAGGATTTTCACTTTTCTAAAGATCAGGTATAAGCCAGTACTAGAGGCAGGACATTAAACAAGATGGACCAGAAGTCTGTTTGGTGTAGGATTTCCTGTACTAACCAACCACAGGAAGTATCCTTTCAAACCCAAAGACGCAAGTTCTCATCTTTGTATCCCGAACTACGATAAGGAAACGTTTACCTGGCCTCGGTCCCCTTGGTGGAAAACCCGGTCGCTCCCTTGGTCGCTGTTCACGCACACGGGGTGGCTGAGACTGAGCTTCAGGTTTAGTTTCAACTCTTGGCTGAAACAAGAGAATGCACACTGTTAAACACCTTATACAAAAGAGAGGCTGCAATAAAAGCAGCATACATATCACTAGCATGCACAGCAACAATTTTGGAAGATACAGATCCACATGAAGAGTGGTTGGGAATACATGAAAATGTTCTACAAATTCCTCTGTACCAATCCAGGACTGCAGGGCTTGCCTTTCTCTGTCAGCAGGGAGAGAACACAAACCTCTCAGAATTGGGACTAAACGCTCTTGCTAATCTTATTTTGCCCCAGCGCATCACTAAAGGGAATTGTCTGCAACTGACTAGACACAGAATTGAGACCCAAGTAGCTCCATCATTTTAAGGATGAAGGTGCCCAAAAGTGGTACAAAAGACATATGCAGAAATCAAAGCAAAACAGACATTTCTGCAACATTTCTCATGCCAATCTTGGACTGCACAGATTAGGCCCAGATTAATATGTATGGGAGGAACGGAATTACAGTTACTGTCTGCCTGGATTCTTCTTCCAGAATACACATTAACTACAAGTAACAGCCACACGGTAACAATAAAAGAAAGCAAGTTCACAAATCTCTAAATACAGTCTTCTCCCATAAGGAGATCTAAGAGAAACTCTCTTAGGTAAATATTTCTAAAGTGCAGAAGTTAGACATCTTCCTTTTCCTTTGCTTTCTGTATGCCAGGCCTATGTACATGGGATCGCACAGAAACTGTCTCACTATCCACAAAAATTCACAATTTGAGCCTTTAAAAAATGCAAAGTTTTGTCCAGCTTCTGCATACAAAAACTGCTGGGGGGAGGGGCAGAAGCTACAGAACAAAAAAGTTAGATGACTTTGAAAATGTACTGTGTTAGTTGTAGCAGCAATTCTTATCTACAAGCATTCAATTCACTTGTATCAGCCGAACAAATGCTACCTCCACAAAGACCAACATTTCTATCAGCAGGGTCTCAAAAGGGTTTTACACTAAAGGACTGGTCACAGGCATTACAGGCATGCTTGCATGAATTCAACAGATCAAAAGCAACTGATATAAGGAGTGATTCCACCATCTCCCTATCACTTTCAGTTGGTAATTCAAACTGCTTACACTAGGTGACTTATCCTCAATATTTGTGCTCAGGGAAGTCTTTCTAGGATAGATTGCCTATTAGGTGAGGATGAGTGCCCAAATACTGCACTGAAGGTTAACTTCTCACCGTTCCTATCACTCAAGTGGTCCCGATTAGCTGCTTCCTCTCCCTTTTTTTTTTTAAAGAGCATTTTAATTATGAGAAGTTGGAAAAATGAATAAAAGCTTGTCTGAGGATAGCACTAGCATCTCCTCCTGCACCACAATAGCACCATGAGGATATTTTATTTTCCTGAAGTTTTAATGCATAAAAAAAGTTACACAAACAAAATCAGCTCATTGCCTTTGTAGCTCCCAGTTATCACCATAGTTACATTTTTCCCCCTAAATTCAGCAAGCTGCCCTTCCCTCAGGAAAGCTTACAAAGTTACACGACTTCATTCTTCAGGGTCTCAAGAGAAAGGAAGACAGTATCTGCTAAATCATTCACCTCAGATGCCTACTTACACAACAAGGTGAGTATCTGCCCACCACCATGGAGGGCCAACCTTACTAGCCAGCAGTGTGTGTTTTTTGATAAATAGGCCAGCAATACCAAGTTATCAGCCTTCTTCAGGAAAGACATATACAGACTGCCTCAATTTTGTGCACACATCAAAATAAAGGAGTCCAAGCTTTCAAGGCAACACTGGAGAGGCTATGCATTCCTGCAAGCTAGCATCCTACCAAACTGTGACAGGGGTTATTAGTGCTCTTGGAACGGAGAGCTACTTGTTCCAACCACCAAGTTCCCTAGCAATGAAGGAGCTCAGATCCTTGTTTCCTGGAAACTGCAAGAACTACACTGGAAGCCACAGAAGAATATTTCTATAGCATGCCTGAGAGTGGGGACACATCACTCTACCCTTGGAACTAAAAAAATGACACTGATCTGTCTAGAAAGATTAACTCTTCATCCTTAGAATACTCAGGAAAAATCTCAAAAAACAGATGATATGGTATATATGTCCTCAATAGGAAGAAGTCATATTACAGTTTGAAAAGCTTTTAAGGTTTGCTCTGGAAACATGAAGGCAATAACAGTATCAGTCACCATAAGTGGCACTGGTTTGAACTCTCAGAATTTCCAAATCAAATACAAGTTAGTGACTACTGAATCCCTTTTCTTGGTAGGTAATCACTGCTTCAACTCAAATGGAAGGTCTGACTACATTTAAGGTCTTTGTCTTCACTGCTAAGAAAAGATGTATTTTTACCACAGGGTAACTAATACGCATGAGCTATCCCAAGGTAAAAAAACAATGAAGGCATGGCACTTCAGTTGCACTGCAAAACAAACTCAGCCACAGATGAGTTGAGTTTGTTTTGTGGTGCAGCTGAAGTGCCACCCTTTGCGTTTTTTTTTCTACCTTGAGATAGGCTTATGAGCATTAGTTACCCTGAGAGTAAATAAAATAAAACACCACACATCTTTTCTTAGCAGTGAAGACAAAGCCTAGGTTATTCCCTGGGCAGATATTCAGCATTTATTTCTGAACACAAATTAGAAGGAAGGGGACAATGTCTGGGTACTACAGGCCAAATATGACCAGCCCAATAGTAGTGAATCATCACAGAAGTAATTAGTCTTAATCTAAAATGGTACTTATTAATTGCCGCCTCTTTAAAAAGATATGGAACCATAATCGGTGTTTCATTTGAAAGTTAATTGTGGGGCTTGTAAAAAAATCTAAGAGCAATCCAAATGGGAGGCTATGCACAAGAGTAACTGTGATAATGATAGCCTGAAACAAGACAGGGAAAAGGAAATGCGAATGTTTTAAACCGCCTCCTAAAATAAAAAGAAACTGTCTTTCCCACCAACCCTCCACACACTGATTTGAAGAAACACCTGGAGAGAGATTTATCCATCTACTTTGCAAAAGAGATAATGGAGTTAAGATCTTGCCTTAAAAGCCTGCTTCTGTTCTATCTGAAAACATCTGAGCAGACTTACTTGAACACAGAATCCCACTGAAAGGAAACTAAATGTGACATGCCTTCTGCCATTGATAAACTGCATATGGAAATACAGAGAAAGATGAAGGGGACAATGAAAAGCTAGATTTGATGGTCTGGATCTTGTTGACAAATATAAACAATTCAAAGTGCTCAAATAGAAGTGCACAGAGGGTTCTCTAAACTGAAATTGAAATGGCACAAGGAAGCAGCTTTTGGAGTCTGTATAGGAACAAGCTCAGTGTATGCAAGCAAGAGTGATTGCCTTGACTGCTTACTATCTTCTCACTGACGTGGCAGTTTAAAACTAACCAGGTTTTCCTAGTCACTACAAAGCAGGAGTCCGATTTCCATGAGAACTGTTTCAAGGAGAAGGCAGCACAAGCATTTCATGGGCTGCAAGCAGAATGGTGATCCCAGCCAGTTTCCTCAGCAAAATGAGACAGTAAAAGGGAGAGGAAACTGGTGGTAGGAGCAGCTGCGGCAACAATGGTATCTGAATTGACCTACTGAAAATTGTGGCTCACTGAAGTTTAGAAGTGAGCTACCATAAGTGCACTAAGGTAACGTATTAGATTACTATAGAACATTAACTTTTTCAAATTGGCCCTTTTATATTTTTGGATATGCGGAGGACAAGAAACTCTTGGGGAATGAAATTCTCTACGAATTTCCCACTGACTAGGTATTTCCTCTGGTCTTTGGTAGCCAAATGGCATATACTACCACACACTGTCAAAAAAAGATCTGCAATTTGGAAGAGATCATTGTGCTGGCAAGAAAAGGTGAACCCTCCCACCTCTCACACAGTCATAAGTTGGTACAGGGTTCCACAGCAGTACAGTTAATCCATATAAATATATAATTGAGTGTAAATATTTCTTTTTGCAGAGAAACTTCACCACACTAGGCAAAGCTCTGTTCCTTTCTCAAAAGGAACAAATTTCCTTTCCCACTGGCAGGGTAACTGGATTGGTAGTTCTGGCAATGAATGACCCCTACTATACATACTACAATAAAGTAACTGTTGCTTTTAACCTTACAAACATAACAATGTCAGAAAATTTAGTAACGTCATTTCTTGATTACATGTGAACAGACTTAAATCTCTCACCACCACCCAGAACTCTCACCTGTTATGTGTTTGTGCCTTTTAATTAATTTTTAATTGTGACATTAAAGTAAGTCATTAACATTTAAGACAGTGAACTTGTGCAATTTAAGTCATTACAATTTGATCTGTTAGTTTAAAGACTAAAGTAGGTGCAGAGGTAATGAGACAATCCAAGGAGTTCACAGATTGATTACCTGTGAGACTGGTGCTTTAACATGGGGTGGAATTCCAGAGGAAGAAACAGTACCACTAGGAGGCAGGTTTTTACTGGTCACTGAAGCCCAAGAGAAAGCCTGCAGAAATGCAACAAACCTAGGCTACTAATCATGGCAAACCACTGACATTCCTAGAGGGAAACTAATCTGCTGAAAATATATTTTGATTCAAATCTAAGCTGTCAGTAATCATTGTACCAGGATTACAAATATAAACAAACAATGCCAATAAGAGACAAATATTGAAGGGTTTGCAATTGTAACTCTCAAATCTCTCCAACAGTATGAAGCAAGTACTGTACTCAGGTACACTACCTAACTGAACCCCAGTTCTCTGACTGACCCCAAACCACCGCTTTCCAAAGGACAAGTTGATAGACAAAACTATAACGGCTACAGGGTAAATTTTTTATCCTAAATTTGTCTTCTGGAGACAGAAAGTGGAAGTCGGAAGTTAGAGCTAAACAGGAAAAGAGACAAAGACCAACAGTACTGAAGACCTGCATGCTGAAGTAAGTGACCTCTACTCAGGTTCTATGTGCTCACCCTCCACCCCCCAATCTTCCAAACTAAGAGGGTCTACCCATACCAGACGGCGCATGGTTTTTTGGAAATACAGCATCCCGCCTACTAGGGAGACAGTTAGAACTCTCTCAGATTCATTTTTTTCAGCTAAACTTCTAGTCATCCTGCAGGTAAAAAGGTAATTCCTTTCATTTTAAAGGGCAGAGACTCCCCCTTAAATTCATTTAGATGTTTCACATATAACTACATTTAAAAGGTTTAAGCTCAAACACACCCACATGCACACTGCTTAAGCAGAGCACTACATTTAAACAGATAATTTGTGTAACAGTTAAAGATCACATGAATGTTAAAAATCTTTTTGACAAGTGAATTTGGTTTTGTGCTTCAAACAACAGGACACAGAATATCTATACATTTGATACTTGAGAAAAGTTCACATTCAGCATAAAATTGAAGAGTCAGAGTTTTGGATTACTATCTTCATCAATATGTACAAAGTTAAAATTTAACTAACCTTTGGTGGTTCTTGTGGTAGAGAAACAAGTTCTACAGGAGGTGGTGACTGAGACTTTTCTTCTAGCTCTTCAAGATTCTTTTCTTCTACTTCAGATTTCAGCTCCTCTGCTTTTGTTTCAGATTCCAACTCTGGCTCAGGCTCATGAGACGATTCTTCCAAAGGCTCCTCCATTCCATTACTAGAATAATCAGAGGCATTTTGTTCAATTTAACACACAAGACACATACCGAGTTTTGCTAACCTGCAATTTTTTTTTTCAAATAGGCTTTCAAACGTCCTACTATGCCATTGTGTACAATTACAGCATAGGCAGAAGCTACTTTTATCCCTACCTTTAGTTGCACACAAAGCCAGATTGTAGTCTTAGGTGAAGTCAAAGTGAATTTTACCATTGGCTACAATGTGAATGGTATCAAGCCCACATTATGCATGTATCATCTTCCAGGAATGGATATTTGTGAGTGACAAGAGGCAATTCTGACAAGAACACTAGCAAACTAAGGCTGTAAATGTTGCCTGTGTAGACTGTACACATGCAAATTTGTAGTTTCTATTGCATTGTGAGGGTGTTCAAAAAAGCTAGTTATCAAGCATAATTCTATTCTAGATTAAAAATGGCACCTTATTTTTCTGCTCTGGGTGTGCTCAGTGTAAAAATGACAAGTCCTCAAACATGTTCACTGTTTTTGACTCCCAGAAGAGTAGGCAGTTGAGAAAGGGAACAGTTTCCTTCTTGGACATGAACAGAATTGTTTGCTAAATTCCAGCCAGTTACACCTGTGCAACCTCCTATGAAGACAAATATTTGAAAAGGTGACACTACAGGCCTAATTAAGACTAATGAAACATAGAATAGTCTTGTGGTTAAGGCACTGGACTAGGACTAAGATCTGAGTTCAATTCTCAATAGTGTCATGTTTCCCTATGTATCCTTGAGCCAGTCACTTACAGCTAGATTTCCAGATGAGATTCCTCCCACTTAGACAACTAAATAAAGGCATTTTCATAAATACCCAGCAGCCAATGACATATTTAGGGACAGATTTTCAAAAGAGCTCAGCAGCCAACACCTGAGCTCTTCTGAGAAAGTGGGGCAGATATTTTGGTGCCTAAATGGGAGCAGAGCTCTTCTGAAAAAAATCTAGTCCCCAATCCTTGTGCCTAACTTCCTCATTTGTAAAGTGGAAATAATGCTTCTCTTCTTCCACCTTTTATCTCTTATTTAGATTTTAAAATTGTTAGTGGAAGGACATATTTACTCTATATTTGTTCAATGGGGTCCTGATCTGAGGAGGCACCTCTAGGTGCAACTGTAATACATAGTGGTTAGTTGTAGTAATCCATTCTCTATATAAATTAGTGAATAGCTTAATGTGTCAACACATAGGGATTCAGAATTTAACTCTAATCTCTATTTATATTCACATTTGTCACTTCACACTTGCAGACCAGAGATAATAGAAAAAATGAGTTACAATATCCCACAAACAGCTATTTCATCAAAACAAAGTTCAGTACAGCACATTAGGGCCATATGTACATCAGTTTATCTTAACAGATATTTTGGGGAATTAACCGTATTCAAGACTGAGCACCTAAGGCAAAGGATTTCTGCTGTTTAGCATGGACGTCTTACGTTACAGGGTGGCTATCATAGTATGTACTGCTTGTATTCTCTTGCACTTGCTCAGGGGACGGCTGCCTTTCTTCCTGCTCCTCTTCCACCTCTTCTTCCGATTCTGACAGACAAAACAAGACTTGTGATCAACGTTCAAGGAAACGTAAAGCGCTTCTTAAAGTATATTAATTTCTGGTAGCTGGAGAGTATAGATTTAAGAAGTCTATGTCAATTCCTTGGTGAAAATCAGTTTCATGGCGCAAACAATGGACATGAACACAAAACCAGAATGTGAATTAAGAGGTACAACTAAAAATCACTTCACCACAGTAAGCAAGACATTTAACACAGAAAAGGGCAAGGGGAACTTAAGCTCTTCAGTGATGCTTTTCACATTTACACAAAGAAGAGACTGCAGGTGCTGTAATATCACACTGCTTGTTTTGTTTTAGAACCAACACCTTTACATATGTGGTTGGTAAATGGGGGAGATTAAACAAAGTACCTGCAAGTAACAGCACTAAGAAAAAAAGGTTAACCTCTAATTCAGAAAAAAGAATGATTGGTTGAGATGGACTTCTAAAGCCACTTTATCCTTATAGAACATTTTGTAAGTAGCATGAACCATTAGGTTTGTCTACACACAAACTTGCATTGATTTCCAGTTTAGTAAGATTGGGAGCCCTGTGTGCCAATCTGTATTTTGGTTTAAGAACAGCTTATTTTCATTTTAGCTTAAATCTGTCCTCAATTGACAAACTAAATGAAAACAAACTGGATTTAAATCAAAATACAAAAAGTCTATGCCCCCTTTTACACTAGTTTATCTGGAAAAAAAATCAGATTCAAATCTCATTTTAAAAAGGTAAGCCCTACGTATTTGGATTTCCCTGGCACACCTAGGTAATATTTGCCACCAAGCTAGCTTCCTTTTTCTACACCTTTTTCCTCAATACAAGAGATGAAGCAGATGGTTGTACACCCAACAGATCTCCAGACTTGCTGAGTTTCTTAGATGTCTTTGCCCAATAAGATCAGCCTTCAACTTGACCCTAGATCCAAGGATTGATATATTTAGATTTACTAGTCTGGTCCAAGTTGCCTTCTAAGACCCCTCCAAAAGAGGGAGAGAGCCAGCAGTCTTTCCAGGCATGAGTAAAGGCAACACAGGTTGTGAATCTCCCTACATAATGTTCACCCTCCATGCATATCAAGTACAAGGCAGGTTCGTATGGGTTGGAAGTCTTGCCAAGGCAAGAGGCACACACATTGAACCTGGACTTCTCCAGTATGTGTCAGAACCAAAGCATTTAGCAGTGGAAAAAATTGAGATGAGAAATGCTGTATCTCAATCAGCTACTGTGACTGAAATAAACTATTTATTTAGCACTGAACATACCCATTTGTTGATCATTTGTTTGAAGCTACTTTACTTTAAAAAATTGGCCAATGATGAGATAGAGTTCTGATCCAGACTTCACCAGCTGGGAGGGCTCAAGGGGTACAAATATTTCTATAGATAGGCATCAAATATTTGGATCCACAAAAGAGAAAGTGAGTGGCTCCAATGGTCACAGCAAGGATAGCACGTACTCTTGATACATGGAGAGCCCACACTTAATTTTCCATAAACTACCCCTGCAAATTCCTGCTGCATGTTATCAAACAGAGAATTCATACTTTGTAGAAGGCTCAACATTTAAATGAAGAGTGGAGGACTGTCCCGCCGCACTTAAACATCTGATTCAGTTCCAGGGCTAAGGTCAAAGTAAAAGATTATGAACTACCAACATCCACTAGTAAAGCCATTTGGCAATGGACACCCCAACAACATTAGAATAGCAACATGGCATAAATACAAAGGCAAATTCAGAATGGAAAATCCGTATCAAGAACCCTCCTTTTATGCATGCATATTGCAAACACTAAGATAGCAAAGCTGTTGCATGATATTTACTGACTTGCTAAACTGACATGCTTTTTGAAAGTTTAACTGTGCTGTTTATCAAAGTTACTGATACTTTAATTTCAAAGTTCATTGCTGCTCATTTCATGTCCATTATCGATTAAGTTCTCCCAGACCTAACAGTTTCAGTCCTTCAGGGTGTAACCATCAATATGCAAACTGTGTCTATACTGGATTCTACAAAAAGACATGCTGCATAACACAGGAGCAGATTTATAACTCAGACTCTAACAAAAACTATGTATAATATGCAGAAGAGAATATGAGAAAGTATTCATTTGTCTTTGTCTAGAGATGTGAAACTCTAAAGGCTATTTTGCCAAGAAAAATGGAGAAATACAAATGAACCCGATTATACTGAAATCAAGTTCTCACCTTCATCAAGTTCAGCCTCAGAGTCTCCAAATACTTCATCTTCATAGCGGAATATATCATTATGGACATAGAACTTATTTGGAACAGATCCCTGTGGAAAGGAGAAGTGCACGCATTTATAAGTTACTTGAACAGATGGAGGAGTTGTCACATAAAGCTTACAGATCTAGTCAATCAGCAGTAAAGACATTACTCCTGACATATTTCTAGGGCAGTCACCACCATAATATGGAGCACCAGTAAAATTATATAAAGTTCAGTTCTTCTGAATTAACCTTTGATATCTACCCATCTTATTAATGCTGGTTTGTATGTGGCTATTTTTCTTAAGTAAACAAATCCTATAGTTGTTACCAAAGTATCAAAAAACTTTGAGAATTAAGATAATCCTGAACCAGTTTAAATTGATAGTAACTTTATGATTTTTAAATTACTGAATATAAAAATAAAGTTATTTCATTGATACTCTCTGTGGCATTTCCTCCTCCCCCCCCCGCCCCCCCCCAAAAAAAGCTATTTGGCCTTTTGCCATTTTAGAATGGCAACGTTTATTTTTGCTTCTATTTAGAAAAAAAATGTATCAGCTAAAGGAGCTTCTCAAACTCAGACACTAAGGTCAGAAGGGATCACCATGTTCATCTAGTCTTACCTCCTGTACGTTGCAGCCACAAAACCCCACCCACACACTCCTATAATAGAACCCTAACCTCTGGCTGAGTTGCTCAAGTCCTCGAATAATCGTTTAAAGACTAAGTTACAGAGAACCCACCATTTACACTAGTTTAAGTCTGCAAGTGACCCATGCCACTTGCTGCAGAGAATGACAAAAAAATCCCAGTCGTTGTCTTCATAAACTTCAAAGCAACACATTTCAATACATACTTACTTCTGGAGCCAGAACAAAGGTTTGCATAAACTTCCTCATTGGTTGCCCATTGTTAGATAGTTCCCCCATGACCTGCACAACTACACCATCGCTCAAGGTTGCATGTGCATCCACATGGCGAATCTTAGTGTGACATTCACTGAATTGCAGAGACATCACCTTCTTATGAATCTCCTGGAAATAAAAATAAAGAGCGAACTTTAAACTCTAGCCACACATAGTTCAGGACCAAATAATTAATATAACTAGTCATATGCACGCTGGTTAAAACTAAAATGACACCACTCCCTTCCAACTCAAAGTAGATAAGGGAACTTCCTAAATGCTATCAGCTGAAACAGAGTACAGCTAAAAAAAGCTGTTTACAGTGTTAGCTGTGAATTAAAAAGTTCTGATAAAGCACATTTTTACCGGATTTTCCAGCTAAATTGCTCAAGGGAGCAGGTAATACGATTTTCACTTTCCAAGGGTGATGAGTAAGTCAAATGATACTTTTTTTTGGGGGGGGGGGGGCAAAGAGGAGACAACCCCATCCCTCTTCCAAGGTACTTTGGCAAATCCCATTGCAGAAGTATCTGAGTACCAAAAATTCTATTCAGGGCTCTAGTGTACTATAGGATATCTACTCTGTAATTACATAGTTCTCCTACCTAGAAGAGTAATATTACTAGACAAAAAGGAAAGTGACCAGTCTGCCTGGGCTCACAACAGCACTCAAGAGTTGTGAGCATGAAATCAACAGACACGCTCCACTGCACACTGCAGACATCTGCTCTTTGGAAAAGCAGAGCAAGCATCACCAAGGGGAAGAAAAAGCTTATTTTCTTGGGTTTTACTTAAAATGTTTAATTACCAAAATAGCATATCCAGAAAGCCAATGGGAAAAACGTAGAACCTGATAAGACATTCCAGAAAAGTACAGAAACATTTGATTCAATCTTACATTAGCTCTTTGGCCAGCAGCCACATACAGACTTACAATTATAAACATTTTTTCCTAATGTCAGTCAGGCATGGATAATGCTAAAGTCCTGCATAAATGGTACAGGCCTGGATTGCTGGGATCTGGCATGCTGCTGAATACTTCCAGAAACACCAATCCCCCATCCCAGAAATGTGTTTTAACTGAAGTCACTAACATACTTAAAGCAATCAAATATCCTTTTAGGAAAGCAAAACAGTATCACAATGTGCTACAGTTAGTATTAGAATAGATTTACAAAGACCAGCTACAAACAAAAATTAACTGTCAGTATCATTTTTAAAAGATCTACTCCATTTGCATAATTACATGTCCAATAGCAAAGAGCAGTCCGACTGAATCAGCAGCAATACTGGGCTACTACCTCTTACATGGTCTAAAACTAGTACAGCTGTGGGGATGGTTTCCAAACACATGAAGTATGGGACTGATGTGCCGACATATAATTTTGATAGCTCTGTCAGAGGATCCAGGTTTAATATATCATTCGCTTGCTTCATCTACCTCTTCATTTCCATTCCTTTGTTTCCTTCTCACCAAGTTGGGTTCATTCTCAGTCCCTCCATCTCATTTTCCTTTTAGTGATGGCATACAGGCACACATTTTGAGAGACACCAGGGCAGCCATACTAGAACATAACAGTAATCTCCTTCCCATCAATAGCAGAACAAACTGATGTACCAGACTATTGAGCAATTATATTCAGAAGAGAAATATTTCTGCACTGTCCAAAACAGTTAAACCTGGAAAGCAGAGATAAGGCAGATATGGGTGTGGTGGAGCAGGAAAGAACTTGTTCAACAAATCAGTTACTAGGTATTTATATGTAGCTGCGTCCTGCAACAAAAGTAATAGTGCACACCTCAAACTCACAGGTATACCTGCAGCATTTTAAGACAATTGTTGATGACTGTTGAAGTAGGAAGGATCCCATGAGCACGTTCTGTACCAGTAGTTAACAGGCGCAACTGCAGTAGTGTTAATTTAAACATTAATGAAGACAAAGCTAAATAGTTTAACAGTCCATAAGACCTGGCTGCATTTACAGTGGCAAGTATAGGAGCTGTAGTTCATCACTGTAGCTGCTCCACCAGTGATATCAATGGTGAAGGAAGCAGTGAAGACAGGACTTTAGTGTTTTTTTTACCACCACACATCACCTTTTTCGTCCTGTGTGACAATGGTACAAATACCAGTCCTGTCTCCACTACACCCTTTATCAAGGCATAGCCACCACCAGCATGTACGAAAGGATCTAACTAGCAGTGACCAGGAAAGAAAGGAGAACGTAAGAACAGCTAAGAAAAGGAGAGGTGACTGGACAGGGACATAGTCAGAGCACTGGGGAATGAACTGATCTCCTAAAGGTAGGCACTCTAAGACTGCTGCAGAAAGATGCTACCGAGGACTGCATCAGCTGATGCATCTGAATCCATCCAGTCGGGCCTCAAGAAGGTACGATCAGCACACCACGAAGCAGCCCATCAGAGCTTGTCCATAGAGGTGTGCTCTGCCTAGGTCCAAGATGTGGCCACTGCTCAAAGTAATCATGAAGGTTCTATGGGCAGGGGAGATCTGCAAAAGGAGGATCAGTGCCTGCGTCTGGCATTGCTTCAGCAGAGAAGAGTTATTTTAACAAACTTCTCCTCTTTGCAAGGTTCTCTGAAAAGCACAAGGAACCTCATTTGTGGATAGGTAGACCTTAAGCACTGAACAACTGTCCAAGGAATGCCACCTACCTCTACTCTGACCTTGGGACAGATACTAGAGAATCAAATCCTGGCTAGCAAAGAAAACCAGAGACTGTCGTGGGAAGAAAACTTGGACACATTTCTTCTTGAGACATGAAATATGAAAAGATTACACCAACATGCAAGTCCCAACCTTCTAAATTGAATGAGTCACTTTCCATGACAGGACAAGACTCTTTGCATACAGTTTAGATAAAGGGTAAAAAGCAGTGTCTTACTTTAAGGACCTTGGTAGAAAAGAGTGAGGAAGCATATGGAAGCCTCAGGAGTGCCCAGGATGGATGCCTAAACATCAAAGGAGCCAGAGCACCCTCTCAAACCTATCTTTGAAAAAGCTTACATGGAAGGGATAGTGGTTTTCTTTGCAGAGATGACAGAATCTGCAGCAAAAAGAAGCCACCCCCTATAAACACAGAAAATTATCCTTGTGTAGGAATAGAAAAGGTCTGGTCAGAGATTGCTAGTGGTGAAAGGAGGAAGGTGGGGGGTGCAAGGGAGTCCCTGGAATACATTTTTCCTGGTAATCAATGACTGAAATCACTGGAGAATAGAGGCAGTCTGCAAACCAAGTACATCTCTGTCATCCTGGGAATGAGGAAGCCTGAAGGCATATGCTCTTTTCTGCTTTCTGCAGAATCTACCACAGCAGAGGGAAAAAAAAAAAGGGTAAACATCAATTATCTTCCCCCAACAATGATATGCAAGAAGTACCTTGTATTCATGCATTAACTACAGTATCTGAGAACTAGGGATTTGCCACTTGCTATGAAGGAGTCCATCAAGAGAGGTGGGTACCAGGAAGCTACTTTGCTGAAGGGCTCCTGCAGAGGGTGGTGGTGAACCATTCCCCAAGGCAGGAATTTCCACTTCATCCAGTCTACTTTGGAGATCACAAAAATGTATAGCTTCGAAAGAACACAGGTCTCTCGCTGCCCAAGAAAGAAAATGTGTGATTCTCTGGGGACCCAACTTGATTTAAACAGATCACCAGGGCCACACCGTCTGACTTGATCAGTACCTGGAAAGGGAAGAGACTTAGACCAGCCTGATTACCCTGAGGGCCAAGATGCTGATGTGGAGTTTTCTCTGAAAGAGGACAGTGCTCCCTGAACCGATGAATCAGTCACTCTTCTGTGGAGACTAGCATCCAACTGATTTTGATGAACAAGGAACACTTCATGGTGTGGGATCTGTCCATCCATCAAATGAAAGATTACTGAACAGGGTGAGGCAGGAGAGATTAGGCACTTCAAACCCTCCTCCCACAAAAACAGATTATAGTAGACATTGCTGGAGAGATCAGGAAGGGAATCTGATTCAGAAATCCAAAGTCTAATAGAATAAGAGCTCCAAACAAGGTCATGCATGGCTAGATGGATGCAGATGTACTAAACTAGGAAAAAAAATTGATGAGCACCTCTGTTAAGGATTCCCTCCCTTGACAGAATAATCCATACATCCATACATGCCACCAGTTCGTTGGCAGCTGGGAGTATGTCTGACAGCTATTTTATCCACCAATCAAGGTCACTGAGTATCAGCCTCCTATTGATTCCCAAAGCTTCCTATGAGGAATGGTCTCAAACAAGCCAGTTCTCCAGATGGGGAATTTCCCACACCAACATACCTGCCTGACAGATACAGCTCACCCATTTATCTACAGTGGTGACACCCACTTGACAAAATGCATATAGCAAATAGAGGATCTTACCTCACCTTCATCTCTCTAGCAATATCAGATGTAACATGTAATAACAGTCAGCCAAAACAATTCAGACAAGTATGGATTTAAGCTCATGTCATTATACGGTACATGAGAGAGAGGTGGGTAATTGATCATTAATAGCTTGCCTATTGGACAAGAAAAGCATAATAATACAAGTTAACTGTGAAAAAAAACAAAAATTGGTTAAGACATTTGTATCATGGTCATTAGTCTTAAAATGAAGACTATGTAATTGATTTTGATACATACAGCTTGGCCATACACCGCTTCCTGGGGCTTCCCACTGGCATCCAGTCCACCATGGACATAAGAGGAATTCCTGCCATAAAACCTGCAAAAACATTCAAGCTTCAAGTTTAGGCTTCTGAAATCAAAATAAACAAATTTCAAGAGTCAAAGACATCATGTGTGCAAGTCCAGCGTAGTAGTTTTAGACATGTTCTTGGGGTTTTCTTTATTAGTTTCTGCACAAATAGCATTTTCACATTCAGCTGCTTCTAGAACTCTTGAGTATTGGAGGGACAGGACCTACTTTTTAGATCCTCCATCTTATTTACTATGATTACCATATTTCTAATAATTGTGGTTAAACCTTATTGTCATTTGGGCTGGAAACGTGCCCAAGTTAGTGCATCTTACTGATTGTGTTAGAGAGGGCCCCATTAAAATTTCAGATTATACTGGTAACATCTTTTAAATCGTTACCAGTTCCTTATACATATTCTATAAATGGACATTAGCATTCTGAGCTGCTGGGCAGGAAGAACCCAATCTTTCATGGCTTTGGACTATACAAATGGGTTGGCCAAGTTAAATCTACATTGAAACATTTGTTTACAATTTTGCCCGTCGGCTTCCCCAGCAGCAATGACCAAAAACGCATCGCAAAATTCAGAAACCCTTGATAGTGTAAGATTTAAAGGACCTGCTATTCCAATAAGCTCAAAAAGATGTAGGTTGATATCAAACTGAAAAACATGGCAGGGGAATAGAAGACAACGGACCAAAAACCAAATCCGAGCACCCATTCAAGTGAAACAAACATCTGAACTAAAACTGGTCTATCACCTTGTCCTTCCTTAATTATAATGGAAAAACAAGAATTATTTCAACCCAAGACAGAACCTTAAATTTTTCTTGTGTGTTCATTTGGGTCACTGAAATACAGAAAACTGGAGAAGTTAATATTTCACTTAACGACATACTGTACCACAGTAACAGGATTTAATGTAATGTTCCATTCTAGTTCTGTTTAACTCACCCTAACTGTACAGAACTGCTTAATATTTCTAAAAATTAAACAGAAAACCACTCAGAAATCAAACCCAAAATTAAGGTTGCATGTACAATCTTAATTCCATTCCCTTGTGCATAGGCATTCCAGTAGTCTAATTCCATGAGCACATAATTTATCACATGCAATATACATTTCTTCTACAATTTTGTAGAAATGTATATCAATCATTTTAAATTTCACCAGTTTATGATCTTTCAGTTTCAGTAATTAGTCAGCACTAATTTACACTAAATGCATACTTTAATAGTATTAATTTTGGAAGTTATATTGCTAACTAAGCAAGTGCAAACTGAGTCTACATTAGTTAATGTGTATTTTCCAGTGGTAAGTATTTCACAGTCTCGTATTTGCAATAAGATATATCAACTGAATACCACTGACAGTGAGTGATATAGTCATGGAAAGGGATAAAGCAATTTAATTTTAACCCCCTTATATACTTTTAAACAATAAAACAAAACAGTGATAATCCACATATGGCACATCCAATGCAAAAAAGAGATGGAAAGTTATGGAATTTAATGGCACATACCCTCCACCCACTTTTCAAAACATTAACTTTCTTCTGCTGCCAGTTGGATTGGTCAGTTTAGTGCATGACAGAAATTACAAAAAGTTATTTTCAATTAGTCTTCCAAATGTTGGAAGATTTTATCCACCCAGCAATTACTGCTGAACATGGTTTCACTTTTAACAAGTTAAGAGAACTTTTATTCATTAGTAAGAAATGTTCCTCAGAGAGACAACCTACCCTCACAGTGCATACATTTCTGTTTTCCTGCAGTTTTCAAATTTTAATCTTGGGGGTCAGAGAGATTGAGACTCAAAGGTGTCAGCTTTAAAGGAGCTTTTTTAACACCACAAACTAACTGAAGACGGAATTTTCTTGAGAACTTTGCAGTAAATGTTACATGATTTTATACGGATTTGGACAAGATACAGATCACTAGTCACCATGCAAAACAGATTGAATCTTGAGGAACGCATCCTACCTATGGCATTCCTACTGCTGCTCCGGTAGGCTAGCACTTTCCCCCGTCTACTTCATGTAGTTATGCTTTTATTATATGCATATGTGATTTGTCAAGTGTATTGACAAATACAGAGTATTTTCAGGGACATTGGTATACACTGAATAGCAGGGATAACAAGATAGGTTTTTCTTGAACCTTAGATATGCATGAATAGTAACTTCTTTCCTGATAACTATGCTGTATTTTCACTCCTGAGAATAGTGCCTTCAGCATAAATCATACAAAAATTTCTTTAAGATTTGATCTTCTGAAGCAGTTGCAGGCCACTTCACGGAGCTGTACCTTGATGAGTACGCTCTAGAGCCACATACTTTAACAGCCTCAGGACACACTAGTAAATTGTTTTCAGGAGTGAGAAATGAGTTTTCTAAATCTGAAATTAAGAAAAGAAAATTTCTGAAAAACTTAGAGATGAACATTCCAAAACAAAGGCTGTCCATTGGACACATGAGCACCTGTACAAGAGATTAGAGCACCCTATCATGTCATACTCCAAATTCCAAGAGTAGCTACAGTGATGAGCAAATTAAAACTTCCCACAAAGATCTAAATAATAACCCTTCATTAGCAACCCTTCATTAGATCAACCTCCTTGCCAGGCAGATTCATGGGAGTGGTAAAATTCTTATTCAGGTGGAACTAAGCAAATCCCCCAGACTCTGCCTTGCAGTCCCTGAACTTCTTGAGTAAAGAGCCCACAAATGGGTAGACCTGTCAAACTGCTGATCATTCAGAGCTAATGATCCCATTCAAGACATGGCTTCCAACTATAAGTTACAGCTCCATCAGGGGAAATAGGTGTTTAGCTCCCATGTACACAAATCTACAATTTCCATCCAAGACAGATCACAGAAGCTATAGCACCAACAAAGCCACAGAGATTCATCTGGGATGGAACTCCCATCCAAACACATGAGCAACAAAGCTACATGGAGTGGCACTCCTAGATCCTGAAGAAGCTGGACCACTGGCTGAGTTTTTCAGGAACCTAGTGGCAAGGATCTCTAGGGCTGTTCTGAAGCTTTTAATGGAAAGAATAAAAATCCTGAATGCTAGTTGTCAAACTTACTTCTATTCATTGTGGAACTATTACGATTCCTGATGTCAAACTGATGTCAAACCCTGTAAAGCCTTACAACCACAGCCTCTATAGACTGTAGTTATGCAGCTATACATCAGGCAAACAGCACAGAAATCAGAATAAAATGCTTCAAGAGGAACTCTGCCAGACATTGCTGTCCTCCATAAGAAGCCATGTCCAAGTGTCCCAAGCTAAGGAAACTGGAAAGGCTTGTGGTTCGAGATCTCCAAGATACATCCTAAGTGGTTCTGTTGCCCTAAAGAAAAGTTTGCCAGTTAAGAGCAACAGCTGAGGTGAGACAGTCCAGCATTTTCACAAAGTGCTCAGAGGTATGATCTGTGCCCAGAACACCAAATGCTGCAAGAGAGACTAGCTGCTGAAAATCCTGGAGCATTCCCAGGAGTTCATCAAGCCTGATGAGTTGACAGTTTCACAGGATCATTTAAAAATATGCAAGGAGGCTTATGACTAATTATTCTTGGCACTCTGACTTGTTAAGGGCCCTTCCTTGATACAAAATCCTCAGTATCAACAGCTCCTGATGCCTGTCAACAGGCACTGGCCTTCAGGATAACCTGGAGAGCCGTCTTTCAGAGAAGCAGCATACACTGAGTTTCTGTGACTAGAGCTGACAAGTACCGAGCACTGATCTAGAATCACTAGGACTTTTCTCCAATATACAAAGAGTCAGCAACCAACTCAGGTTTCGGGGCAGCTAGAGACAAATCAGGGTAGCAGAGGAACCTAAAAGAGAATAGGAACAGAATTAAAACAAATCAAGTGTCAATCTGAGGACTGAGCTAGAGCAAAAACTTGAAGACTCAGACACCAACCCCAGAAAAGTGTTGAATTGCAGACTATATGCACCCCCCCAAAAAAAAAACTACTGATTCTTCCATGCAAATGTTAAAGCAGCAACCAATAAGAATAGGACTGACAGGAGTCTGAACAAAGGGCCCTGGTATCTTGCTTAAAAAGGAGCAGGTGATCAGAGCTGGAGCTGTACGGTTACATCTCTAGAGAAAATAGCTTACTGCAAGACTTTAAAAACTGACACCATCTAATAGCCCAAGGACTGATCCTAAGAGCCAAAGTGAGGAAAAAGCTGTGCCATCACACCCTTGCCCAAAAAGAACATACATCTCTCCTGCAGTTGAAAGGAATAACTGTGCATAGTATTTAACTAACAGTGCATATCAAATTTATAAGTAGTAACTATAAAATGTAACTTGCTACATCTCATCTTTGCTGAAACTTTTCATTTTCTGATTTCACTCCACTTTCTTACCTACAGGAGATTATGGTGTAATTTTTCCTATCTTATCTTCAGTTTATTTCCCCTCCTTTCATTCCCCTCTGCCTCCTTACCCTTTTGTTACGCTTTCATCTCTCCATTTCTCCTCCCAACTTCTTAATACCAAATTTTTCTTCACTCATTCCCATTCACACACAGGGCTTTGAAATTTTATCAGACACTTATCAGCCAGTACTAAGAAAGAAGTACTGCTATGCACGTTCTGGCCTAAAATAGGAGTGCCAGAACACCGCTCCTGCTCCTCACAAAGCAGCATCAGGGTGGTGTTCCAGGGTGTTCTAGCACAACTTGACCTCTGCTAACTGCCAAAGTAAGTAAATATGGTGTGGCTTCAATATCCATGGATAACTAGGTAAAAAACCAAACCCAGTGTAAAAGGAATCTCAGCCCCTCTCAGAGGATGATGTCCTGCAAGTTGCTTGGGGACTACATTTCCACCTAGTGGGCAAGAAACATCTGAAGCCTCCCTCATATTCCCTTTGGACACAGCAAATTGTCTACTGTAATGTTTCCCAAATAGTCGGTCCTTACTCACCGGTGGGTAACAGGAAGGTTCTAGATGAGTCACAAGGTTCTAGCCAAACATTTCTCTTGGCCTGGTGCAGAGCAAAGGCCACCTGCCCTGCACTCAACCCTCAGTGGTGGCTGGGCTCAGCTCCCCACCCAAAGCTTTGTGACTTGGCAAGTGGGATTGCAGCACCACTCAGGTTTGGCCCTGACAAGGCCATCCTGGCCAAATCCACATGATGCTTCAACTCCCTGGGCAAGGCTGTAATGCCCAGATCAGAGCCCATGGCCCTGGGCCCAGCCACAGCCCCACGGGACTGGAGTCCCCATTGCAAGCTCACTCTCCAACCCTCCCGCTCTGGGGCCTGCATGTCACACTGGGCCAGAACTAGGTTTGCCATGTCTGGGCAGAGGGTGATGGTGGATTTAAAAAACAAAAACACCCCCCCCCAAAAAAAAAACCAAAAAAAACACCACACACCACAATGCAGTTGGTGGATTGTATTAGTAAAATGTTTGGGAACCACTGGCCTACTGTTAGCTGCTGATACATGGGGCAAGAGGATACGTCTACCACTCTACCATTCCCTTCATTTTTCTGGCTGCCATGTGTGGGACCCTCTATTGCGCCTTCTTAGGCTCCTCCCCACAGAACAGCACCAGTTTGTCTCTGCCCTTAGCTTTCAAGCAGCATCAGCAGGACAGCCAAACCCAAGTTACAGAGGTCTGCAAGGTTCTGAGTGGCATCAATAAAAGCAACAAGACCATGATCAGTCTTGCCTTTGCTGAAGCTTGACAACGGCATTGGAGGCAGAAGTCCTGAAACTGTTTGCAGACCGAGAACATAACACCGTATGTTTATCTTCTATGCATTCAGAGGTTTCTCAGAAGCTAGAGACATTTGCCTGGGAACTGGGAAGCTAGTAACATTTGCCATACTCAACATGCCGGTGAACTTTTCCAGCTCAGATGTACTGAGCTCACGGCTCCCCTTCTGCACAAGGACACAGGCAAAGAGGAGCTCCAGAATCTCCCAGAGGCGCACAGCAACAGCGCTGCACCTCAGGAGGCTTGCAAACATGAACTGCTCCTCCACACATCTCCATGGAATATTCTTTTTCCCTCCTGGCATCAGCTTCGTGGATCTGTGCCAGGCCCTCTGCTTGCCAGTTACAGATTCCCCAACTAGGTCTCAGCACTATTTGCTGTAACATGCACCAAGCCTGCTGGTTCTCAGCTGAAGTCAGGGGTGATGCAGGGGGAGAAGACAGGTAAAGTCTGCATTTGCAACAAAATCTACCACCGTCCTTGAGTTTACAAATCACTTTTCAAGTTGATCTGACTATGAGTTTTAGATCAGTGAAGTTTTGCCTTTACACAGAAATGCTGCTTCCTACTTTTGTTATATATGATGTATAATTCAGAACAACTCTGCATGCACACACACGCCACACCACAAAACCAGAAAAGTCTGATAGTCTCATTTAGGTTTTGAAGCTGGACAGTAGAGGATTTCAGGGGCAGTTCAGTGCTTTAATTTAGGCAGGTACTGCCCATAGCTTTCCCTCTGCCCCTCAGTTGTGCACAGAAAAACATCACACAAAATCAAATTTTTAAATGATTATTTTAGAGGACTGTAACCTGAGAATCCCTTGATCAAATGAACCTAGATATTCAACACCACCTCCACCCAAGCTCTCAAATGACAGCGATTTTCAGGACAGTTTGAACATGTGTATTCTAGAAACCTCAAAAAGTGTCTAAACAGAAAATGTCAGTCAACCTTAAGCATACTGAAAGGGCTGACCCTTACTTATGTTCAGAGACATACATACATAATCATCTAACTACTGAAATAGCCTCTGAAGTGGCAAGAAACACCTAATCAAAATGATCAAGGATAAGGCAGTGCAGCAGAAGCGGTCAGCTTCTGAGGGCTACAGCGCTCTCAGATGGTCTGGGAGCTCTCAGGAGGGCAAGAGTGGCAGCTCTCAGCACCTGTGGGGACCCTCAGCTCTAAGCCACTCCAGGGGCCCCATTCCTGTCAGCCTGGGCAGGCAGTGGGACTCATGGCTCCAAGCCCCCAGCAGTGGCAGCAGCCCCACAGCTCCAACCCACCAGCTGTGCTGTTGTAAGCTGTGGCAGGGGCCCTGCGGCTTGGAGCCAGGACCCGGTGGAGCCCAGTGCTCCAAGCTGGGACCATGAAGCTTCCAGCCACCACAAGCAGTAAGAGGGGGACCCCAGGGCTCCGAGATGCACTGCTCCCATGGTCAGTGGGGACAGCCTAGAGCTCAGCCAGTCCCCAGAGATTGGAGGTGGGGGGGAGGAAAGGAGTGTCGGGTCCTGCAGCTCCAAGGTTACGTGGGGAGCAGGTGACCCATCTGGCGGAGCTTTGGGCCTCCAGGGCAGGGGTCCTGGACCCTTCATCTTCATCAACCCCATTTTGTTAGTTATTTTTTAGGAAAAGTCAGGGACAGGTCACAGTTCTGTGAATTTTTGTTTACTGCCCATACCTTTTACTAAAAATAACCAGGACAAAATCTTAACCTTACAAATGATTTAAAAGTGTACAGTGAAGTTAACTGTACAATGAAGATAACCACAAAAAGGGAATGCTAATGAGTAGGATTGGCCTACTAGTCCTGTTCACTAATATATTGGTAATGCACATCTCTGACTTGCAACATGCATCCCATCTCCAGTAAGGATTCAGACAAATACTTCTCATGGGAGTTTCTCATAAATCATCATGAGCCCTAGTTAACTAACTTTTAGCTCTCTTGGTTTAGGTACAACATCTGATTGAATCCTCTAAGTCTTTGTTGTTTTACAGAATTTCTTTTTTTTAAAAAACGTTTCTCTACCTTGTTGCCATGTGAATAGTGCTATATAAACCAAGAAAAACTAACTATATGGGAAGACAATGAAACTGACTATAAATTGCCATGAAATGTACAAAATAAAGTTAGCAAAAATATTTCTTCTAATTTCAGTTATGCAGTTCTTACCAGGTATGGAGATTTCAGACAGCAATATGATTTTCTAGTTGTGTCCAGTTAATATTAGCCGGATGAACCTTTGCACTATCTGGACACTAGAAATTTGATTTTTATCTATGAGTTCAGTGGCTGTCTCACTACATCACTTTACCACACTTTTAAGAAATTCATCTAGAATTCTAATTTACAAGAACAAATTTGCTCCAACCTCATTTGGGCATCTGTAAAAAATATCAAAGTGAACATACAGAAGATATATCTGCCTGAATAGCTATATATAATGACATTCAAATAAAGCACACATTTTATAAAAGATAAAGATTACAGCTATACTGAAAGCGATTACCTACCTTTTAAATGAGAGGAGATAATTTTCAACTCCACCTCAACACAAGAGTTTTTAGCTGAAGTCACATTATTTAGATACAATAATTTTTTTATGTTCATCCAAAAATACAATCTACTTCTTATATTCAGGACTACATATAATTTACATATAAAAAGGTTACCTGTGCAAGAAGTCAGGAGCTTTATTTAGCAAAGTGTAGTACTGCCTCACAAACTCCCGCCCTACAAGCAGGGGACTTGGCTTCTCCATCACCATTTCTTTGGTACACAGTGTCAAATGCTGTAATTAAAGAGCAAAATTAAAAAGTTACTCTAAAAGCAATCCCCAATTTAGCATGTCCATCCATTCATGCCCTTACATCGGATTTTTATTAAATCCTATGTAACATGCAAATCACTATTTGGTAAGGAACTATTGCACCAACATGTGGTCTCAGACTCAATACCACCGTGATTTCTGTGACTTAATCATTCGTCATCCTGACAAATTGAACTAATTTGCAAGACCTCAAAGTAATTAGTAACCACAACAGTTTCAGTGGAAACAGACCAGAGGCAAACTTTACTTGCTAAATTAATTTAAACAATAAATTATCCAAAGTACCGGCCATTAGCTTATCCCTTATAAGCAAGAGGGTTAATAAAAGTCAAGAAAGGTTTCAGTGAAAGAGGTTAGCTGCTTATGTCCTTTGGTCTTTTTATCTTTCAGCTGCAGTACTTGCACTCAAAGTAGAAAAACTACTAAGATATGCTCACCATCCAGCCCAGTTGCTTTCAAGACTAGGAACTCAAACTGAGGGATATTTGGCCCAATCAAATAAGAGACATCCTGTAAGATCCCAAAATGTAAGGTAGAGTAGGGATTTCAAAGTAGGCTCTGAAGAAAAGAGGAACACAGAATAATTCCTCCAAATAGTCAATCTAAGGAGAACTATAGAAGTACGTATTGTGTATCTGTGGCAACAGAGCTTAAGATTTAAAACTACTTGAACACTAGCAAAGGAGACCGCTCTGCCTCAATGTACAAGCTTTGACATGATCTAATTGCAAGCCAATCAAGCTGTAGCATTGTGCATTACTATTAGACAGTCAGTCACTCCTTTTTGTGACAGCATTGTCCATATTGTTCAAGCCAAAGGAGCAAAGCGGAGGAGAACTCAAGAGCTTCACTTTGCTCCAAAGGAGAGTTAACAGCACAATCTATTGTAAAAGTGGGAAGACAAGGCGGGAGAGAATCTCTCTCATTGGACCAAATTCTGTTGGGAGAGAAAAACTGAAGAAGAGCTTCAACAGCTCTTCTTCAGGTCAAGTAAAACTGGGAAGTACACCAGCAGTCCGGAGAAAATGAATTTCAGAGGGATCTTTAATAGCATCTTAGCCTACAAACTTTTGGTATAAAGGTGGCTCAAACACTGAAATGCACTCCTGTGCAAACTTAAATCAATACCTCAAGAAGATGACTTCCCATGTAAGAATAAGAATTGTGGCTCACAAGTACTAACTGTCTAACACACACAGTGTTTTCAGCCTGTCATGTACATATTAATGTAGTGCTTTTTAACTGACAAACCCTGCCATTAGGAAACGTGTTGAGCCCAACATGAACACAAGAGGCTACAGAGACCATTTACTTCTAGTATATCACACAGCGTGAATTAATTCAGATTAGTTTTCTTGAGTGTCTCAGTGTAGACAATCTGAGGTAGGTTGATATGGCCCCACCATGCCCAGGAAACTTCCATGCTAAACAATATGTAAAGAGGGCAAGGCCTTGCAAGTTAGAATTGGGTAACTTCCCCTGACAACATGACAAGCTATGGACAGCGCTCAGACCAATAGGACTGTGTCATGAATTACAGTAGGATTCAGAACTATGCTCACACAACGCAATAGTGCTGAAGTGCAGAGCTCTTTGCACTTAAGCTTGGGGAGGAGTACAACATGCAGGCTGTGAAGTCTAGACCAGGGGTGGGCAATAAATTTTGCAGAGGGGCCACTCCACTAATTTTGGTAAGTCGCCACGGGCCGCACCTTTCTACTAGATCAATGAAACCCCATTATGTTCTTTCCACAACAAAGTAATTGCACTTAAGAACAAGCAACTGAATACACGTTTCTCCAAAGCTTATCTTAGGAGGCAATTCCTATTGCAAGTCATTTTGTGAACACGTGTCAAATTTGTAACACCACAAACGCTAAACTTTTACTTACAACTTGTGGTCAAGCACTTCCCGAACTTCCTGCTTCTGGCCATGTGACCGGAAGCAGGAAATTCGGGAAGCCACTGGCCGAAAAAAGCTCCAATTGAAGGTAGCTTAAGCAGAGCTTGGGTTGACCTGCTTTCAAAGTGGGTGGCCCATCCCGGCTCACTCGTAGCTACGCCCCTGCATGGAGGAAGATTCTATTAATTTCCTCAATTGCCAGGTATCATGGCGGGCCGGACAGAAATGGTAGAGGGGCCGGATCTGGCCCACGGGCCATAGTTTGCCCACCCCTGGTCTAGAGGAACCTTCCTTCCCCATAGGAAGATCTTTCAGTAGTCAGGTCTACTCAGTAAAATTGAGAAGACTGCCTTGGCTGACTACTACCAAAAAAGGATGGACTCACTAAACCTTGATTCAGGGACCACTGATGAAGACTTCACCTGCTTTACTGTCAATCATCGTTAGGTGAAAAAGACAACTGCTTACATTCTTAGAGACAGAGCCTAATTCTACCAAGAGGGCTTACAATCTCATGTAGTTTCTGCTTCTGGACAAAAGATTTCCTGGGTGTGTTTTTTCCTGCATGAACTGCCATAACAGATTACATGTATACCTAGTAATTTCTAACTAGAACCATTTTTAGAAAATCTGTTTTAAGTATTGTTCCTGGACCAAAGAAGTCTTGTGGTCATCTGTTCTCAGATGTGATACAGATGGGCATTTGTCTCCACCAAAACCTGAAGGGGCCACTGAAATTTTCATGTGGAGGTTACTAAACATGAGGCACAAGTGTTGTATCAGTATTGATAACACTTAGGGACACCTGTGCAAGAGGGAGTTGGAGACCAAACGAGCAAGTCTGCCCATTGCAGCACACAATAAATCTGCCAACAGGAACAACTTCCACTACAGTCATAATCCACCATCTTTGGGAATCGAGCACTATGCTGACTATAGGTCATAGAAGCCAGTTTACTAAGAAGGCCATTTCATTCTGGTCTTTCAGTTCAAAGTAATATCCAGTAATAAGAAATGATAGAAAAAATTGATGCAATTCAATCACATGACCTGAATGTCCCTCTCTGCCCATGGGGCAGAGCATTAAACACACTGAAGTGGCACCTTCATGAGAAAGTGGGTGATATGTAAAACCAGAACTCCAATAATTCCTAAAACACTTCAACTTGCTACCAAATAATTTGGAGGTGTGAGAAATTAATGCAGGAGGCATCAATGCTGAGAAATGCAAAATCATGGAGTCTTAGAAGGTGAAAAGGGGCATTACTAAGTAGCATGGCAACAGGCCTGGAGATTAGCCGATGTTCAAGCCAACAACAGGGATCTGCTAGACACTTCAGTAACTTGTAAAGCCTGCCCTGCCCTAGAAAGTCTCCAGTGCTCTAGCACCTGAAACTCCTGGTAATATCTCTGGGTCAAGCTCGCAGTTATGCATCAATACCATTGCCTCTCAGTAAGTCATTGGCAGTTTGTTAGAGAACTAGCACTCAGGGAAAAAGATGGATTGGGAAAGCAGCAGTACCTCAACATTACACTCCTGTGCTGGCATGCTAGCAAGAATGTGCTGCTATTCCCTTAGTACACCACAGTGGAGGGTATTAGCTAGGCAAGGTCCCCTGTCATCTGAGCTCTGTATTCTCTCAGCCCAAATGAGAACTGGGTGCTCAGAGAAGTGCCTCACACTGTCATGCTCTCCAGCAAGATAGAATGACCTTCGTCAATTGATCCAGCCCACCAGATTAATAGCACCTCCACACAACCCTCTCAGAATACCGTGTCACAGTATGGGAGCTTTGTGAAACCAGACAGACCTGCACAGCCTCTACTTTATCCAGATGATGGCACCATCTAACTCTCAGAAGGCACATGGGTTCCCAGGAGCACCTCTGAAACTCATTAAAGCCTCTTCTTCACACACACACACACACACCCCCCCCAGGTCTCAGTTTCTCAATGGTCCAGTGCCTGCTTTCCAATGACAATGTAAAGCTTTCCAGAAAAAGCCTTAGCACAAGACACCATTACACTTCCACCATGAGGTTTGAGCATATCATACACAGTCCCAGAGAGGCAATGGTACGATACGTTGATAACACCAGTCTTATTAGATGCTAGCTACCTTCTTCACATCAGTGTTCTTGTCTTACATTCAGGCACTGACTGGAAGTGAGTACAAGCACATGACCCCCTCTGCTTTGGAAAGTGCTGTACTCCATGTCTACTCCACAGCACTAGTTTTCAAGCGTCCTGGGCTAACCGCTCAGGCTCAAATACCATCTACTGAAGCACTGTGAGAAGTCCAATCAGAAGAGAGCCAACCTGATCAACTGATTTTGCCCAGAGACAGAATCAAAGCTAAGTCAGAGGCACAGCTGCCATCAACATCCCAGGTTCAGCAACAACAGGAAACTTACAGGGATGAAACAAAATATTCGCCAGCCATTTAAATCTCAGGCATTTTAGCTCAGTGGAGCATCAAACAAGAATCAATCTCAGAGCTCCAAGCAAAGTGTCAGTGCCAAGGACTGCTAGCTACTGTATTAAAATGGCTAAAAATCACATTTGAGACAGTGGCTTAAAAGAAGTAAAGCTCTAAGCTAAATAAGTGGTACAGAGCTGAACCTAAATGACCTAAATCAGTTAAAACTTTGCAATAGCGTGCAAGAGATAGAACTGTATACTCAATCACAGAAAAATATAAAGCTTTCAAACAGAACACGCAGCCATACGAATGGATCGGAATGGTTGGGAGCTCCAACAGGGAGCTCTTGATAACCATACAAAGAAAAGAATTGCCTAGAACATTCTGGGGCCTCAAAGAACTGAGGCTAGCACATGATCAGTAGGAAGGTCCTTCAAACAGGCCTACCCAGTCTTCAGGGTGAACAAAAAAAAAAAAAAAAATCTAATGGATTAGGAAGCTCCCCAGCGTGATTCACAATGGTGACAAGACACAGAAGTAAAAATCCTGCATAGACATTAACTGACTGAAATCAAGCAGCTTGATTTAAGTAAGTTCAAAGACTCTTTTCTTGCTAAAAGAGCGGGCACGTGTGTTTTCATAATCACAGTTTGGTTTTTTAATGCAACAGTAAGAGACGTACAGTCAATGGAAACCATACAATCTAAAGTTTTTACAGGATTTATAAGAACCAGCCAACCAGCACTATATTCTTAGGTATAAACAGAGGAAAGCGAAGGTGTTCATATGCAATAGACTAACAACATAAATTCCTTTAAGCACAAAATAAAACAGTATTGTTTAACCACAGGAACACAAAACACAATATTTAATCAGACTAGTGATTCATGTAGCCTAAAATCCCAAGTACACTCTTTAAGGGGAAGCTCTTTAAGGGGAAGACTCAAGAAACCCTGCAGAAGGTAGTTAAGGGATAAGAACCCACCAAACAAGTTCCTCCTTTACTCCCATTAGTCAGAGATTCGTTTAGGCCATGAATATGACAGTCTGTTTTTAACATCTTTATTAGAACTCTGGATACTCCTATTATTAGAGCCCTGCAAATCCGTGGATGTGGTCATATTGTTTACCATCTTTGCAGTTCATGGATCAGATGCGAACCCAAATTTTTACATCCGTGCAGGGCTCTAACAGTGAGATAGGGTGTGGGTGCAGATACATATAAAAGCGAGTGCGGAATGATACAAGTTAATCACCACAGAGGTGGATCCAAATTTTTGTATCTGCGCAGAACTCTACCTATTATCCGTAAGGCTGTTCAGTCTTTCTTGAATCCTGCTGCGCTCAACTTTAATTATATATTGTAGCACTAAGTGCCATAGGCAAATAACACTTTGTGTAAGAAGTGTTTCCCTTTATCATTTCAATTTGCTCCCTTTCAGTCTCACTGAGTGTCTCCTTATTCTTGTATTACAACAAAGGATAAATAGAACTTACTGTTCTATCTTTACAAAATGTTTTTCTTCCCTTCTGTCCCTTCTTTAAAGCAAGCAGTTCCACTCATCTCAATTTCTTCATATGGAAGTTTATCTATGCTTATCATCACTACAGTTACCAGCCTCTGAACCCACTATTTCTGCTACACCCTTTGAAACAGGAGGACTAAAGCTGAACAGATGAGTGTACCACTGATTTATATCATGCCATTATGTTTTCAATACCATTTTCCTTGCAATTCCTTACACATCCACATATTATTTGCCTTTTTCTTTTGGTGGACCATACCTGCTTAAAGTGCAGCTATCGCCACAGATCTCTCCAGGCCTTTTTCTTAGTTGTTACATATAATTTACAAAAAAGAGATATGAGTAATTCAAGTTATTCCTTCCTATAAACATTGTACTGTAAAAACATATTTTAGAAGGTCAAGTGTCCCAATGCATGCCAATAAACACCCTTCTTCAACATTTGACATGTCTGAGTGTTTGGGGAAATAGACAAATATTCTGATTTATGTAAAGTGTGAAATAAAGACATCGTATCAACAATAGTCAATAACTAAGAGTTCAACAAGTTTAAGACGGACAGTGCCCCCCCATTTTTTTTTTTAATATAAAGAACAGCCTATAACTCTCACCCAATATATTAAATATAAAGTTGCATAGCTAAGCATTCAGAAGTCAGGAAGTGACAACCAAAAAGAATCACCACCAACTCCACTGCATGACGACTCATGAAAGAGAAGTTAGGATATACTGAAGTGGTCACTGGGAGAGCTGCCTTAAGGTGGATTTAATGTTCAAGGTACTTCTCATAGTAGTCTGTGATCCTTATGTCCTTTCAAAAGGAGAGAATTCAATTAAAAACCAACACCAAACAAACTAGGAAACACGGAGTTATGGTCTCTTTACAAGACAGCTATGGCTACAAGAAAAAAACAAGAAATGCAGAGTTGGGGTAACACTTCCCCCCAATCAGTAGTCACACCACCTTATCTCTGACCCTGTATGGATGCAAGTGGGACTAGGAACCACACAGTACATTACCTATCTCTAACTATTTGCCATTTTACCTGCAGCCACCACAATCCCAGATCAGCATTTCTATTCATACACTTCCATAGACTCTCACTATGTTTTGTGCAGCACTACTGACCTAGCACTACAGCAGCCACTTAGCGTATTTCACAATAGACTAACAAGCTTAAGGAGGGGCAAGGTACTGTAACATCTCCAGCTCCTCAGGATAAGAATCAAAGGGGGCAGAGTTAAGATTGTGAGAGATCTGAAGCATCACTTTAACCATGCAGTTCCTGCATTTTGCATTTAGTTTTTGGGAACAGACTCACATTCAAGAATAGCATGAACACCATAGAGCACCTTGAACCTTTACATTATGTTAACTAGTCCGTTGCATATTAACATATATTTTTCTGAAAAATCATGTACAGGAGATACATAAATCTCAGAAAGGTCTAAGTCTGTAGGAAGGATCTGACCAACTTGATGTATTATTGTGGCTCAAATGACATTCAGATTGTGCAGGATCTAAACTTTGCCTTTAAAAAAGTTACTGCAGAGAAGAACAGATGATAAAGATTACAGAACAGGAAGAGAAAAAGTAGGTTGGGGAATTAAAAAACGGGACAGTCACAGTAAGTGATCCTAGAGGCAAATATTTTCTCCTGAGTGATATGGAATGCAACAATGTATTGATCAAACAACACTGATAAGGGTAACTGAAACTCTACTATTAAGGAAAGGCCATATTCTCTCGATTTTTGTGCAAATCTCCTACCACCATCAGTGAGCATTTCCAGAGACATCTTGAATTTATATATGTTTATATCCCAGGCACTACCATAAATACAAATGGAAGTTCAGTCTTCTCTACCAAATGAAGTTGACATCACTGATCTAGACTATTGTGACAGACCAACTACATCAGATTTGTAGAAAACTGAACTGTGTGTGTTGTATCTACAGAAGTATTTTAGCATTGCATACAAATCCCACCAGCAGGGAGGATTTTTTAAATCTCCTTCCTCTGAAGGAGGAATGGCCACTACTAGAGATGGGACATTGGGCAGCATGGGCCAGGACTCTGAGGTGGCAGCGAGCATTCTCCATCTCACGTGCTCAGGGTCTACTGATCACTGTATGTCAGGTCAGGAAAGGTTTTTCCCCACACGTGACCTCTGGTTTACCTTCCTGTGCAGTGTGTGGGTACAGGTACCTCGCCAGGATTATCTGGGTATAAATAATTTATTTCACTGCCATTGCAGGGGCCTCAACCACTGGCACACCTCAGTCCTTCCTATCCTCTGCCTGTAGCACACGATAGTCTAATCTCCTGTGGGCTGTAATACTTTGGTCTCATTTGAGTTGTTGGGTTTAGTGTGTGACAACTGACTGGTGCTGGTGGCTTGTTATATACAGGAAGTCAGGCTAAATGATCTACTGGTCCCTTTTGGCTATAACTCTATGACTGACATACTGTAAACTGATACACTACTGGCATGTTGAATGAAGTTACACAGCTCAAGGTATTATCTTTACTATCTATAATAAAAGTTTTGTAACTGACTAGATTAAATTATTTCACTAAAATTAGTTCCATGTGGAATTATAAAGGTAGCAGTGCTTTGTTTGATAAAGAATGCCAAATTGCCATAATTGAGGGCTGCATAGCCAAAACATTAATGGATCTGGAGGGCAGTTGATAAGCCAATTTAATACAAATGAAAGTCATCTTTACAATATTTCAATACTTTATCCTTCTTTCAGGTTATTCTACTAAAGTAAACAACGTTGTGACTAATGTCATACCTGAAGTAATCCATCAGTAAAGTACCTGAGAGATCAGCTCTGGGCTATTGTGCTTGCGTAGAGAGGCAAAGTTTGCTAACAAGACCAAAAATTGTAAGTCTCATTAGTGACAGATAAATCTCAGGAAGTTTTAAACATCTCTGAGCAGTGATCTATGAAACAGGTAATTAGTCCAAAGTGACCTATGTACAGTAATAGGGTTAAAGATTGAACGACTATCTGTGTGTGTTCTGGACAGACCTCACAAATGTACTGAATCCTGGCGATGCCCCATCTGAAGTACTGCATCCATGGATGGTGTTTCAGAATTTGTGCCTCCACATTGCAACAAAAGGTTAAGAAAAGCACAACTAAAAGTAAAAAATTATGGCATGTCTTACCAGAGACATAATAGGCTGATACGCCTGTATGCTTTGTAGAAGGTCCAAAGAGAGATCCTGTCATTTCTTCTCTGAAGAAAACATTGGGCAAACCAATATTTGAGAGACACAAAGGCTACTAAAGCATTGCTCTTCGTGCCTACAATTTCATCACCAGATTGCCAACGAATGAAGTACTCTTAATATGGTCAGCTCAGGCAATACAGCCATTAAACAACATAGATCAGCTTTGATGTAGAACAGTAATACTTTACTCTGGCTCTATTGTCATGTGTAGCTGTTCATGGACCACCTGCAGCAGGCTTTTGATGTGTACTTCACTGACTACCTTGTTTCAAGCCAGCTACAACAGATGCCTACTCCATAATGTAGTGTGGAATAGAAAAGGAGTTGCTAGGATCCTTTGAAAGCAGGAATGAAATGTTCCTCCCCATGTTAACTAGGTTGGAAGCAGAGGGATAGTCTCCTCAAAGTACTATAAAAATGCTGATGTTTTACAAACATAAAATAAAGGTGTTCATTATAACAAATGAGTTGAATCTCAATCCTGAAAACTGATTTTCTCAAGTTTAACAGCATTGCCTCAATTAGAATGCAGAAGATTTCATCTCTCCCTCTAACAGAGGGACTGCCATTTGTTACTAGGGTTTCCAGTCTAAGTATTATTGGATCCCAAGCTGCTACAAGACCATCACATAGCAGCAGAGTCCATGAATGCTTCGCCTACCCTGGCCATTTGCATATGGTTAGGATACTGCAAATATGTTTCTCAAACCCTCCTGTGGTCTATTTCTTTGTCACTTCAAGACCTGCTTACTGCAAGGCGCTCTACCTGTGACCACACCTTACACCAACATGGAAACGTGAGCTACTACAGGCGGCGAGCTACTTGGCAAGCGGCGAGGGCACAAGACACCAGAGATTCAGAAGGGGTTTTGTTGTGTGTGTTTTAGCTGAAGCCTCCAGGAAGGCTGTCCCAGGTGTCAGGACCTGTAGAAGAAGAGAGTCTTACACCAGGCGTAGCCATGTTGCAGGCGGGCCCCGTTAGATCTAGGGGGAGAGCGTCCGAGCAGCTCGGCCCATCACATTGGCAAAGCACGCCCAGGGCAGGGATTGGGAACAAGGCAGCTGGCTGTGAGCCAGCCCTAGCAGGCGGGCGGAGGACGAGGAGCACGGCGGCACGTGTGAGGCGGCGGCACGAGCTGGAGAGCGAGGGGAGGCGCCGCCGGGCCGGGCCCGCTCCCTCCGGCGCCGGTTTAGTCCTGTCTCTGAGAGATGCCCGCGGGCGGCTCCGCCGGCCGACGGGGGCGCAGAGTCTGGGGCCGCCCCCCTCAGACCCAAGGGCCGCGACTGCCCCGATCGCGCCCGGGACCCACGCGCGGCGCTGCGGGCCCCGCCAAGGCAGGCTCCCCTCGCGGGGCCGGGCCGAGGGCGAAAGGCCAGCCACGCCCCTCCCGGCACAGCCCCGGCCCCCGCCGCTTCTTGCCCTTCTCCCGCTGCGGCGCAGCCGGGCCCGGCTCCCGCCCCGCACTCACCTAGGGTAGGGCTCGGGGCTGGGCTGGGCTCGCTCTCTCCCCGCGGCCTGGACGGCTCTGCGCGCGCCGCGGCCTCGCTCCCGCTGGGGGCGGGTCGGTCCCGAGGGGCGGGGGGAGGAGACGGACGCGGCGGGGTGGGGGCTGGGCACGGGCACCGCACAGCTCGGGGAGAGGGGCGGCGGCGCGCGGGCTCCGGGCTGCAGCTTCGCGTCTCCCTTATTGTCTCGCCCCTGCGCCCTGCATTCCAGGGCAGGAACCCCCGTCCCCAGCCGCCTCAGCCAATTAATGTCGCCCTCGTCGTGACGTCTTCCGCGCGGAACGTTCACTTCCCGCCGAACCGCGCGCGGGGGTTTAACTGCCGGCGGCCAGCCGCGGCTGCTTCCGCCCGCGTGACGCACGCAGATAGCGGCGCCCTCCCTCCTCCCCTGCTGCAGTTCACGCGACGCGCGCGCGCGCGTTTGTGTGTGTGTGCGTGCGCGCGCGCGCCCCCCCAGCGACCTGATCAGGGTCCCAGCAGCCCCGGGAGCAATAGCGCGAGCTGCAGGGACGGGCCAATGAGCAGGAGCAATAAGTGGAGGGGGCTTTGCAGCCCTGGGCACTGGCGCTAGTTGCGAGAGCATCCTGGGCGCTGGCCCTAGGCTGGTGGAGGTGGGGACTGGCAAAGCAACAGGCCGTTACATTAATTGTAAGGTTGGGAGGGAGAGGTTATTAGCTCCCGGCCGGGGGGAGGAATTTGCAGTCCTGTGGCCGAGGGTGACTAGCTGCTGGATGTAGAGGGGTTGCAACCCATGAATGGGCAGGAACTGTATTTTAGAAGTGTCAGTTCTTTACCTAGTTTAAAAAAAAAAGATTTTGCCAACTAGATCCAGTGATGGATTTGTGAAATTCCTTTTGCGGAAGAGAGGCCAAGAAAAAAGGTGTTGATGATGCCAAAGAACATAAATAGTGAGTTGGGATGTGTTTATGTAATAATTTAAACCACAGAAACGTAAGGAGAGGCACAAGGAAATAGTATGTCCCCTGGAGATAGGAAGCAATTGAACAAGAAACAGCTAACTGTTTGCCAAGAACATAATGCTTCACAAAAGGCCCTGCCTTTCCAGTTTACACTAGGCTTTTCTAATGTATTCATCACCATAGTATTTAGGTGCCAAATACAAGTTTATCCATAAAGATCCTTCCTCTTCTTCACTTCTTACTCAAGATGCTGGTGCTTGGAATAAATATTCCCCCATCGACAATGTCTCCATTAGAAAAAGTAACAGTTCATCAGTGAGCACAAGGAAAAATTGGGAAACCATGGGTATGGTGTCATATTCTGAAAATACACAGTTTCATTCTGTCATGTTGTGAGCAATTCCCCAGTTAAATGCTCTCACCCAAAAGCCTGATGGTCCCTGTCAGCTTGCAGTGGGCCTCACAGCACAGGAACTGTTAACAATTTAACTAACTTCAGTATTTTTAATTGGTCTGTTTTTTTCTTCACTGTAAAAAAAAAAGAGTCCATTTTCACATCAAGGTAGCTATCGCAATGTAAAATCCTCCGAGACCAGGCAAGATAGGGTTTACCTCGTTGTAGCTAGTCTAATGAACTCTCAGTATATCTCAACTAGCTATCTTACAGTAAAAACTGCCTTGCCTGGCCTTCTCTAGGATTTTACAAAAGATATCGATGTAAAAAAGCACCTTTAAAGTGAACACCTAACCTCTGTTATGGCAGCAGGGGAAACATTTTAAACTGGTTTAAAACTGCTTTATAAAAATCTAATTTGTTCCGTTACTTAATAAACAAGTTTAAGACAATAACTGACTGTACTAAGCTAAACAAAATAAGCTAGTTTTATATATATATAGCATTCACACAGAAATTTTTAGTGATTTAACTCAGTGTAAAGATTAATTTTAGTTAAATCAGTGCAATTTTTGTGTTTAAAGGCTTGTCTAGCAACAAACTGAATAAGAGGTTTTGGTTAAAGTTTAAAAGATGAAAACGTCCTACAAAAAGTTTTCCTCATCCAGAAATCTCTGCTGGGATTTCCCTAAAATCAAAGTTTCATATTAGCAAATGAAAAAGTTTTATGTTAAAATTCAAATTAAAGGAAAAAACACTCTTTTACAGGTTCAGCCATCATATAAAAATTTTTTATCACAGACTACCAGCAACTCCAACTCCGTTCACATGAACTCCCAAAGGAAGGAAAGTGGGCAATATATATATATATCCTGCCACTTTTCCCAAGATTTGTGGCTGAAAGACTGGGTGCTCTGTCCTGCCCACTCTTAAACGCTGTGGTACTGAGTCTTGGTCTGGATAACATTTTCTTCTCAACCCGCCACTCTATATTGGGACCACTTCCTCTCTCTGTGATGTGTGCTTTTTGCCCTGGGGCTGCATTTGCAAGAAAAAACCCTGGAATGGCATAGGAGACTCCCTCTTTGGCCTCAGAAGGTCAGTCAGTGTACCCCATTACATAGCAGCAGCATTCCTGATGTGCACTGTGTTGCAAGAACTTGGCTCTCTTTGATCCAACCTGTTAATGGCCTTAAAGGTTAGTACCATGACCTTGGAAACTACACAGAATCAAGCTAACAAGCTAGAAGAGTGTGAGAGGTGCTCATTGGCCTTTCTTGGTTGAAAGGCATGTTTGATGCATGTTTAACAAGCTGAAGATTCTGTGTAACTTTCACAGTGCAGGTATAGAGTGTATTGAGGTAACCTGGCCTAACAGTGACATAGGGACAATTGTGCAGGGCTTCAGGAAGGATGGTGTCCTAGAGGTGCGATCCAGAAGGGAAAACTCCAGAAGGTCAAGAAGAACAGCAACTTCAGTACTGAACTGCCACTACTTTGTTCTGAGATTGAGGCCTTTGCTATAGTTTGCATTTTTGACACAACTAGTAGTTTTTCCCCATCTGCTTTTTTCATTCTCCCTCCTTCCCTTTTTCTCTGGCTTTCAGTTGGTCTTTCCTCTTTCAGCCATTATGCCCCCACCCCTCTCTGCCCCAGTCTCTCACTGCCAGCCTGTTCATCATGACAGAGCACACCAGGAACAACGCAAAACAACATAAGTGAGTGCGTCGTCTTAAGAGGGAGATGAATCATCTAAGGTTGCAGGGGTCAAATATCTTTTTTGCACAATGATATTGAGGCCCAGAGACCTATCTGGTTCATATTCAGGGTTGATTCATCCCCATGACTCTACCCTACTCCAAGCACTGGGCAAAAAGCAATGACTTGGTCCTGGTAATGAGGCAGGCTGTATTAGTGAGACAAATTATATAGCTTTTTCCCTGGCTTTATTTGGTTGGATATAAAGCTTATGAGGCAAGCAAAGGCCTATGGATTTTTCCACTCAAGCCAACACACGAGTTGTTTTTCAAACCCGTTCCAAGAAAGAAGAAAGAAACCTGTTCTAAGTAATATAAGATACCATTATCAGTCCGTGTCACAATGAGCAAGGGACCAGCGTCCATCCCAAGGGCTAAGATAAGCTAAAGGAGGCCCACAGCCTTGAACAAAAACAACCACTTTGCGCATACTCCTATATATTTCTAAGAAGTTACTCGAAAAACAAAACCCCAGACAAAGAAAACCGTACTGCGCATCCTCTCACACACCCCAATGTATGGAAATTCTCTTATCTAAGGTATAACCCAATCATGTTATATAGAATGTAGTAGTATTATCATGTATGAATATTCATGTACTCCTAAATGTATATAAGGTAAAGCCCCAGTATATTCGGGGCTCAGCCTTTGGAAAAGATTCCGCTGAGTCTGTTGACAATAAACAGCTGTTTTCCTCACTTCGGTGTCCATCTCGTTACGTGAGCCAGAAATCTTGCTACAGTAAGCTTTCCACAGCCATCCAGCTGGCTGGGAGAGAAGAAACAAATGAACAGTCAGTCCCTAGTACCGTAAAGTCCTTCTAGAACAGTGGGTCTCAACCTTTCCAGACTACTGTACCTTATTCAGGAGTCTGATTTGTCTTGTCAATCCCCAAGTTTCATCTAACTTAAAAACAATTTGCTTACAAAATCAGACAAAAAATACAAAAGTGTCACAGTGTTGGCCCTAAACAGAGCCACGAATAACACCCCCCCCCCTTCTACCAAGAGGCACTTCAGCCTGATACATTACCCTTTTAAATGTTAATTCAAGTCTATCTGTACTTTGTATAATTTTAAGATTGTTTGTAAATGTCTGTACTATATCCACTGGCCAATTTATCTGTTAATTTTACCTGCTTCCAATATATTTGTAAAAATCCTATTTTAAGTACAAAAAGCCACACTGTGCAATGTAATGTTTGTATCTAATTGCAAAAGACTGTAAAAATGAAATAATGGTTGCTTTAACAATAATATGTGAATTCTTCAGCTAGGAGTTGGCACTGAGTGATTGAAGTGTGAATGGCTGAGCAATTGAGATAATAGCAACTGGCCAAAGAGGAGTCCACCCTGATACTTTCGGAGTCAGCCCATTCCCAAAGAACAAAATCTGATCATGCTTGCAACAATGTGGGTGATTAAGGATCACACCAAATGCAGATGCAGCATGACAGAGCAAAAACCCATAGACTTACATGAGGTCTTTTCCCTACAAAATGGGACAGAAAGATGAAGGCTAGAGGTTCGGGTCTACATCATCACACCAGTCAGGAGTACCGATGCGCATCGGCAGAACCTTGCTCCTCACCCTCGTGCTACAGTCCAGTGACTACCACGAGCACCTAGAAGCTGGTAACTATAACATCTGTGAGACCCCATTTATGTTTGTCTGTCTCCTGTCTGTGTATGCCTGTCAGTGTGTATGAGTGTGAATGAAAATACCAACTGGAACGTGTGTCAACAAAGTCTATTTTATTATTAACAAGAATCTCTGTAATTATAGTATTGATACAATGTTAATACTGTTTTCCTAGTGTTTACATTATTGATATTATTTCATTAAGTAAAGCACAATATTGGTATTGCTATCATGTTGGTACTATTTTCTTGGTATTTGCATTATTTATACTATTAAAAAAATTCTGTATTCACAATAAACGTAGCTTGTTGCCTTATCCCCTGAAAAAGATCCTGTGATATTTGTTATTTGGGTAAAAACAGCACAAATACTGAAAATTGCTTCCTTTTTCATTTTCACCATATTATAATAAAATAAATAGATTGGAATATAAATATTGTACTTAAATGCCAGTGTATACAGTATAAAGAGTGGTATAAACAATTGTCTGCATGAAATTATAGTTTGTAGTGACTTTGCTAGTGCTTTTTATGTAGCCTATTGTAAAACGAGGCAAATATCTAGATGAGTTGATGTACCCCTCGGAAGACTGCTTCGTACCCCTATGGGTATGCATAACCCTGGTTGAGAACCACTGTTCTAGGATATCCATGGGGTGCAATTACCAGCACTTCAGTGGGAGGGTACAACCAAGATGACCTATGTTAAGGGCCCCTCCTCTGGTGAGTGCATGAGTTTTTCCTACTTCAGTCAAGGAAATTAAAGGGATGAAGGGGTGTAACACTGTCAGTATACTGGGTCTTGTGAGACAGTCTAGAGTAGTGTTTCCCAACCGGTGTGCCATGGCACACTGGTGTGCCGTCAGGCCTGAGCAGGTGTGCCATGGAATTTTTTGAAAAACTACTTGAAGAGTTCTGGATTGGCTCATGAATATTCATGAGTTCATTTGGAGACTATATGGTGGTGTGTCTCGGAATAATTAAAGGTATCAAGGTGTGCCATGGCAGATAAAAGGTTGGGAACCACTGGTCTAGAGCAAAGGTTCTCAAATGGCCTGCTTTCTTGAATTCATCCACTCACTCAGCCACCACTCCCCCATGCCTGCCAGTCACACCAATGCCTCTGGGTCCCAATTTCCACCCTTTTCCCTCCCTGCTCTTCCGGCACCCAGCCCCCTTTCCTCCCTCCCTCTCTCCCTGCCAGCTGCTTGATTGCCTCCAGGGTCCTTGCATTCACCCACTTATCCCCTCTTCCTTGCAACCATGCAAGTGACTGCCAGCAGCCCCCTCCCTAAGCTGCAGTTCTTCTCTCCCCAAAGCAGCCCCCTTCCTGCCTCCTGCCAGGTGGCTCAGGACAGTTGCTGCACCTGTAGCCAGATCCGCTGCTCCGCAGAGAAGAACAAGTAACTCCCTCCAGCCACCTGGCAGGCGCTGCAGTTCTTCCTGCACTCCACTCACCGTTCTCACCTAAAAGGCGAGTGGGGCAAGTGAGGCATTCAAAGAGCTCCTGAACTTTTACTAATATTCTGATCCACACAACTGATGCATCAAAACCCAGAACTTAGTATTTGGACATGTATATATGCATGTTTATTTGATTTTCCCAATGTTAACTGAGTATATTAGGAAAAATTGTCAATGCAGCCGTCAGCAAGAGTTGGTGGCCGCACTCTGAGGCCACCAAAAAAATAGTGAGAACTGCTGGTCTAGGGTACTGTGCATGTACAAGCAGCAAGGCATTCTGGGGATTGTAGTTTTTAGAGGATCTCAAATGATTGTAGGCCTTTACAGCTGAGCATGCCCTGGGGAGGAGAAGCAAGATATAAGAAGTGCCCTTCTCTCAAAGTAAAGGAAAACATGCTGAGATACTTGGCAATGAAATTGCAGATGAAAAAAATGTGTTTTTTTTTTAAATGGAGAGATTGATATAAAGATTCCTTTGAATAAGCAGGTAATTTAAAGTTTAGTTAAAAAAAAACACCAATAATTGTGGACCAAGAAGAAAAGATGATTTTATAAAATATGCCCCAAAATAGAGGATAATGTGCTACTCCAGAATTATTAAAGGATCAATTATGTGCTCATAATTAGACAGTTAATTGGTCAATGGGGTTTGAATTATAATTTATTATAATAAATAAATAAATGTCTGTATCCTTGTCTGCTGGTCTGAGTGCAAGTAACTACCAAGTATCCAAACATAACAAAGCGGTGATGAGGACAATGGACCCATGCCAGTCCTGCCACCAGCAAGAAGCACATGTAAAATGTAAGACAAACCTTATGCCAGTCTGTGTGGCTGCGCTGTTCGTGCTGACTATGGAAACTGAAAGTAAAGCAGACAGATTGGGAAGGGGGATGAAGCAGTGCTAGTAAAAGGAAATTACTAGTAACTGTGTGTGAACAAGCCCCAACATGTGAATAAAAGACACTAAAAAAAGAGAAGGAAAAAAAGACAGCAATGGCTACACTTTACTGGGCCCCTGGGACATTTTGATGAAACTGTTGAGCAATGAAGATTGTATACTGAGCATTTTGAGCTTTTTATTGTTGCAAATGGAATTGAGGATGATAAGAAGGTGACAACTTTTTGAAATGTTATGGGAGCGTAAACATTTAGTTTGCTGCGCAGCTTAGTGCAACCTGATAAGCCAGGCACAAAATCTTACAGTGACATTGTGAAAATCCTGGAAGAACATTTTTCCCCAAAACCACTGGTAATTGAAGAGAGATTTAGGTTCCACAAAAGCAGTCAAGAATATGGTGAAACAATTGCCCAATATGCAGCAGCTCTTAAGAAGCTTCTGAGCACTGTGAACTTAATGATGTGTTAAACGATACCCTGCTGATAGGTTAGCTTGCATCTGTGCAATGAAGCAATACAGAAGTGCCTATTGACAGAGGCCCACCTCACTTTGCAGAAGGCCACTGAAATTGCAGTTTGCATGGAACTGGCAGCAAAGGAAGCACAACAACTAAATGCAACAACCAGAGTGCATGAGGTGTCACAAGAACATACCAACAAGACAGTGGGGAGCCAGGAATGTTACCACTGTGGAAAGCCTGGTCACCATGCATTGGAATGCTGGTGTAAAGACCTAGTGTGTTGACAATATGGCAGAAAGGGACACATTGAGTATGCCTGCAAACGTAAGAAAGAAGAGTCAAACAGAACAGGCAAGCAGGAGAAAAAGAGGCCTTCTGTCTGGTGGCCCAAAAAGGAAAATCTGCACGAGGTAGAGCAGGTTCAGGATGATCAAAGTGACACCCAGTCAGAAGAGGTAGTGCCACTCCACGTCTTGTCCATGGCAGCTGGCTCACATGAATACTGGGTAACCCTGCTGTTGGAAGGTAAACCTGTACACATGGAACTGGACACAGAAGCAGAAGTTTTGCTGGTCTAAGACACTGTTTATGAGGAGAAGCTAAATCATCTTTCACTTAAGCCAACAAAAATTGTTCAGGTGATGTACAGTGGAAAAGCTGTACCCATGTTGGGCACTGCTGATGTTAAAGTGGTACTCAATGGACAGACTGCTCAATTGCCACTGTTTGTGGTGGAAGGCAATTACCCTGCCTTAACTGGAAGATCATGGTTTCAGAAGATCTGGCTGAAATGGGCAGAAGTGCACATGATGGCTAAAGAAGAAACAGGTCTGACAGCTGTATTAAAGAAACATGCTGCTGTTTTTTAAGAGGACCTGGGATGTATGAAAGGAATCACTGTGAAATTGAACATTAAGCCTGACCGTCAACCAAAATGTCTGAAAGCCAGAACTGTGCCCTATCCTATCAGGCCAAAAGTCAAAGTTAACCTGGCATGCCTGGTCAAGAATGGAGTCCTAGTACCAGTTACCCACAGCCAATGGGCAATACCCAGTCGTTCCAATATTGAAGAAAGATGGCTCCATTCAGATTTGTGGGGATTTAAGGGTACTGTTAACCCGGTGTTGTGTGCAGAGCAATACCCTCTTCCCTGCATCGATGATCTCTTCGCTGGCTTGGCTGGCAAACAAAAGTTTAGCAAGATTGATCTATGTCAAGTGTATTTACAGATGCATGTTGATGTGAAGTCCCAAGAGCTGTTAATTAGCATGATGCATAAAGGGCTGTACCGACACTGTCGCTTGCCCTTTGGAATAACATCTGCTCCAGCTTTGTTCCAGAGGGCAATGGACCAGATCTTGAGTGGCTTTCCAGGAGTCCAGTGCTATCTTGACGACATCTTGGTCACTGGCAAGAATGAGAAGGATCACCTTAAGAACGTGGATGCTGCCCTGCAAAGACTGGAAGAGTATGGCCTAGGAATCCGCAAAGACAAATGTGAATTCTTTCAGCCCTCTATTGAATATTTGGGACAAGTCATTGACGATACTAGCCTTTGTAAGGCTCCTTCAAAGGTCAAGGCTATTGTGGAAGCTCCACCTCCTCTAAACGTGAGCTAACTTTATTCTTTTTTTGGGCTATTGAACTATTATGGAAAATTTATTCCAGTTAGTAACACTACTAAAACCACTATATGAACTTCTCTGCCAAAACAAGGTCTGGAAGTAGACTGAAACCTGTGATGTTGCATTTAACAAGGCTAAACGCGCATTGCTAAATTCAGAGATTCTGACTCATTTTGATTCGTTCTTACCTCGATAGTTGGCCTGTGATGCCCCTCCTTATGGTGTGGGAGCACTCATGTCACACGTTATGCTTTCTGGAGAGGAGAGACCCATTGCTTTTACCTCACGCACCTTAAGCAAAGCAGAAACTAACTATGCCCAAATTGAATGTGAAGCACTGGGAATTGTGGAATTTCTGAATTCTGAAAACCAGTACCTGTTTGGATGGAAGTTCACACTTCTCATCAACCATCGACCTCTAACATCCATTTTTGGATTATGCACAGGCATTCCATCATTGGCTGCTAGTTGTATGTAACAGTGGGCATTGTTGCTTTCTGCACACACATGGGACCAAATACTGGTGATCCACTCTGTACTGCAATGCAGATGGTCTCTCAAGACTGTCTTTACCAAGTAACCATCAATACATTGGCCAGAAAGAACTCTTCTACTTTGAACAGGTAGAGAACACACCGATCACTGCTACTCAAGTTAAAAAGGCAAACCCACATTCATGGGGCAAAACAATCCACAGGGTTTAGCTGGAAAATGAGGTAGTCTACCTTCATTCCTTAGTTAGTCATTGTTCTGTTAAATGGCTATTTCCGTTTGGGGGGGAGGACTATGTTATTTTTTAATGTTCTGCTTAGCTTGCCATAGCTAACAGAGCTGGAACATTATGGGATAGCTCAGCCAGTTCCGTCTGATTTTGAGTTGAAGAATAAACTGAATGCAAGTAATATCCAAGTATCCAAACATCACATTTATATTTATTGAATAGACACAAAAATGGGTTATATAATATATGTAAGCTTAAAGAAACAGCTGATCATCTGATATGGCCATGCCAGATGTTCCCAGGAAAGAAAGACTCGTCATGAAGAAGTTAGACACTTTAACATGACAGGCTATACTCTGAGGGGTTTAGTGAGAGTATCAGAATAGTGGGGTTACATTAAAAAAAACTCCACTCTGTTCTTTTTTAAGGACATAGAGCTGCATAAGAGTGTAGTGGCATGAATGTACAAGAGATATAGTAGATGGCTGTTAGAGAGGTGGTAGGTGATTCTGTTTCACCGTAAAGCATAAGCAGTAGTACAGGAAAATCAGACTAGATGAAAGGGTAGTTATGTGGTTTGTTACAGATTTAAAGGGGGAAAGTTGCTTTTGTATTTCCCTGTCAAATGGGAGATCTTACCTTCACCCTGAAAATCCACTTAGCCCACTGGAGAAAAGAGGTGTTTGGGGGACTTTGGAACAGGCTTATAGTAAGGAGCTTGTAACTCTAATGGAGAAGGGAGTTTTCTTTTTATTTATTTTTGGTTCATCTTACTGCAGGACCTGGGAAACTAAATTGTTTGTATTTGTATTCCGGCACAGCACCTAAGACCCCAATCATAGGTCGTTTGTTTGTTTTTTTTAAGAAGACTCCATGCCCAAGGATTTTATCATGTAAGAAAGACAGTAGAATGTGATCACACAGTTTTCTTTTAGTAACCCAAAGAAAACTTTAGGATTAGAAGGGGCATTGTCTACCCTACCACTTATGTTGGCCACATTTATTTCACTCGGGGGTGTGAATATTCCACCCCACTGAGCAACATAAGTTTCACCCACATAAGTACTAATGAGCTTCTCCTGCCGACATAGCTACCACCACTCATTGGGGGTGAATTAATTGAGTTGATGAGGGAGTTCTCTCCCCTCATCAGTTCACAGTGGCCACACAAGAGATCTTGACAGTGGCAGAGTTGCATTGGTACAGCTGTGCTGCTGTAAGTGCTCTAGGGTTGACATGACCTATTGCTCAGGCTATATCTACACTACATCAACTTCAGGGGCAGGGCTGTAGCGTTTCTGGTTTCCGAGCCAGCAGGAGAGCGCTCTCCTATCTGCTTAATAACTCCTGCCTCTGTGAGAAGTGGTAGCTATGTTGGTGGGAGAAGCTGTCTACGCCAGCACTTAGATCTGCGTGACTTACATTGCCCAGGGGTGCATGGGGAGGCTCAGATGCACCGTGGGTGTGTGGGTCAGTGTGCATGCCGCCTTGGTCAGGCTGAAGTACGGGGAGGGAGGGTCTGGACAGCATTGGGGAGGCTCAAGTGCTGCATTTTGGTGTTGGTGAGGGCTGGGGGCTCAGGTGCCACGCGTGGGGTGTTGTGCGTGGGCTGCTTCAGACGCAGTGTGGGGGTGTTAGGTCGGGGGTTCCGGGGCTGGTTATTGGTCGGGGGGGGGGGCAAGGTGCTGTTAGGGGTCAGACGTGATGGGTGTTGGTTGGGGGGACAGAGGCGAGGGTGAGAAGTCAGGCAGGGGATGGGGGGGTCGTGGCGCCGCTGTGAGGAAGACGCTCCAAGGCTCAGGCCTGTGCCTGTGAAATGGGGACGGGGGGTCACCACAGCGGGGCCAGGCGCTGCTCTGCGCGTTGGGGAGGGGGGCTGGGCGCCGGGGGACGCTCAGGCGCCGCGCGGGACCGGCTCCCCTGTGAGGCGGAGCCGCCTCAGCTCGGCGCCCCCGCCCCGCCCACGCAGGGCCCGCTGGGCCGGGGCCGCCCCGCCTCCCGCCGCCCTTTGAGCGGCGGCCACGTCGTTGCCACGTCCCAGCGCAGGCGCTGCGGCTCCTTCCGGCGCGGGCGGATGGTGGAGCCGGCCCGGGACTCCGTCCGGGAGCGGCCCGCCTTTGCCGCCGTCAGCGAGCGCGAGCGGGGCCGCAGGCAGGGCCGCGCCACCCCCGGCCGGGGCGGGCCCCCCGCGGGCAGCCATGAACTTCCTGCGGGGCGTCATGGGCGGGCAGAGCGCCGGGCCCCAGCCCTCCGGCACCGAGACGGTGAGTCGGGCCGGGACCCGCAGCGCCAGGCGGGGCGGCCAGGCCTGGGCCTCCCTCCCGCGCCCCGCTGCAGCCTGGGGGGCGGGCGGGCTGCGGCGGGGCCCTTCCCCGGGCTGGTCGGAGCCTGCGTCCCGGGGTCGTGCTGGGCCTGGCCTCGGGCGGGTGGCTTGTTTTGCGTGGAGGGGGCGTGTCGTGCCCCTCCTCCGCAGGCCGCAGCGCCCGGCCTGGGCGCTCGGCGCTGCCGCTGGGACCGTGGCAGCCGTGAAAGGGACGAGCAGGTCCGTGCGGCTGAACGCAGGCTCCGTGCCCTGACGTTGCGCTCACAGCTGGGGCTGGCCGTGCCCCACTTCACTTGGTGCGGACGCCCTGGTGAGGGCGGGCTTCACCCACAGCCGGCTGTTGCTGTGGGTTGACCTAATTTTGTCGGGTGCCCAAGCCCTTTAATTCTGTCTGCTATCCAGGAGGGGCTATGCCCAATGGGGCGATTGGATAATCCAGTTTGTACAGTCACAGGACAGCTAAAGTCGCTCCAGTGGCCTGGATTTGCCGGCATCACCTACCCTATAAATAGGGTTTGTTTTCCAGGGCAGGGAGTTAGTTTATGATCAGGGTGAAATTGTTTAAGCTATTAGAGTAAGTCTAACTTTATTATGGAAACCTTCATGTGCTCCATTTAAAATAAACACGGGGGGAACTTCCTTAGTTTAAGGTCTAAGGAGTACAGTAAAACCCAGCTAAATTATATAAACTTATTAAAATCAGTGACTTTTTTTCATAAAGTAGAGGAGAGTTATTAGAGAAAGGAAGTTAGGAGATCTTGTCCCAGCTATGCCACCACCCTGCTGTGTGATTCCCTGGACTCTGCTTCCCTACCTATAAAAACAGATAAAGTATACTTTGAGTGACCAGGCTCAATTTACGTCTGGAAAGCGACTTGAGATCCTTGCGTGAAAGGCTGTCCACTGTATTACATTAGATGGTGAGTGAAACAATGCCCTTTCCTTTAAATCTGGAATATGGAGGGAAAAAAAGAAGATTGTACAAACGTTGATACCAGTACAGCTGTTGATTTTTGGGGAGAAATAACTTCTAATATCTGACATTTGTAACTGCTGATATCTGTTTCAGATGAAAACTTATTTACAGTGTGATTTTTGAAGTTTTTCTTTTACACAATTTACTGTGTAGCTCCATTTTGTGCCATGTGTTTGTACTCCTTATCATTTCCTAGAATACTTCAACTAGAGAAATAGCTCACTTTTTTCTTGATATGTTGACAGTGTACATAATATCTTGCCAACATTTGTAAACAAGGCTAACTCTAAATTTCTGCAGCTAGAGCTTTGGTTACTTGTACCCTTTTTTTTTTTTTTTAAATCAAGCCTCAGTAAGGCCCAACCTAGTTGTGACCTGTGGGTGCTACTAGTGTGTGTGTATATATAATATATATAGATATATGAGGCTATGTCTGCACAGGGGTGCTCAGGAAAGTTCAGGTGAATCAATTAAAAATGGTAAGTTTGTGTGCTAAATTAAAGCATGTTAAATCACTACATGGGTGCTGTCATTCAGGAGTAAAGTGATCTTAGTTCACAGTAATCTAATCTTCCTCCAAGGTATGTGGACATGACCTTAAATAATAGCTGTGGTCTTGTGTGTGGTCCTACACTATGTGGGTAGAGAGGGTCATAGAAGAACCTTTTTATTAAGTAAGAAGTGCTTCTCCTTGACCAGTCCAGGGGTCACAAGTAGCTGAAATGCAAATTGGCCAAACAAATTGTACTGCAGCCACTATAGAGATGGCTATGGCAAAAATAGGCTAAAAGTGATTAAAGTTTCTCCACTTGTCTGTTTGCATTAAAATTCAAATAACAAATGCACAAATAGCCTTTTAAAATCTAGTAGTTGAATGAAACTACCAGCCTCTTTTCTAGTTCCCTGCTTTTGAAAGCTACACTAAAAGCTAGGCACTAAAGAGTGCTAGATAACTGATGAATAGATGGCAAAAATGAAACCACTGTAAAAGTAATTAAAGTAGAAGATTTCCTGCACAATAAATAGAAAGGGCTAATGCTAGTAGTGAAGGGGAAGTAGTATGTGAACACCAGCCTTCACTCCATTATAAAACCTGAAAACTATATAGAGGACTTATTGTGCCTTATTCATAAAGCTTGGCCTTGAAGGTTAAAGATGTTTTGCCCCGATTTTGTGTGTATAAAAATCGACTTTTAACTCATTAATTAGGGGAGAACTTACTGATTCAGCATACCTTTTTAGTTTATTTAAATGACTTTAATAGGAAGCTTAGGAATGTAAGTTCTCATAAATTCACATTTAGTTGTAAATAGGTTGATTTTGGAAAAAGAAATTTATTTTAATTTAAATTAAAACATCCAAATTATGCTCCTTCTTAAAAAATTGACTTGATCTACGTTGGTTTAGTTTTGGTTCACTCTGGAGAATAGATGATATCTCCATACTTAACGTTGTAACCAGAGTTCCATTACAAGGCTGCTTCCAGTGCCCTTCTAACTTCAATAGTAAAGAATCAAATATTCTCAGTAGATTTATTTTGCCAGATAATTTCCAAAGCCATTTTCAGCAGTATCTTAAATGGCTACTCCTAGAAATCTGTCAGCTTTTAAATGTGTGTCTTCCTTCTTCTAACCTCATAAATGACTGTGCCACAGTTTTAAACATGGGTGCATTTTGATGTTTGAAGTCTGCTTATTTTCAAGACTCAGCTCAAGAGCAGCAAAATGATTGTGAGGTTGCCATTCAAATTTTATGTAAATGATTTTTTTGACAGGGAAAACACATTGAGACATTTTCACATGAAAAGCTTTTTTCTGGACAGTTGATGTTTTTCAGTTCCCTCTAACTCAAAAACAAACAAACAAACAAAAAAAAAGAACATCATCAACCCACACCTGACAATCCTTCTCATTTAAACTGTGCATAGATAGAGCTTTTTAGTTTCTAATCTCAGACACAGAGCAAATTTCTAAAGAAAATAATGTTTCTTAAAGTTGGCTTTTAAAGGGTGTGTTTAAAAAAACAAAAAAACAAAAACAAAAAAAACCATTAGGCTTGTGTCCTTTTTTGCTGCATAGATATGTAAAGATGGCCTGAAAAGCTCACTTAAGGCCATGTCTAATCACAAACTTGAACCAGTATAGTGGCACCCGGGTTCAGACTTTCTTCTAACAGTTCAGAAAAGTACCTTTTGTTAATTGTACTGAAGAACAATTCCTTGCCAGTTTAGATTAGAAATGTATTACATGAATTCAGTTTAAATTCCAGAGATTCATCCAGCACAAAAGTTCGGATCTGGTTACTTGTTCTGTACTTTAGATGTCACTTTCCTTCAATGATCAGAGTTGCCCTTTGTACCTTTTGAAGATTACATAGGTGCTAGCTTGATCTGCCATGACTCAGTGAAAGGGGCTTCATGCTCAACCTCCTCCAGCCAAAGTCTGTCTCTGAACATGAAGGAACCTGGTCATCCAAGAGAGTGACAGCTTTAAATGCATTGAATTCATACATATGCTTATCAGTGGTCTATATAATCAGTGTACAGAGTTCCATTGGCACCTCCATGAATTGCTGTGCTTTGGATATCGCATTGAGATGAGATTTGGATTCTGTGGTATCAGTGCTTCCATCAGTATCCATCTAGGAGTGTTCCTTAGTCCACTTTCTGAGGAATGTCATAGTGGGGCTCTGTAGAGGCAAACTAATCCAAGAGGGAAGAGTTTACTAACCAGTTTAATGCTTGTTCTCCACAAAGCCCTGCTGACCTTCCCTCTGCTGTGTAGCTTAAATCCTGTGGTTCCTGGAGAGAGGACCTGAGAGATGGTTTAGATGGGGGAGCTAAGGGTGGCTACAGGGTAGAATGGTGGGCATGAGGAACAAATACATGTGCACTCTCATCTAGCTGGTGCTGCTTACAAGGATTCTGTGGCTGCGTGGCCCAGTACATTCATTCTGATGAGTATAAAAACATTACCATAATAAGTCTTGTTCTTTTTATATCAAAGCTATATGTAGTTTGGTCAAGTAACTTTAGAGTCCTAAGGGATGCACAGGGCAGAAGTGCTGTGAAGGTAGGTAGGGCTAGTTCATATGAAACAGGAAACAGCTTAATTTCAGGATAAATAACATAGTCTCTGATTCCAAAGGAGGACAGTTCTTAGTACTAAGGAAAAGGTACCAACACTAGCATCACTGGGGTGGGCTGAGTTAAATAATGAGAGGTTTCTCTAAAGTTGCGTTAGTCAGTCAAGATATCTAACTGAAGGAGAGTCCAGCTCTCCGGGGTTTTTATAAAATGGGCATAACTACTTCATAAGAAGAGTAGTGAAGGTCATGTTTATGCTTGTTTTTTGTACAAGTGTACTGACATGAATATAATCGCAGCTGTGAAAATCCTTGCTCTGCATGCTATACCTGCACTTGTGCAAAAAAAAAAAAAATCACTGCACAGACAGGGCCAACAGTCTAATGAGAGCTTTCTGTGTTCTGTAGCTAAAGATCACCTTGTGGCTACTCCTGGTGTGTGTGTGTGTGTGTGCGTGCGCGCGCGCGCGCGCAGAAATCCAGAACATCAGAGAGTCTCATGGTGTGCAGAGAATGGTTTTAAGGAAGACTGAATGATGGTCATGATGGGTGACTTGATAGCCTGAGTGGGAGTTAGTAATTTACTGTTCATCTGAATGTGAAGATTCAGTTAAACAAGTTGTTTTCTCTAAAAAGTGCAGTGGGGTAGAGAGCGAGAACTGTCATATTCAGTAGAATTTCTAAAATGTTCTATTGGAAAACTCTACTGGTTCTTATTTTGGTCCTTGGTGAACTTTGAGTTCAGTCTTATCTCTTTCTGGATTTTTATCTCAGCCATTTTATTTTGTTTTCCAATTAGTCTGTTCTTCAGTAAATTAATATACCGTCTGAACAGAAGAGATAACAAAATAGTCAGTTGTCTCATGTCAGTTTTCTGAGCTGATGGCTGTGGAGGATCTTGAATTTGATATACAATTACTGTTACTGGGTCTCCCTTGATGCAACTATATGTTGTTCATTATAGATTCAGAAACTCTGTGACCGTGTAGCTTCATCTACTTTATTGGATGATCGAAGGGATGCTGTACGTGCTCTCAAATCATTATCAAAGGTATGTGTTGTATGTTTTCTATAGTGCCATGAAAGTATACAGTGGCTTTTGTGGCACTCCATTTAAAAGTGTTATCTGCAGTTGGCACAATACTACTAATTTTATTTTTAATACTACTTTCTTTTTTTCTGGACAGAAATATCGCCTGGAAGTGGGGTTCCAGGCTATGGATCATCTTATCAACGTTCTCCAGACAGACCGGTAAGCACATTCTAACCTCCTCAAACTACATCCTGTAACACCCACTGTGCTGAAACGGTTTTTAAAAAAAAACAAACCAGATCTGTAATTAAAGTGACCAGAATGCTAAATTTTATTAGTAACTCTTATAGCAGAATAAACTTTGTTTGCAGTACCTGTTTATAAACATGTACATAAGATAAGGAAGTAGGAAACAAGGCCATTTAAGGATGGCAAATTATGATATCAATAAAGTAATGGTAGTACAGAAGTGTGTGTAAATATAGCAGATACTTGCTAATATTAAAATATGTAAAATTAGGGGCACAAGGAGATTATGATATAATTTGACAATTTATAGTTAGGAGTATTAAATATGAAATCAGTCAGTCTTATTTACTGGTGTACATAATTTGGTGGGTTGGTACAATGTTTGTTATATGGAACAGCATTAATTTTGACAGTGAAAGGCTTTGGAGTTATACAGCTTACTGGAGTTCAAAGTGCTGGTGTCAAAGGAAAAATGATATTCATTGGAAATTGTTCACATGTCAGAAGGAAAAAATTAGATTTATACACAGCTGCCTCGCCAGTTGATCTACATATTGCATTTGACAGCAATGTGTATAGAACTTCCTCTTGGTTGTTTGATCCACTAGCATAGAATCACTATCATGTGCTGCTTTTTCCCTTCCATTTTGGAACATATAATAAAGCAGTCTCCTACGCAACCGCACCTCCACGCACAGCTAGGATAAGAAATAATCACAAGGGTGTCCACCTTCTATGTTGCCCACACAAAGATCTTGGGCTCCCATGTGGAAGTAAGGAGGGTGGGCAGGAGAGCATCTTCTCACATCAAAACCAAGAAAAAAAGGGAATCGGATGCCAGGGCAGGTCAATAGCCTTATGAATCAAGAAAGTGGCTCCAAGGGTTGGAAGCTTCCCCTCGGAAACGTATTATACAGGGCTAGAAAACAGCAGTGGTGAGCTAGAGACTCCACTGGCCCTATTGGCATGGCTGCGGAGATATACCAGGGACAGTGGCAGGCATCTCTCCCTTTGAAACCCTCCATGTGGCCAAAGGACGGACGGATGGACAGACAGACAGTAGGAGCAGAGGGCTTGCCTTTGACTGCTACTCTATCTGGAAGTAGGCCATTCACTTTGGGAGGGCCAAGCTCTCTTAATTTATGTCCACTGTGTTGCCCAAATATGCTTCTGCTGCTGCTATCTGCAACTTAAATAGGGGAGGAAGACCATTGAAAGCCATGGGGTACCAGAGGCAAGTAACTTCTGTAATAGGCTTGTTTTAAAAAGGTTTCCCTGGTCATTGAAATCCCCTGGTCACAAGTCCTTGGAGGGGAAGAACAACCACCGCATGTATCTGAATGTTGTCTGACCTGTAGGGTAGAAACAGCTGGTACACAGGTTACTGCAGGCCAAATTCCCAGCCAGAGAGGGAGACCAGCATGATTTTACCTAGAGAGGGTAAACTTGCAGAGATCGTAAAGGGAGGAGAGCTACTGTTAGCTCTGAGTCATGACAGTTACATACAGAGGAAAGTAGAGAATATTTTAAGTCTAGAGGAGCATTGCACTTAGGTTAATTCTTAGGTTGGTTTACAGATCTGGGACTCCGCTTTCAAAGCTAACTTTTGTTTGCTGCTTGAGTTGCTGGAAGTTGGAGTCACGTAGACATAGTGATAGTCACTTGTCATGCGCAATCAGCCTGATCTGTCTTGATTTGGGCTTGTGCATTGGTAGTAGCCCTGTCTGTTCTTTCTGTGATTTAACAGGAGCCTGGTACACAAGAGCACCTTGTTAGGTGGGAATGTTACTTGTTTGGGGTAGGATGGAGTAGCAAAATGGGGAATAACTTGCTGGCTTTTAGCGAAGGGCCTTGGATCCCAGACCTCCATGAATAAAAAAATGCTATGGGGATGGGCTTTCCCTTGGAAGGGATTATGCAGGAGTGGCAAGCAACAAGGAAGGTTCGATGAAGACTAGAGAAGCCCCAGGATGGAGAAGAGGGTGGCCAGTTCAGAGTACATTTCTATCTGTAGAATTCATATTTCTAAATCTGTGCTTGTTCTGGGAAAGGTGTCTTTTGCCAACTTATTTTAATGAACCTGCACATGGGAATGTTAATAACAATTTCTAACATTTCCAGAATTATTGAAGTGGCTTTCTGTTAGTCCTTTTGGGATGTCTAATATCTGCTTAAAAGCAGTTGAAGCAACTTCAGTTTGAAAGGAATGATTAGCCAACTCATTATTAAGGTCTAGTGTGAAAGTCACTTTGGTTGACAGTCTTTGTGATGTAACATAACAGAATAGTATGTTGTTATCCCTGCATGCTGAGAAATACCTCTCCTGCCACTCGGATAACCTTTGAGCAAAAAGAGAGAGAGTTAAACTTCCAGCATGCTACTCTTTATTTAAGTGTGTGAAACTTTTTTCATGTTGATGGAAATAATGATTTGTAAAGGAGGTGAGCATGTGTAGTGCATGAGCATCTTTCCTCTTAAGCACCCTTTGGCACTCACTTTATTCCCATCTAGCCAGTGCTAGGGAGTGGCATATGTAGCTACAAAAATTGGTCCTAGTAGGAAAAAGAAGCTATATTGGTTTGTGTGGCCATTTGTTATTGGATGAGTTGCATTTCCTCTACAGTTCTCCTGTCCAAGTATGATCTTCCTCTTCTCCGATCTGAGTTGCTTCTTCCAGCTTCTAGACTTCTTTATTCCAGGCCAGAAATTTTCTCTTCTGTATGTCAAGTAAACGTATTGTTCCACTCTTCCTACAGTCTCCCTGTAGATTCAACATGTTGTTTTCTGTGGCTTCCCACATGCTCAGTTTCCTGACTGTCTGCAATACAACATTTCATTTTGTTCTACAGAAAATTGATTTCTTGACCTAACGCTGCAGCTACACATGATCAAAAGTTCTGCTGTCCTAGATCTCAGCAGCACTGTAAGGTCAGCACTTAGGGTCTGCAAAACCAGGCTTTTCTAAAAACCCACGTCAGTAGATGTTTCCGTGGTTTTAACTTAAATGGAAACAGCGTTCTGTTGGTATAATGTTGTTCTGCTTGATCTCCAATCTACACATGAGCATTTGTCTGAGAATCTGAAAGTGACATTGATTGGGAATTGGCTGTAAATAAAACAGAGCTGGTTATTTTATGTTTACTCTGGAAGCTGAATGCAGTGCAGATGTAAACATAAATGGTGAGAAGTAAATTTGATTTTAAAAATTCCTTTAGTTTTACTTAAGTAGACAGTAAGATAGCTAACTAAAACTAATACCACACATTTGGTTCTTCAAAAAATCAAAACAAAACACTAAACTTGACAGGGCTAATGTTACTGTGAATACATCTAGAAGTTAATGGTACACAAGTAGGGGCAGACTAGTCAAATACTATTTGTTGAGCAACTACTAATTTAAGACACCAGCTCCAGCCATGTAAATAACTACAATTCAGAATTGTTATGTAGTCAACATTAAAGTTTTCCTGAAAGACGAGATCCCTTCATCTTAAGAACTTCAGTTTGGTTCTCCTTTCTGCTTTTAATATTTGTCACTGGGAACAAAGTGTACTTCTATCTTCCTACATCCGCTGAGCTGACACAGCAGAAGTATGCAGTGTAGCTTTAGCTTTGTTGGTCCATGATATTAGAGACCATGGTAATATTTAACATCATCACATCTTTCAAAGGGGACTGGTCTAGTGTCTAATTCGGGTTAGGTCTTATTCTTGTCCTGGCTACTTGTTACCCTGGCTTTAGGAAAAAATAAGTTAACATGCTGGGAAATTTCAGAAAGGTTTTAAGATGCTCTGGGAGTGCTTCTGCTCCAGACACTTATGCTCCACAATAACTTGTAAGATCTTGGTACACTGATCTGATTCCTTGATACAAAGCTCCATCTTCACAAAAATGATGGGAGAAATGACGCATTGGGTAGCTTCTGCCAGTTCTCTTTACTGCTGTAATGCCATGTTTCTTGAATTGGAATTCACCAGAAGCTCCAGGGGAAAAAAGTAATATTTTATATCTTGATTAATAATTTCCACTACCCAACAAAGGCTGGGCAGTTTCAGTGTGTATAGAATAATCAGTAAAGTAGATACTTGTGTTTTTTGCAAAATGCTAAATGGAGAGAAATCAACAAACAGCAAAAAGAAATACTTTGCATCTGCCCTCATGTTAAGATATGCACTTAAAGAAATGAAAGATCTGTTAGGAAGAGGCCAGACTTCCTTGTATCTGAGGGGAGAAATAGCAAAATTTGAGAATTCCTGCTGTAATGGAAACAAGTAATCTAACACTGACTCAAGTAGGTAGTGCTGTACTTGAGTCATTTTGATCTGCTGTCAGATATAGAATTGTCATGTCACTTCAGATGAAAAATTAAACGGTAGAACTTGTAGTTTAACACCTGTTTTAATTTTTTTATGATTAAGGGAACTAAACTAACAATAAAGATGAACTACAAAACTTAAAATCTGTACAATCCAGAAATTTAGGATTGTGCTGAGTAAAACAAATTGACTAAGAGCTTTTCAGCACTTGCTTAGTTAACTTTTTTAGTTAATCTGGCTATGGGGGGGGAAGTGGCTTCCCTCTAATACTGATTATATTTCTGAAATTTGCAGTACTTTTTATATCATTTATGGCACATGAGCCTAGTAAGAGAAAAAACCTGAAATGCACATAACACATGAATGGTGAGAGAAAGGGACATTATCCCTGTAGATAGGTGCCAATACTATTAACTGGTTTTTAAAAAAACAACAAAAACTTTAATCAGTAGAAGGCATCTTCACGGAATGAAGATGGCAGCAGTGGAAAGATGGCAATTCAGAAATCTAAAATGAAAGAGTAAATTAAAGTTGTCATGGTATGTGTTAGCCTTCTTCCATACTTTTAGTATGCGAGTCTTGGAATGGAGTTCAGATAGGACTGATTTTAATATACTGTTCCCCTGCTGCACTGCCAAGTCACTTTGTGAGCTGACTAAATTTCTCACTGATTTATTCTGTTTCTAATATCACCAATCCGTGATTTGAATCTGTGTGTAAATGAAGATCTTGTGAGGTAGCTCAGGATTCTTGGTCTCCATGATGACAATGGGCCTATTCCAAGTCGTTACTGATGCAACTCATACAGCTGGATACTCTGTGGATCTGGTCTTTTGGACTGGGATTGGAGGTTAGGCAATTGGATCTTAAAACCTCTGTTGTAGACATCCTGTGCTTTGGGTTGGGGTTCATCTCTCCTGTTGGGCTAAGGCTCCTGTTTTGATTGTCAATCTTCAAAGATTAATAGAACCAGAAAGGTTCCAGAGAGCACATTTTGATAGTCTGGAGGACAAAAGAGCTATATCATGTCCTGGCTCCATTGATGAGGGGCGTCTGTAGGCATTAGTTTTCCAGCTTCAGTCTCACAGGTCACACTGGTTTACGGATGACCTGCAACGCACAAAGTGAGAGGTTAAGACAGCTAGAGCTGTGGTGATAGAAATCTTGTGCTAAGGCTGAATGCTTGCAGCATAAGAACTTATAAATCTCTTCTGTATGGAAGGAAAACATTGATTTTCCTCCACCGTGGCATCTGCTAAATCTCAGACAGCAGTTGAGTTTCTGTTGGTGACATAGTAAATTTGGGCTGTCTCAGCTCAGTAGCTGGTCTGAATCCCTCCTGTGGTGAGGAGTTTGCTTGTGATGTGTACAAGGTTGATCAGCCATAGGATGGACTTTCTGCTTCCATGGTGGCAGAGCAAAATTTTACAGGAACAAGGGTACCTTTCTTCTCTGGTAAAGTTTCAGCTGGTGATGATTGTGATACTACCTGGGGTTGCGAGGCACCTCACCATTGCCTGCCCTTGGCATGGACTAGTCTTATCTGCCCCTGCTATGGATCAGCTCCCTGAAATTAACAGCCTCTGGCAGCACAATCACTGCCTTTCAAGCCTCCACAAACCTTGCTCCTCTGTACCAATAATGACAGGCACACACCAACTCCTGGATACTCTGTGTTCCCTGCCCTATCTGTCTCCTTATCCACTGGACACTTTACAGAATTAAGAGGTCTGCTGTTGCCAAAAGAACAGAACACAGCAGCTTGTAAGATTCAATTCAGGACCTGGACATTGCTTAACACTACAGCACTTAGGTATTTTTATAGCAAAAACAAGAATGAGCTCATCATTAAGATTAGAGATTCAAGTAATAGTGAGTAAGATTATTGGAAACAAATGGCCACATATAAAACAAGATCATAACACTCCTTTTAGAGACTAAACTTAACTAACAGGTAACCTCCTGTCTAAAAAAGTGTATCTCACCCGAAGTTCTCCAGTGTTTTCAACCAAGCCTGGTTGTGACCTCTTTCTCATGAAGGAAAACCACTGTCCTTTTTATTCCTCAGTAAAGGGTGCCCAGGTGTCCCCCTTGTTCCCGCTGCCCCAAAATATACTCCAGCAGACTTTTGATTTGCACCTCCAAGATAAGGTCTTCTTCCTCTGCTGTGTGTCTTTCATTCTGAAATTTTCTTAGTCCTTCATATACATTCAGTTCAGAGTGACTGATGATAATGAACAAGACAATACTCAATTTACATGTAAACAGGTAGATGGATAGACATCTCCTGTCTGACAGAACCTGTTTTTCTCCTTTGTTGGTGATTCATACCTTGGTACAGACTTTAAGAACATACTTTGTGAGTGTGTGACTCCTTACCTGGTATCCGTACATACATTTCACAGTAATATTGATAACCAGTGTGACACCAGCTTTCCTTTGAGCACTCATGCAACATTCATTGGTAAATCAGAATGTACATACCAGTGATCCATCTACACCTGCTTGCCAGTTGACATTAAGAGGTGCTTGGGTCACGGTGATCAATGAGGTATTGGAGGTGTTGAGATAACTTTATCTCATATCCTTCCTGGCTGGTAAAGACCAGTGAGGAAGCACTGCGTCCATTGCTTGTGGAGATTGAGAGGCACTGACAGAGGGCAGACTGTCTATTGATTTGAAGGAAGCATTAATGTGGCCTTGGTTGAAGAAGTCACTGCTTGATTCTGTTAATCTAGCTAATTATCAACAAGTGTCACATTTTTGTCGTCTTGAGTAAGATCATGGAGAAGGCTGAGGTGAGACAATTCTCATGATATCTAGATGCCTTTAGCCTAATCAGTCTGGTTATAGGCTTTGGCACAGAGACTGCATGGGATTTGTCTGTTGATCTCCTCCTGGGTCTTTCGTTGGACTAGGACAGTGCACTTCAGTGCTTCAGCCAACGTCTAGTTGAGATTAGGGCCTGGATGAAAGTGAGCTGGCGAAGATCAATCCAGACAAGATTGAGGTATGTTGGGGGAAGCAACCGGAGAGCGTGTCCGCCATTGATTACATGGGCTGTAAGTAGTGGGGTTATTTTAAACCTTGTAGCTACTGTTTGGCAATTATTTTACAGCAGCGACTCAGTCAGCTTTTTACCTTCTCTAACTGGTTAGGAGTTTGCTGCCTTTTCTTTCTTATATGTTCTTTGCTACATGATTTTGTTTCCTCAAGATTAGATTATTGCAATGCTGCTTACATGGGTCTACAGTTTAACAAAGCCATTCAGAGACCGAAGCTGGTGCAGAAGTTTATTGAGAAGGGCATGTTGCTGGTAGCCTGTGACACTATTGCTCTGGGATCTGTGTTGGTTTCCCATTGCTCTCACAGTAGAGTTCAAGGCGTTGGTTATGATGTATAAAGCCCTAAATGACCTGAGACAGTTTTATTGGAGGGATTGCCTCTTATTCTGTGCCATGCTGCCGCAGCAGTGGTCGCCAGGAGTACTCTAGGTGGATCACCCTTATAACAGAGGATGTTGGCAGGATGTTTCATGTGAGCATTCTGAGAATCCTGTGACATCATAACCTCCATTTACTACAGTTGTCACAGCTAATATGTCTGACTGCAGTAGGAAAGCAATAATATAAAGCAGAAAATGTAAGAAAAAAGTGGAAATAAGTCATTAAAGAAAAGTTACTTCTGTTCACAGTTCAGATTCTGAAATAATTGGCTATGCTTTGGACACACTCTACAACATAATATCCAATGATCTAGAAGAGGAGGAACAAGGTAAGCTGCAGTAGTAACGGTTGTAGTCCCCTCCTGAAGTTACATTTAACTTTCATGTTTACTCTATAATGATTTGTATTCAAATTATAAAAATGTAATGGTATGCAGTTTACTCAACACTGCTCCTTTAATGGGACATATCTTACAATAGTAGTACTACGATCATTTGTGTGAACATAAGGAATGTTGATTGAGAGTAGCTTGCATTGTAGTAACCTCAAATCCTTTAACCCATTTCCTCCTGTAGATAATAAGTATCTGTTTCAGTGGGGATTGTGCCTGTAGTTTCATACCAAAATAATCCTTTTGTGGAAGATTGTTGCATCTGACAATAGACTTAAAATTGTGTTTGAAGATTAATCAATATTTGTTACTTAAAGCGAACACTGAGATGAGTGGCTCTGATCAAATGGTACACTTTTTTTTTTGCTCACTTACCAATGACTATTCCTTAGAAAACATGGATTCCTTAAAAGATAAAAGTGGCTGTGCATGAGTGTGAAAATATTTTGATTGCCAGCCATGCAATGACTGTTAATTTAGGGTGGAAATAATCAAAATAAAACAACCCAACAAACACCTCGTCCCCTCCTGCCTTAATATTTCCACATCTGACTAAAAGCGTAATACATTTGATCTTGGGACTTAATATTTTTAGTTGCTCATTGTTATTACAGCTTTTTAAAAGAAAATGGTAACAAATGGATTAAATAAGAGGATTAGGCTTCACAACGAGGGTTCCTAGTTCCAAGTTAAATGATAAAATCACAAAACAAATTTAAAATAAGAGTATTTGGTTGATTGTTACAGGCCTTCGAAGGCTTTTTCTTGAATTGTAGCTAAAATTGACAGTCTTGAAAAATGACCCTTAAATAGCCTAAAATAAACACAAAAACTTCAGTGAATCATAATTAAGATTTGGGAAAAAGGTGTTCTTCACATCAAGGATTGTATATTGGGATTTGCTCACTCTTGCTATTAATCGGTAACGGCTGGGGAAATTCCTGCTGCTTAGAATGGAGTAAAACTGCTGTCTAGTCAAGTGACAATCTCAGGTTTAAGGCTGGTGGGCAGAGTGAGGTATTTGGGCACAGCAGCAATGAGGTGTCAGATAGGAGGGGGACAGGCCTAGCTCCTGTTGGCCCTGTACATAATGGCTGCACTTCTCAGCATGCCTGAGGCTGAGCCTCACTCTTTGAGCCTTCTGTTGCACTCTAATAACCAGTTTGTGGTAACTAAGAAATGGTGTGATTAGGTCTGGACTTCTTGGCTACAACCAAGTAATTCATAGGCAGCTACCTCTGCCAGAAAGGCATGCTGCAATTTAATTTCACAAATGAGCCAGAGTGACTGGTGCAGTGACTACAATTTTGCTGCTGCAACACACAACTTGAATTGGATTTTCCAGGGGACTGCATTTCTCCTTTGTTTTTGTTACTGCCTTTTGCAGTTAATCAGAAAACCAGTCCTTAGCTATCCTATTAGTTGAAACAGTCTAATCTACAGACCCACGTACATATGAACTGTTGGCTTTAAAAATAAAAGTGTCAAGCACATCAAATCACTTATTGCCGTTTTGAGATTTTAAAGAAAACATCACCCTGAATCAGCAAAAGGTCTTGAAAGCCAAGGGAAAACATGGACAAAACATATGCACCAGAGTACACTTAGGAAAATGAGTCCAAGAGCATTGCAAGTAACCAGACAGCATTAACCACCTGGCTTTTATTTCAGTTCTATGTAGCCCTGTGCTATGCTGCTGGATTTTTTTACTTTTGTACTTGAAAAGCTGATATTGCCAACTACGTTGATTTTTTTGAGGAGGAAGAGTAGAACAGTTCCTTACACGAATTCTCCAAAAGTTTGAGCAATGAATAACAGAAGAGAGGTCTTGATGGAAAGTAGGTGTAGGTCAACCAATACATATAATTTAATGTAATGTCAAAATATTGGTAGAAATGGAAATGTGTTCAAGCACTTTCCTAGACTTCATTGTGCCTTCCTTTGCATTGCTGAGTGAGACTTGCAGCCTGAAATGCTCAAGGAAACTAACAAGATATAAGCGAATCTTGCTTCAGATGTAATCCTTATTGTTTCCATTTCCTTCTCATCCATGTTCCCACAGGTTCATTCAGTTGTCTGTTCTTGTTCAGTCTCCTTTATCGAAGGCACAGGCATCTCTAGTAAAATCTGTTGCTATAATTTGGTTGGCAGGAGTTACTGAACAAATAGGCAGCACTGGTGCATGCAGTTTTTGGCAATGGCCTTGATAGAATACTCCCCAAAAGACCCAGGCTCTGACATAAGAACACTATGCTGGACCAGTATGACGTGTTTGATCAGAAGAATTGCAAGAATACAAGGTTGTCTTGTTCTGCCACTTCCATGACAATTAAAGTAATAAAGTAACAATGGTGGCAGAATTCCAAGATGGCTGCCCTTGAAATCCAGGCTTATACTATTATTAGTTCTGCTGTTCAACAGTACTATGTGGAAAACTGTTTTACTTGTGAACCTTTCTCTTCTCTTTTGTCTACCTTTTACAGATGATTCTGAAGGTAAAAACCTCAATTTATATAGCATGCTGCTTTTATTAGTCATAGTTGCTAATCACAAGTTACTTTTCACCTTAACTCTCTTCACTGTTAAAAAGGACACTGTAAGATATCTTTATAATCCTTATTGAATTTGTTCATATTCGTCTCTCAAATTTAAAACTCAATTTCGTTCTTTTTTTTGCTACCTGAGATGTTTTCTCTCCCCCCCCATTATGCTCATGTGTTGATAATATTGTGGGCCTGTTATTTTGCCCCATGATTCTAAGTGGCTTTATTGGCATTCCAACCCTAAAAACTTCTTGGTTAATTATTTATTTAAAGTGAATACAAGAGCTCAGCATGAGATTTTGGTGAGCAGGTATAGACACATAGCATTCTTGTGTCTAGAAGGTTAACTGAAACTGTTATACAGAACAAAAGTCAAACTTTGAACCCTCCAGCCTTCACGGTGTCCCTTTTAAGTACTACGTGTTAAGAATATGTCATTATTTTCCTTTCATGGATCTAGTTGCCCACTTATGCACTTGTTTGTCCCTCATCTGTTAATCTGTCATAGTTCTGGAATGCATTTAGTGTGTTTTAACAAGTCAGCTAAGACTGGTCATTTGAAAAGCAGTATTTGTTACTGAAACATGTAAAACTAATCTTCATAAACAGAAACATATATGCAGAACTTGAGTATGACTTCACATAATAACCAGTCTAAAGCACATGCAATGATGTGATTGCCGCGTGCGTGCGTGAAACGAAAGTTGAAGTAGTATCTTTTGATGCATTACCTGTTTGTTTTTCTTAATGCCCACTCTAGCTTTCCCTTCATTCTAACTATGTTTAATTTTTCTGATTTTCTTTTTCTATATTTCCTTTACTATCAAATGGTTTTAGGTTTTTTCTGACGATTTATATTTAATTTGGCCCTTCCATATGATAGTCTAGGACATATTGATTGGGAACAAAATTATTTGAGTAAGTAGATGCCTCAGCACAGTGGTAAAAGGAAATGGATGTAAAATTTACCATGCAGAACTCTCTTGAGCATTAAGACACTAGAACTTAATGGGAGAGCTAGTGCATGTGTTAATGTGAGTCTGCTAGTCACCAAACCTTTTTTCTGAAAGCTGTGGGTGAACTGGAAGTTGTAAAGTTTTGCTACCCCCTTTGTAGTCTGAGAACATTGTATCACGTTCACATGGGTTCAGCTATAGATTTCCTGATTTTTGTGAATTCATGTATGCACATTCTTTTTCGTTGTTATCAAAATGGAAAGAAAGCTGACAACTTCCTAGACTAAAATCTCAAACAGAACAGTTAACCTTAGATGACCCTAATTTTTCCAAATCAGTGCCACCAAAATGATTGGTTCACGGAAGGAATAAATGTAACTTGTATATATTAGAATAATGATGATTGGCAATCCATGATAGAAATGATCAATTTAAAACTTTATCAACTATTTATAATGGAACAGCATAACAAATTGAGTTAGACTCTAAAGGGTGCTTCAGTGGTTGAACAAATGCTGACTTTTGTGACCTTTGAAGAAAAGATCAAATATAAACATCTTTCCCTTGTTCTACCACTGTCCAAATTGTGTACCAAAAACTCAAGTTTGTGAGCAGTTTGTCACCTTGCTACAAGTCTCTAAATTATGAAGGCATCAGCATTAACTCCATAATTAAGTCTGTATGGAGACTTGCAATTAAAACAGAACTAAAATACTTTCGTTTTGCAAATAATTTACCTGATTTGGTCATCCAAATTTGGCCGAATAATTCAGTAGCTTCGTGGAGTGTTTTCTGTGTAACGTGTTTTGTAAAATCTTTGGTAACGTTTGCAGATGAAGCATGTAAAACTGCTCCTTTCAGAATAATGCTGTGTGTTGCTTATGTTACTTTGAGCTTCTCTAATTTAACCCCAGTAATCCACAAATTCTTCTTGAGCTAATTGATGACACCTTGGGTGTGGATCACTTTTGAAACGTTAAAATTAAACGCTTATAAAATTCTTCATATTTGGGATAACAGTGGAGTTCTACAAAGGTTAGCTGACAGAACTACTGTGTGTTAGTTGCTTCTGTTAACTAGAGCAACCATGCTGAGTCACTAGTTATGCTCTGCGTAGACACTTGGGAAGGTAAGTAGGGCGACATGGAGCCTGGCAGTATGCTAGCCGGGAGAGATGTGGCTCATGTCATGTGGGAGTGGGGCAGCACAGAGAGTGAGTATGGCTTGGTGGGGGGGACGACACGAGAGGTTAAGTGAGGCTTTAGGGGAAGAAGGGCATTTTAGCAGCAGGGTTCAGGTGGGTTGGGAAGGAGAGAGGCTTGTATCCAGGAGAGGAGGTGAGTGACTGAGCTGAGGTTGGTGCTTGAAAGGTTCCCTGAGTGTTACTGCTTCACTGAGCAGATGAGCCCTTCGAGTGCTGATGAATATATAGACCTTAGGCTCGCTCTCCACTGATCCTTTCCCCCCTGGCCACAGGGCCTCTGCATACAGCCCAACTAAAATGTTGCTGTTTCTCCACCCACCCCAGCCTCCTGCCCTGATCATCCACCCGCTAGCTCATCCCTTGGCTCCTCTCCCTTGGTTATTTGGATGAGCCATGAGGCATCTTCATGGGAAGCACAAGGGCATGCGGGAGTGTGGATGGGAGAGCATGGGCGGGAGATGGGGTTTACACTAAATCCGGAAGAGGTGGAAGCAGCAGCGGGTAAAGGAGCTTTGCTCTGAATCCCCTGCTTGTCAGAGTGCCACTTCTCTGAGTGGAGTATCTCTTCCATCCACCTCATGCACAGCCTGAGTTTCCTTTCATTCCCCCCCCCCCACCCTACTCTCTCCTGTTTCCTTCACCCTGTTCACTACACTGTGCTCTTAGAGTATTAATGTGCTGTGACTAGACGGGGGAATTTCTAGCTCAGACTCCGTTCAGGTTGTTAGAATGCGTTGTCTACCACCGGATTCTGTAAAAAGGAATGAAACGAGCAGTTACGGTAGTCATCCCCTTCTCTGCCCTCCATGCAGCAGTTTTTTCTCACCCTCATTGGCCACCTTGGACAAAATGGAAAAATAAGTCTTAATTCTTACCATAAACAAAATAAACCAATGTGTGCCCACAATAAGCAGACTTCAGTTTTGCAATTTACACATACCTAAGCGTGGAAAAATCACTTACCTGAATCACCCATTCACATATCTGTTAGAAATGTTTGAGAATGTATCTGTGTAGTCACCATTAGCAGTCTGGCACCACGCTGCGGTTACACACCAGGTCAACATAACAGAACTGCTTTTGATCTATTTATTAAAGCTATGTCAAACCGGATGTTATTACCAAAGCATGTAACCAACACCTGTGCTGTTAGCTCAGGGGTTCCTGTTAATTGTTCAGGATCAAGGTGGTGATACGTGGGTTGTGGGACTTGGAAGGGAGGTAGCTGAAGCTATAGGGGGAACTGATCACTGCAGTGAAACACTTAACTGCTTATTTCTTTGGGTTTTATGTGGATGATGCAGTCTAGCAACCAATAACTCCAAAAGTAACTTTTCAAATTACTACATTTGATGTGCACACAGGACTCCAGACATTTTTTTCAGTTATTGGAATTGGTTTCTTAGTAGATCATATTATGTAGCTTTGAGTCAAGTTCAGTTACTCTTTCTGGGTTGGACAAGTGTTAAGTTTTTCTCACATGATGTAGGTCAAGGAAAACTAACACAAAGATTTCTCCCCTGGCAACTCTCTTCCCCACTGCACTTTTAATTGGGACAGGTAGAGTGAATGCAACTTAGGAAGCTACACTTTGATTCAATATATTTTTAAGAATCCGTGATTTAGTAATTAGCCTGGGATTGCTTACCAATGAGTACATGCGGAATGTGTTCCGTCGGCGTCAGATACAAAACACAGCACTTGCTTCTAATGCCTGTAAAAGGAAGGAACACTCGTATTCCTAGCTTAGATACTACTAATTGCTGGCTGTTTCATTAAGACAGTATAGCTATAGAAAAATGCAGGTTTTGTTTCTGACCTTCGGAGAGTCCAGCTACTCAGAGTAGTGCACTAAATGCCCCAATTAGAAGAGGTAAGAGAGACACTGTCATAATACTTAGCCAGATCAGATCCCAACTTTCCAGCTTCTGCTTCTTGTAATGGCTAAATATGCACGTAGTGGTGCATCTGCTGCAGAGCTCCTGCTATCGACTGGAAGCAGCTGAGGGGGTAATAGTAAAACCTTCCTTTATCTTTACTATGTTTTGTATATAGCATGACTCTGCATGCCTTGTGCATTGTCTGCAGTGGGACTTTCCACATGGTGAATGTGGTGATAGCTGCATAGTGCATGTTGAACCATTACATGGAGCAGGAAGGAGAAAGTATCATAAGGATTTGATGGGGTGGTCAGGCTCAGGGCTTCTGCCCCACAGGAGGCACCTGCTAGGACTCAGCTTCTGCCCCGTGGCACGTGCCTGCTGGGGCTTCAGCGCTACAGGGAGGGGGCGTCTCAGGGCTTCTGCCCCATGAGGCACCTGCCAGGGCCCAGGGCTTCAGCAGATGCACCCTGCAGGGCAGTAGCCCCAAGTCCTGGCAGGCATGCCCCACAGGGCAGAAACCCTGAGCCCCACCACGGGGCTGATGCCCAAAGGCCCGGCAGGTGTGCCCCGGCTCTCAGACTTCTGAAGATTGTTGTATACAGCTCAGAGAATCAGTAAGTTTGGCCACCCTTGTTCTATCAAATATCCCGTGATTATCCAGAGCCCTTATTTAAACTTAGTTGTTGCTTTTCCATCGTGTCTGGATGATGATTGGGGGGTTGTCCAGCATGGGAAAATATACACAGGATGCAACCATATTCATGATACCTGTCATGCTGTTATAATAACTCTTGGTTTCATCATTGGTACTTCTCTAGTCTGTCCAACCTGAACATCTTAAATAACATATATAAAATTAACTACTTGCGTAAAATTTAAATAATTCTAACCCAAAGGCTAGGTAACAGGATGACAGTGAATTGCCGTTATGAAATTAGTTCAAATCAAGATCTGAGGATGTTTTTTGCCATATATACATCTTAAAACTAATATCCCTTTTTTTGATGCTTCTGAGTTCTCATCACTGAAACAAATTCTTTTTCGAGAGTAAATAAGCTACTTGAACATCCAGCTTTAGATGATTTTGTTCCTAAACTAAAAGCCTTGAAGGAGGGAGCAGTAAATCTTTCTCTTTGAGGAAGGTATTGAATGATCTTTGTGACACACTTGTTCAACTATGCACTTCAGTGCAACTGCATACAAACACTGAATCACCAAGGCGACTTTCTGTACTTCGTTTGAAAAGGAATGTGTTCTCTGCTCTGTAAGAGCTGTTTCATCACTTGGGAGCTTGCTTGCATTTTGAGTATGTGGTCCTGCAGGTGACAAATGTGACTCTGAGCGGACATGACTGAGGAAAACAGAATTTCTTGTAAACTGAACAATTAAAAATAGTCTATATTTTATTAATTTTTGATTTGGGACCTGATCTGAGTCCTGTTAAAGTCAGAGGCAAGATACTATCATCTTCCGTGGAAGCTGAATCAGACTTCTACTTTGTGAATTTATGGTTTTCCACTATTAAAATGAATTAGCTCCTCATTTACAGTTCTGACTTTGGGATAGAAAAAACTCAGCTTCTCTTTCATGTTTAAACCAGTATAAAAATTATTTTTGGCGCACAGATTTGAGTAATGATTACTGTGAAAACAAGATATCTTTATTATTCAAGATGGCAGTAAAGATTCTTTGAACCTTGACTCGTAAGTGCCTTATATGGGCTACGTGCGTTTTCTGCAACCTCTTAAAAGAAGTTCTGTAGTTATTTTAATGTTGCAGTGTAACATTCTTCTTGAATATTACAGAAGAAAATTCACAAAAACAGGTTGATGATCTGGGAAGGCAGTTTACGGAAATCTTCATTAAACAGCAAGAAAACATCACTCTCCTGTTGACTTTCCTAGAGGTGAGTAGTGGTATGGCAATTTGAATATTGAAGAAACGTTAAATTGAGTGCTTAATTCTGTGCTGCTTCATGGGTGAAGCCATACCTCTTGCCTCTCTGGTATAGTACAAATTAAACTTGAAGCAGTCCAGGAAAAACTTTGCTGAATAAGGTGACCTTTTGGCAAAATCACTCTTGCAGAATGAAGAGGGAGACATCTCACGATAGGATAGGTGAGAGTGCTGCCATTTAGAAGCTGAACAGCAGTATATATGGTTAGAGTATTGAACTAGAGTAGAAAAGTGCACTTCTGCCACAAAGGACAAGTGCTCTCTTCCACACTGAGCTAATTTTTTCAGCGCAGGTTAAGTGAGCGCAAATGAAGCCTGTCACAAAATGAAAATGAGATGTTACTATGAATCCAATTCTCTTAAATAGGCAAGATGAAGACTTTCTAGGCAGCCCTTTGCACCAATCAAAACATACATGCTGTTAGTCTTACGAGTCAATGATCTGATGTTCGTTTTAGCTTGTTTTCCATTGTCTTTCAGAGGACTGCTTCTAGTTACTTGCATAGTTAGAAAGGTAGCTGAATTTTCTTTTTTTTACAGTTAAGCTTTGCAAAAACGGATTTAAAACACTCAATCTACTTAATTAAATATAATAATGTTTTTGTATTTTGTCATTGTGTATACTTGCAGGGGGAAAAACCCACAAAACTAGCCATCTTTCCTGTAGAATACTGAAAGTTAATGCCTTTCATCAAGCTTTCACTTATGTACAATTGTCAATATATTTGAATCTAAATCTTAATAGCTGAAGTTTAGCCTCAGAGTAAGCAGACACACAAATTGAGAGAAGGACTTTGTGAACAGTTAATGGCATGACACATGGTAGTAATACTCTGTAGAATCAAGCACTTCTTTCCAGTGAGAGATTCACTGTAGTATGTAGTTAAAATTAAACCACTAAAATTGTACTTCTAAGGTTTACAACTAAGTTGTTGAAAAATCTGATAAAATGGAACCTTGTCCTAAGCCTCATTATTTGACTTGATATAATTGTGTTTACGAGGGAAGTGATTATTTCCCTCTATTCGGCATTGGTGAGGCTGCATTTGGAGTATTGTGTCCAGTTTTGGGCTCCCCACTACAAAAAGGATGTGGACAAGTTGGAGAGAGTCCAGTGGAGGGCAACAAAAATGGTTAGGGGGCTGGAGCACAACACTTATGAGGAGAGGCTGAGGGAACTAGGTTTGTTTAGTCTGCAAAAAAGGAGGAGGATTTGATAGCAGCCTTTAACTACCTGAAAGGGGGTTTCTTTTCTCAGTAGTGGCAGATGACAGAACAAGGAACAATGGTCTCAAGTTGTAGTGGGGGAGGTCTAGGTTGGACATTAGGGAAAAGTTTTTCACTAGGAGGGTGGTGAAGCATTGGAATGGGTTACCAAGGGAGGTGGTGGCATCTCCATCTTTAGAAGTTTTTAAGCTGCGGCTCGACAAAGCCCTGGCTTGAATGATTTAGCTGAGGTTAGTCCTGCTTTGAGCAGGGGGTTGCTGCTGTGTGTCAGTGAGGGCACTTCAGAAATATTGAAGTAATGCCTTGATATACGTACTTCCGTTGGATAGTAACATACTCAACAAGTTGACGCCAGTAATTTAACCATCTGCCCCTCAGAGCTAGAAAACCAGGGGAGTAAGCAGGAATGTGAATAGCTGGATTTGATTTATAAATAGGGTTGGCCAAGATTTTTCAAGATGGACCTTGGGCGCCCTTCTTGAGAGACCTTGCAGAGGCCTGGTTTTTTGAAGGTGGTGGGTACCTCATATCTTTGGTGCTCCAAATCATTGGTCATAGGAAAAATAGGTTCATTGCGCATCTGGCGAACTATCATTATCCATTATTAATAATAAAAACTGAACATTGGTAGCTTGTCTGTATTCACCTTTTAAAACAGTCTGATCAGATATCATCAGCCCTTATACGCTGTGCATTTGTACAGATGAATGCTAGACTAGTACTAATTTGTGCTAGAGATTAGTACAATTTACGAGACATTTTAAATCCATCCATATATAGCTGGTAGTCATGGAACTCCCTCTCTAGTTTTGGTCCATTTCTTATGCCAGCAGTTGAACGCCAGATCTCTTCTTGTATGTGCTTCAATTATATAATCTAAGTGGTCATAATCCTTTCAGATAGGCAGACTGAAACTATGTAGCAGCTACAGATGAATTGATACCTTCCCAACATTTTATCAGTCAGATTTTTATAGTGAAAACTAGAGAAAATGATCATTTTGCTTAAAAGAGATCTTCAAAGGTGGTCTAAAATAGATTGGGCAGCTTCAGGGCATGGTAAGGGGATAGAAAATCTTAATTTAGGTCACTGGCTCAAGCACAATCCAGGCTGTTTCACAGTCATTGTTCTCTCATGGCTTTTTGTTGTCTTGTAAGATAAGAGTTGGTGACCTCAGTCCCGTACTGAATGGCTTAGTGGCCATTCAGAGTTGCTGAAACTAACTTATATACAAAGAATTTAAAAATAATCAGAAATGCTTTGATTAGCCCGGGAGAGGTAGGAAGTGTTTCATGTTACTCAAAAGTCTTCTGGGAAAAAGTCCATCCTTCCTCCAGTCTCACTGGCTCCTACTCAGTGTGACTCCACAGGATGCTCTGCTAGTGATGCCAAATCCATTTTAAAAAAAAACTCCTTGGGTACAAAAGTTTCAGAAACTCTAGTCTGTTTAAGGAGATGGTGGAAATTCCTACTTTGAAGACCAGTTTCCATGCTCTATGGGACTCTGTGTTGGGCATGACATCAGCAGAGAGGATGCTGGGACAGTACACTAAATGGGGGCTGACGATTATCCAGAGTGAAGGAGAATGCATTTAGCATGACCTGGGGGGAATTTTTTTTTTCCCCAAAAAGCCAAGGCCTTGTCTAAACGAAAGTGGCCCTAGTTTAACTCAAGATGTGCGTTAAAAATATGTATGTATGTTACATTAGTACAAACCCCCTTATGGACGCTCTTTGGTTTACTTTAAATCAGTTATGAATTATTTAAACTAAACCAAAATAAGAGTCTACATGGATTCACACCAATTCAACTAAATCTGTGTTTTAACCAATTTAGTTGCATCCGTGTAACTTTCTCATGTAGGTGAGGCCTGGCAGGCTGGCAGTATTTGCTGGAATACCCACCTTCTTAGCATCCTACTGGGGAGAGATTGGGTGGATGCAGGTGCCTCACTGACACTTGGGTTTATGAGCAGTAGGAGCTGCTTTCAAGACAGCAGACCTTGGGTGTGGCTTGAGCACAGCTGGCACTGAAGCTACTAGTGGTTATGTTACTGTTTAAAGCAAAAACCAGGATTGGGGTGAGATTTGACTAGAGCATACGTGGTGTTACAGAGCAGATTGGGGAAAGGGACCTGTTTACAGTGATGAATGCCCATCTACATTAGGACTGTTTGGCACCCAGTCTTGTAGCTATCCTGTTTTTAAAGTCACTGTGTAGGTCACTTCCAAAAATGTGAAATGCTCATGGATTCATTGTTTAATGAACAATTATTATGTATGTGATTGCAGGAATTTGACTTCCATGTTCGCTGGCCTGGAGTGAAACTTCTTACGTCCTTGTTAAAGCAGCAAGGACCCCAGGTGCAGCAGATAATTCTTGTCAGCCCCATGGGTAAGTAGTTTGGTTTGTCACTGGCTAACTTCAACTGGAAATTCTGTGCAGATTGTCAGTGCAGATGGACACTTCTAACACAGCATTATAGCAATTCGAAGTGACTTCCAAAATGGAATTTTTGTGTGTTCTTTATTAAACTACTTATGGTAATTCAGATCATGTGATTGCTTGCTTTTTCAGGTGTCTCAAGACTCATGGATTTACTCGCAGATTCTAGGGAGGTGATACGGAATGATGTAAGTACAGAACAAAGGTATTCTGTTCATGCTTGTACATAAATTTAGAGTTTCATAACTAGAAGTTCTCCACTGCATTGTTTCTGTAGTGCTACACTCAACCTCTGCTTATCCCTTCTGCTTCAGAGTCTGTGTTATGGAGAGGCTTGAAAGAGTGGGGGAAAGGAATGGGTTAGCATGTCCCTTGGACAGATACAGTCTTTGTGCCAGATGGTATTTGCATCAGTAGCTCATAAAACCACAAAGTTCCGTTCATACATCCCCACTTATTTTGGTTGTGTTACTTGGTGATAGCTACTTTAAAAGCATTTTTGTTATAATTGTAGCAGCTTGATGTGACTGATAGTAGGAAAATTCAATTTGTATGTTCTAAGACACACTTTCATTATCTATGGAAAAAATCCCTATGTCCTTTGAATTTGTAAACACTTTGATCTGTGCTTTCACCAATTCTAGGTTAAATTAAATAAATTCATGCAAAATGAGCTTCCAAGACAGATGGTTGCTCATATAAAACTCAGCAGTTTTGAATCCTCTCTTTTTGGTTCAAACATCATACTTATTGTTCTGAGAGATAACACATATTGCTCATCTCAAGTTTTACACAATAATTACAGGTTCTTCATTATTTACCTATATTCCCTCTGTTACCAATTTGCCACTCTTATCTCCGTCCTTCACTGTTGAGTTCTGCTCTGTCCTTCTTCCCCTTTCCCCACCAAAATCACACAACCCACATTACTGTGGAGTGCTGCTGTATATGATGATTTTAGTTTTTATAGCCACTTCCTGTCATAATTCTTGCTTTCTGGCAGTTTTCTACATTACTGTTTAGAACTAAGTTTGAAGCATTCCTCAGTACTTCACGTTGTTAATGGTGGGTTTTGATGCAGTTTGCCATATGCATTATATAAAATTGTATCAGGTAATCCCCACCAAGTTTTACACTGCTAATGTATTTTAACTATTGAGGAGGGCACTTCTTTAAAGCTCATGTTGTTCTTCTAGTGAAGCTTTGTCTACTCATCATATTTATCTTCTTCCTTCAGGGTGTCTTGTTACTACAGCAGCTGACAAAAAGCAATGCAGCCATTCAGAAAATAGTTGCTTTTGAAAATGCCTTTGAGAGACTGCTGGATATTGTAACAGATGAAGGGAACAGTGATGGAGGTATGAACAGAATGTTGCTTTACTCACTAGGTGGTGATGAAGATAAAATTCTAGGGCTATTGAAATGCTTGTATCAATCAGAGAAAACGGGGAAAAACCTTGAGATTCTAATATTGAAACCCAAGCGTGAAACATCAGATGGTCACAGTCAGTGCAATGTGGCTGGGTAAAGGGCCAAGTACATAGAGTAGGATCATATTAAGAGTGGTGGGCATGAGCAAGTATACAACTTCTAGGATCTTCTTGGATTCTGTTTTGAGGATTTCCATTAGAGATTTGCAAACATTAATTCTTCTTTGAATATGTGTACATGTGGATCCCACGCTGAGTGTGCATGTGCAGAAGAATGGACAGCCAGGTGGGTGAGTAATCTCCAGGCTCTTATGGCTGAACCTCCTTATATGGCAGTCAGTAGGGATAAGGTGGTGTTCAGACGTCACCACAAGTCATCTAAACTAGTCAATCACCCTACCTGTAGTCTTCCCGAAGCCAACTTTGCACTGGGGGGAAAGAAATTACACAGGACTTTCCTTTATTACATGGACAGGACCAAACCATTCAGTCTGTTTGTAGTCACACATTGACGTTCTAAAGGTAAGTGACCTCTTCCCAGAGAACATTGAAATGAGTAACACAGCGGTGCACCTCTTCCACTGAACGTGACAGCTCGCTCTAGTACAGCACAAACAACATCCTCTGCCTGCCTCAGGAATGTGCCAGCATCAGAAAACCGTAAGGCAGCAATGTGGTGTAACCTGCTGTTGAACAGTGTCTTGTATTTAGTTGCTAGGTTAAGCTAAGCTCAGGAAAGCAGGTCTACAATCGTTATTTGACTGATGCAGCTGAAATTCTTCATTCCTACTGGTCTGAAGAGAGACTGCTTTCCAGTCACCTACAGTGGGATCCACACTGACATACTCAAACAAGAAAGAATAATCACTTTCCCGCAGTAACTGGGATTTTTCGAGATGCTATAGTTGCATATTTCATGACCCACCCTCTATCATCGGCTTCCTCAGTCCTTGCAGTTCTTGCATACATAAGGAGCATGGCTATGCATGCCTACAGTGGGGTCCACAGTGACCACAGCATGTTGGAGACCCATGGTTACCGCAGCGTAAGTAACCATTCTTTATACTTCTGTAAATACACAGAATAACAAGCTACTGCTGCCTACCACTTATTCTAAAAACAGTCATTCTGGATGTAAACAGTCTGTGGCGTTGGAGGTGAAGAGAAAATGCCATCCCAGACAGCTAATGTAAGAGATACTGTCCAGTTTCCTTGCATCTTCAGCTTAAAACATGCAGCTCACCACACTGCATAGCCAAACTTATTGTCCTAGACCAGATGCAATGAATAGAGACTGAATATTGTAGCACTTATCACGTAAACTACGTCATGCTAAAAACCGTGGGGGATAACAAACAATAACAGCTGTTTGGTTTGAGGGAAGCTGACAGGCCATTGCTCACAGAGCGCTTAGCAATAGCTAATGTTATGATCAAAGTTTCAAAAATGTTTAGACTCCAAATGATATTGTTAGGCAGATAACGACATCATGAGAAATATTTCTAATAGTATGAAGAAAGAAAAAGTGAGTGAGCAAATTGCAGAGATGATACCTATTTTCAGAAGCACTAAGCTCTCTGCCCTCTTCCCTCCTATTTCTGCACTTCAGGTTTAATTATCTTCACTATGCCCTTCCTGGGGCATGGGTTATGTAGCATGAGTGGCAGGGGAATGCTGTCAAACAGCTAGTCCCTGTTGCTCATTGTCCTAATGCTACACACCCATGCCTATCTTTTTCACAAGGCGAGGGAATTAACGTTTAAGCCTCTGTATCAGCAAACCAGGTTTGATACCAGCTCAACAGCACAGAAACCAGGAAGGTTTTGTCACCAGGCATTCTGCCCCTTTCATAAATTGCTCAGCCTAATGTTTTAATTAGATCCTTTTTCTCTGTACACAAATTTTGGGTGTTATTGCTTGTCTGTTTCCTCAGTGCTGTGTCAGCTCCATTTAAATTGGATTATCTTGCTGATTTAGATCTAAGAAGGTCTTCTCTCTTTCAAAATTTTAAATTAGAAGTTCCTTTGGAATGAGAGGAGAGAATTTGAGTCTTAGTCACTGAATAGAGCTAGTGGATTACTGCAGTAAAACCCTTCCCTTGGATCACTGGCATGATACTATTGTATTTAGGATTGTCTTTATCTTTCTTCACTGTTGCTGTGGAAAAGGAGACTGCAGAAGCCTGTTCCTGGAATAGAGACATCTACTTACTTCAAGCCACTAAAAAAGCCCCCAAACAATTGAATTTTCATTGCCACAAGAATCCTTACTATACACAGTACGCATTTTCTTAACAAATACATTTCATATTAGAGTTATGGAAGAACCATAATTCTGCCACTACTTTAAACATATTAACATTTCTCCAGTGCATTCCCTCCTTGGAGATTTCAGTGTGGTGTCTTGTTACACGTGGCTCACTACTAGACTGAAGTTGGCCTTGCAAGAATTAATTGACAGGAAGTATTCTGTTCTGCTATGCCTGGAAGGTCTTGGTCCTCTGGAGATGGAGTATCTTTCACTTTTTCTCAGTTAATCCTTGCCTTACCTCTTATCTTTCCAGGAATAGTAGTGGAAGACTGTCTTCTCCTGTTACAAAATTTGTTAAAGAACAATAATTCCAATCAGAATTTCTTTAAAGAAGGTTCGTACATTCAGCGTATGAAACCTTGGTTTGAAGTTGGAGATGACAACTCTGGTTGGTCGGCTCAGAAAGTAACTAATCTTCATCTAATGTTGCAGGTAAAACAACTTTCGACTTGCTGCTGGAAACAGTGCTAGGAATTTACTTACTTTCTTCTGCTCTCTAAATCACTATTTTTCTGCATTCTGGCAAGACTAAATCTAGTCAATTGAGGGGAAAAAACAAGCCCACAATAAAGGTATCTTCAACTACACATACTCAGGGCATTCCTGACAACTTGTATTGTTTGATCATCATTTGCCCATTATTATTTTAAGAATGGGTAACTGATTCTTTCTCTCTCCTCTTGCTGTGCGTAATTCTAATACTTTCTCTCCCCCGTTGCTGTGTGTAACATCAAACAGTGAAAGTGTGTATAGAGTTATGTTAAATCTACCGAGTAAACTGAAAAAGTGCAAATATTTTTAATAATTCAATTAACAGTAATCTTCTCTTTCACTTGGGACTGAAGGGAGTAGTCACACAGGAGAGTTTAACTCTTTTTCCAAGTTCTTGGGGTTTTTCTCTTTCTCTCAGATCACAGGAGAGAGTTTGGATCTTGTAAGTGTCTTCGAAAGGTCACAAGATGCTGTACGATCACTTGGCTCTGATTTCAAACTGTCTTTATTCTGCTTTGCATATGGTATTCATGCATAAAACTGTGTTAAGAATACTTTAAGGTTGCATGATTGGTCACTCTGTATTGGCATTTCCCAGTTTTAGATTGGGTGTTTTAATCATAAGTCTAGTCCCCTGGTTAGTGGAGTGTGTCCAAACCCACAGGAATCAGCTGATCACACGTGTTCTTCATTGAAAAATTTTACAGTCTGCCGTAAGCAGCATCTCAAATGGGCAGACTTAGGTTTTGTCTGTAGAGTTTGGAAGTGTTACCACTACTTTACAAATAAACTCCTGGTATCTTCTGACCATAGTTGAACGAATATAAGAGGTGAATCTTCAGTGCTTGGTTGGAATTGTACAGGAGTCGTTCTTTGTAAAGACCTCCATTAAACATCATGGCAAGTGAAAATGTACAGCACAGAGGTTTGGCAGCCTGTGGAAGCCAAATATTGGGGGTAGCATCTTTACTGTGATACTGCATTGCTGGATGTGTTCAGCATGCCAATGTGAATACAGTCTCTATACTCAGAATATTACTGAATGCCATAGGTATGTTTACTAGTCTCTCTGCAGCAAAGAGTGGCAGGGATGTAAAATACACTACATAAACACACTGGAACCTCTTTTGGAGTTGTAACTATCAATATGTCACAACTGGAATTTGAGCAAAATCAAATACTCCTAATACATAAGTTCTCAAAAGTATGGAGGGTATAGGAAAAAGAAATGAACACAAAAGATCTCCTTGAAAACTATTAGAAGAATAAAAGTAGGCTTAATTTTTATTGGGTTTTAATTGATGCATTTCCACCTGCGAATGCATGCACACACTATTTATCTCCTGTATACAAGAAACTATTAAACCATAGCAGCAGTTGGTGTCTTGCAATGAAAAAACCGTATTGGTCTACCATTACTAAAAAAATCAATTAATTCCAGCTGTATTATTTAGCGTTATATAACGTGTTATGAATGTTGTCATTTTTAGTTACTTTTCAGCACAGAAATGCTCTTTCAAGTATTTTAAAAACCCTTTTGGTAAATGATGTATTAAAATGTGTTAATGTTTTGCATTATACCTATTGTTTAATTTATGAAAAAAATGATTCAATTGTTTGAAGTGCTTGCGAAGCATACATCTCGTGTGTCTATGATGCCTTTGTAAAGTATATGGAATTTGCCATCACAGTGAATTCATAACTGGGGCGATTGCTTAATTGGTGCTTCTGTTTTTACTGAGGTGCCAATGAGGATTTTTTTCTGTACTGTAACTAATGGCAACTGTTTAAGAGCAATGAAACTTGATGATTTACTCTGAAGGAATGCTGCCCTCTTGTGAAAAGTTGCTAGATTCAATTTATGACAGAGCTATGTGCACAAGTAGCACAGTTGTGAAATTTGGATATGTAGTTTAAATTCCTCAGATAGTTTCAACACAAGCAGCAGGCTCAGCCATTTCAGAATCTTGAAGGAATCCTCAGGTGTTGTTTTATTTTAACTTCTAATCCAATGGCAGTTTTACAAATGTAAGACAAAAAAAGGCCCTGGCCATTTGTGGTAATTAAAAGCTCCATTCTTTTTGAAGTGTAGAGTTGACTTGTGTGTCCTGGCTAGATTCTAATTTAGGTAACTTTCTACTTACATTCTCTCAGCAGTTTCAATAGTCTTCAAATGCTACTCAGATATTGACAGTTTTGTACAGTAATTCTCATTTTCTCTTGTTCACCATGTGAACCAAGCCTAAGGAAGAGAAACTGCAACCTCCTTCAGTTTTCACAAGTGCATGAAATCAGTGTTTAACACCAGGATTCCCTTTGTCTCTACACAAATGTGCATTTCTCATCTTTCAGCTTGTGCGGGTTCTGGTTTCCCCCACAAATCCACCGGGTGCCACCAGCAGTTGTCAAAAAACCATGTTTCATTGTGGGTTATTGCAGCAACTTTGCACAATCCTGATGGCAACTGGCGTTCCTGCTGACATTCTGACAGAGGTAAGTAGGGAGAAGAGGTAGCCAAAGAGTTGGAAAACCATAGTATATGAGAATATCTAGCGATATCTATACACTGAAATCATATTAGATTAATTTAATATTCCTCAACTGTCTCTTTTGGAAGTTTGAGAAATTTCTGTTTCTCCTTCCCATGCATTAGAGGAATAGCTCTGTAAAACAATAGGAGCTAAAACTTACTTTGCTTCTTGAATCTAACTTGAAGTATGTGTATGAATGTGTGTGTATTCTCAGTTTAGTGGAAGGTAACTTGATTTGCTTACCGTTTTTGTGGGTTTAAGTAATCCCATAGTCATTTAGTTTGGTCTCTTGTCTTTTTCCTGATCATCAGTGGTAGCATGGGCAATTGAGCATGAGTTTGCACAGCTGCAATAATAGATGTATTTTTCTAACTTCTGGGAAGTCCCTTACCAGGTTAAGAGGAGGACAATTAATCCCGAACCTGAAGACACTAACTAGGTCAGGTGAATCCCAGTGATAGAGGTGGGACAAACATAGCAGCCTTGTCAAATGTGCTTGAAATGTTTATCATAGCAGTTGTATTTTTAACTCTAGGTATCCAAAAGATGTTTGTCTAGCCTCATTTCTGATGGCGGTATATAACAACCCTCTAAGCTTCTTTCTTTTGGGGTTTGCCTCCATTTCATTATTGGCTACCTTTCCAAAGAGAGAGAGCTGACTAAATGACTTCAATCGCACTGCTCACTCTCCCTAATTTGCCTCCAAAGTAAACCTGGTTTTAGCTTAGTTTTCCATAGTAACCTACTAAACTGACTCCCTGTAACCTAGACTACTGAAAATGCTGTGTGCCATATCCCATTCCATGTGCAACGCATCTTGCAGTTACTTCTGTTACATGATGGCCTTCAAAAGATGGAGGGGTTAGGCAGCAGCCTTGCACCTCCGTGCCTCCTGAATTTGCAGCTTGCCTCTGTAATCTAGACCTTTCTGAGACATGTTCAGGGCATCCTTTCTGCTTTCCTAAATGACTAATACCATTAAAACCAAAGGAAGTTTGGCATCCTTGCACTTTCTCATCAAAGTAAGGCCTTCTCAATTTAGAATAGACTGTCCTAATATTTTCAAATACGATGTTAAAAAGTTGGTATCTGTGTCAATGTATTCCATAAATATTTTGACTGTTGTAGGAATTAGTTTATTGCACTTTTTTTGGTATGTTTTTTGGTATGTTGATTTCTGTCATCTTTGTATAGCTTATCTTATTCTCTTTTAGACCATTAACACTGTGTCAGAAGTCATTAGAGGACGCCAAATAAACCAAGACTACTTTGCATCTGTAAATGCACCTTCAAATCCACCGAGGTAGGGGAAGAAAAATGCTTAACCATTTATCAAACAAAGATGATTTGGTATGGGAAATAGCAAGTTAATATAGCTTCCATTTAGAATCGCTAATCAGTCAGAAAGGGAGTATTTTATTTAATATTTTAAGGCTACAGTAGGTCGCATCAAATTAAGGCTTCTCAATGGAAGGATTATCCAGCATGCATTAATTGAAGTGTGACGATGTCTACACAGCATGGCTTTTGAACGGCTCTCATTTAACATTTTCCTTCATGATCTGGCAAAGGAAACTAACAGTACAGTAATGAAAGCTGTGGAAACTGAATTTGAGGAGCTGTCATGGCCAGTGAAAGAGAATAAATAAGAGACTCTGGATATATCTATGCTGCAATTAAAAACTCCCAACTGGCCCGCATCAGCTGACTTGGGCTCATAGGGCTTGGACTATAGGTCTGTTTAATTGTGGTGTATATGTTCAGACTCGGGTTGGATCTCATGCTCTGAGGCCTTTCCCCCAGCGCAGGATCCTGGAGCCCGGGCTCCAGTGTGAGCCTGAATGTCTACTCCGCTGTTTAACAGACCCGTGGTGGGAGCCCTCCAAGCTTGAGTCAGCTTGCACAGGCCAGCCACAGGTTTTTAACTGCTGTATAGACATTAGAAAAATAGAGTGTGACACTGATTGAGGTGGGTGGGAGGAGGCAAGCCAATATATTTAGGAGAAATGATTCCACTCTGCACCACATATATTCACTGAGAGGAGAACTTGTAAAGCAGCAGTGCTGCAAAGTGTGAGATGAGCAGCAGCAAACTGGACATGATTTTGCAACATGCTACAGCAGTTTTTTAAATCCAGTGCAGTGTAGGGCTGCCTATGGCAAGGTATTATAACCTAGAGTAGAGAAGTAAGATTTTCTGTCCAGCTCTGATGTGACTGCATCTGAATATTGTATTCAGATTTGAATGCATCCTATTATAAAGATGTTGACATGTTGGAGAACAGTAGCAAGCTGAAGAGACTGATCTCCGGTAAAACATGAAAATGGATTAATATGAATAACTCGACTAAGCCATTAGAAAGGGAAAAATAAGTCAATTATTTGAATGATGGAAACACCAAGGAGGGAGAAGAATTCAGTGTTGTACTTGAAGGTACAAGTAGTCAGAATAATGGAATAGAATACAAAATAAGAACATTCTGGTTGCCTATATAATGAGAGGAATTTCCTTATAGCAAAATCTGTTAAGTAGTGAAAAAGCCTTGTTGTTTGAGCTTTTGATGCTAGACAGGACTAAAGGCTATAGAAAAGTCCTGTAGGAAACAATCATGCACTGGCCAGGAGATAGGAGTGGATGATCTGTCAGGCCTCTTTGCTCTCCCATTATTATTCCATGATAAATATAATGTACTGTAGTGAAAGAAAAATATTTTATGTTTAAACCTGAAGATCCAGTTACCCTTTAAAGATAATACCCAAATATATGGTAACCCTTACTTAGAACTAAAGCTGATAAATATAACTTGTCAAGGAGCTAAGGTATTCAGTAGAAGCAGCACCTCAAAGAGTTGCTTTGACGTTCTGTTAACATGTACAAAGCTTTTTCTCCTACCGGGCCTAGCAGGTAGCACTGCTGCAGCGTCTTAGATGTCAAACCTTCCATTGCAGTTGTAACAATACATCTGATGACACACATTGGCTCACTGCAATTATAACATTCAGTATGAATTTTTTTTTGCATCAAATAACCCCAAAACATAGTTGTAAAAATATTGATTTTACTTTTCATCTTAAATGCTTGATGTTGCTTCTGTTTCTTGGGCCATCTTTTTAAGAGATTTTCTATATCTAGAGAAAATCAGCCCCTCAGATATAGATATTCCAGTGGTACTTGTTAAATAGGATTTAAAAAAAAATATGGCTTATAGATATCCAATACACGTTTCCATATAAATGCAACACTAAAAGCATTACAGCTCAGGTCCTGTATCATGATCAGTTGATAGACTCTGCTCTGGTAAAGGACATCTGTATTATGAGTCTGCTTTTTTGTTAGTATAGACAAGACCTAACAGATGTTTCCCTACAGTCGATGCACCTATATCTAAGCGTTCAGTATTCCTGCTACCCCAGTCCTGACCCTATCCTGTACAATAACTGCAATTGTATTGATTTTGTGACTTTTTTTGCTATTCTGTCTCTCTTTCAAAACAGGCCTGCAATTGTAGTACTTCTGATGTCCATGGTGAATGAAAGGCAACCATTTGTACTGCGCTGTGCTGTTCTTTACTGTTTCCAGTGTTTCTTATACAAAAACCAAAAAGGACAAGGAGAAATTGTTTCAACACTTCTCCCGTCAACCATAGACGGTATGCAACTTGAAAATTTAAAAAACAAATCAACTTTAGCATACATTGGATACATAAGGTTTCCTATAAAACATTACATATCTTTAGTGAAGTGCCAAGAACAAGAGATGTAAAAATCACTTTGTGACCAATGTTTTAATTTTTTAACTTGACTATTACTTGAATTTAAACTGACAGTGCATAACGTTCATGTGTTAAAGGTACAAGAATTCAGGCTGTAAAATTTGGTTAAGCATTTATGCTCTAGCAGGATAAGAACTAACCAATTTGGTGTCAGTCATCTGTGCTTGGAGTTGATGTGGAAGGATTGTTTCTAATTATTATCGTGTATTTGCTACTTTGTACTAAAACATTAATGTTTTTGGTCTTTGACATAAACTTACACATCCACTTTATAGTCTGAGCAATAATTTTCAGCCTTGTACTTCACAATTAGATGGCAGGGTCTTTATGTGGGAAAATGTTTCCTGACAAGTTAAATTCCAAAGAGGCTGAGAACCAAACTGTGCAGTATTTTAATAAGATACAAAATTTTAGCTCCAATTTTGCTACTTGATGGCTATGTTCCCATGTATGACATGTGAAATGGGGTTCACTTTTTTAAAAAGTCATTGTGACCTTGCCCTGTTTCTTTCCATTGTTGAGCAAACATCCAAAATTTACTGTATGTTCCTCAGAGAATAAGGCAGGTGCCCTCCAAGGAAAGGGATATAACATACAAGTACAATGATGGGAAGGAAGTCTAACACATTGCTTGTTAATGCCACAGTTGTTTTTTCCTGATTCAACCCTCCCCCTAAAACAATGTTTCTTTCACACCACCTGTTGCACTGTATACCTTCCCATGATAGACATTTGGCTAAGTATAAGCCGATTACAAAATGAGGGGAGGAAAATCAAGTTTTCATTTGTCTTATGGTCAAACCAAGGATCTTTCTACAGTCTTCCAGTTGTACAAGCTGGATTTTGAGGTCTTTGCCATAACTTTAAAGGGGTAGTACTACATGAATGTGAATATGTATGTGTGAAAACAAACTGTGCTTGATGGACCCATTCCAGTATTTTGAGTGGTTAGAGGTCGTTTTCCTGTTGCCATTTTAACACACACGTCTCTATCCATTGTGGGATGGATACTTAAAAGTAACTGATCCAACTCCTTTATAAATTGTCTGTCTGTCAGAATTCAGGCTGTTAACCTCATCAGAATATTGAGGCTTATTAAAACTTTCAGGGAGGACATTCTTATTAATGATTTACTCAATAAGATCTTTGAAAGGTTTTTTGGCAAGCTCCATCTGTCATGCTATTTTACCACTTCGTACTTTTTCATATGTGGAGTTCAGAGCCCCTTCCAAAAGTGTCACCACCTTTACTCCTGAGGAATCAGATGCAGGGAGGTTAAATGATTTGCCTAGAGTGACTGCAGGTCAGTAGTCATAGAACTGACTAAAACTCAGGTCTCTCCATTCCCAGTCTCATCCTCTGGCTCAGACTAGCTCCGATAGAAAGACTTGGTGAGCCACCCTAATGATTGCCTGTGTGTGGGCTTTTAGGAATTGAGAGAACATTTTAAATGCTTCCTGTTCCATTTGGCTTTGACGTTAATGGATATTTAGAACTTCAGCTAGCAGACAGGTGGTTCTCTCTGAAATACGAGTCTTTCCAGGGGTTCCTCTGAGACCGTGGGTGTGGAGGGGGCTTTGGTATGCACTATTTCTTCCAGAAGTAGTAGAATATTGCTAGTAGCTGGGTGTGCTTGACAATAGCATGAGACACCCCATATCTCTTTGCCTGATGGAAAAGCAGTCGTCTTCCACTGTGTTACCACTAACTACTCTGGAGGTGCCATATTTTTATGGCTATCGTTTTATAGAACAAGATTAATTTGTGCCTGGAAAATGTCTTCATATGTTCTTAGAGCTTAAATTGTAACTTTTTTGAGATTTGGAGGGGGAGGGATGGGGGGTGAGGGAGAGAACACACAACTAACACAAAACCCTCTTTGCTACCATGTCATCAATTCTTTTATTGTAGCTACAGGTAATTCTGTGTCAGCTGGCCAACTGCTCTGCGGCGGACTCTTTTCCACAGATTCTCTTTCAAACTGGTGTGCGGCTGTGGCCTTGGCCCATGCTTTACAAGAAAATGCAACTCTGAAAGAGCAACTGCTAAGAGTTCAGCTTGCAACAAGCATTGGTAACCCTCCCGTGTCTTTGCTGCAACAATGCACCAACATTCTTTCACAGGTAGAGTGCTAACTGTACTGTATCATTGCTGCTGTTCTGTTCACTTAAGAAAAAAAATGTTCCTTTGATATTAATGGCTCAGAGAAAAAGTGTTAGTGGAAGCAAGATTCAATAGTAGAATTAGTACTAGTTGTTAAGCTACAGTGTAAAGTGCTCCTGAAGTAAAAATGGCAGTGCAGTACATAAACCATTTTAAAGTACCTTTTGAAGCTGCCGTCCATTGTCATGAGCCAAATGACTTAGGTTTGAAATGGCACTCTTTTAGTCTATTCCTATTTCGAATGCAAATCACCTGTTGAAAGGGCACTAAACTAAAACAATCCTACTTCTGTCTTGAAATGATTTGCCTACAGTTGTTACAAGAAACACTAAGGATTACTGTAGCTGAAAGAAATAAGGGAAAATTACTTTTCAGTTTAGGTAGACAAAACAGAGTGCTGTCAAATGCCCAGCTTCACCTGTTTGGGTCCTTCATTCAGCAATGTGTGTGGAAGGGAACAGTTATTTCCTTTAGAAAGGAAAATGATAGTAAAACTGCTAACAGACAGAAGGACTTAAAGGCAGATGTAGCAGCTGAAGCTACTGTTAATTCACTTTCTTAAAAGGCTAGATTTGAAGTTGATGGTAACCCTTTTGTATTACGTTGCCACTTACAAAAAAATTATAGTCACTAATACAGTATGTAGTTTGAAGCCAAAACATGATTCGGGCATCACTCATCAGCTTTTCAGGTGTGTTTCTTTTTAATTGTGTTTGGTTCTTTTGCCTGAAATGTAAAGATTTCACCTCATCTTTACTATTCAGCATCTCAATATTTGTCTACACTAGAGACACATCATTGTACTTTTTCTGTTAGTCCTTGTTTCTGTTTGTTTATATGGCATCCTTAAATACGTTTTTCTTTAAAGACAAGTGCAAGGAGTGGATTAACTGTCTGATCATAATTACGTATGTTTCCAAATAGGAATGATGATAGTTGAGTACAAGAAACTTTGACTTTGTAGATGTTAACTTACTATTTTAAAACATGCATCTCTCTCAAAATAGCCAGAATTGGAATCTCAAAATTTGTACTCCTTGAATTGAGATGCGTTTCAACTTAATAGTTTCAAGAAAATAGCCTCTACGTTTTTAGTTTTGCATTTTGTTAGCATCTTAAAAGAAAATTTTGAGTTGCTTCTAAAATTCTCTACAAAAAACTCATAAGTAATATGTATGAATTTTTAATATATGATTTACAGGGTGATAAGATCGACAGACGGGTATGTATTTCTTGGCATAGCTTAGGCATTTTCTTGTCACAAGCAGGGCCTTTTCTGTCTTGGGTTTTGCTGATTCTTTTTTTAACTGCTTTTTTGAAGTGTTTCCACTTAGTGTCATGTTGCAATCACTTCTTATTTCTAACGTAACAGCCTCTCTCCATGTGTCTCCATGGGATTCTGTAGTGGTATTTCTGGGAACTGTGGGATGAGGATCTTGGGTGCCCTGGGTGCTCTCTTTCCAGTGGGGCATTGCACAGTCACCAGCTGCTCTGAAATTTAGTAAATTTTGTTCACACCACCTCCTCCTATGAAATAACTTTAATTTCTGAGTGAAATTTAATCAGTATTTAGAACTGTTATAATCATTTTACATTCTGACCAGTTGGAAGAGGTGGAAATGACCTGTAGCAAGTATATACCGGTTTGACCCTTAATTGCTAATGGAATAAGGGCCCTCTATCTATGTTCTAGTCAATCTGTATGCTGCTATTTCCAGTCATCATTCGTTTTGCAAAATTTTGTCCCCAATTGTCTTCATTTGTAAACAGGAAGGATGGGACTTTTACTAAGTAATTCTGAAGCTAGCAGTTAGCTGTAGGTGTCTGATTTTGAGCTTATCGCCAGACTCAGGCCATGTCTGCATTACAGAGACTATAGTGACACAGCTACAGTGCATCCTAACTATTGTAAAAGAATATTAAGTTTGCGAAGTCAAGCTCTCAGATTAGGAAATGCTGGAATTGAGGAAGCCCTTTGAAACATATGCATAAGAGTGCTTCCTACATTCGGATGGTTTTATTACATGATCACATTGAGGTAATACCTTTGAATTGGTGAGATTAGCCCATTTATTTTAAAAAAGCATATCTATTTTAGAAAGTCCAGTCAATATAAATTTTGAGTTTTTCTTTTCACAGATGGCAGTAAGCTGTTTATTATTTGTATCACTGTAGTGCCTATACTCTAATCATGGTCCAGGACCCCATTGTGTAGGTGCTGTACAAACACAGAATAAAGACCATCTCTGCCCCAGTGATCTTATAATTGCAGCTTCTTTTTGTCGGGTTTATTAACTTCACTGGGGGAAAGGCGGTTATTTTAGCTATTTTTGACTTTTAAGTAGATGTCCAAAATTGGGTGGGTTTTTTGAGGCTCTCTTCAGGTATATGCATAATGCGCTTTAACATCACTCGGTTTGAAACAGTATTAGGGAACCTTTAGCGTGCCCCAGCAGGCACAAGGAGCAATTAATGTGCAGTGTCATAGGAAGCTTTAGAAATCACACCCTTGTAGTCTGCAATACAGCTCCATGTGGACAAGCACTTAGATATGAGCCAGGGATCAGGGCATCACCTATATAAACCAACTGCACTGGGAAAGGGATGAAGTCAACACAAACTGAATTGCCATTTCTTATGTTTTTTCTAGTGTTCATCAGTTAAACCTGAAATCAGAAGCCCTACTTGTAACATAGGTTGGTGAGATCAGTGTCTTTCCACAGGCTCTAGTGATATTACTGCCAAAGAAATGGCAGTTACATTTATTTAGACTTACACACCTTCATAAAGTTTAACAGCTCCTGGCTGGCTCATGTGACTTTTCTTGTCTCCAGTAATCTGGAAATACAGGTAGTACTGAATGATTAGTAGCAGTGGGGTCAAACTCAGGCCATAGAAGTCTGGATTTCAGCTAGGGATAAACATGTCCCAGTGTCTGTAGATTCCTACAAAACATTATCAAATGTGTTTTGTGTGCATCCATCCCTCTTCTGTCTCAAGGTTTGCTAAATACTATGTTCAGTATACGTGACATGAGTCATGCCCTCCCATTGAGGACTCAGAAGGGCCATACAACTCAGAAGTCCATTCACAAGTTTCCTGGCAGTTCTCACCTCAGCCTGGTTTGGGACTATTAAATGAAGGAAACAAGCAACTTTCCAGCCCTGTGGATCATGGTAAACCACAACCGTTGTGGAAACAGGAGTCTGTCCAACATGGTTAAGCGTTTCCAACAGGAGCCATTACACCATTACCTGAGTACCATATGGCTGGCTGTGTGAGAGCTGCTGCAGAGTTAACTCAGCAGGAATTAATGTTGCTCCAGCTTCCTAGTGCCTAGAGAGATTTATACACGTTTTGCGTTGACACATCCCTAAGGGTTACTAGACAAAAGGCTATTTCTGTGGTCTCTTTAGAACTGAATTGACAAGGTCTTTCTGACTGTTACGCCTTTAAACAGAAATTTACCTGTAGTCTGCCATGTCACTTCTGATGCTCAGAAGATAAGGCTCGTGTTCAGACATAAAGGATGCCGTACTTAGGGTGACCAGATAGCACGTGTGAAGAATCGGGTCAGTGTGGAGGGTAATAGGCACCCACATAAGAAAAAGCGCTGAATATTAGGACTGTTCCTGTAAAATGAGGACATCTGGTCTCCCTAACCATTCTTACATCGATACTGGGTAAAAGCCAATCCCCATTGACTGGAACAACTTGCCTTGTAGGGTGTTGAGGTTCTTTGCATTTCCAGCCATGTTTAACTTGAGGATTGACTGCCATATGGTGATAACTTTGACCTATTTTCCATTTCCTCTACCCTCTTTTTCTCTCAGCCAACAGCAGTAAGAAATGGGAACATGGTATTAAAAATTACATCCCCTCCCAGTTGAAGCACTTATCTCCAAGAGAAATCTTTGAGATCCAAATGAAAAGTCTTTGCTTTTTGTAGGCTTTCTGCAAAATACTACTGTATCCTGCAATGTGTCTGAATTTGTTGAACTTCACCAGGCCAAAAAAGACAAGGTGCTTGCACACAGGTCTTTCGATGTAATCAGTGAAAGCATAACAAATTAACAACAGAAAACCAGGGGGATGGGGATAGGAGAATGTAACAGTAAATGGGAAGGAAATACTTCTCTGGGGAACAGGGCCTTTTGCGTACAGATACTGGAAGCTGTTAAATAGTTTTTCTTGTTAGTGAACATCTACTAAAAAACTTGACTTGTGGTTATCACTGAAATGCTTTATGGAAGAAGTGACCTTTTTTTGAGAAGGTCTGACATACATGGGACAGGAACTCGTTAAGTGTGAGGCAGCAACCTGCACACACAGATGAGTGGGGGTGGGAATATAATATGAGCTGTTAAGTGAAAGACTTGAGCAACAGCAGTGGAGGAAGAAGTAGGAAGACATGACTGCTGAGAGTGGCAGGAGCAGTTAGAATTGGGCTTGAAGGTGAGGACCAAAAAGTGGAACATTATACATAGCATGCAAGTGGAAGCCAGTGAAGGAATTTGAATAGAATGAGGAGGTCTGAGCAGTGGAAGAAGATAAGGAGTTTGTAGCAGCATTCTGGAAAGATTAAAGCAAAATTGTCCCCCTCAAAAAAGTGTTTGGCTCAAGTGAAACAGTTCAGCAGCTCTAGACTATCAAGTAACTACCCGAAATGGAAAGATGACACAGTATAGTACATAGAGATCATGGAAAAGAGGTAACAAGAAACATGAATGCTGGGTAGTCTAGTAATGCTGATTTGATTCTCTGCTGTGCTGAGACACTCCCAAAGATCAAAGTAAAGGAGTAGGGAGATGATCAAGGAAGTGATGAGGCAGCGTGCAGCAGATCGCTACACACGGTTGGGGTTTTACAGATGACTTCTTGTATAGCCTGCCTTACAAGTGCAATGGAATACTTTCCCTTGTTGTAACTGTAAGCAAAATCTAGTACACCCCATCCAGGATACCACAGGTAATGCTTTTGCTGCACTCTCTGACTCCCTTCCAAACTCTGTACCTGCTAATAACCTGTGCCTTCTGCTTGGCTGTTTAATGCTCTTTCGTTTAGACTCTGTACCTGATCATTTTGAAACATTATCTTCAATGAAAATTTTAAATCTGTTCTTGAGGGAGGCTGTTTCCCTCAGTGGCAGCTCCTCAAACCACAGAAGCTCTTGTATTCAGCACATTCTGATCTTAGCCTTTTTTTTCCACTTCTGTGGTAACTTTGACATCACCTTTAGCAACTGATATTGGTGTTGGCGGCGGAGAAGGGAGCCTTCCCACCTTCCTTCTGACCACTGCTCTGCCTGGCTGTTCTTAAAGGCAGATAAACACTTATTTTAAAGGCTCTTGGGTTTTGTAGTGCTGATTTAAGGCTCAAAGCAACGCAATCTTCAGTGTTGAAGCACAGTGAACACCAAAGTGGAGGATGGAGTGACATGAAAGTCAAGTGAAACTTAAGGTGGCTGAAACACAGAATTAAAAAGTAAAAATGCAGCATAGACTTAACCAAGGATGACTCCTTTCGGGTTGACCAAACGTAACTTTTCTCCACTGCCTTGAATCTCTTGTGGCCATCCCCTCCAGTGTGTGTTCTCCTTTTACTCTCCTATGAAGATAAAAGCCAGTTTGCTGTCCAGATTCTGGCTGTTTAACCCTTTCTTACTTTCTTTGATGTACTACATGCCTATTTAAAGCTTTTTTGTGGAAGCTGGAAAACTTTTGCTTGGTTGCTGTGTCTTGACCATTGACTTTCACACAGAGGTGCATGCCTTCCATAATACCACTTCCCAGGGCATTTTCGTTTTTAGCATTAGCTGGTGTGGAGATAGCAGCCAGAGAACTCTGTAAATTTTATTTTTATTTTTTATTTAAAATTTTATTTTATAGGCCTAGAAAATGTGTGGTTTAGCTAGTTGATGCAAACCGACACTTAGTGCTAGATAAATCTTATGATAAATAAACAAAACATCTGCTTTAAAGGACCGAAATGTACCTAATGAACTACACAAAACCATCGTCCAAGGTACCTACTATCCTATGTATGTGGATTTAAATAACTTAAAATCATTAAAACTATTTAACAAAAATTCAGTCGTTTGAACAAGATTTCACACATTTCTTGTGTATTAATATGAATAACCTTTTGGTGAGATATTCAGAAGAAAGCTAGTTTTTCAGCACAGTAAATTGAAAGACAAGTTGCCTGCGTTTTAGAATATTCCATTTGTCTGTTGGGTTTACATTGTGTATTACTGTATCCAAAATGAAACTGCCCTGTAGGAATCAGTTTTTACCTTGAAATAAAATCTCAACCAGGGGAAAAATACATCAATAGTGGGTATGTTATATGTGCAGCAGATGAAGCCACTTTACAAGTTTGCAGCTGAGTTGTGCTATCTAAGCACTTTGAGACAGAGATGCTCCTTCCCCCAAAGTTGCTGCATGTATTTTTTGCCACTTATCAATGTAGTTATCCCAGCATTAATTATAAAGGCAAACTAACTTGTCATAATTTTGTTCCAGTGCTAATTTGTGTTGTCAGACCGTATATCTATTTTGGTTTGATGTGCACTGAAGAATGCTAGACTTTTGTGAATGACTTAATCCTTTTAATCAAAGCACTATAACTAGGTTAAGTACTGCTAGCAAATGTGTATTTTTGTAAGCTTTGATTTCTTTTTTTATTCTTAAAGTTGAAAGTGGGTGGGATCTGAAATAAATACAGCCTCTAAAACACTTAATTGAATACTATATATGAAGAAATTAAAGTCAGTTTTTCCATTTCAGGGCAGCAAAGTGCAGACAAGAGTTGGATTATTAATGCTACTTTGTACCTGGTTAAGCAATTGTCCGATTGCTGTCACACACTTTCTCCACAACCCAGCTAATATTCCATTTGTATCCTTTAAATGTTTATAGAAAACAGAGGTTTGAATGGAAAAATCTTATTTTTACTATTAAAAATGTATGCTTATGTAGATAAACTTTGCAGGAATGCTGCAGAATATTTAAGGATAGTAGACGTGGGGCTTAAAGAGGTAGTGTCCCTTGTATGTTAATATATAGACACTAATCAAAGCATAGTCAAAATCTGTGAACTTGAAAAGCCATGGTGCATAGTTCCTCTGAGCACAGCCAGCTGTTGCTTGGAGAGGTTTTTAGACAATTTTGCAAGTTTAGGGTAATGTACACAGTAGTTGGTGTGATTGCAGCTTGGGTAGGTGTATGCATCTTAGCTTTGATCTAGCTGGTATGCCAAAATTAGGAGTGAAGAAGTAGAAGAACAGACTTCACTGTGCACCATACAAGCTGGCCCAGGACCTATTTATGTTCTTAGTCTGTCCGGGGTCCATGCCACTGTGTCCTCACTGCTGTTTTTAGCTGTTTGCTATATTCAAGCCATGAGCATGTCTACTACACACACTGCTCTCACACCTCGATTTCAGTGTAGATAGGTCCGTAATGTGTGTCACTGCAGATAAACTTGTGGGAGATTTATCATGAAGAATTTCATACTTACAATCTCGCAGAAATGGGAAAATACTTCTTAATTTTACTGAACTGTAATGATAAATATACTTCACTGAAGAAGCACATAATCCAATTGACAGTTAGGCATGTACTGTTGTAGTTGTAGTCAGCAGTAGACAGTGCCTTCCAAAAACTGGCATGATTAAAATATGGAAGAGGACTGTTTGGATACAGAAAACCCTTTAAATATTACATTATCTAGATTAGACGTGAATAGCAATACATTACACAAATCCCTTAAAACATAAACTAAATGTATGAACAGTTTCATTTGATGTAATATTACTAATGAAGATTGTTTTTAGTGGGTAAAGACATTGGTTTTACATGTTGAATTAAGCTATAGCAAGAAGTTTAGGCAGATTTTTGTATTGAAAGGGAAAGGTATGTTTTGTATGTTGTGCTTATGAAATGTTTAAACTTCCTTAGCAGGTGTTCTAGCTCACAGGGCAGATAGCTGAAAACCTTGGAGAAGAGGAGCAGTTAGTTCAAGGGCTGTGCGCTCTTTTGCTGGGCATTTCCATTTATTATAATGACAATTCTCTCGAAAATTGTAGGAAGTAAGTATGGCGTAGGACTGATAGAAGGCTTTTGGGGAGGTGAAAGTTTTTGTGTGCACGCTATCAACTGTCCCTATACTAGTCTAAAGACAACATAACCTATATTATTGATATTCTTAGTTTTACAAACCTCTCCCGCCCCCTTCCCCACCACTGCCCGTTTTTTATCTATTAATTACAGGAGGAAATACGTATAGCTAGAAAATGTGAGATGGCTTCTCCATGCTCATCACCTGGGAAGTGTCATTGATACACCCTTCCAGTGTTACTTGAGGTTCTAATTGCAGCCCTTAAATGGTGCAAAGCATCTGAGTCATTTTTACCAAGAAATACAATTAGTGCCCTCCATCCTAATCCCTTGCTGAAGATTTTTCTTCGTCATGTATCCTTTCACCTGTGACAACTGATACTGGCAGACTGAGAGCAGTCAGTTTTCCAGTGCCAAATAAATGGTTTTGTTTCACAGGGGAAAAAGGGATTGCTACAGATAATTTTCTGACCAACAAAAGTACCATTTGGAGGGGAGGTGAAAAGGGTGGTGTTTCACTTCTTTTTTTCTTCTCTTGACACAGGCTTGCCTGATGTGCAGTACTAATTATGTATTTTTCTTTTAGAGAGAAACTAAAGCAACTGATAGAGAAGAGGATTGGCAAGGAGAACTTCATTGAGAAGCTAGGTTTCATTAGCAAACATGAACTGTATTCCCGAGCGGCTCAGAAACCTCAGCCTTGTTTTTCTAGCCCAGAACAGATGATGTTTGATCACGAGTTTACTAAACTGGTAAAGGAATTGGAGGGTGAGACATGTTACACTCTTTGTTTGTACTGTCGCTTGCTGTAAACTTCAGATTGTTATGGTTGAATTACCACACATTCTGAATTTAGCTTGTTAAAGATCATACAGTCATTCCTAAAATTTTGTAAGTGGTATGAAGGGTTGTACTAAAATCATGGATGTGGGTTGCAGTTCACCCTGGCTTGCAGTTCAGATATTTTGTATTAATGCTCGTGGTACTGTGTTGGGTTTTGCACTTCACTGGGCCTCTTCACGCTCTTAAGTCAGTTGGCTGTTGGTGCCCGTTGTTAGTGATCACACCATTGGTAATGGCAAATTTTTAACTTGTAGCTATATAGTGCTGCAAGGTCTGTGCTTGAAGATAATGCATGAGAAGGTGGCAACCAAAAAAAAACCCAACCCATTGTATATAAGAATTAGCTTCACAAGTTATACTTCTGATTACAGTGCATCATTTCTCCAGCTTCCTTACAGATGAAGTGAATAGGAACTGGGGCGCGTGCCCCTCTTGGCTGTGTTCTAATGAATAAAGAAGGTCTAAAAGATGTGATCAGGGAGGATGGAGCTAGGCTGTTCTCATTGGTGGTAGATGACAGAATAAGGAGCAATGGTCTCAAGTTGCAGTTGGGGAGGTCTAGGCTGGATTTTAGGAAAATGTTTTTCACTAGAAGGGTGGTGAAGCACTGGAATGGGTTACCTAGGGAAGTGGTGGAATCTCCATCTTTAGAAGTTTTTAAGCTGCGGCTTAACAAAGCCCTGGCTGTCATGATTTAGCTGAGGTTAGTCTTGTTTTGAGCAGGGGGTTGGCCTAGATGACCTCCTGAGGTCCCTTCCCACTCTAATCTTCTATGATTCTATTAGTTATTTTTTACACTAGAAATATGTGGGTTGCGGATCCTTAAAAATGTGAATGAACTTTATCAGTCCTTAATGGAAGAGGTGGGGATGCTGAAATTTTAATGGATAGAACTTTTCCCTGTTGATAAAGCCTCCTGAAATCAGCTTATAAGAATTCCCTTGGTATCTAGTCATTTAAATCAGCATTTAAACTAATATATTGTTTAAAAACAGGTGTGTTCTCTTTGGCACAACATGATTATGTAAGCTGAGGAAACTGTGAGACTATGAATGTATGAGCAGTGTTCTGAATAATGAATGCACCATTTTTGACAGGTATCATAACTAAGGCTATTTACAAGTCTAGTGAAGAAGACAAACAGGAAGAAGAGGTGAAGAAGACATTGGAGCAGCATGACAACATTGTGACTCACTATAAAAAAGTCATTAGAGAGCAGGTAAATACAAGCTGTAGTAGACACCTACAGTCATGTGTACGGTTTGCGCGGGGGGGGGGGAATCAAATTAACTGGCTTTTGGGGATGCTGCAATGGAATTCTAAATCCGATATTACAAAATATTGGAAGAGGCTTCCCAGCTCAGTTAACTTGGAGAAATATCAGGCACCTTGATAATAAGCAGTGCTACCAGCTCTGCCTATAATAAATTTAGAAACTTACCTGCTCAGGTAAGCAGTCTACAAGATATGGGCACTGCGCGTGAAAAATATCTTTTGTAGGTTGAGTAAACCCCTTGATGCTAATGCATTCATTTTATTGATTTGCAACAGGTCTCCCTATTGATTCATTTCCCGCAAGTAATTAAGCAGAATTCAAAATATTTTTATTTTCACAGGATCAGCAGCTTGAAGAGTTAAAGCAGAAAGTTAATACTTTAACATCTCAGAATGAACAGCTTCAGACAGCAGTTATGCAGCAAGTGTCACAGATCCAACAGCACAAGGACCAATATAATCTCCTTAAAGTACAGCTAGGTATAAATCACAAAAACATTGAAATCCATTGTTTCACAGTATATATCCACGGCTCTATATAGTTCATGGCAAACATCCTAAATTCTGCAGAAACCAATCTTTTCTAATTTCAGCAGCATGTTACCCTAAATTGTGCAGTACACTAGAACTTCACACACAAATGAAAAACCAGGACCCGTTTTAATGAATTAAAAAAAAAAGGCAACTTGAATAGTATTTCTACCAGTATCTAACTTGTTAAAATTAGATAAAAATATTAACTTTTTATACTGCCTCCAAACTTTCAGTTATGGTGATGGAATATTTAATATGAACAACCGATAAGTGCATTAGAAAAAGGGAAACTGGCGGTTTTGCTGCAGTGGTCTGGGAAGAGGCAGAGCAGTTTCGGAGATTAGCAGTCAGTAGGCTGAGATTTAGGAAACAGTGGGGAAGCATGTCCTCTTCCCTCCACCCTGCCATTTGTTGAATTCTGACTTCTATGGCTTTCCTCACTGCACTGTCTGAATATGTTAGACAAAGGTGGAGTCAGCAGCCAGCCACGTGGCTGCTCCTTTTTCATTCCTTTTGGAGGCTGTTTCAGAAAATGAGGCAGTTGCACTAATTGGAGGTTCTTGCTTAATGATCAGCAGTGGAGTGCCACCAGTTTCAGGTGTTGGTGGTAGGTTTCACAGTTCATGCCCCTTTGAAATGAAGGAGTATTTCACACTTGTCAGAGCTATTGTTCTGGATGTCTGTAGTTGCAGGAAGAAAACACCATATTGGTCCACATTTGGAAGCCCAGCAGTGGTGATCAGAGCATAGAAACTTTTTTTGAGAATATGAAAGGTGGTATTTGCAGCCAAATTGTACAACAATGCATGGATTCTGCAGTCACTGCTGTAAAAAAGCAAAAAAATGGGGCATTGTGTGCAGTAAAATCTCACTAGTGACTGTAGGGAGACCCAATGAAGCTAACCCAGGTTAGTGAACTAGCAAGATACTGTACTATATGGATTCTGTCTGCTTGCCATGTCAAGTATAGTTAGATTTTCATCATAATGAACAAGTAAAGGAGTTCTAATAATTTTGTGTATTAAAAAATTGCTTATAAGCCTCATAACCACATTCTGGTATTAAATCTTAGCCATTTGGGTGACAATTAGTGAGTTATGGATTAATTAAATGAGTGTTGCAGTGCTCCAGCAAGCCTTTTCTTACTAGGGATTGGCTTAATGGCTTTGGTTGATCCCTTCAGAGGAATCCTAGAAAGAGTTGAAACGTGGAAAAATTGGTAAGGATGAGTACAAAAGAATGTAGGGACAAAATCAGAGAGGTTGAGGCACAAAATGAGTTACGCCTAGCAAGGAAGATAAGTCATTAAGAAGAGGTTCTGTAAATACATTAGGAGCAAGAGAAAGATTAAGGAAAGTGTAGGTCCACTACTTGAGGAAGGAGAGCTGCTAATAGATGACATCAAGAAGGCTGAGGTATTTAATGCCTATTTTGCTTCACTTTTCACTAAAAAGATGAATTGTGACCAGGTGCGCAACCCAAATGATATTAACAAGGGTGAAGGAACACAAGCCAAAATAGGGAAAGAACAGGTTAAAGAATATTTATATAGGTTAGATATATTCAAGTCAGCAGGGTGTAACAAAATTCACCCTAGGATACTTAGCAACTAGCAAAAGCAATCTCAGAATTGTTAGTGATTATCTTTGAGAACTCATGGAGGACAGATGAGGTCCCAGAGCCCTGGAGAAAGGCAAACACTGTACCTATCTTCAAAAAGGGGAACAGAGATGATCCAGGGAATTAATAGACCAGTCAGCCTAACTCTGATACTCAGAAAGTTACTAGAGTGAATTATTAAATAATCCATTTGTAAAGAACTAGAGGCTAAAAAGGGTAATAAGTAATAGCCAACATGGATTTGTCAAGAACAAATTATGCCAAACCAACTTAATTTCCTCCTTTTGACAGGGTTACTGGCCTGGGGGGCGGGGGGGAGCAGAGCAGTAGATATGATATACCTAGATTTCAGTAAGGCTTTTGGTATAGTTCCACATGACATTCTCATAAGCAAACTAGGAAAATGTGATCTAGATAAAGTTGATACACAGTTGGCTGAAAAGTTATTCTTAGAGTAGTTAACAATGGGAGGCCTTATCTAGTGGGGGTCACTCAGGGATCTGTCCTAGATCTGGTTACTAGTCAATATTTTCATTAATGACTTGGATAATAGAGGGGAGAATATGCTTGTAAATGTATAGCTAAAACTAAACTGGATGTTTGCAAGTGCTTTGAAGGACAGGGTTAGAATTCAAAGTAACCTTGACAAATTAGAGAATTGGTCTGAAAACAACAAGATGAAATTAAACAAATGAAAAGTACTTAAGGAAAAATTAAATGCACAAATATGAAATGGGGAATAACTGGCTAACCATAGTACTGTAGAAAAGGATCTGGGGGTTCGGGTGAGTCACAAATTGACTGACTCAACAATGTGGTGCAGTTGCAAAGAAGCCTAATATTCTTGGGTGTATTAACAGGAGTGTCTCATGTAAGACATGGGAGGTAATTGTCCCACTATACTTGGCACTGGTGACATCTTAGCCTGGAGTAGTGTGTCCAGTTTTGGATGCCATGCTTGAAGAAGGACGTGGACAAACAGGAGCAAGTCTAGAGAGAAAAAACAATTACAGAAAGGTTCAGAAAATCTTGGCTATGAGGAAAGGGTTAAAAAAAACTGAGCATGGTTAGTCTTGGGAAAAGAAGATTGAAGGAGGGACTTGTCAACAGTCTCCATATATGTTAAGGCCTGTTAAGATCATGGTAATCAATTGTCCATGTCCACTGAAGGTAGGACAAGTAGTACTTTGCTTAATTTGCAGTGAGAGATGGACTAGGTATGCTTGGTCCTGCTTCAGTGTGAGTCTGGACTTAGGTGCCTCTCGGGGTCCTTCCAGACTTACATTTCTTGTGATTTTTAGAGAGGATTCAGAATGAGAACTTTGTATCATTGGGTTGTACAGTGAAACATTTGATGCACGAATGATCTAATGTCTTCCATACAGATGGAGTTTGTAAAATTCTCAAAAGTATCAAAATGATGTAAACTCCTAAATACCATTGATCTTCAGTGGGACCCTGGGCACCCAAGTCACTTCAGAAAATGTTACCTGCTATGTACAATTAGCCATGAATACATGAAACCAGTGCTCAGGAATACATATTGGCTGCTGGGGCTTTCCAGGTGCAATTCAGGGTGTTGGCTTTGACTCATGAGACTGCAGATAGGCAGACTCTCAGGCTGACATGTCTCAAGCTCTTTCCTGTCATACGGCTGCAGCAGAGATCAGGGTGGACACTCAAGCTAGTTTCCTTGACAAGGTGGGGGTAAGGTACAGGCCCAGTAGGCTTGTGCCTAGGGATCCAGCTCTTGGAGTTTGTGAGTACGTCAGAATCTGAATGCAACTTTATAGCAGCAGTTTTGTGAAGAATGTGGACAAAGCGTGGAGCATCCAGTGCTGCGTGTCTGAGTCTGCAGACTCTTGGAACAGTAGCTTTGAAAGGTATGAACTGCTCCATGCATCTTAATGGGATGTTAAGACTCTGCCAATGCCGTCCCAGCAGAGAATCAAGTGCAAGGAGAAGAGGGCAGAGGGCCTAGGCAAGCTACAGGAGTAAGTGGCAGATGGACCTCTTTTCTGATCCCACTGCTCTCCCTGCTGCCATGCCTGAGGAGAGAAGGGAGCTGTGTGCTGCTGCCCTGCCCCCACCACTGCAAGTGGACAAAGGCATGGAGCCATCCAGGGCACATGTCCGTATTCCAAGGTCCTGGATTGGTGTTTTCCTTGGAACTGCGCATGGCTGCTGTCTGAGAGTCCCTCTGCTTTAAGAATTCCTTCCCGCCATTGGTCCAAATAGCCAATATCTGTTAACCTTAAGGACTGATTACGGAGGCCATGTATTTGGGCTGAGGGCTAGGGGGTCTGAATAGAGTGTTTGAGGTCTGGATATTCTGGATTTTTCATGCTGTGGTGGAGGGGTTAGGCAGGTGCTTAGGGTGGTGGGGGGCTGAAGTTCTGTGAACAGGCTCATTTTATGCAGAGCAGCAGTTGAATTTTATATTTATATTGTTGAGATGAATGTGTGGTTACCTGGCAAGGCATCTTGAGCCTGGGATCTATTCCTTATGTCTGTTGAAATATAAATGAATATTAAAATGTGTGTGTTTAGATCAAAACACAGAATGAACTGGAATGTAGTTGTCTGCATTGGGATGTTTGTAGTGAAAGGTAGACCTCCACATACTGTCATAGCCTTGGACTCTTCACTCTTTCATTGGTTGACTAAATGAGCATGCAGAAACAATCACACATACTTCCTTTTTTTTTTTTTTTTTTTTTTTAAGAATTGCAGTTTATGAAGTTCATACACCTGCACTTAGGGTTAGATTTTTTTAACACACAGTAGAATATACATTTTTAATCTTGAATAATTTGTAATGCCATTTCTTTATGGAGGAAACAAATTACTGTCAAAGACACCTTGTGTGAAGGTATGTAGGAAACCTGTAACTGAAATCAGTGCTGTTCTTAAGTTTAATACTAATTTAAAAATATCTGGTTGTTAGGAAAGGACAATCAGCACCACAGTTCCCACAGCGATATGCCTCAGATGAATGGCATTCAGCCAGAAGAAATCAGCAAATTGCGACAGGAGGTAGAAGAACTGAAAAATCTGTGTGAAGTTTTACAAGGACAGCTGAGAGAAAAGGATTCTGTGATTGAACACTTGGTAAGTGACTGCTTCAGAAGAACTTTCAGTACACAGTTGCAGAGCAACTTAAAAATACTACTTGCATGATGCTGGAAGTTCTTCCTTATGGCCCTGTCAGCACTAGAAAGACAATGGTTTGTTATAACCAGTTAACCACTGAATACAGCAAGCATGGCTTGATTTGTCTGCACACAGCTTTTCTGCCTCAACCTGTGGGTGAGAGTTTTTGTTTATCTATAACTACCACACTAGCAAATTGTTTGTATCCGTGCACTCTAGGGAAAAATCTAGGCTAGCATCCTGTACTAATTCAACAGTAGGGATAGTGTCCCAAGGACACACAGGCAGTGTTGTACCAACAGGATGTGGGCATTGTGCCCTGGTACATCCTTCTGGATGGAAGGAGTGGAGGGCCCACTAAACTGGTTATACAGATGAGGGCCTAACCACAAAAATCTGAACTGGTTATGTGGAGACTGGTATGTGCCAGCCTGTCACCCCGCAGGTGTAAAATGCTGTAGGTAGACACTGTTAATAATGTCATCCATGTGATGTGTGGGCCCAACCATGTGTAAAGGCACCCATGCTACTTACGGGTTATAAGTGCCATTAAAAGTAAGCATAGACAGGGCCTGGCTTTATACAGACATTTCCTTCCTCTTCACTGGTCTTTCTAAAGCCTGTCTCCTAGTCTTAAATCTCTGTCTGACTCCTGACTAACTCTTATTGATGTAATGACACCTTTATGCATGTAACTGGGAAGGGACTGTTGCCTTTGGACTGCTAAACCTCGTGCTATGGTGCAGTTCTTGCCTGATGTTCCCTGCCTTTGCTAGGCTTTGCTAGTTGGAGCATTGGAACAGCAAATTCAGAGTTGTGCCCCGGTTCTGAAGGAGGAGGAAGATGAACTTAATAATGACCCATTAGCATAAATGCTATCTTGGATTCAGAGACAATCCACTGCTACTTTTCTAGAGGAAAATCTCTAGTAATTCCATGAGCTAATGTAGTGAAAGAACAGTAAACGTTCCCTCTAGTTGTGCTGGAAACCTCCTGCCCAGTCTGACATACTGGGCACCTCAGTTGCAAGATCACCCTTCCGGTGTTGATAGGTTATTTCTAGCCAAACTCACCTGGATAAATCCCTCCTCTGGTTCTTCCATCTGCAAGAAAGTAGCTTAGATGCCTCAAATGCCTCTGGAGAGATTCTTTTTTTCCCACCAGTCACCCAGTAAGAAATTCTTTGGGAGCTGCCATCCAGAGGAAGCGAAGGGCTTATTGATACAGTGCCTTTGGACAGGGAAGGCAGAAAGCTAGATGCCTTGGGATAAGTGTCCTCCAGTGCTTGAGGACACAGAAAGCCAGGTACCAAACTGAGGGTTCACAGACTCCCATCTCTGCAAATTGTTAGCCATTTGGGCAGTAATTGGTTCTATATTTGTTTTAGGGATGTCTAAATATTTCATTTAAAAGGATTGCTACTGAAATTCCCAATTTGTGATGGGGCCTTTGTTGGTCATATTTGTTAATGCCTAAGATTTCTGATTTACACCAATTAATTTTATATCCTGAGAGGGGGTCCAAAATTATTAATAGTGTTTAGAAAGTGACCTTAGGCTTAATTACAAATACAAGAGGATACAATCCACATAGAGGATAATTTTATGCTCTGTTTGGTCCATCCTGATACCATGAATATGTTGATTTACCCAGATGGCTAAAAGTTCTAGAGCTAAACCAAACAAGAGGAGAAAGGGGGGCTGCCCTGTCTATAATGAAAAAGGCACAGAAATAATACCATTGGTAACTACCCTGGAAGCTGGTTTAGAGTATAAAAGATTCATCCAAGCAATAAATTGTTTACCAAATACAAATTTTGCTAATGCATGAAAAAAATATTCCCAGGCTATGTGGTCAAAGGTCTTTTTGGCATCTAAGGAAATGGCAGCTAAAGTTTCTTTAGACTCTCTCAAACTAGTAATAAGAAGAATTAGTTGACACATGTTCTGAGCCACGTCTATAACGAAGAACACTTACAGGAATCATTTGTGTGATAAATTTATAATGCGTGAGAGAACTTTTTCCAGTCGCATAGCAAGGGCTTTAGCTAAAATCTTAGTGTCACAATTGATTAAAGTAATTGGCCTGTAATTACTGCCTAGTCCAAGGTCTTTCCCAGGTTTAAGAATAACTGAAATTACATCTTCTCTTAGAGTAGGTGCGAGAGTCTGCTTTTTTTTTGGTGTCATTGAGCATATTCAATAATTTAGGTGTTAGTTTCCGAGAACTTTTGGTAAAATTAATTCGGTAACTCCGCTGCACCTGGAGTGTGAGATACAGTTTTAATGATATGGAGGAGGGAGATGCTAAGGTGTACAAGAAATGTAAAGAAAATCTATGGTAAAGATTTAAGATTATCCCGGAGACCTATCGAATGAAGTACAGAAACCTCAGAATGTTTGACAAGACGTATGTTGGATCTGTACATAAAATGTGGCGTTATAAGAAAATGGATAATGTGGGTGGGAGCTGAAGGTAATTATGTAAAACTGTTTGAGCTGACAGCCCAAGAGCATGGTTGTGGGTATTACAGATGAGATAAAGGCAGCCATTTGTGGAGAAAAAAAAATCCAGAGGTTTTTGAGACTGCAGAAATATCTAATATGTTGACTCAAGGGCCCATGGGAGGGTGTAAATTCCAGAGGAAGGGAAATCCCCATGTCACCCAGGTTAAGTGGGAAGAGGGGAATTGGAAATAAACCTAACCAAAAAAAAAAAAAAGGGGGGGGAGCCTAGGGTTTAAAACGCTTTATGAAAAGGAAAGGCAAGTGATCTGCCATCACTGTGGCTAGGGCTCGCAGACATATAAAACCAAATTGCCCAAAACTTAAGGTAACTGCATGCCCCCATCTGCTACAGTTAATGCTGCTGCTATTGCTCCAGAGGCAGGGTAGAGCAGGAGGAAATCCTGCTGAACTATATGAGGAATGAGTTTTGGGAAGGAAGCGAGGAATGTATTTAAAATGCTGTGCAACTCCGTGTTCAGGCTGTTACAGTGCCTGAAGAGTTTTAGTTGGTGACAAGCATAGAACACACAACTAATTTGAGGTTTGTACGCTGCTTTCTAACAGTCTGCCCTGAGGTTAGTACTCACGCTGTTGAGTCACTGTGGGCAGCATCACACTGGTCTCCAGGCGTGATGCTCAGTTTAGCAGAGCAGTATTTCTAATAGTCCCAATCCGCCTTCCTGAGAGAGAGTACTGCTAATGCAAATCCATGAGTGGGAATGTGCAGAGGCCACTCAAAGAAATAATGAATATTACTGTCTTGTAACCAGACTGCACTCTACCTACAGTCTCTCTCCTCGGAGTGCTAGTAATCCAGCTGGGCTTGGGCGAAAAGGCAATGGAAGGAAACGAAGTGGTTGGTGTGCCCTGCCCACTCTCACTTTCACACTGTGTGTAGACCAGTGAGAGGGCAGAGGGCCTTAGGATGGTGCTACTTTCTAGAGGTTTGCATTGATGTGAAGTCTGTCTTAAGGAACTCATCTAGTTACAGGTGAGGAACTATTTTAGCTGGGGTAACAAGTAGTAAATCTAGTTTCATGGTTGATTTTTCTCTTTTTTGCAGAAGTCTTTGCAGTCAGAAACAGGAACGACAGAGCAGTCGGCACAGATAACTGCATCTGCTGGATTGGAGCATGCTAATGAACTGCGTAAGGTGTGTTCTTGATGCTTTGATAGACTGAGTCCAAAGTTTCTTTGTTTGTAACTTGGAGGTAATTGTGTGCCATCACCCACTGGGCAAAGCTGCCTGGTATGAATAGTAACAGCAGAGGGTGGGGAGACAGTTGTAGATCAATTTTCCATTGATTGGTTCTGAAGTATGTTAATATTTAGAGTTTATGTGCTGCTCTTAGTAATCCTGGAGCATCAAGACCATAAACCCTGAAAAGAATCAGAATGACTTTTGTGATGAGGTCAATTTAGCCACTGGAAAAATTAAACTGAAATTCTGAAGATGTCTGACAGCCTATTTGCAGTTGCGTAACAGAAAACATTGCTTAAATCATGACATGCGTTATAAATATGTAGTGTTCTGAGCCTTTTCCACTGGGGAAAAGAGCACGCATATTAAGAAATGACTTAGTGAAGAAATTTGCCATGTCTAAAAACATCCCACTATTAATTTTATCCCAATTAGAAAGCAAATTAATAGTAAGGTATAGGACTTCAGTTGAGATATGCTTTATGCGAGGTGACTTGCATTGGAAGGATTCTGCAACATAAATTAAGATGCATATAGAATAGTCAGCAGCAAGGAGAGTTATGAAGATGTGTTCTTAGAAGTTTAAAATGAAGTGTAACAAGTCTCAAACAGATGACTAAGAAGTTTTGTACTCCATACAAAACGTATGGCTGCTCAAAATTTATGTGAGGTTGTTAATGATTCTGGGACCATGCTCTTGAGGACGCTGTCAGCGTGCCTAGACAAGTGGCTGCTGTGGTATTGATGAACAAATATGCTTCTCACATAACTATCTTGAAATAATGTATGTAATATATAGTTTTTACTTCCAAAGAGAAATTGAGCTTCTGTTATTTCTGAATACTGTCTGCAAAGTAAAGTTTGAATTCTGGTTTTGATATAGGAACTAGAAGCCTTGAGGATCCAGATACAGTCACAGTCTATGGACATCTCTAAACTTCAGGCTGAGAAACAGGAGCTGCTACAACAAATGGTAACTCATTAGGATTCTTGCCGTCTTTCCTGGTACAGTAGAACCTCAAAGAGATGAACACCTTGGGAATGGAGGTTGTTCATAACGCTGAACAAACATGGTGGTGCAGTACCTGCCGTCAGCGTCTTCCAGCTGAGGCTGGCAGAGATCTCCGCAAAGGTAGCATCAGGCAGTACTGCCTGGTTTGCAAGCAGCTCCCTGCTTATTCCTGTTTCTTGCCTTTGGGCTGAACTGGAGGGGCCTGCCCCGCACCCTTGGCACTACAAGCCCCAGCCCACAACTGGCTCTCCCCCGGGCTCGCCCTGCTTTATGCACTGCTGCTGTGCTCCATGTGGCAGGGGGTTGGCACCAATCCACTACCAGCAACCATCCTTCCCCTGCCCCTTGCACTCCCATTAGTGCTGGCTGGACCCAGGACTGCTGTGGCAAAACTTGGGCCGCATCAGTGCACTGGCTGTGACCCTTTAAAACGCCTCCAGAGCGCAGTGTGCAGGCAGCAGCTTAGACTCCAGTTCATGCTCCAGGCCAGGCCTTGTCTGTTTCCCCTCAGCACCTGGAGCTGCCACACAGCTCAGGCTGAGCTTGAAGACTTATCCCCCTCCTGGGGGCAAGGAGGGGGATGATGGTGGTGAAAAGTGTCCCCCTCCTGGCAGGGTGGGGGTGAAACAGCACCTGTAGCTTACAGGAAACAGTGCAGACCCCAGGCAGCTGCATGCTTGGGCTGGCAGGAGGGGCACACACTAATGTCTATGATGAATCTGTCTTCACCTCCTTGCTGTGAGTGACTGCCCCTCACATGGCAAGTGGAGTTGGGGACAGGAAACCCAGATGTGCTGACCTTTAAGATGCAACACAGGCCCAGTGTAGCATTTGCTTTCTTCCCCCCTCTGCTGCTGCTTGATTGCTTACTCCGGTTCCACATGGTGTTCAGTTGACCCGTCAGTTCATAACTCTGGTGTATCTTTGAGGTTCTACTGTACTTCCTCTATTGACTAAACTGTAGAAAAGTTTCTCACTCTTTCACATTGTGTCATCGTTCATAATAATACAGGGCCAGTTGAGAGCAAGCCCTACTGCTGGCGAAAAGCACAGTTACTAAGCTTAACTATTACGAAGTCCTAAAACTCCTTATTAAAGCAGTATGTCACCACCGAAAGCATAAGTAAAGTAGAGAAAGCGGGATAGTGTAATGATGAACTACCCAGCCCTGGGGCGCAGGTAGGCTATTTCTGGTGTCAGATCCAGGCTGATCCAATCTGGTGTAAATCCTGAGTTGTTCAGCCCTCCTTTGTTAAACACACATCCTTTGTCTTGTCTTATAAGGTCACACAGGTGCGGATTACATCTGTAAACATTATATTCTAAATATATTTTCATAGATACTAACCCAAAATCCTTTTACACTGATACATTTTTACTTACCTTAGCCATTACTATCCTCCTCCCTACTCAAGCCAGCAGTCTTTTCTGTATTTCCATTCCTGTATTCCATTATTTGTTAGAACGGTTGTCTCATTCTTACATCTATGCTTCTTGTGACCTTAAAGTTACTGGCTGGCTAGTTCTGCTCAGTCAGTATCCACCTAGTCTGTTTTACTCGGGTGGCATGTACACGGCTGGTAAATCACACATTTATCGGGTTTGCTTTTCCCTGCTATTTACACAGTCCAAGAATCCAACCATAAGATAAGACACCAACCAACTTGATTTTTTTACAACCTTTGAAAGCTGTGTCAACAAGACACATACAGAAAGCAGAAAAATTCCCTTTTGCATTTTCTTAAGACTGTTGAATGTAAAGGTACTTCTCTGACATTTAATATACATTTACTCTAACACAATTGATTATATATTTCTTTACATTACCTTGATGTCACTCTAGACGTCAGTGAAATGCTGAATCGTTATTTTACTCTCATTTATCCCACCAGTATATTGGCTGAAATAACCACACTCAGCTGATACCTAATGAGAACTAGAGGATTTGCTTTTACAGAACCAGTGCATGAGTTACAGTATTGCACACTTGTATTGTTTAAGAAGCCAGGGAAAACGGGCTTAATATCTTAAACTGATGCCGTACATAACAAGATCAGAAAAAATCGGTGTTATTCCTGAATCTGTTGCCTACACCGTATGTGGTACCCTTAAGTGTGGTTTAATGGAGGTAATCTTGTTACACAGTTGAATGGGCAATAATTATTTAAAGTGTGTAAGAAAAATGGACCTGTAATTAAAAAGTCTAGGAGGCCCAACAGTGTGATACTTTACACATAACTGGCAGTTTACTGGCTTGGGAAAAAAAAATTACATTTATTTGGTGGTCATATTGGGTTTCATCAGCAAATCTGCATATGAAACTGCCAAGACTCCAGGAAAGATTGGAGGTTTTACAGACTATGGGCCACTATTCCCGGCTGCTGTCTTAACCAGGTAGCTTCTTAGCACTTTAAGAGCAATTTTGGGCTGAGATTTAAGATTTCACACTGTTATGCAAGAATCTGTCAGTTACCGTAAGGGAAGCATTAACCAGACAATGTAAGGAATCGCATTGTATGCTCGCCAGTACCAGGGCATAATAGGGGTGCTCACTAAATGGCTCCCCTGTACCTCTGCTGTAATCAGGTACAGGGCTGGCTTGGGATAGTTGGCTAGCTCAAGGAAGAATCTGCCTTCAGGCAGTTCTTTGACTTATTAGAGTCTGTTACTTCTGTCATTGAAAGGAGTAATAAGAGGCATTTATGTGAGTAACCAAACTGAGGCTTATTTAAACCTGTGGGGGAAGCTGGATGTTTGGGAATTTTAAACAGTCTCCTCAGCAGCCAAAATCCCAATTGCTCTACTTCATCTCACTCAGTATTTGTTCATTCTGCACAGTGGTGACCTTGGCAGTGCACTGCCTATTAAAACTCTCCCGCTCACAACTGATCTGTGACAGCATCACCACCGTAGAAGAGTGTGTCATTTTGCTTTAGGGTCCTTATCCTTTATGGTTCCCCCAGTAATGGCTTTTCTTTTCTCTCCCCCCAAAAGTCACATATGTATGGGAACAGCTCAGAGCTGGAAAACCAGTCAGCAATGCCTGCTCTTCCTAGTGCCCTGGCTAGCACATGGTGCCCGAGACAAAATGACTGCCTGACATGCCTGCTTTGTGGGTTGTGCTTATTGAATGCCAACCAGCCTGTATCTCTGAAACTGCTGCTGGTTTGAATGCTGTCTTTTGCAGGTTTCCATTGTGAGCGCTCTGTCTGACAGTTTATAGAGCCCTTGGAGCATTGGCCCATCCTTGATTTTGTCTGAGCCCACGCCCACGCAGGGAGAGGGAGAGATAAAAATTGCTCCTGGTGTTGAATGTCTCTTCCACAGAACACAGCTTCAGTTCCTGGACTGGGCAATAGTAGTGCTATAACAGCAGCAAAAAACAGTGAATTGGAGGACAGATATTTGCAAGAGATAAAAGAACTGAAGCTTGGTTACTGGTGAAACACACAGCCTGAAATAACGGCGTGCTCAGTTTTCAGTTATGGTCACAATTTGGTGAAGTGCTTCATTATGAAAGGTGACCTGCAAGGGTAGGGAAGGCTTTTGGAGATACTCTGAGTTTTTTAATAATTGACTTTTTTTTTTTTTTACTATATCAAAAAATCTTAAGCTTTTTCCATGGTGAGTTTTCACTTTAGAAATTCAGTTCTTGTTTGCCCTGACAGATTTGGTCAAGAGAGCTTGAGAAATGATCTGAAGAGTCCAAACGAAAGTTAAACAGTTTATGATAGGAAAGGGATTTTGAGTTGATGTTAAATACATGGTAAGAAACAAGAGTTTTACATTTCAGTGACGGGTGGACAGCAAGCCTTTACTGAAGATTTAATACTCTGGGGCCTCTAATGTTGGAGCACTAAAAATGTCTCCTCGGAGACGATCAGAAAAATCGAGGTAGATGGCACTTGATGCTCCTGAACTTTCTAAAAGAAAATGGTGCATGCGTGCATATTGTTCAAGCCTTCCTTAAACACCATAAAGCAAAAAAAGCCAAACCCAACTTGAAAGTATCTTCCAGCTCACCTATAAGCTGTCTTAAATGCTAGGGGTTGTAGTTGTAATAGCAGTCCTGCCTGAATTGCCTTGGCGACTGAAGCTAGGACATGTGTGACTGCTAAAGTCTAGATGCATCTTTGATCTCTCTTGCCAGTCTCCAGAGTTCATGCCCCACTCCCAGAGGCCTTGTGTCCTTACCTCCTTGGGGTGGAATCCTGCAGTTCTCCCACTCAGACTGGTTGCTAGGCATAGTACACTGTGTATCAACCATGATTAACATAGCACGTCCAACTTGGTAAAGCTGCCTGCATTTCTTCCCTTTGCGAGTTGTGACAATGGTGAGTACTGTGGCTAAAAGCAGCCTTCTTAAAATAAAGTATTGTTTAATCTGCATTCTCTGCATGTGAAAGCATGGGTTCCTGCTGCTTTAGCTAAAGGACCAGATGTTAGCTTGAAGGCAGTTTCAGATTCATAACCCTCTACACATGATCTAATCACTAATGAGGAACAGACACCACAAGTATGCGGTTTGTCGTATTGAAGCTCCAGGCTTGGGGCAGGAATGTTGAACTGTCGTGAATGGTCACTTGAGTGACTTGAATGACACTGACTGCTTGGGATGTTAGTGACTTCCCTATTTTTGTGTCTATTACTAGAGTGAAGTTAAAGCTCTTTCTGAGGAAAAAGCATTGCTAAAACAGCATCTGGACTCAACCAACAGTACAATTGCTGTCTTACAAGATGAGAAAAGCAAACTCCAGCAAGAAGTTGCAGAATCTAAAAAAGAACAGGACGACCTCCTAGTGCTTCTCGCTGATCAGGATCAGAAAATATTTGCACTGAAGAACAAGCTGAAGGAACTTGGTGAACCGGTAAGATCAGTAACGTAAGAGTTTGTCTACACTGACAGCAGCAGAGTCGCCGCCGTCATATCAACATATCTGGATCAATTGAGCGGTCAGTGAAGACCTGCTCAATCGATCCAGAAGTCAATGCTGTAAAACCACCCCCTCAAGTGGCTTAGTGCTGCTTCAATGGGAACATGGTTCCTGTTGGCGCAATGCAGTGAAGGCGGCACGCAGAAGGGAAGCACAGCAGTCGACGGGAGTGGCGCAAGTTACTTTGCGTAGCTTGCGTAACTCCCGCCGATTGCTGCCAAATCACTAGGTAAGTGTAGACGAGGGCTCTGTGTGAGCTGTTACTGTGTGCCCAGTAGGTACTCCCTTTGCCTACACTCATTCCCAGCATATCAGCTAGTGGCTGTCGAAGCAGCCAGAATTGTTGGCAGACCTTACATCTGCATTCCCCTATTTGCTGTGAGTAAAGCAGGTGCACGGTTTGGGGATGCTGTTAGCTCGTGAACTGCTCCTGGATGCCTGTGTATCAACTAGGCCCAAGAGTTTGTTTTTTCACCCCCATATGCACCTAGTACAATGAATGCGTGACAACCTCTAGATGCAGGGACCTTGCCACAACCATGCCTGCCTGTTTCACCTTGAGTTTTTCTGGCTGTATTGGAGTTACCACCCTTGGACCATTGAAAAGCGAAAGCTACTCAAACAGCTGCAGCTTGCTTATTAAGTGGAGTTGCACATTGGGAGCAAAAGTGCCCTGTGACTGGTGATCTTACATGTGGAATTTAAGGAGCTAGTTTTAACATACAAAACCCAATGGCTTTGGACCTAATTGCTTGTCTGTCTGCCTCCATGACTTATTGCCACAGTTAAGATAAATGGGGGCACCCTCAGCTTTGAAACTCACCCTCCCATTGCTCCTCTAGAGCCTAGATTTTGTTACCCATCTAGACACGTTGCAAGGCCCACCTTTTCTTCTTCTCCTCACAAGCATGTTCTTTAAGAACCATTATCGGTGAGGCTCATGGACAGTAATAACCACTAGCAGCTTTCAACATGTAGGCATTGCATGGTGCCTCGAAAATAGGTGCACGTAGCTCTTGTGTGCTGAAACCTTTCCTGGGTTAGAAGTTGCCTTTCAAACCAAGCATTGCTGGTCTGTCCTTTATCTGTGAGCAGGTAGGTCCCAATGATACATATAGTGGTACCAGATAGTAATCCAACACATGCTATATTTGTCTCTCTCCGGGTACATCATTTCTGACAAACCCCACCATAATTTACACCTGGGTTTGTGAATCTAATCACATGTAAGTGTTAGTCTGCTGCTAATGTGGTTGGCCATGTGACTTTGGTTAAATTGCTTATTTGAATACGAGTACTGCATGTGTGTCTAAATCCTGTGTGGTTTATGTAAGGGCTAGCATTTTGGTAGCGTGTACTACCCTCATGGCCATGCTACACCTGTTTGTAATGTCCTAAGTCAAGTCAGTTTTGAAGGAAATGTGTAGCAATGTTTCTGTTTAATATTTCTACAAACTTTGGGCCAGATTTAAAAAGAGGGGGTCGGTTCGGTATTGTGTGGAAACTTTGTGGGTCATCAAGTTACTAAAGAAGTTGTAACACTTTGTACTTAGACTTCATTCAGAAGAACTCAAAGCACTGATCAGATCAGCAAGCACTGTGATAGTCTCTATGGTGGGGAAACTGAGGCACAGAGGAAGACTTGCACAAAAGCACAGAAAATAAGTTAAAACTCTGGGAAGTTCTGTGTCCAAATCCCCTGCTTTTACTCCAGACCACAGTCTTTCCCTTCCTAAGATCCAGTAAAATAAAACCCACTGATCTCAAGAGTTGAGACTGCTTAGATTTGACATCAGCAGCGTGGAGATCTATGATGGTTGATGCCTAGAAGTTGAAATATTGATATAAATGTAATTTGTATGATGATTTTAGGTTTGCTTTAGGCTTGTTTTTCATTCTTTTGGAATTTGTTTGGTCTCAGAGTCACACTAACAAATGTTGCTTCTCTCAAATCCTTGATTTTTATTTCAGGTGGAAGATGAGGATGATATTGAATCTGGAGACCAAGGTGATGAAGATGATGATGAAGAAGAAGAGCAAAACTAATAGTGCTTTAGTGTCACCATGAGAAAATTAGGATTGCATTGTAATACAAAATTAAACTAATGCTGTTGACCTACAAAGTAAAGCATCTACATAAGGAAGCGAATGGGGAGATAGTGTTCTGATTTGCTGAAGTGAAGTGTTTGGAAACCATCATAGGTGAAACAAAAACCACTGTTAAGTGAAGCAAAAGCATCCCAAGTTCTAACATTTTTAGATCCTGTTTAAAGCATGGGAGTGACAATGCCACTGCCTTAGTTCATTGTCGTTTACAGAAGTCCTGTGCATTTGTCTATCATTTTAATGTTTTTGGAACTCTGATGTGATTAAATACATGTGTATTTGGTTTAACATCTGTTGAATGGAATCATTGCTTCTACATTCAGCATGGAGCTGATCATAACTCATGGGTTCCTTTAAAATAAATGGCCATGTTGAAGGGGTGGAGTGGGTGAGTTGGGGATTGTACACACCCATCGGCTTCCGTTTCGACTTACTTAAACAAATTGAACTGAACAGTGTCGAGTGCCTTGACACCGAAATGGCTGCGCTGCAGTCTGTACCTCAGTGAAGAAAGCCAAGAAAACTGCAACATTATGCTAATAATGAGGAGGGAGTTGTCTAGAAACTTCCAAGAGTATGGTAGCATTTCTAAGTTGAACATCTCTAATTTTTTTTTAAAAAAAAACACTCATCCAAAAGATTAAATGTGCTACCAGGTCATCAAAAATGATTTCATTGTACTCAAGAAGTAAAGAAATGAAATACAACCAATTTATGTAATTTATTGGCTCTTATGCTGAGTAGATAAGAGAATAGATTTTAAAAGAGCAAAATTAATGCGCTTAATGCATAAATTTCATGTTTTGGTAATAAAAATAAATATGTCCATTTAGTATTCATTCACATAATTCTCGTCTTGTTTTTAATCATGTATTTTAGTCCTCATTTGTATTTGAAGCAGAGCCTCTTAAAAATGCCAGTCTGGTTGGATAGATGAAAAGGATGTTCTCAAAGATACTGGTTTTCTAACTCATCAAGCTAACCTGATGATGGTGAAGGTTCAGTTTTTGAGTTTTTTAGCAGTTTGTAGAATGAAGCTTCTCTTGGATTCTCCCAAGACAGCAGTATATCATAAACCAACCAAGTAAAATTTAGACCAGTGAATGAAAATGGTTGGCTGGCTATATGTAAACACTTTAAAATTACTCTTTTGTATGTATTTCTTACCTCATGGGTAAGAATTCATTTATGGGGTGAGTTGAAACCATCCTAAAATGAGTTAGAGTGTTTGCTCCTGCAGTCCCTCCACACTCAACTCATTGAAGTCTGTGGGAGAGGAGTAAGGATCAAAGGCCATCGCAGAGTAGTAGTTGGGAACCCTGGGCCTTGTGAGACAGAAGCGATGGAAGGCATCCATTCAATATCTCCATCTTTATTTCCTTGCCTACACCAGGAGCATCCTTTCCTGTGAAGAAAGCTTTCCATGGAGTAGAGCCCCCTGCTTGTTGCTGTTGGCAGTTCAGACAGTTATGTGGCTTTGGCTGCAAGCACATGGCTTTACCAAAACATTGTTCTAATCACACTCTCTATGCAGTGTTCCGAAATCTGGACACAAGGCGGCTGGTGTTTGGAAAGCTGCTGTTTTACCAAACAGAAAGAGCAATCAACTATGTTCAGTCACAGTGAATTTTGTTGGAAATGAAGGCAACAAACTAGAAAGAACATAAGTAAAATCTCCATGAAGGAAGGGGCAATGTTTGTATTCTCGTGCAGGACAACCGTCTGAGTACAGGGATTTAAATCATTGTGTAACTCACCCGATTTATTTTTTCAATCCCTTGATTTAAAAATCAGTTTTACAAATGCTCAACCCTAATTTGAAAAGCTATGATCTTGCAATTGTAGACTGCAATTTACCATGAGCGACATGATTTTTTCAGAATGACATATTGTGATGTCACTACTGGGCAGGTAGCTCATTTGATGTTGTTTGTTTCACTCTCTCGAGGGGCAAAAAACTGGGGGGCCTGGCCCAGGCTGCAACCCCCATTGGTGTGTGTGGGGGAAGAGTCCATGTTACAAGTTTGTACTGGGCCCGAAAAAGTTATGCTTGGGCCCTGCAGCTGTGCACACTTCAGCCTGTTGCTGTTTGCAGTTTGGAAACCAGAAAGGCCTAAAACAGCATGAGACTGAAAAGTTCACAGGCGAAGGCCAATTTGTAACTGATTACAGCTCAGTTTGCCTATACAGGGAAGTTTACCAGCATAGCTCTACTGGTATCTTTACACCCCTATCGTTACACAAGTTAAAATCCCTGTGTGGGCATGCCTATTCTGGAATAAGACTACCTTTTCTGGCCTCAGTTATGTTGATCTGAAAGCGGTATAAGCTAAACCAGAAAAAGGCCACTGTTCTAGCCCAGAATAAGCGTCCACATAGGAAGTTACTCTGGTGTACCTGTACTGTAAGTTTCTCTGTGCACACAAGCCACCAGCAAGTAAAGAACCGAAAATCCTCAGAAACGTCAATCTTTGGTCATTGACGAAGCAGAGAGAATCTGGGACCGATCAACTGTTTCACAGAGTAACTGCTCAACTCCCTTTCTACATGCAAAATAGAACCTCCCCCTTCAGTAATCTCTCTAATCTATGATGCTAAATGGCTGTAGGCCATACTCCATTACCAAGATTTGTCTCTGTGTAGCAGCATCAGACCAGAGAAGAGCACCTTCAAGAAGAGTATGAACGAGATACTGCAGAGCTCTCCTGTATCAATGCAGTACAGTATACGGGGCGCGCTGGGCCTCATCTTGCATCTCAGGTGCTCACAAAACTCATGCTGGAGTCTGGGCATTTTGGGTGCACAAGGAAAGCAGCTTTAGGCCTTTGGTGACTAGCTAACAGCGCTATGCTGCCCATTACAGCGGTTAGCTAATTCGGACGAGCTTTAGGAAGCAGGGAGGCGTTTTAGCCCCCGTTTACAGAGGGAGAGGTGAGAGGTTCAGGGATTTGCCCGAGATGACCCAGCAATCAAACGGGGGCTAGAATGCAGGACCTCCTGACTCCTGTCCTTGTGCCCGTTTGTCTCTAGACCATCGCTGCTTCAGAGTTACATGACTCGGGTCAGCTCCCTGTTCTGGGGATTGGCAGAGAAGCTTCAGGCCATCTGTTGTCAAAAGCAGCTAAGTAACTGGGGGGCCTTTGCCTACCTCCCCTTTGCAAAAGTCACAAGCAATTAGAAGACTTTGTTCCACCAAAATTCAATGGGAGTTTGTCTCCTAAACACCTTAATGACTTTTGAATATGGGACTTCAGTGATTTTTAGCCCCTCGGTGCTTGTGGAAATGTTACAATTGGATGAATGGTCCTTTGCAAAAGCCTCCTGCAAGTTTAGGTGTCAGGGGCTGCTCATACATGAGCAGCATGCACTCCCTGCGGCCTGAGGAAGGCTCTGTTGCCCACTAGACCGAAGCAAAGGCGCAGCCAAGCTCTTATTTTCAAATCTTGAGGATAAATCTAGATCAGCGGGAAGGTGCCCTGCTGTGTGGGAGAGCAAGGGGAAAGAGCGTGGGGAGATCAGATCATTATAGGACTTGCCTGTTGCTCTAAGCTGTGCACGAGTCTCCTGTTCTAAATCTCTGGGCCCAGCTCACAGAGTCATGCTGCTCGGACACTCTAGAGCAGCCTGGTCGGTGGAGCCAAGTTACGGCTGCTTGGTTTTGCCACGTAGCGCTAAGCAGCATGGCATAGGGATGAGTCTGGGCCGCTGCTCTGATTAACAAGGGCAGACGTGGCTGCAGCCAGCCGGACCCACGAAGGTTGCTGTTCTGTGGCTGGGCTAAGGCCTTGGTCCTGCTGCCATCCCCTGGCAAGCTTAGCTTTACTCCCATGAGCAGCCCTATGGATTGCCAGGGAACTGTCATCCCAGGGCTGCCTGGGAGTGCCGGCAGGCCCGGAGCTGGCCTCCTTTGTCACTGCCTTACCCCAAGGTGGGAGGGGAGTGGGGCACTGGGGAAGCCCATTGTTTAATACAATGAGGCTCTCAAACGCTTTTCATTCCTCAGCTCTACCCCATCCCCATCTTTTGTTTCCTTTGGCTCCAGCATGGCCTTTCTCTTCCCCTCCAGCTCAGTCATCTCCATGTAAAACGATAGCTCAGGGTCCTGATCTCTCCTCGACTCTTCCCGTCCTTTGGCACTGGGAAATACCAACCAAACTCCCCACCCCCAAGTGCCAGTCAGGGGACAACAGTCCCTTCACATACAGTAGGACAGAGCCCAGCCAGTGGGACTGTAAAGCAAACACAGGGCTCAGCGGGTAAAAAGAGCCCTTCAGGTTAAAAAGAAAGGAAAACAATAGACAGAGGAAGATGGGAGGGGTCCAGGTCCATGAGAAAGCGGCGGAAGTTGAAACTTCAGCTCCAATACCTATCAGGATTCTCAGGTCAATAACACTGAAGCTTTTGCTACAGGAAGATATGTTTCCTGATGCTGTCATCCATGAGAATAGGGAGATATGGGAGGTAAG